>OZ023284.1:480747-1680747 GCA_964007245.1 Hypomecis atomaria
ATCCTCTCGCGGCTCCTGCTTATACGAGTTTAGAAGCGCGTCAACTCTCGTACGAGTTGCGCGTGTGCCTAAAGGTGCGCTTACCCCCTTCGCACACGAGGCGTAGCGTGGTCATATCGTAAGCGTAAAACGCGCGCAGGACGAGAGCAATACGAGAGAGCGTAAATGTTCAAACAAGTCCGCACACGGAGCGGTGCCTCCTACGACACGACTACGCTGCACCTCGTGTGCGGACATTGCGAACATTTAAACATTTATAACATATTTGCTCGTAAAGTGGCTGTAATTACACCAATTTCAATATCGTAATGTTTTTCATTACGCACTTGTGCATTTTTGTAATGTAAAACGCACGCCGCCACCGACTGCTGTCACTCTGTGGTCTCGTTTCTCCTACTGTCACGCGGCGAGTGTGAGGGACATTACGGCACTTGTGCGGTAATGTAATGTAAAACGCACGATGATTCGACTGATGCACGACTTTCACTCCGAGTCAGAGTGCTCCATTCCAGTGCATGTCTTCTATTTTTTAAGAGTTTTATTCATTTCCTCGCAAATATGTTATAAAACGTCGTATGACATACGTGCGCTTTGAAAATTACAGCCGAGGCTTCCTTACAGACTTCTAGGGCTAGCAATATTGCCTCGGCTGTAATTTTCAACTTACCGCACTTATATCATAATGTACTATTACGCGCTCGTATTGATCTCGTCTTGCGCGCGTATTACGATACGACTACGCCTACGCCTAGTGTGCGAAGGGCCTTATAAACGCCTACATGCGCTTCCAAAGACGAACTTATACGCGCGTATTAAACGCTAGTCTGAAACCGCCCCAACACATATCCACCCTCGGCTGGTTGAGAAACTGACGTAATTCAGCGCGCGACTTTTGACTGACATCGGAATGCTCGAATTTAATTTAGACACCTGAGCTCGCCTGATGCATAATACATTCGCAACTTTTTCGACTACATTCATTCGGCTCATTCCCCTCGCAGCCTGTTCACAGTATGCCTTGATGTGTCTATGATATAGTAAAGTTTTATCTCCACCTTCACTTTCACTACATAGTATAAAACAAAGTCGCTTTCCGCTGTATGTCCCCATGTATGCTTATATCTTTAAACCTCCGCAACGGATTTTGATGCAGTTTTTTAAATATATAGAATGATTCAAGAGGAAGGTTTTTATGTGTAATTCACCTGTGCAAAGCCGGGGCTGGTCGCTAGTTATTTATACCATCAAGTGCCCCTATGTATAAAAAGTGAACATCATTATTGTAGTCATAGGAAGTCCATTGCTGGTCACAGTCTTCTCTTATAGATCTCCAAAGAGACCGGATCAAAGTGGCTTGCATTTAGTAATTATTGCGGTTTTTATCAGGATGGCTAGTAATAAAGCGAATGCATGAGGACAAAATTTTATTAACATGTGAAAATATGACAGATATTATAAATCTACCTCATAAAACTTCATATCGTTTTGACGTCGATATAAATAATAAATAAATAAATAAATAAGCAAGCTAAGCATAGCTTGTGATATGGCTGCCAGAGACTGATATACTACATACACATATTATTATATATAATTAGGTCTTGGTAAACAATAAGCTAACAGTGTTGGGCGTTTCACCAAACCTTGTCGGTAACACTCTTCATCATAGCTATAAATTACCTTTGCCTATAACTTTTAGGCTTAAGTTTTTGCCTTATTTTTTAGCTACCAGATCTACGTATTATGTGCTCTGTCCACTGAAACTTGGGATTGCTGATGATTTGTTAGTTTACAATATGCAACTGCTACACTACAGTTTGCCTCATTCCTGAATAACAGTATTCACTATCCATGGCCAGTATGGCCACCTTGAGCATTTACAATGTGCAAAGTTTTTGACTATAATATGTTTTAGTATTCAAACTGCTTAATTCTTGTTTATTTTTAAAAAGGACTTAGTGTGAACAATCTGCCAAGGCTGCCTCGTTTCCACCTTTTGTATTTTAATGAGGCGCGATTATATTTTCTTGGATACTTTATTGTCACGCGTTTATTTGATTTGTGAATTGATGTCTTTTAAAAGATTTTTACTTTGAAACGAGCGTGGGAGCTCGCTTGGAAACTTCTGATGGCGATTAAGTAAAACTGTTTGAGTTAGTAGAAAATAGCTCAGCACTTCAGATGAAGATCCTTAGCTCAATTGGATGCCAACCACGCTGTAATTTAAGGCGTCTTTTTGGATTTTTTTAAGAATGGTAGTAGCTTTAAATAATACCTATATCTAGTTGAAATAAAGAACACACACTGGCAGGCGTAAGTAAGTGTTACTAATTTTAATTATAGCTCTGAGTGCTATGCGAGACGAGCCCGCGTTCTACGAGTAGTACTCCAACTACAACAACCTTGAGAAAGATCGCCAAATGCGATCGGAACTATAGTAGCAGTTTTCTACTTAAATGCAGCGTGAGTAACACCTGTGCTTTACTTAATTACAATGTGCGAAAACCACGCTAGTTTCCATAGTGAAGTGTTACTTAGTTGGAATACCCAACCACAAAGTAGACAAATGATATGTAATTAAATAAATAAATAAATATTAGGGGACATCTTACACACGGCCTCTGACCCCAAACTAAGCAAAGCTTCTGATATGGCTGCCAGAGACTGATATACTACATACACTTATTTTTAAATACATACTTATATAGATAGTAACTAAATAGAATAAATTAGAATTGCAAGTCCGCGCTAGATGTCCGACTGTACGTGTATAGTATTAAGTCCAACAACAGTTTAAGTAGACATCTTGTGGAAGCTAGTATGGCGATGATGATGATAATGATGTCTAATGTGAATATTTTTGATGAACTATAAAATATTCCTCATACGAACAGCCAGAATGTGGAACGCTTTGCCTGGGTCTGTCTTCCCGTTAAAGTACGACGTGGGTGTCTTCAAATCCCGAGTAAATAGGTATCTTCTAGGTAAGCGTGCTACACCCTAGACCGCATATCTGCTCAACATCAGGCAGTATGTAGTCAAATGCAAACCTATACGGAATAAAAAAAAACTGTTAAGTGTAACAGCTGGTCATAAAACTCTCCAGTATTTTACTAAGTTATACCTACTTTAATTTTGGCTATAATTAATTTTTCGTTATTGTACTTGAACAAATATGAAATGAGCTGAAATTGCGAGGTTTTGGTTTCAGTTATATTTGACAGACCGCAGCAGAGGCAATATATCATATTCGCTTCATACTGTGGCTTTATAAATCGTTTCACGTGTCCGTTCTAAAATGTAGATGAATTAAAATAATTTATACTATACCTACCTAATGCGCTGTAACATGTCGCGGGTGACAGTTGCTTTTTTAATTTAGTATGGGTTTAGTATATAGTGAATATAGAATTACTAGTATAGGTATATGATTCGAATAAAGGTATGTTATAGTTATTTTATAAATTTTATCTCTTTAGTTTGTGGTGCAAGATAACATACAAAGCTTGTTAGTCATACCAAAACTAAATATTGCGTGTCCGCTAGGATAAGCTCTTGCGTCTTGATATTGTTGTAACATCTTATTGTACACAGTTCAGAGCATGAAAGAATATCTTTATCTTTATCTAGGTTTAATTGTATTTACTAGTTATTAATTATTTAATATATTACGAATGTGGTACAGCTGAAAAAATAAGTCATAATTTGTACATCGAGGCAAGTTTAACCCTAATTAAAATAAAATAAAAGCAACTGTTACCCGCACCATACTACAGAACAAATAGTGTAGGGATGTGTGCTGTATTTCATGTGAAAAAAATGTGTAATGTACAGTTTACTGCAAAAACTGTGGTACGATATATTAAGTCTAGAAATAGTTTGACTACAAATAACATTTTATGAGAAAAAAGATAAAAAAGTACTTAGTTTACGTTCTTAGACTTACAACCCGCGATACAAGCAAAGAGACAGCTTATTTTTACAAAGTTAGATTTCTGCAGTGTAAGTAAAACATAGGTAAGCCATTCAAGAACTTAGCACTTATAGCATAGTTTGACTAGGTGTCTGTCAGCGATCACCAAAGTTAAGCAAGGTTCGGTACGGTCAGTCTTCGGATGGGTGACCGCGGGTGGTATTAACAACTGAGCGCTACTGTAGCTCGGATGACATGTTGAATTGTAAGACTCGGTTGTATTAACCGTTTAGCCATGTCAGAGGCTTTCAGAAGACTTAAAACTTTGACACCAGGACTTGCCACCACGGCCACGGCCTATATGAACTTATTTATCTTTAACACCAGCACGGAGAGTGACATTGACATAATAACAATAATAAATGTTTCACTGCGTGATGCGTTTGTGGATTACAGCGAGACAAGCGTGACAGCGTGACGTGAGGAAACTGACGCGCGCCACTACGGCTGTTTTAAGCCCTACAGATTGTTCTTTGTTAAGATAATGAAGAATAGCTTTATAAATAAAATTCTGAACTTATACTAAAGACTATTCTTAGTATGGCACTATTGGCGAATAATTATTAGATAAATAAATACCTCATTATCCGTTTCGAACGAGTTGCATAGGACGTGTTCACGGATAGAATAACAAATTTATAATAATAAAAGTTTAAAGTTGAATTGATTTGCGGCTGTAGTCAGATTTTGTTACATTCGAGGCCCAGTCCAGTAAAACATGAATAAATAAATAAATATAAATATTTGAGGACATCTTACACACGGCCTCTGACCCCAAACTAAGCCAAGCTTGTGATATGGCTGCCCGAGACTGATATACTACATATACATATTTTTAAATACATACTTATATAGATAGTGACTAAATAACACCCAGACACAGAGCAAACACTTTTTTTTTTGCGATGAACGCATCGCATAAATATTTGCCATGGGTGGGGATCGAACCCACGCCTCTTTGACCCAGAAGTTACTAACCACTGAGCCACCGGGTGAATAAAACCATTTTTAATTTACAACTTAAGCAATTAATCCAATTTGTCGTTAGTAATATACAAAAACACAAAAATTCAAAGGTCTTAAAATAACATTATGAAAGTCCCTGAAATTCTAAACCGAATTTATTGCATTGCAGTGTTCTGAATTTCCGTTTCAGTTCTGGTCTGTTCTGAAAAATACATTTTTGAGTAAGTACATATTACAACTGTATAAGACATCACTCGGTATTAAATTTCAAGTAGGTGAGGTAAGCCGTAAAAATCATGTGAACAATAAAGCGAAGTCGGGCGCGGGCGGAACGCAACCCCGCGCTAACGAGTCGGCAAGTATGAGGAGGTACCCAATATTTTGCCGGCGCGCCAACTTGGGACTTTGTATGGCTCCGAGCGAACACGACCACAGTGCATTATAAGACAGTAACGGAAGTACCTAAATTCACACTAAGTAAGCTCGTATTTGCCCTGTGGCTAGTCCTGGTGTCAAAGTTTTTAAGGTCTCTGACACAGTTAAACGGTTGAAACAGCTGGGAACACAATTTATCACTTTACATTTAGATCACACTCATTTTATTTAAGTCGTTGTTTATACTGGTTAGGTATATAATGACTGGAATTTGGACTCTTAGATAATTTTATGAATATATTTTAAGTTGTAACATTTATAAATTTGCTATAATGTAAAACTAAGACATCATTTCGATTAGTTGTAAATCTATATATAGGTAATTGATCATCTGTACATACTACATCAAGCTTCACTCTAGGGAAGGCTATCCATCAAAACAGGTGTGTACTCACCTAGTTTGCATGGCTATGGCTGCACTATTCATGTTTGTACTAATTTTTGAAATAAAATAATTTTTAATTTTTAACTTTATATCCCTCAGCTGGACCAAAGCCCTCGCCCTAAGTGTCTAGTTTTAAAAATTAGTTGTGTATGTGTATTGTGTGTGCTATTTAATGCTAATTTAATTGAGATGGTTCTTAGATATATAATATTAGTAATAATTTGTGGTTAGGAATTGAAAATACTATGTACCTACTTTTATAAACATTATAATGTTGCAATAAATGATTGAGTATTGAATGCAAAATGTTGCACCAAAACTCCCGCTTTTTTAATCTTAACGTACCTAACGTTAATTCAGTAGATACATACACTGTTTTGAATGTTTGTTCATTATTTATGTAAAAAATTAAGTATTCAAAGAATACATTTTTATCAAAAATGTTATACTCCGCACCACACAAGTTGATGGATGTGAAGTTAGCCACTAGCTTCGCAAAAGCCAATCAACGTGCGGCTTCCACGTCACGTCTCGTCAGGATTGGCTATTGCGCAGCTAGTGGCTTACTTCACATCCATCAACTTGTGTGGCGCGGAGTATAACTCAACTTACTGTTCAGTATATTCCCTGTGTCTCACTCGTGTGAAATTAAGCACCGTACCTACATGTACGGGTGCCTGCAACTTGGGGTCTGTCAGTTGATAAATTTCCGAGGTTAACTAATGAACTTACAGCGGATGCAGCACTACACGCTGATATACCTCTTCAGGGAAATACCTCTTTAAAGGAGTACATGTTTACGTTGTAGTTATACTCTGTAGATCTCTATCTACTCTAAAATATTTTAAACTCATATTTTTTCATTATTTTTGCTTCCAAATACTTTTTACTTTATTATACTTTGCTTTTATTTCATTTCTAGTTGTTCACTGCCTCTGTCTTCGGTTTCTGGTGAAATTGAGTAGCGTAAGTTATTTTTATTTTTGTGTATTTTGTGCGTGGCACATCCGGCACAATGTACTGTGTGTGTAAGTGTATATTTGGTACATGAGCCTAAGATGAAATAATTCTTTCATGAGGTTAAATCATTATAGTAAAAATATACAATACAACATGCAATGAGCAGATGCTGAAAACTAAGTAATAGCTGATGAAAATTTAAAATTTTTGAAGAGAAGCCTCAGGACTGAAATCTTTGCTTAGTTTGTACATACTTATTGTTTTTAGGAAATGCTTTATTAAACACTGATCAATCGATTTCAAGCATCGACAATAAAAAATAGACAACAAATGCAGTACCTACATTACTGTGCAACGTTAATAGCTGCTTGAAAATTGAATTATTTGAAGCAACAAAATTATTCAAAACATTAGAATGAGTTATATAGTATTCAGCTTCAAAGTAGCTTGGTCCGTCACTCAGTTGCTTAAAAGGTTTCTAACGTCTTGTAAAGCCATTATTGTCTAAAAATAACATCACTACACAGCAACTTTGTCTTCTAACAGTTACCAATGAAGTGCAGTTTGCGACAACTTGCCCGGCTACCGGACGTTGACAACTATGCACTACTTATCTTAACTACGGCTGTACTAACTTCTACTTAAACTATATCTGTCTTCTACTAGCTACTACGTATTCTGTGGTTGTTTTTCAGTGACTGGTGTATATTCTGTGGCAGCGGACGCAAGTTGAGCCCATCTGGCTCATCCTCTATTCTAGGAGAGAGCTACAAACTTTGCTTTTAGCATTTAATGTCGCGTCTCGTCGATAGATACACTTTTAAGATTAACTATAGTTTTAACAGTTTTCGAGGGCTTACGACAGGTTAGTGGTTTTATTTTTGCGAATTTTTCGTTAAATTATTTTACGTAAGTATAATTTTTTTCATCAGCAAAATAAAATAGTTGAATATCTTTTCTGGTGCTTTATCAAGAGTACCTTTTTTAAAGCCCCATTACAGATTTTTTACATCACTGCTGAATATAAACCACTCATAGTGGCACCAAATGGTTTAGCTCTATTTTTTAAGTAATAAAACAAAAAACTAAAGGTCCTCATGAGAGTCAGAAGAAACTGTCATACATAGGTGACAAGTGACCTCTGACCGTTATTGTAATTTCGGAGACAATTTTCATGGTAAGGATTTAATCCTGTGTCAATTGTGTTCAATTTGACCTATGATAATGAAGTTTAAGAGATCGTGCAATTATAAAGTATTATAATTTAGAACAAACCAAGATTCGCAATAATATACCCAGCACTAATATCTATTTCTGTAATTTCTCTAGCAAGATCAATATAAAATGCTTGCCTTATGATACCCGGGCAGACTTTAAAGCAGCATCAAGACGTGTGGAGCCACGACCGGCCCCGACGAACTCTGCTCAATAAAATATTCACCCAATTTATAGCATTCCCCCCTCTCTCCCACCATCCCCCGCGTTTTTACTGCCGCGCGTTTGATACAGTCAAAATATATTCGCTTACAATTGTAGATCTTGAGGCGATGAAAGTTTTAGTTTCATATTTGTTGCTGCCAGCACGGACGAGGGAATATTGATATCAAGGGTCTGTGTGTTCGATTGTTTAAAAATAGTATAACGTTTTTGAATACCTATAAATAGCGTAAGTATATAGTATTCTCTGTCATATTAACAGCTCAGTTTTAATCAGCAAAATTATACAATTTTCATTAAAACATGTTTAAGTAGAGAACTAACTGAAGACTATGCTTTATCGCGTGAATTGTGAGTCAAGGCAAAAGAAATAACTTTTGATACTTTTGCCTTTGTTGGCACGGCCTTAGCCTTACTTGGATTCGCCTGTTATTTGCGATCAGCAAGTAGAACTTCAAGAATTATTTTTCAGCATATAATACATATTTCTATTACATTTAATTGGCTTCTACGACAAACAGTTGATACCAGACCCAACATGTTCTTAGTATTACAACCTGGCTCTATGATAATTATTTTTCGGCAACAATGACTCAACCGATTCAACAGTTCGGAAAATTCTCACGAATCAACGTAATCATCGATTTAGTAATTTTTACTTGTTAATTTATCAAAAACGAATTGGCTGATTTCCATAAAATGTATATCGAGCAATTTCTAAAATATATCTACCAAACAAAAAATGACTCGTCAAAATCTGTTCATAATCGGAGGAGTAATTGCGCAACATACATAAAAAAAACAGTCGAATTGAGAACCTCAATTTTGAAGTCGGTTAAAAAAAGCCGACGTATTATGTCTTGATAGCTTATAGAGTCACAGAGCTCGTAGATTTGTCATCCTGCAGGTGATCTCTTTGCCGTCAGCAGCCTTATTTCCTAGTATCTGATTAAAAGCTCACAAATCCGATTAACCCTCATCCGCCGGCTGCATTCAATAATTCTATCCGGGCCATAAAGTGCCGGTCCCGGGCCGGGCCGGGCCGGAGGCGCCCCGGGCCGGCCCCGGATGACATGTTTACCGACGGAGGATGAGAGACTCAGTAAAGGGAATAAGGTGCTTTTCTACTTGGGACGTGCGAGGGAGATACAATTCGTGCATCCATATTAAGTATTCTTCATAACAAAATACTCCTAGGTTCCATTCGATAATATTCCGTTTTTATGCACTTTGTATTTTTGTGTCAAAATCTGTATCGATGCTTGTTGCGAGCGTTTTGTTTTCCTGTTCAAATCTGTAAAATTACATTGCAAGTGAATAAGGGAACACCTTAAGATGATACTGTCATTATGGATTATTGTACATCAGATGTTTTTACGAAAAAATAATTCGAACTAAATATTCTAATAAGAGGTATATTCTTATATATCTTAGTATCACTACATAGATAGTATAAAACAACGTCGCTTCCCGCTGTCTGTCAGTCCCTATGTATGCTCATATATTTAAAACTACGGATTTTGATGATGTGTTTTTTAATAGATAGAGTGATTCAAGATGAAGGTATATTTGTACAAAACACCTGTGAGAAGCCGGGGCGGGTCACTAGTATAATTACAAACACAGCTTTAATTAAAACGACCAGCTTTCAAGCTTGCTCCTGCAATCCTAATCAGAGTGTAGTTTGTCATAGACTTTTTACGTACTGCGCTTGTTGGCTTGGTGGTCTTCTTTCGTTTTCGAAAGGAGTAGCCAAAGGAACTTTTTCAGTGCTATGTGTTCACTACTAACTTGCTACTTTAGGTAAACTAAACTAGGTTGGAGTGAAAATTCCAGAATTCGTAATTTGTAGTGTTATTAGTTGTTTTTATTTAATTGACAACTAATTTGCTTACTGTTACGTTTAGTCATAAGTTAGACTAGAAGTCCCCCCTTTCTCGTTTATTTTCAATTGAAAATTGCACTTAAAAACTTGGAAAGATAATGAAAATTACTTGGACAATCTTTGCTCACTCGCTGGGAGCGAGTCGCAGTGTCTGTGACAGGTCCGGACTCTACAATGCGACAGATGCACTTACTTTGTCCACCCGCCGTCTTGCAGCTCATTCTCTTGGAAATAGCTCTTTGTGAGCCAGTGGACGTACTCAGGTAGGCTGGAAAAGACAGCTTTGTTGTTACGGCGTTTTTTATAATATATCTTTTAACAATAAATGTCATTAACTATGTAGGCAGAGGTATTTTTTTGGAAACGATGATTGATTTACTCTGAATGGTTCAAAATGTCTCCAACTTGTGTTGTGTACAAGTAAAAGCTTTTATTTAAATTGCAATAAAACTGAAAAATATCTTATTTATTATTATTAGCCTGTTCCGTCTCACAGCTGGGCAAAGGCTTTTTCCAAGTTTCAAAGGCCAGTTCTCCTTCCACTTTTTACGTTATATTTTAACATAATATTACGATTAAACAAAATGGCTTCAAAATGATTCTTGTTGATGCAAAAGGCAAACATTTGCATTCACAATGCCATCAACAAATTAATACCCCATAATCTCGCTGATTTACCTAAAAACGCAGACAAAACTAAATCATATAAAATAAAGGGATCAACGCGCGCTAATATGCATACAGTAACCCAATCCCGGAGTATTTGCTCTCGCTCCGCCGATAATTGGAACTCAAATAACTGGATCCCGCGCTGTCTTCGTAGGCACGTTTCAATTGAAAAGTAATCCAACTCCAAACATTTGTACGTCTCAATCGCTCCCGTTTACCAATTACAACCTCCGACTATTATTTTTCACGACCCCATCTCTCTGTCCCCATCCATTGAGGATTTAGTTCATGCGGCGCGCTTGGAACTGGAATGCCGCAAGCAATGTTTGCTGATCTCTGGCGGAATTTTGTCGTATTAAGTGGTTGAGGATGGTGTGGCAGCGGTTATGAAAGGAAACAAGCATCGGCTCGGTCGGCGTCATTTATACTTTTGTAAATATTAGCGGCGGGTCGTTAATCGCGAATTAAAGTTTGTTGAAGTAGTCCTTTCAAGGCTGTTTTGGGATTCGCAAAATTTTCTGATTAATATTTTTGTTTTTGTGCCATTGTTCAGTGTAACGTTTAAAGACATAATTATGTTCATGTTATTGTTTTCTTTTCTGTGATTTTATGGAAATATTAATTATTTCATTTGAGTGGCAAATAGGTAGTACAATGCCAAAAAGTATCTTTCGCTCACTTTTGAATAAATCAATTTCCGGTAGTTTTCAAAAACTTCGTAATCTGACTAAGCGTTAAAATGTTAAAACAAAGCACACACATAATCTGTATAGAAATAATGCTTAATTATAAAAAAACAACGTTATCAAAACTCTCATACACATTAATGCAATACAAATTCCACTTTGTATTACAAATAACTCTCCTAAGATATTTACCGAAAAACTTGTCCAAAACAAAAACACCGCGAACCGTAAATAAACACCGGTTATTGCGTGACATAACTTCACACACTCATAAAACGTCCAAACGTACCCACTGAAGGATAACACAAAGGGACGGGCTGAAATATTAAAAGGGAACCATCACGCCTAATAGAGAGATGGACGTCAATTTGGACCCACTTCACTGGACAGCGAGACGTTTGGCAGGCGCAAGGATTAGGGCAGAACATGCGCCTCGAAAGGTTTTTGTAATGATTTGGGATTAAAGTTTTCAAGCTCCTAAGTTAGCTAAGTTTTAGCTTGCTAGAGGATTATAGTTGTGTACTCTAAAATATAAATAGTTCAAGTTTTTAAAGAGATACATTTTATGTTGTACTTTGTAAGCGTCTGCTAGTAAATATGTATTTTCAAGTTTTATATAAAACTAGCTTAAAACCCGCGGCTTCGCCCGCGTTGTCTTAGTAGACAGGTACTGTCTTATGAAAATAGCCCGTGGTTTGACCCACGTTTGTCTTCGTACTTGCTTAAAATTATAAAAGGCTGCCGGTTGGCTTGCGTTGTCTTGGCACTTCCTTAAAATAATAATAGGTCGTGGTTTAGCAACGCATTATCGTATAACGTATTACGTGCAAGGATAATGCCTATGGTTTGGCCTGAATTGTCATAGTATTTGGCTAAAATGATAATAGGTCGCGGTTTGGCCTGCGTATTCTTAGTACTCGCTTAAGATGGTAATTTATAGCACGCAGCTTAGCCTGCGTTGTCTTAATACTTCCTCAAAATTGTAATAGCCTACCGTTTGGCACGCGTTGTCGTATTACTTGCAATGATAATATCCACGGTCTGGCCGCTTTGTTCGAGTAACTGCTTAAAATGATAATAAGCCACAGTTTGACCCGCGTTGTCTTGGCACTTGCTTAAAATAATAATACTTCGTGGTTTCGCCTGCATTGTCGTATAACGTATTACTTGAAAAGATAATGCTTAGTAGGCATTATCTTTTCAAGTAATAGGCATTGCCTACGGTTTGGCCTTAATTGTCCCAGTGTTTAGCTAGAATGATAATAGGTCGCGGTTTGGCCTGCGCATTCTTAGTACTTGCTTAATATGGTAATTTATAGTACGTAGCTTGGCTCGCGTTGTCTAAGTACTTGCTTAAAATTACAATAGCCTGCCGTATGGCTTGCGTTGTCGTATTGCTTGCAATGATAATAGCCCATGGTCTGGCCCGCGTCGTTATAGTATTTGCTTAAAATGATAATGGCGCGCGTTTTGGTCCGCATTTTCTTAGTACTTACTTTAAATGGTAATTTCCCACAGTTTGGCCCGCGTTGTCTTAGTACTTTTATTGCTTAAAATAATAGCTCTTGGTTTAGCCCACGTTGTCGTATTACTTGCAAGGATAATAATTAGCCCACGGATTGGCCTGCTTTGTCTCAGTATTTGCTTGAATTTACTTGTATCTAAAGCTTATTATAGAGTACGACAATTTTTAGATGATAAATTGCAAAATATTCGAATTAAATTTAATAATAATGATTGTATAATTTTTTCACGTTCTAATGATTATTTTATGGCCATATTGGACCTAACTGACAATTCAATATTTTTGTGATTAGTAGTAAGATCTCAATGTAACACAGTTCAACAATAAATGTTCTTTGACTTTAATAGCCCACGGTTTGGACCGCGTTATTTTATAACTTGTCATAAAATTAATACTTAATAAAGTTATATTTTAATATACCTACTGATTTTTTTATAGCGAGAAAAGAATATTTTTCGATTTATGATGAGATATATGACGATCATGAGTTGAGCCATGTAGTTTCCCACTCGTATACCAAATTTTATCCAACTCCATTCGCACTTCATGGTCGGCCAAGTGCGAGTCGGACTCGCGCACGCAGGGTTCCGTACCGTATGGGAGCCCATTCCTCTTGCCGTTATTAATAGCGATCAAAAAACTCCTAAAAATCACGTTTGTTGCATGTCCCTTAAATATTTATTTTATTCTATTTTTAGTATTTTTTGTTATAGCGACAACAGAAATACATCATTTGTGAATATTTCAGCTGCCCAACTATTACGGTACCTACGGTGACAGACAGACAGACGGACATCGAAGTCTTAGTAATAGGGTCCCGGTTTTACCCTTTGGGTAAGGAACCCTAAAAAAGGTCAGTACAGGTATTCATCATGTTTCATTAAGTCATTAGAAATTTAATTTCAATTATTCTGAACTCAATGACAATCTCGTCCATAACTGTTTACGCGGTCAAAAGTGATCGAGACACTTGTAGGACTTTCAGACATTCTCTGACCAAGTACAGACGAAAAAGTAGCACACAAGAAGGTACATTTTATTTGAAAAATACATAGCGCACCTACATCTAGACGACAGGCATGTTCTAGGATTCCATTATACTCATCATTTGACTAACTTTTACTATGGTACCAACCCAAAAATCACGTAAATAAAATTAGCTGTTCAACACAAACAATTCATCGACCCGCGACAAAATGTAAAGAATAGGTAATTTTCGCTTTTTCAGGGTAGTTCCCATAGTAAAGTAAGTAGTTATTGATCCGTATGTACCCTAAGTTCAAGTCTATTGGCTCACAAAATAAAATCGTTCATAAACTATTAGGGGCCCATTTTGCCCCCATTGAAGGATCTAAATTATCTCAATTTAATTCTAGATATTTCACTACGTTTAAAAAAAAAACGCGATATAGTTATTTTTCACGCTTATATAGGATGTTTGGTCTAGCGTTAGACAAGGAATCCGGGACTTTTCCCAAGACGTTAATAGTCATATGTTAGTTAAAAAGGTGAGCTATTTTCAAACAATATTGCATCGGTTTTCGAACAGTCATTTAGTACTTTTTTAGAAAATTGATATCCTGAAGGACCCACTGAAATTTTCCGGGATAGCAGTACCCCAAGTGGTAATTTGTGTTATTGTCAAGCGTCGTACCAAATTTCGTTAGAATTCATTTACCCCTTTTATCTTAGCTTTATAATTGATTATTTTGGCTATTGCTAAGAAACCCTATAGATTTTCCGGGATAAAATAGTTACTGTATTGAAACATGTTGTGTGCTTTCTACATACCTACCAGATTTCATTTATAACCGTTCAGCTCGTCTGATGTAATTATTGATGCTTTTTTCACCAACTTTGGGAACTTATCTGATCTCAGATAAGGAAAATTCGGAAAAACAGGAAGAAGCGTACCTTTTATTTTATTTGTAAAGCATAAATACAAAGTTTTAGGTCAATCGGTAAAGGTAATAAAAAATTAAATGCAAACAAAAAGGGCCCGTTTTACCCCGTTAGAGGTCGATTTTTCGAAATTTTCATCCTTTGTGCTTCATTACGTTGTACATCGTACCTATGTTCGAAATTTCAAGTCTCTATCTTTAGTGGATTGGGTTGTAGCTTAAACTGATTAATTTTGGCTATCCCTAAGGATCCCCATAGAATTTCCGGGATAATGATAGTTTATGTGTTGAAACATGTTGTGTGCTTCCTCCATACCAGATTTCATCCATAACCGTTCAGCTCGTTGGATGTAATAGACGCTTTTTTCACCAACTTTGGGACCCAATTTGACCCCTTAGATAAGGAATATTCGGAAAAACAGGAACAAACGTAACTTTTATTTTGTTTGAGTAGCATGTATACAAAGATTCAAGTCAATCGGTAAAGGGAATAAAAAGTTACATACAAACGAAAAGGGCCCGTTTTTCCCCTTTAGAGGTCGATTTTTCAAAATTCCGTTCTTAGTGCTCCATTACGTAGTCCAATGTATCTTTGTTCCAAATTTCATGTTCGTATCTTTAGCGGTTTGGGCTGTAGGCTGTCTGTCAGTCAGTCACTCAGCGAAGCCTTTTATATAATAGACTAGCTTAAAACCCGCGGCTTCGCCCGCGTTGTCTTAGTAGACAGGTACTGTCTTATGAAAATAGCCCGTGGTTTGACCCACGTTTGTCTTCGTACTTGCTTAAAATTATAAAAGGCTGCCGGTTGGCTTGCGTTGTCTTGGCACTTCCTTAAAATAATAATAGGTCGTGGTTTAGCAACGCATTATCGTATAACGTATTACGTGCAAGGATAATGCCTATGGTTTGGCCTGAATTGTCATAGTATTTGGCTAAAATGATAATAGGTCGCGGTTTGGCCTGCGTATTCTTAGTACTCGCTTAAGATGGTAATTTATAGCACGCAGCTTAGCCTGCGTTGTCTTAATACTTCCTCAAAATTGTAATAGCCTACCGTTTGGCACGCGTTGTCGTATTACTTGCAATGATAATATCCACGGTCTGGCCGCTTTGTTCGAGTAACTGCTTAAAATGATAATAAGCCACAGTTTGACCCGCGTTGTCTTGGCACTTGCTTAAAATAATAATACTTCGTGGTTTCGCCTGCATTGTCGTATAACGTATTACTTGAAAAGATAATGCTTAGTAGGCATTATCTTTTCAAGTAATAGGCATTGCCTACGGTTTGGCCTTAATTGTCCCAGTGTTTAGCTAGAATGATAATAGGTCGCGGTTTGGCCTGCGCATTCTTAGTACTTGCTTAATATGGTAATTTATAGTACGTAGCTTGGCTCGCGTTGTCTAAGTACTTGCTTAAAATTACAATAGCCTGCCGTATGGCTTGCGTTGTCGTATTGCTTGCAATGATAATAGCCCATGGTCTGGCCCGCGTCGTTATAGTATTTGCTTAAAATGATAATGGCGCGCGTTTTGGTCCGCATTTTCTTAGTACTTACTTTAAATGGTAATTTCCCACAGTTTGGCCCGCGTTGTCTTAGTACTTTTATTGCTTAAAATAATAGCTCTTGGTTTAGCCCACGTTGTCGTATTACTTGCAAGGATAATAATTAGCCCACGGATTGGCCTGCTTTGTCTCAGTATTTGCTTGAATTTACTTGTATCTAAAGCTTATTATAGAGTACGACAATTTTTAGATGATAAATTGCAAAATATTCGAATTAAATTTAATAATAATGATTGTATAATTTTTTCACGTTCTAATGATTATTTTATGGCCATATTGGACCTAACTGACAATTCAATATTTTTGTGATTAGTAGTAAGATCTCAATGTAACACAGTTCAACAATAAATGTTCTTTGACTTTAATAGCCCACGGTTTGGACCGCGTTATTTTATAACTTGTCATAAAATTAATACTTAATAAAGTTATATTTTAATATACCTACTGATTTTTTTATAGCGAGAAAAGAATATTTTTCGATTTATGATGAGATATATGACGATCATGAGTTGAGCCATGTAGTTTCCCACTCGTATACCAAATTTTATCCAACTCCATTCGCACTTCATGGTCGGCCAAGTGCGAGTCGGACTCGCGCACGCAGGGTTCCGTACCGTATGGGAGCCCATTCCTCTTGCCGTTATTAATAGCGATCAAAAAACTCCTAAAAATCACGTTTGTTGCATGTCCCTTAAATATTTATTTTATTCTATTTTTAGTATTTTTTGTTATAGCGACAACAGAAATACATCATTTGTGAATATTTCAGCTGCCCAACTATTACGGTACCTACGGTGACAGACAGACAGACGGACATCGAAGTCTTAGTAATAGGGTCCCGGTTTTACCCTTTGGGTAAGGAACCCTAAAAAAGGTCAGTACAGGTATTCATCATGTTTCATTAAGTCATTAGAAATTTAATTTCAATTATTCTGAACTCAATGACAATCTCGTCCATAACTGTTTACGCGGTCAAAAGTGATCGAGACACTTGTAGGACTTTCAGACATTCTCTGACCAAGTACAGACGAAAAAGTAGCACACAAGAAGGTACATTTTATTTGAAAAATACATAGCGCACCTACATCTAGACGACAGGCATGTTCTAGGATTCCATTATACTCATCATTTGACTAACTTTTACTATGGTACCAACCCAAAAATCACGTAAATAAAATTAGCTGTTCAACACAAACAATTCATCGACCCGCGACAAAATGTAAAGAATAGGTAATTTTCGCTTTTTCAGGGTAGTTCCCATAGTAAAGTAAGTAGTTATTGATCCGTATGTACCCTAAGTTCAAGTCTATTGGCTCACAAAATAAAATCGTTCATAAACTATTAGGGGCCCATTTTGCCCCCATTGAAGGATCTAAATTATCTCAATTTAATTCTAGATATTTCACTACGTTTAAAAAAAAAACGCGATATAGTTATTTTTCACGCTTATATAGGATGTTTGGTCTAGCGTTAGACAAGGAATCCGGGACTTTTCCCAAGACGTTAATAGTCATATGTTAGTTAAAAAGGTGAGCTATTTTCAAACAATATTGCATCGGTTTTCGAACAGTCATTTAGTACTTTTTTAGAAAATTGATATCCTGAAGGACCCACTGAAATTTTCCGGGATAGCAGTACCCCAAGTGGTAATTTGTGTTATTGTCAAGCGTCGTACCAAATTTCGTTAGAATTCATTTACCCCTTTTATCTTAGCTTTATAATTGATTATTTTGGCTATTGCTAAGAAACCCTATAGATTTTCCGGGATAAAATAGTTACTGTATTGAAACATGTTGTGTGCTTTCTACATACCTACCAGATTTCATTTATAACCGTTCAGCTCGTCTGATGTAATTATTGATGCTTTTTTCACCAACTTTGGGAACTTATCTGATCTTAGATAAGGAAAATTCGGAAAAACAGGAAGAAGCGTACCTTTTATTTTATTTGTAAAGCATAAATACAAAGTTTTAGGTCAATCGGTAAAGGTAATAAAAAATTAAATGCAAACAAAAAGGGCCCGTTTTACCCCGTTAGAGGTCGATTTTTCGAAATTTTCATCCTTTGTGCTTCATTACGTTGTACATCGTACCTATGTTCGAAATTTCAAGTCTCTATCTTTAGTGGATTGGGTTGTAGCTTAAACTGATTAATTTTGGCTATCCCTAAGGATCCCCATAGAATTTCCGGGATAATGATAGTTTATGTGTTGAAACATGTTGTGTGCTTCCTCCATACCAGATTTCATCCATAACCGTTCAGCTCGTTGGATGTAATAGACGCTTTTTTCACCAACTTTGGGACCCAATTTGACCCCTTAGATAAGGAATATTCGGAAAAACAGGAACAAACGTAACTTTTATTTTGTTTGAGTAGCATGTATACAAAGATTCAAGTCAATCGGTAAAGGGAATAAAAAGTTACATACAAACGAAAAGGGCCCGTTTTTCCCCTTTAGAGGTCGATTTTTCAAAATTCCGTTCTTAGTGCTCCATTACGTAGTCCAATGTATCTTTGTTCCAAATTTCATGTTCGTATCTTTAGCGGTTTGGGCTGTAGGCTGTCTGTCAGTCAGTCACTCAGCGAAGCCTTTTATATAATAGATATAGAATAGAATAGAAACGCTTTATTGTTCACACAATCGACAATATAACAATAAAATAGTACAATATAATTAAAATAGTGCGACAATCAGCGGCTTTATCGCTTAGAACGACTTCTTCCAGGCAACGTGAGAGGAAAGAATTATAGGGGAAGATAAGGGACGGGGTGTACAATAATTGCGAAATTAATTGAAACAAAATAAAGAGTACTTGAGTAAGGAGTCATATATATACAAAATATATACACACATACACATGCACATTCAAATACTACAATAATAATGCATACATCAACATACTTATACTTAAATAAAAATAAACAAAAATACTACATACAAATTAATAAATCCTTACATAGTATAAAATAAAGTCGCTATTTTCGTTTGTTTGTTTGTCTGTATGCTTAAATCTTTAAAACTACGCAACGGATTTTGATGCGGTTTTTTTTAATGGATAGAATGATTCAAGAGGAAGGTTTATTTATATGTATAAAAATTCCCGAAATTCCCACGGGAACGGGCACAACGCGGGTAAAACCGCGGGGCGCTGCTAGTGTAATAATAAATAAATTTGATAAATCAACTAGAAATGACTTTCTAACATGGAGGTAACTGCGATACATAAAATTATATTGAAAAATCTAGTCGTTGTTATTTTTAAAACAGCAAAAACAGCATACAATTCTGTTTTCTAAGTTTTAGAAGGTAAGAGAAATTGGAAGCTAGACTATAATGGGCGTTAATTTGGACCCACTTACTGGACGTTTCTCATAAGTTAGCTGGGGTTTGGCTGGCTATTAGCAAATAAATAAGTAGTAAAAGTTTTTTATAGATATGCGTTTAATGTTGCGTACTGTTTTTTCTGTTGGCGTATTTGTCTTTTTCGGAATTATTTCGAATCCATACGAGAGGCCTACGTCCAGCAGTGGACGTCCTACGTCTGATGGGATGGTGCATTCATTAATATTTTTGATAACTGCCCAACAGCTTGTTTGTACCGATAGCACTAAACTTACAGTTCCAATAGAAATACATGTTTTGTAATTGTTTCTAGCATTTCTCTTGAGACACACGAAACTGAAAACTACTGAAATAATTCCTTTTATCAAAGCCATCGACCCACAAAACCTCACGCCTCGCTATCCGAAAACTTCATTCTAGAATATAGGCTAAGCGTTCATTCTGTCAAAGCGTCTAAGCGATCTGAAATAAAAACAACGGCGGTGCTATTAGGGCTGATGAAAACTGACGGATCTGAGCCAGCAGCTAACGCCCCTCTCTAGAGCGAGCTTTCACTTACTATTGAAAAATGGACCATCTTGACGAAAATTACTTTTATCTCGTGATTATACGGCTAGGCTTTTTATCTCATTCATCAAATGATACTGATTTTTATCCGAAAAAGACTTCCAAAAAGGAGGAGGATCTATGTTTGTCTGTAAGTTTTTTTTTGTATGATCGATAATTTCGCCAATTATGATCTGAATCGAAATTTTATTTAGTTCGAAGGGGTATATTTCTGATGTGGTCCCATTTAAATTTTACAGAAATCGACTGGGCCATTTTGGAGAAATCAAAAATAATGTAAACAATTCTAGTGAAATATTTGAATTTCGTACAAGATGGATGGCGGATTTACCATATTATACCATATACTGGTAAATGGTAAATCCGCCTTTGGTAAATCGTAAAATTGTTATTTACGAATACCAATTTTACTTGCCATTGTCATCGCGACATTTTCTATTGATCCGATGATCCAAGCTGTTTTAAAATCAATTTACGATTTTGACCGTAGATAGTGGTGATGAGAGAAGATTGCAATGCAAGAAAATATTCTTTACAAGTTTGCTAAGAACATTTTTCCGTCAGTATTTGAGTCATTTAATCTACTTTTTCATCAATTTCCGTTTCAAAAACAAAAAAATTTATTAGTAAAAAAGGTAAGTACCTATTACTTTATATACCAACATGATACCAACTACTAATGCAGCTGTCTTTTTTGACCGACAAAACGGAGGAGGAGGTACTCAATTCGACGCGTAATTTATTTTTACAACCACACATTACTTTTTACGTAGTGGGCCGATTTCGGTAATTCTTTTTTTATTAGAAAAAGCATACTTCAAAATTGGTCCCATTAAAATTTTATCGAAATCGGCTGAGCTATTTTCGATAAATTAACAATAATGTGAAAAATGTTACATCGATTCGAGCGAAATATTCGCGAATTCTGTACACGGTTGAAGTCGGTCGTGCTATTTTTTGCAAAAAATATATATTTCAAACCAAGTCTTAGAGCGCCAACTCACTTCCTTGCTCGCTTAACTCTTAAATATCTACATAAAGATCTGTAAAAGAAATTTTTAAAAAGTTTTTTACCATTCTCTTTGACTTTCACTACGTCAAACATTAGCGACTTCCCCATCACGCTGCGTCCAAAACTAAGGTTTAAAGCGAGCAGAATTTAAACTACTCAGATAATTAGCGGGTCGGTTACAGCGGGGGGTGGGAGAGGGACAGGGGTGGTATTCATGACACGTGCGGGGGTGGCTTTAATAAAACATCGGCGACTCCGGTGGCTGCAGGTGGAGCAGTAGAGCCGCGGAAACGGGCTGAAAAATGCAAGATATAGCTATATACTCGTATAAAGCATAGCTGAGATGCACTGTGACACTAAACTACTCGTATAATCGACTGTTTTCATAGATTTTTTTTTTAAATTTAGGGGACAACTTACACACGGTCTCTGACCCCAAACGAAGCAAAGCTTGTGATATGGCTGCCAGAGACTGATATACTACATATACATTTTTTAAATACATGCTTTTTTATTCTGAATAGGTTTGCGTAGATAGATAGTACCAAAATAACACCCAGACACAAAGGAAACACCTATGTTCATCACATAAATGCTTGCCCTGCGTGGGGATCGAACCCACGCCTCTTAGATCGAGAAGTCAGGGTCACTAACCACTTAGCCAACAAGTCAGTCTAATCGAGTCTGAAAGTGATATGAATCTGATTTAAAATACACAATTTTTCATTAATAGCACTTTCTGCACTAGGGTTAAATACTGTACTGGGTATTCATAAAGCACACTTAAAGATAAAGACAATAAATTAATTTGACAACCTGATACAGAATAAATTAATAATATAAAAATATAACTTTTTAAATACAAGCTTTTGAGATCCTGGGTATCATGTAGCAGCAGAGTACTAGCCGAGACAAGTAAAACGAGCCCAAACACGACGGGTCCATCATGTTTAGTACAGGAGTTCCTATGGCCATCTTCCGACTCCATCATCAGACCAGCTCCATGCTACGAGTACCATTACATTGTCACGCGATATACAAACGCGTGCAAAATTTCAGCTCAATTGGAAATCGGGAAGTTGGTCAAATTTAACTTGCAAGATTCCACCCGAACTTACATACATACATAGGTATATCCATTGCAAGTTATATAAAAGCTTGTAACAAATAAATAAATAAAACGTTTAAAACTAATTATGGCCAGAAATTGAACCTCTTTTGATAACTAGATCAAAGGTAGCTCTTACAAATTAAACCCTACCTTACGACAAAATATGTGTAGACAAACTTAAATTACTTACATTGCTTTGTAATTTGAAAGCTTCTGTCCACAAAACGTTTCACATCTGGTAGAAATGCAGACTGCGGGCAGTCAGCAATTTTATTCTTTTGCATTCACAAATACTTCGTTTCCTGTTCTAAAGAAAACGTACTTAGTGAAATTATCTTACTTCAACTTCTATACACTGTGGTTGAGAATATTCTAAGTCGCTAGTAAGTAAGTAGAAGGAACGCTCAGTCCACCACGATTATTCTTAAAAACTTGTTGAGTGCTAGACGTTCCTTACATCCTGGAAGAGTAATTACTACCTTGAGATAAGATGTTTTGTACTAGAAGATGTATTTGTTTTGTACAAGACGATAATGACTGTTGTAGTAGTAAGTAAATGTACCTCTATATGTTCCTAGCTGGAAGTTACGTAGGTACATATTTAAGAACAATTATAGCGTAGGAGATATAATTATGCCAATATTTGGATATATTATTTTAAAATTATTTTCACCGTTATTTATTTGTGGAATAAAAGACCTCTTTAACATTTTTCCAGCAAGTTTAAGTGGCAGTGGGCAAAGGAAATAGCCCGTTGAACTGATGGTGCCACATGGAGACTATCTTACTAACAAGCGCAGCGTATGATGTAACACTGAGTGGACAGGCGACCTAATCAAGACCGAGAAAACCTATTTGATGTAAACCGTTTTCAATCGGTAGGTATAATTGGAGAACAATAAGGGAAACCTATCTCCAGCAGTGCAGTCAGGGGGTCCTATGCTTGATGATGAATAATATAAAATAATCTATCCATTACGAGTCGGACTCGCGCACGAAGGGTTCCGTACCGTATGGAAGCCTCCCTTAATATATTTTATTTTAATTATTTATTTTTGAAGTGAGACATACATATGAATATTCTGTGAATTAAGCATCTACCTTGTCTTGTACCTAATGTTGTTATTGATATCGAGCAAAAAAATCACGTTTCTTGTATTGGAGCACCCATTAAATATTTATTTTATTTTAATTTACCTAATTATTAATTTTTCAAGTGAATGTACAACTGAATATTCTGTGAATGTTTTAAGCGCCTACCTGTTAACAATATTAATATCGAGCGAAAAACCTTTAAATATTTTTTTTCAGTTTTTAGTATTTGTTGTTATAGCGGCAACAGAAATACATCATCTGTGTAGATTGCAACTTTTTAGCTATCACGGTTCATGAGATACAGCCTGGTTACAGACAGACAGACAGACAGACAGACGGACCTTGGAGTCTTAGTAATAGGGTCCCGTTTTTACCCTTTGGGTACGGTACCCTAAAAATAAGCTTGCTGATCAGCATGCTTTTTACGTATTCCTATTTTCTATGTTGGAGTATGTTTTATAATATTGGTAGCGCAACAGTTTCGTGCGATTATGCATTTTTGCAGTAGGTGTATACATCAAATTCTGCCATCATCTAATGATTTCCAGTATGTCACCGCTTGTCGCCAGCAGAAGCTCACCGGTCGCCAAATAAAGCATCCCGTAAATTATTTGAAATTCCACCATTGCCCTATCAACGGATGCCTCAATAAAAATTCAACAGATCACCGGAGTTCGACGACTTTTTAATGGCGCGTATATAACGTCCAGGTATAAAAGAGCGGTCGTGAGGCCCGCGCGGCCGTGCGGCCTGCTGCCTCCTGCGGCCCGCGGCCTGCTGCGGCCCGGGATGCGGCCCTCTCGCCCCCGGGATTGCCAATTGATTGCCCCTGATTGCCGCAATCGCCAACGCGTCTGATTGTCTACAATTGGTGTTTTATTGAGTTGGAATGCACCTTTAAGAACATGTCCGTTGTTATATTGCTTTTTATTTGTTGAGTCGATTGTGTTGGAATTTTAAAACCTATTTTATAATTTACCGGCATGATAGGGCTCAACTTGCATGCCAGTATTACTTGCAAAATGTATCCGAAGTATGTTAGTTACTCGTACATGCCAGTTACTTTCATGCTAGCTACTTTCCCGATTTACTGGCATAGCTAAAAAGATTATCAACACTTTTAAAGGATTTATTTTGTAAAACATTTATATTCATATGAAAAAAGGTATTATGGTAGGTAAGTCAGGAAATAAAAGATTTCAGTACTTACAGAGCTTAAAATATTTGTCAATAAACTAACCGTAACATATTTTTTCTCATTCCATCAGTTTTATACTCTGTACCCGCTGTTTTGACCGCCTACTGGTGAACACATACATTTCCACAATGCGCGACTCATCCAAGTTATTGTACCTACGAGTACATCAACTAAGTATTTTTTTTCAAAAAAGTAATTGTTTCCCCATATCCCATTCACGAAAGCAATTTTTATAGATTTTACTAAAAACTAGCGTTCACATTGTTCTTGTTAATTTGTCAGTGTTCCCGTCCGGGTCGCGGCCGGGAATTCCCCGCCGGGTCTTCCGGGAAATTAATACGGCGCGCGTTGCGAAGTTTGCGCGCCGCATACCTGCCGCCTGCTGCGCTCGCAGGTCTGCACTGGCTTTATTCCAAAAACCTGGAAATATAAATTACTAGCTTTTACCCGCGGCTTCGCCCGCGTTATATTTTGATTTTGGCTTATGTTTATGTCGGCTGCGAAACCTAACCTAACCGACAAATATCAAAATACCTTAGAGAAATGCTTTTGTTGGTTAAGTTACGGTTGGAGTGTATAAACAACCCCCCGTGTATTCCCGCCTTGTCGTGGCGGGCGAGGTCTGAGGCAGCTGAAAAGACGGCGCTCGAAGTCTCCTTCTTCTTTGGGTCTTTTCCCCCAAGGCAGCTTAGAGGCTGGCACTCGAGGTTCAGCCGCTTTTAACTAAAGCAGCTGAGAGGATGGCCGGTAGGTTGCATGCCTTATGAGGAGTGTCGCAACTGAGGCGGGCTGCAGTGCCGCTCATGCGACGCTGCATCCGAGGATTTTTTTTATTATACCGCGAAATATCCCTTACATGATCAGGGGTCTTAATTACAAATGAATAATAACTATACCTATATTTCAATGTTTTTGGCTGTTTGCAGTTATAATAAACATTACAGTGGTACAGCAAAGTTTATACCTACTTGTTCCTAATTATTGCTTTTTTACAAATATTTGTGCAAAAATTGGATAAAATTGTTTCTAAGGTTTTTACGTGTTAGATTAATTCCAATTTTTTGTTCTAAATCCAATCTCTGCTTTCCATAAACTGGGCATTCCAAGATTATGTGCAGTGGAGTCTCCTCTTTTGTGGGTTCACAGATGCACGATGGGCTTTCCCTCAACTTAAATCGATGTAAGTATTGGGAAAACTCACCATGCCCCGTCAGCACTTGAGTTATGATTCCCCTTTGGTGCTATTTCTCTTACGATCTTTTGGTTACCGCCGCTGTGTGTCCATCCTGATACCGCCGGTTCCACTCGTCAAGAGAGTCCTTTCGGATTTCTCGCTTGACGAATGAAACGGGGCAGTTATCGTAAATAGGTCTGCACTTCAAGTGCAGTGCTGCTTCCTTTGCTAGCTGGTCCGCTCTCTCATTTCCCTCCATCACCGCGTGCGCTTTAATCCAATGAAGTTTCACTATTTTATTTTGTGCGTGTAGTAACTTTATGTTAGCTTTGAATTTACTGCTAAGGGATGGTGGGAAGATACGCCAACTACCGTTTCCAGTGCAGACCTGGAGTCACAAAAGATTTTTGCTTTTTCGGTAGCCTCAAGAAGTGCCAATAGCTCGGCCTGGTACACGGAGCACCAATCGGTCAATTTCAGCTTGCGAGTACTGATCTCAGCGGCATCATCCCAAATGGATAATGCCGCCCCAACTTTCCCTTTAATTTTGCTGCCGTCTGTAAATATGTTAATTTCTCGGTTAAGATTTTGCTCTAGTGCTGCTCCGTCTGCCAGGCATATGAACTCCAGCTCCTCCTGCTGCGCTGGGTGTGGCTTCTTTTATGTCTTTCTATCTCCAGTAACTTGCTGGGAATAACCTTTCTTAGTTTAATAAAGCAAGGCTGCTTCCTGGACTCTGATATGACAGCCGAGGATTAGGGGCCGCGGTGAGATATATGGAACTGGTGGTGTGGGTGCCGCCACCTACCCTACCTTCCGCTAGGCCGTCAACGTGTTGGCAGACGCAGTGGGGCTGCAGGGGAAGAGAGGTGTCGGCATCGCGATGGCCGTTCTCACTGCTCTCTGCAGTTGAAGAGGCAGGCGCTGAGCTACTATGACTGACCCGCTGCACTGGGACCAGGGCGTTGGAATGCTGTCTGACGTTCAGTACTGGTTAGTCCCGAGTGGTGGATGACGATGTGTCTTGTGCTCCGAAACACTCCGTCATTATGGCGAGAGCGCAAGCTCCGTTATGGAGCCCGAGTCTGGGCTAGCGCTGTTGAGTGCCGCGAAGGAGTGCGAAAAATGTAGGAACGTCCTAAACTTGCCATGACAGGTTATTTCTGGCGCTTAGACGGCTGCTACCGCAGCCCGCTCACTTAGTTTTTATCCTATCCTACGGGAACTGTTAAAGTTTTTGGGATAAAAAGTGGCCTATGTCACTTTTCGTCTTTCAAAATATATTCATGCAATAAGCCAAGGCAAGTTGCTCCGTTGCTGAGAAAAATTTATTGTTAAGTCCTACGGGATCCACAATTTTTTCGGGATGGAAAGTATCCTATGTCAGATACAGATATGTGAGAAACAGTTATTGTTCTATCCCATGGGAATCACGAATTTTCTCGAGATAAAAAAGTATCCTATTATCACTTTCTGTCTTTTAAACCATAGGTATCCATACCAAAAATCAGGTCAATCTTTTGCTCCGTTGCTGCGTCAAAGAGGAACAAACCAACAAACTTTTCGGATTGATAATATTAAAGTATGATGATTCTGTACCATAAAGGTAGAATAAAGAAACATATTTAACCTTTAATGATAGAAGATTTAAAAATATTTTTAATGTCGGACAAAATGACGGCCTGGTATTAAACGTCATAGTAACATGTAGCATGCAGAGGGAAAATAACATTTTATCCAATTGTAATGTCAGTTGTCATTTTCAATCCATACTTTATTTCCTCTTCAAGGGGATATAATGGTGGAAAAACAATTTGTCCCCTTGCCATGCTACTTGTGATTTTTAAAAGTCTGCAGACTATGTCACTTGTCATCTAATTACGTTTGGCTGTGACGTTTCGTTAGTCCATATTAGCGTCATAGAGGAATTAATCACTTAGCGTCTTTGTGATAGTGGCGACAGTTTCGCTTTCGATGGTTTTTGTCCTGTCCTACAGGAACTATGCAATTTTTCGGGATAAAAAGTATCATTAAACATATATTTAAACTATGTCCATGCCAAAAATCAAGTCAATCCGTTGCTCCGTTGGTGCGTGAAAGAGTAACAAACCAACAAACCAACAAACTTTTCGGATTTATAATATTAGTAAGGATTGTTAAAAGTTAATGTGAGTGCAATGACATTTTTACAAGCTTTTATTTAGTTTCACCTGTCCTGTTGTCTGTAATCTAATTTTGCTAGTTAAATTTGATCCACTTCCCGGTTACCGATTGAACTGAAATTTTGCATGCATGTGGAGATTGCGTGACAATGCAATATTATGATGACATGGTGCTGATCTGATGATGGAGCTTGAAGGTGGCCAAAGCAACTTAGCAATGAAACGACACAACCTAATCGAATTTGGGTTCATTTGAATGGTCTTGGCGAACAGTTTGTCTTTCAATGGTAACCATGGTCTGATGGAACTGTAAGGTGATCATAGGAACTCTGTAATAAAACGACGCAACCCTATCGAGTTTCGGCTCGTTTGATTCGTCTTGGCGAGCACTTGTACAGTAAAAGCTTGTTTATTTTTTAAAGTAGTTTTTCTTAATTATAATACTTGTTTACGAATTGATTTAATAATGACTTGGGACATAAACAAATCAAAATAAATACATAAGTTCGTATTGGCTGGGTGACTACTTGGCCAGGTCCAGGGTGTCAGAGTTTCTAAGCACTCTGTCATGGATAAACGGTTTAAACAATCGCGACCCACAATATTTAACAGTTACCCGAGCCACGCCAGCGCTCAGTTGTAAATTATTATTTACAAAAATTCAAAGCAACATGATAACTATGATAAGTGTTGAACTGTAAGGAGTCCAGTAAAGTCCGAAACTGATTCTCTTATGCACGTGTGTATCTGTACATCTTTGTTTTTAATACTTATTTCAAATTATCATAATCTTTGGGTACTTTTT
The DNA here is from genome assembly GCA_964007245.1 of Hypomecis atomaria. Classification (NCBI taxonomy): domain Eukaryota; kingdom Metazoa; phylum Arthropoda; class Insecta; order Lepidoptera; family Geometridae; genus Hypomecis; species Hypomecis atomaria. The sequence continues at coordinate 509,601 of OZ023284.1, forward strand.
AGGGTTCCGTACCCAAAGGGTATAAACGGGACCCTATTACTAAGACTCCGCTATCCGTCTGTCTGTCTGTTTGTTACCAGGCTCCAGTATCTCATGAACCGTTATAGCTTAAAAGCTGAAATTTTCATAGATGATTTATTTCCGTCGCCGATATAACAATAAATACTAAAAACATAATAATATTTATGTTTAAGGGGGGCTCCGATGCAACAAACTTGAATTTTTAGCTGTTTTAGCTCGATATTGATAATGGTAACAGGTAGAAGCTTGAAATATTCACAGAATATTTAATTGCATCTTCACTTCAATAATAAATATTTAAACTAAATTAAAATAAATATTTAAAGGGGGCTCCCATACAGAACGGAATCCTTCGTGCGCGAGTCTGACTCGTACTTGGCCGATTTTAAAACAATTAATCTCTTTTCGTAGGATTTTGAAAATAATAGACGCCGCTTGCATTTATTACAGCACCAGCCTTAAGAGTTTTGTGAAGTATGGATGCAATACTATATTTTAGACAAAAATGGTTTTTCTAGTTCAACGGATCCTAAAATGTATTAGCACCATAATTTAACTGGGTCTGTGGAAAAGATGATTTGAATTACTAATAGTTCAAAAGCTTTGGATTTGATTTGTTATAGACATGCTTGACACTTAACTTTAGCCAAGAACCTGTTCATTTTGTTATTGGATTGCATACAAATTGTTCAGAAAAATTTGACGTAATTTTTCAGGTCATTTACTACACCTTGCGAACTTCAACATCTACCAATTTCCGAGTCTGCAGACTCAATTTGAGGGAATCGAAGGTACAACAAATAAAAAATATTTATTTTCCTCACACACCCTTATTCCATCCAGAATATTCCAGAATATCGAACTATACGTCTATTGGAGTTCTATTGGAGTAGAAAAATAAAAATGATGATTTATGATAACCCGTTGAGTAGAGGGCGCTCGGATCGCCATAAAAGAAACGACCGGCGACCGGCGCGGAGCCGATCCGATATTGCGCCCGTCTGTGCCGACCCTTATAAAACATAATAAATATGGAGCTTTTTATGTATTGCTTGCTGTGATCGATTAGCTGCAGCCCGCTTGAGGGAATCGCTCAATCGAGTTTTTATGGCAGGTAAAGGCCGGGATATGAAGACAAACTGCCTTTATTTCTTAATCTACAGTGAGAAGTAGATATCACTCACACAGAGATGTGCTCTTTTCATTTCTTTTTATCGTTTAACGATGTTAGAAAACTATGGATGGCTAAAAAAGGAAGTACAGCGGGGCAATTCTGTCAACCGATCTCGTCACCGAAGTGATACGGTCCCGAACCCCTCTCGCTTTTCTGACAGTTTTAATGGCTCAAAGCTATCAAAAAAACGAGAGAAGCTCAAGAACGCGTCACCTCAGCAACGAGATCGGTTAACAGAATCGCCCCGCAGGTCGGGTGGCTAGCTCTGGTATCAGTTTCTTAAATGGCTAAATTGTTAAAAAAAACTAGAACACACAATTTAAGGTGTCATCTAAGGCAGTTCAAAATTTCACCACCACCATAGTATTATTATAAATTATTTGACCAGGGTTAGCTACGTAGATTATACGCCTTACTTAGCACAAGGTGAAATATTTTTGTCGTTATCTTTGCTGTATTTAAACATTGTTCCCTTTTAAAAACACCTTGTTTGGTCTACGGGGCAGATTTTACACGAGACCATATCACATTACATCCTCATAATACTATTAAGTGCTAAGAAAAACCATTTATCTTTATAGAATTGTCGGTTTTTACTACAGGAAAAAAAAACATATGTTGATGTTTTACTATTAGCATTTCAACCGCAATACGTTTTACAGAAAGATTTTCCTATCGTTATGAATAAAAATATCTGTAATAATATTTATTGCAAATAGATAGTTTCTACCGTGATTAAACGTTAACTTTTTTTGTAGTAGTCCAATTTCAATAATTATTTTTATATTGGAAAAAAAATACTTCGAAATTGGTTCCATTTAAATTTTATTGAAATCGGCCGAGCCATTTTTGATAAATCAACAATAGTGTGAAAAATGTAACATCGATCCTTGCGAAATATTTGCGAATTCTGTACACGGGTGAAGTCGGTTATGCTATTTTTTGCGAAAAATAATTATATTGTCCAATTCGTGGGTTGTCTTATGCAACTTTCACCTAAAACTCCCTAACTTAATCTACGGTACACCACGAAATGCCAAGACCGCAACTCAAAAGCAACATGTCAAGAAGGGTGATAAGGCAGATTGTATTTAGTCGTACAAAGGGAAATGCGTGCGAACATACAATGTGGTCTTGCGACAGTGCATAATATCCTTACTAATTAGTTGGCAAGTTGAGCCGGCAGAGGGCGCTAACTTCAGACAATGCCTAATTCAAAGTGGGCCGAAGTGAGATAATAACGTTAAGTATGGTTGATACTGACTTTGGAGCAATATGGCGGATGTGAGGATTTTAAAATAGCGTCTTTTGAAAGCCTACAGAATACAATAATGCATACAACAAGTTAGAAATTTAATGCAAGTGTACTTAAAATCCCACCACACCACTGACTTTTCGGTGAAGGAAAACATCGTGAGGCAACCTGCATACGTCCGTAGAAGAAATTCGATGGCGTGTGTGAATGCACCAACAGCATTGGACCAGAGTGGTGGATATGGCCCAATCACCCTTCGTGGGTAGGCCTACGTCCTGCAGTGGACTATTATAATATACCTAATTAAAAAACCCCCGACACAAAAATATTTGACAACAAACTTTCAATTGACAACCATTTTGGGCACATTTGTAGAATTTTGGTTCTTCCATCCCACCATATCTCTTAAACGGCTCAATCGATTTTTATAAAACATAGCTAAGAACACTCTCGATTAAGTCTCCTTTCATCCAAAAAAAAAAACTAAACTGAAATCGGTTCAGTGGTTCGGGCGCTATGATGCCACAGACAGACAGACAGACAGACAGACAGACACACAGACAAACAGACACGTCAAACTTATAACACCCCTCTTTTTCGTCGGGGGTTAAAAACAAGGCTGGTACAGTACAGTGCAGTACTAAAATATGTAATAAAAGACGATTAAAACAGGGTAGGTATTACAAAATGTTGTTTTTCTAAAAGATTGCTTCACAAAGAATTCAAACAACTTTTTCATTGGGAATTCAGACTACTTATTTGACCATAATATGGCAAAGCCAAACATGTTTTTTTCTTGAGAATATTTTGATAAGAATCATAATCTTTGTCTCAATAATTGCTTGGAAAGAACAAATTTGAGAAAATTATGTAGGTATGTACGGCTGTGCTTTTAGCTCAACTTATAGGAATGCACTGCCGTGCACCCATATTTTGCATAGTGATGAGTTTTATGACCCTAACTACTGGGTCCAAGAGGCATGGGTTCGACCCCCACCCAGGGCAATTATTTATGTGATGAACATAGCTGTTTGCTCTGTGTCTGGGTGTTATTTAGTTACTATCCATATAAGTATGTATTTAGAAATAAGTATATGTGGTATATCAGTCTCTGGCAGCCATTCTACAAGCTCTGCTCAGTTTGGGATCAGAGACCGTGTGTAAGTTGTCCCCTAATAATATCCCCTAATGTCCCCTTATACCAAAACAGCTCAAACGATACAGCATTAGGCAAGAAAATGATGATGAAACGCTAAAACCCCATGTTGTCAGCACTCCGCTAGTTTTACGGCCCCGCCCGGTGATTAAAGTGAGGTGTTTGTACAAGTTGTTTTAATCATTTAACTCTCGGGAGATACCAAACAGCTCGTGTTGTACAGCGGCACAGTAGGAATACATAGGATGTTTTGAATTTTTGCACAATTTAAATGATTGTTGGTCGCTTTGACTGCCCCATCCAACATAAATGGATGCGCGTAGCTATGTGTGACAAATTATGACAATTATTTTGATTTAATGTATATTTTTATTTCAGTAATAAGATCTGCTTTGATAAATTGTCTCTTTCGTGGTTTCGCCCCACAAGCTGGTCGGCCCGCGGGGCGAATCGACGATGACTCTTTTTGAAGGCACGAGTCCAACTCGCATTTGGCCAATTATTATTTACATAAATATCTTCCGAGCATTGTCGGTGATTCATTATTGACGCAAACTGATAATGCACAAATAACTAATCTATCAATTACATTGCCGTATCAATTTTAACTAAATTAAAATAACAACAAAAACAATGGCTACCGCGCTAGGATATCAATCCTGAAATATTTAGTTTGGCGCTGTGTCTATTTATGAAGCCAGATTTCATGTTTGTTTTAGACTTGGACAAACTATGTAAGGCCGCTAGCAACGTGAATAAAAAAGCGATTTTGATAAAACAAAAATCTGTTAGGTGATGTGCGTAACGCTATTTAAGTTTTAAGCACGACATTCAAGTTGAATCTTTGCGCTAGGAAATGTATTCTCAGAATAAATAGTGTTTACTCGTACTAATGATTATGAAATGAACAGCTTAGCTAGTAAATTTATATATAGTACTGTACCAGCCTTTTTAATAGTCCACTGAAGGACGTAGGCCTATCCAAGAAGGGTGATATTTAGTACTAATAGATATTTACTTTATTATTGTATTATATATAGATGTGGAATTAATAATTATACTTTTACATAAAACATTAATCAATCCTGTACAGGTCGCGGCATATAAGTCTAGCGCTGAGCGAAATGTGGAGGGGATTGATGCGCATGGGTTTGGTATGGCGCTCACCATGCGCAGCCATCCCCTCCACAGTGCCCTCAGCGCTAGACTTACGTACCGCTTACCTGTACCAGCCTTTTTGATAGTCTACTGCAAGACGCAGGTCTACCCACGAAGGGGGTGTCATTACCACTACACCACCATGGCTTGAAATCTGCATTATTAATGTAATTAATCCTACTGAGTTAAAATACAAGCAAATTCTTAAGCTGTTAATTTAAAACAATGAGTCCAACAAAAGCGCTAGAGCGTTGGCACAGCGGCCGCGTCCTAAGCCCACAGGGCTGCCAATCGTCCGAATTCAACGCCATCAACTGGAATGTTTTCTCTTACAACACGCCGCGTCACATGAATCATTTATAAATGCAAATCGCTTTGTTTCCAACTACCCCCGATTATTCACGTTCGGTTATCTTTGACGTATTGAAGCCGGATTTGTAGCAACCCTGATTTATTTGTCCCGCGGAGTTATTGATGCGGCCGCAATTGGCGAAGTTGGGTAAAAATATGTGTGTTGTTTGGCCGCGGTCGCTGATATTTAATTGTTGCCTTGACATTTATACTGTCGGTAGCTTTATTTGTGGTTTTGTTTGTATTGAATTTAAAATTTGGTTTGTTTTCGATTTAAATTGAAAGGTCTTCGTAACACGTTCTATGTCACACAGGCTCATTACTACCCAGCAGTTAGCCTGAGTGACATAGAAAATCATTGTGCGGTGATAGCCACTAAGCTATTATTTATTAATTTCAAATATACAGGGTTATTTCTAGTCACTTAGCATCCTTTTAGGGGCTTATTCTGTACATCAAAACTAAAAACTTTTGTTCAGCTACTTTTGTCAGAACTCATAAAAAAAATAGCTGTTCCATACATTTTGTCGCGGGTGAACGATATTTTTATATGGAACAACATTTTTTTTTTAGTTTTGGCATAAGTCGCAGAACAAAAGTTATTAGTTTTGATATACAGACAGAATAAGCTCCTAAAAGGATGCTAATTGATTAGAAATAACCCTGTGTAAATAAATATTTCTTAAATTATCTTCGATTATCAAGATCTGAATTTAAAGCTTCAAAGACACATTGGAACTAAGATATCAGCGCTTTTTACAAATGACACAAGAATCATTACTAATAAAACCACACAGGCTGCAATTTCAGTCAAACAAGCATTAGTTTAATCATTCACGAATGCAAGTGCATGAAATTTTAATAACATGCACAGTGCTGCACACTGCTGTATGTATATACTATACTTCTGAGAGGTTTCTTGTTTTCTAGGATGGATAGAGTCTGCCAACTTGTGTTTGCCTAGCGTGATGGATTATATGAGCAAACAAAATGAGAAATTATTTGTCAAGTGCGTGTCGAGACACGCGTACGTTAGGCTTCTGTAGGTGGTGTCGATGATTATGATGATGATAAAAACGATTTTTTATTATGTAGTTAGATGGTTGATTGCTAGAAAAACATATTTGACTAAGAAATATATTTGTGAGGTAAACGACCTTTGAGTTGTGTGCAAGTGCGCAACTAAATTTTCCTTTATAACTCAAAAAGTTATGATCCCACAGAGCTCAAAATAATTTTCTTAGAAATTTTTTGTATGGTTTATAAACACATAAAGTTTGAAGACTCCAACTTGTATCCTTTAGAAATTAAGGGGGGACATTTTTTTTCAACTTTGGCAGTTTAAATCTCTTGAAATGGGTCAGGTTTTAAAAATGTGTTCAACAGCGGTTATATAGGAAACATAATTTTTGCCCTTTTTAGGATGTAAACGTAAAGTCCTAAGAGGGCTATAATAAACGTTGCACAGAGTTGAAGCGGCGCACGGCGTGATGTTTGCATGCCAAATTTAATTCCAAATACCGGCCGATGTTTATACGACAGCACGCAATGAATAAAACATTTCTTACTCATACGTCGCATCAAGCCTTTTCAAATGGGCCATAAGCTCAGCGAACTTTTTGGACTTTAAAACCAAACTCAAAAATCTAAAATAATACTTACTTAGTAGGTACTGGTTCGCATAGGCGTACCTAAAGGGTGGCACGTCTTGGCGAGTACTTGTTCAGCAAAAGCTTGTGTTTAAAAAAAGGTTTTTTTTTTAAATTTAATATTATTTCTTAGATGGGCAAAAGTTGAGCTGCCTTCCTATAAAAAATCTTTTTACGCCAGTACTTTTCCAGAGTTACAAGATTTATAAACCAAGGTTTTTTTGGATTGGAGCTTTTGATTTTTTAGCGCAGTTGTATGCAATGGTCATCAGAAAAAAAAAAACTTAGCGCGACAATCTAGATTCTAGAACATTCCAAATATTTTTTTCGGTCCGAATATTTGTTATGATTCATTAGGTCGCAACTCTCGAAACATAGTTCTTCTACGATAAATAAAAGTTTTGAGATCAGTAAAACGGTTAGTGTATCAATATGACCTATAGTGCCTACTACAGTATCTATAAGAGCACGTACGTTAGATAGATACCCTTATGCTTGAATTTTAACTTGTTATGTGAATATTAAGATTTTTTTGGTCTACTCTCTTTTGCTACTTACTCCGTTTTTTTTCTATTTTTATTAATTCCTCTCTAAATGAAAGGGTTGCCTTGAGGAGATTGCTATAAGCAATAAGGCCGCCCTTTGTTGCACTAGTTTTAAGTCGCTTCTTTTTCCTTTCTGTGTATTTCTTCTGTATTGTATTTTAGTGTAAACAATAAAGTGTTCATTCATTATGCGGGTACGTTCTTCGTATATCATTTACCTACAAGAGACTGTGATACAAACGAATGCAACTGGTCCTTTCCCCGCCGACGTCCTGGCCACAAAGCGAACGAGGCAATATAAAGCTTTGACGATTTTCTTTTCAGAATTTCAAGTGATTCTAAAGTTCTGGAGAGTTATACGGAGTTCTGCATACGTCGGCGGCTGTAACTGCGGGCCATTCTGATACATTTTACGCGCATTTCACATCAGCAAAAGTTGCGAGATTTTCGAGTTTAAAAGGTATTGTGCAGTTGAGTTGATGGCTGATTTCACTGCATTTAAATTGTGAGCGTTTATTAAGTGAGGTTGTTTATAGGGTTCCGTACCCAAAGGATAAAAACGGTACCATATTACTAAGACACCGTCCGTCCGTCTGTCCGTCTGTCTGTCACGAGGCTGTATCTCATGAACCGTTATAGCTAGAAAGCTGCAATTTTCAAAGGTGGTGTATTTCAGTTGTCCCTATAACAACAAATACTAAAAACAGAATAAAATAAATATTTAAGGGGAGCTCCCATGCAGCAAACGTAATTTTCATGCGGTTTTTTGCTCCATATGAATAACGGCAACAGGTAGACGCTTACAATGGAGCTAAGGGGGTTCCCGACATAGGGTACGGAACTCTTCGTGCGCGAGTCCAACTCGCACTTAGCCAATTTTTTTATATTCATGTTTCTTGAATTCAAAGTATTGAGCGCCGCTGCAAGTTCTTTGAATGTTTTAAATATTTGACATGAATTTTAAGGATTTACAAATCCATAATCCTGTTCATCTTCACCATTATTATAATAATAATTATCTATCTTGCTATGGAGTAATTTAATCTCATTCGTATTTAGAAGTAATTTAATTATGTTAGACATTTACATATGCTTTTAGATTAAGACGATTAACTAACGATTGCCGCGATTCACAAATCATGACTTAGTTAGTATTTTAGCTGTACCACATTCGTATTGAACTAATAATATGTAGTAAATTAATTGAACCCAAATTAAATAAAAAATAAAATCAATCGTCACCTGCAACATGCTACAGTGCATTGGGTCAAATCAAATCAAATCAAAATATGCTTTATTCTTTAGACATTAATTAGAAATGCGCTTAGAATCGTCTTTTTACAAACATAATATAATTTTATAATAGGTGCAAATTTACATATTCACCAAATTATGAATACCTAACAATTCAATTAATTACATATAATAATTTACTTCAAATTCAAACACCCTAACTTAGAAAATCTAAAAAATTAAAAACAATATAGTAGGTATCTGCAATAGCATCGTCATAAAATAATATATATAATATATAGGTACAATACATAGGTATAATATATAGGTACGTAATATACATACGATATACATAATATCTCGTAACTATTACTGTAACAGTCACAGTTAACTAAAATAAGTTCATAGGTAGGTTATTTAGTCAATACTAAAAGTTGTGACGTCATATTTACAAAAAAGCATAGTAATGTCTGCGTTAGGCATAATTCTCAGTCCATCTGAGACACAAACTGCATGCAGCTATAATGGAAAGCTAATCAATTCGGTTCGATTCTGCAGAGTGTCGTATAAACTCGCATCTGATCGCGGGGCTCAAAGCGCAGGGTGGAACATGCACACTCGCACATTTGCATGTCAGATGTAATTGGAAAGATTTGTTTTGCTCATTTAAATATCATCACCATTTCAACCGTATGACTACCATTACTGGACATAATCTCTCTAACAGATTTTCAACAGCATCCGCAGTAGGTACAGGTAGCGGCACGTAAGTCTAGCTCTGAGAGTAGTGTGGACGGAATGGCTGCGCGTAGTGACCGCCATAATGCTAAACCCATGCGCAGTCATCCCCTCCACACTTCGTTCAGCGCTACACTTATATTCTGCGACCTGCCGCTTGATTTTAGCGCCATTATATTACTTTCATAATTGCCAATAAAATCAGTGGCTTTATGCAAAAATTCATCGATATTATGTGTACAGTAAATAATTAATTGGTAGCTAGAATAATAATTTAATCAGAAGTAGCCAGAGTGTTGTGTATGTTTAACCAGCCAACGTTATTTTTAACATTTTCTATACCAAAAGCCAACAAATCTAGACTACAATTACAAAAACCACTACTTTAAAAGTTACCAGACGGAATAAAACTGTTGAGAAACAGACTATAAACGTTTTCGGTAATAGCTGAGCGTAACAAGAGCTAAAAATAAACCGCTCAACCGTCAGAACGGGAATAAACCAAAAAGTGGCGACGCTAAACTAAACACACTACTCAGCAAATTAGTTGCATCTCGCATGCAAATGCTCCGTCTCGGGACTTGAGGACTAAAAAAGAACAGAAATCAACCTCAGGCCTTAGTTGCCTATCGACAATAGACTGACGAAACATTTTGTTTGAAATTTTCAATGAATCGGTTCGATTTAAGGCAATCATGATGTTAAAAGAAATACCAACGTAGCACACAATATTCTTGAAATCGAAAAATTTTGAGCAAAATATAATGCGCGAGTTTTCATAAATAATTATTTTTCGCAAAAAATGGCAAAACCGTCTTCCATCGTGTGCAAAATTCGAATATTTCGTTAGAATTGTTTACATTATTGTTGATTTTTCAAAAACCGCTCAGCCGATTTCTGTAAAATTTTAATGGGACTACCTCGGGATTATACCCTTTTGAGCTAAAAAATATTTCTTCGATTCGGTTCAAGATTGGCGAAGTTATCGATGAACATACACAAAAAAAAACTACATACAGACGAACATAGAACCTCTTCCTTTTTGGAAGTCTGTTAAAAATCACCTAAGCGTGGCATTTTTGAGATGCCGATAAAGTGAAAAACGGTACTGAATCACTGATTGCAAGTAGTGTCTAAAAAATATTACTATTTAAATGTACATCGGTGATAGTTAAGAGTTATGACCTAGTTGGATATTTTATAGGAACAAATTAATGTTTTTGTTAGAGATGATATTTGCTATGATAAAGCAGCCATCATAAATATGAGTACGTATGATGATGTTTAGATTTATTCCAAGAGGCAATCCAAACCTTTCGACGAAAATCAATTTTGAAAATAGAGCATCGAGTTTATTTCAGCAATTGCGTTGAATGCACTATTACCGCTTTTCAAACGATTTTTTTCTTTCTGTTCACACTATTTTTAACCGACTTCCAAAAAGGAGGAGGTTCTATGTTCGTGTGTATGTATTTTTTTGTGTATGTTTTTCGATAATTTAGCCAATTGTGAACCAAATCGAAACATTCTTTTTTAGTTCGAAAGGGTTTACTCCCAAGGTAATCCCATTTAAAGTTTACAGAAATCGGCTGAGCCGTTTTTGATAAATCAAAAATAATGTGAAAAATTCGAGCGAAATATTCGATTTTTGTACACGATGGAAGGCGGTTTTGCCATTACTTGCTAAAATAATTATTATAAGAAATAAGTAGGATCTTAAATTTTGTACCTAGTTGTCTCTCTGAATCCAAATAGTCAATAACTTCTCCAAAGCTGAGTCGACGTCGATTCTATTACGCTGCGCTTTCGGTCGCCGATGGATATGCGGTGGGGTTCTGCTACTACATTCACTATTTGTATTCACGAACTAAATTTAAATTCGTAGCAACTTTGTTATAAATGTTGCTCTAAAGTCTAAACAATAGCTATGTTTGCAAAGTAGGTAGGAGGAGTTTCTCTAGACCTTTGCTGGGATATCATTGTATTCAAGATATCACTATGACTAATGTTTATTAGGAGACCAGAATTGAAATCACGAAAAATCACTGATAATGTTGTATGAAAGTGCAAAGCTTTTGTACAAATAAGTTTTTTTATTTAACGCGTTTACCGTACTGACATAGATATGTCCTATACTTAAAGAAACTTGTTGTTAAAATACCTATCCTATGATAGTTCATTCATGCAAAGACGCCAATTTTACACTTCAAAAATAAATAAAAATCGGCCAAGTGCGAGTCGGACTTGCGTACGAAGGGTTCCGTATCGTGTTGGAGCACCCTTAGCCCCATTCTTATTAATAGCGTGTAAAAAAAACTCCCAAAAAACACGTTTGTCGTATGGGAGCCCCCATTAAATATTTATATTTTTCTGTTTTTAGTATTTGTAGTTATAGCGGCATCAGAAATACATCATCTGTGAAAATTTCAGCGGTCTAGCTATCACGGTTCATGCGATAAAGCCTGGTGACAGACGGACGGACAGACGGACATCGGAGTCTTAGTAATGGTCCCGTTTTTACCCTTTGGGTACGGTACCCTAAAAATGCATTAAAACTAAGAAGAAAAAATAATTAAAAGTAAATGACCACCGAAATAAAAAAATAAATTCTAGGTATTAAATATGATTAGTACCACAATCATGCCTAAAAATATCAATCCACCTTGACATAACCTTTATCAATTCTGACTATATTTAGCACGCATTTAAGCACTTTTCAACTGGAATATAAAACTCTTAGTATTTAGAACCAATTTAAAGTATTCATAATTCATGAAACCCAATACCTATATTCAGACTGCGGTAATACGATTGACAAAGGTTTGAAGTTGATTGAAAAGATATTTTGATTTCATTCGGCGGTCTGAGGATGAAAAATGCGAGGGTTTTCCTCTCATTGTGCTAAATTTTCGTGCTAAAATGTAAGGAAACTGTTATTAATTTTAAATGTAATCAAATAACAATATGGTCCAGTTAAACGTTACAGTAAATTTAGTTAAACGAAATAAAGTTAAGTTATAAAAGACGTCTTTTACTGAACTCTTTTGGCATTCTATCCGTGCGCACTCGTTCTTCATATTGTTTGCCAAATAACTGCACTCTAAGAAGCCCTCTCCCGTATTCACTGAAGGCTATTTGCAGAGGCACTTGCTTGTAGCTATTCAGGCTATTTACAATGCGTACAGCTATAAGGCCAAATGCAATTTATTCCACTTTGACCGTCTCCGCTGCAGCAGCCGCCGATCCCTTTATTCCACGGAATATCACCAGCTTCCATCCAACTATTGTATGTGGAATATGAAATCCTTTTGCTATTCCGCACTGGATTTTTTCATGATAAAGTTAGAACAGAATTTTATGTGATCGTCGTGTCAAAAATTGTAAATTGTACGTTGAAGCTGATATGAATGGAACGGATGTGCCTCGTAAAATATTTTACAAGCTTTTAGGTTGATTTTTTTCACCGAACATTGTTACGGCCTATTTCATCGATAAAGTTGATTTGTTAACCGCCCTAAAATATGCATTGCTCGATCTTTGATTTTCAAATTTAATCGATGCCAAACTCTGTTATAATAAAGTTGGCAAAGTACCCAATCTCAGGGATGAATAAAGCGAAGCACTCACGGAATCAGCAAACCGTAAACATCGACAAATCCACGCATAAAAAGAGTCAGAAATTCAAACTTCATCAATGTTCCGCGGCGAAGGAATGAAACGACACACAATCGAATAATCTTGCGAGAACGGCGCTCACACGGAATTCGCAGATAATACGTTCAACCGTAGGGAAAATATTATTCGATAATTCTGGGGAAACAGGCGAAACGAAAAAACTGTGGCACAATAAACAGGGTGTATTCAAATGAGAGAACCCCCGAAGGACGGCGCGAGAAAACAATGATAATATTACAAACTTATTTAGGAAGGGGCCACGGGAGCCGCGATACGATCGGGTCTATAGAGACATGAAACTTGTACTTTAGACTCTCAGGGATACAATACGCTCGTAATGTACCGAAATCGTGGCCGAAAACGCGGGGGTCGTTAAATTGGTAAGTGACGGTCTTTATTTTTTTAATGTTATGACAGTGGTTTGGAGTTTAAGCGGCACCGAGGGAAGCATGAGACAAATTAAACTGGCTTCCCGTGAAAACGGTTGCGTGAAATATTTATTACAGGCTCACCCACATAATCATAATGATGATATTGTACTATGCAGTGCACATCATGGTTATAATATTGAGAGATATCAACATTTTGGACTGAATTAACTAAATAATTCAATAGTACCAATTAGTATAAATGCTTCGCTGTGCAAAATTCAGTTACCTCCATACATAATTATCGATTTTGATGGCAACCAGTCATATCTAGAGACCCATGTCTCTGGTTTTGCTATGAAACGCAATTGTTCAAGATATATTGTGACTGAAATAATCAATTGCTGCAAGTATTATATTGTAAGTTATTTAATTATTGTACACTTTTATTTGACATGTAAATGCTTTTTACCGATAAATATGACTATGACTATGACTATTTTATGGTATGTTTTTTGGAGCGCGATCGATATGCGTTGCGTTGTTCACGAATTTTTGTTGCCCTCAATACCTAAAAAAACACCCATTAAAGACATGACTGTACATTGTAACTCATACCAAACAAAAAAAAAAACAAGACAGAATGTCGTGAACATACAAGTGAGGCCGGTTTTTTATACATGTGGCGTCGGTATTGCGCCGCCATTGACTGACGAGCCAAGGCGTAGATCGATGTACGTATATGTGTGTGTAATTGTGTCTGTACACGGCGAGGCGTAATTTTACCGGCCTCAATTGTTTGTTCACAACATTCTGTCTTGATTTTTTTATTTGGTCTGAGCACTGTAATGGATTTTGTAAAATAAATGCATGTTAGTTCTAATTATTTTATTCTAGGTACGCTAGTCGCTTTCTCGCTAACTCCATGTGTGCATATAAATATCAACCCGTCACTTTAGTGGCCGCGGTACTTCAGACCCCGAGTAAATTCAGAAAAAATTGTGAGCACGAATGTAACCTTGAATATTTACGAGCGACGCCCGAAAGGGTTGCGTACCGACGTGGATAGGTGACGCCTTATGAAATTTTGTCTTTGCATCGAAATGTACGGAAAACGCTCGGGTGAGGTGGCGCGCCCAAATTATGAACTGTGTTTTTGTTTTTGTATTTTATTGAGCGAGCGTATACGAGTATAAAATGATACATTGTTATGTATTGCTTTTGTTTTTCGTATTTTTACTTGTTTGGAAATGTGAAGCATGCGTGCTGTGAGTATGGTAAAGAAAATGTGCTACAGGATTTTGTTTACTAACGACGCCTTGAAGTTGATAAACATATTTAGTACTTCATTAAAGCAGTTACACTTTGCTGTCGTAATCCTTACAATATCGATTAGGAAAATAAGTTGCAATGATATTAAATTTAGTCACCATTCATAGTAATTTTTGTCAGATATCTAGGTAAAAACTTTTATTTTACTGTTAGTCTACTAATCGCATGATAATGTCAGGTATCATTGGTCAATCGTCAACGGCTGAGTCAACTACTTAATAGGTACGACATATCACTAACTTTTGACTACGTTTTTGATATAAATATGTAGTATGTAATAGAATATGTAGTATAATTATATGGGACTCAGCACTTGTGTGCGGTATGATCTTGTCATTTTAAGTTTTTATAAAATAAAGGTATCATTTATTGCTCTGAACTGTGTACATTAAGGTGTAACAAAAGTATTTAGACACAACAGTTTATCCTAACGGACATGCAATAGGTATTCGTTTTACTTACAATTTAAGGCTATGTATTTCCTTCTTACACCTAGATAAATTAAATTAGGTCTTATATTTACATTCCAAATTACACAATAAAATATTAATTATAACTAACAACAATAGGAATGGACGTAACACCCCTTAGATAGGTGTAACGCTTTCTTTTATTCTATATTTTACTTTTAGAATTTAGAGCTTTTGCACTCTGGCAATAAATGGTTTTTATTTATTTTATAAAGTAGGTATGAAGTTTAAATTTTCATTAATTTTTTATATGTTTTAACATAAACAGTAAAACTACAAAGAAGTTACAAGAACTGTCCAAAAAGAATCTACATACAATTATTATAACATTAGATAAAATATCAATTAAAAAAGTGTAAACAAGACATTTTCTCACTTAACAACTCGTCTCAAACTAAATAAAACCTTAATAAAGCCGATGTTGAAACGTCCAAGATTGACGAGCAATCAACCCAACTCTAAAACTTTTCAAAGAATAAACGACACAATAAAGAACACAAAGTCCCAACGACTCACCCGAGACCGAGCCCGACAAATTATAAACCGCAAAGTTTTACATTCAAAGTGGATCCCCGGCACAATTCCAGCTGCTCAAGACAATCAACACTTGGATTACCATGAGATTACACACGTAAGGAGAAAAAAAATATGTTGTAATACAATATAAGAGAGTGCTTCGGACGCCCGGTCACGTCGCCGCTCGCGAGTATAGGGCCTCTCAGGCCCGTCGCGGGGAGGAGGTAACATGAACTGATGGCCGCTGAGAGGGTTAACTTATTCCTCTTCGAGCATTCGAAAGTTACGGCTTTTGAAAATCGATTGATTGATGATAATGTCTGGAAATGTGATGGGAAAATGTTCAAATGCTGTTTATAACTTTCATGGTTTTACTGCTCTGTCATATAAAGTAAAACGCCATTCGTCCCCTTAGTAACACAAAAACGTATCTCGATTTTTATCACTTTTGAGTTAAGTGTACCACGAATCTCAAAATGACAGGTTCTATTTAGTCACAAAGACACGTATCTCGATAACACATTATTTTCTAAAATAGAGGTTGACGTATCTATATTATGCGTAAAACAGAAACAAACACAGAAACTTATCTGAAGGTACGTCTTTGTGTAACTAATAATATCCGTAAAACAGAAACGTATCTACAGATACGTTTGTGTGTTACGTAGTGTTATACGATGAATGCACACAAACAATGCGTATGAATGGATAATTATACATGTGTTTGTTGTTTAGCGCGTCAGTGCCGTCAGTTCAACTGTTCCGTTTTGTTTCATTAAATCTCAACTATGACTTAGAAAAAGTTCATGACTCCAAGACATCTGCACCAGCAGATACTTTATGGGACACGTCTGTCAGTTTTACTGCAGGATCTGATATCCCTAATAGCCCAATGGTTATACCGCCAACTGATTGTTCAGATTTTTCCCCACCTATTATTGATTTACCGGCTTTGGATGATTCTGTAGAAATTCAATTCAATCAATTCGGACAAAGAACATCTTCGGATAATTCTCCTAGCATCCTAGACCAACCGGCTCCTAACATGCCAGAAACCATTTCAATTGAACAGCCAGAACCAAAGCCTACATAAACTCATAACCATTTGGAAGTTGACAATCATATAAAAACTCGCAATAAAAAATCTGCTCCTGAGACATGGAAGCAAAATGTGCGAAAGCGCTTAAGGCAATCTGGAAATGAATATGTTTCTTTGAGAGGTAAAAAGGTGGATGCTCGTAAAGTAAGACCTAAGGATTGCAGTAGTTGCCCCAGAAAGTGTAATGAATCATTTGATGAAGTTGCAAGAGAAATGATTCATAAGGCCTACTGGAACTTACAAGATTCAGATAAACAAAACAGTATGTCTCAACATTAGTGGATGAAATTGAAACAAAAATTAAAACTGCTGGTGAAAATTCCAGGCGAAATAAGACGCAAGAGTTCTTTTTCTACAAGGACAGCAGAAGAGTTCAAATATGTCAAAGATTTTTTCTTAAGACGCTAGACATATCTGAAGGATTCTTAAGAAACATTTTAAAGAATAGAGATGAAGCTCGTGTTGTTGCTCCAAGTAAGCAAGGTAAGCACCAACCAGGTGGTACTAGACCAAAAGAAAACAAAGAAATTATAGAAAATCATATTCTGTCATTTCCCACTGTGCCGTCCCATTATTGCCGCAAAAAAACAAACTACAAATACTTACCAGAAGATTTGTCATTGAGAGATATGTATGATCTATACGTTAAGCAATGCTCGGAGCAAAATGTTGTTCCTGAAAAATATTGGCTTTACAGGCAAATTTTCAATAATCAAAACTTGAAATTTCATAAGCCACGTAAGGACATGTGTGATTCGTGCGTAAAATACAAGAATTGCAGTGAGGAGGAAAAACCAGATCTATTTCCATTACACATGGAACATATTCGCTGAAAGACTGAAGCACGTCAGTACCATGATGAAAATAAGAACCTAGCACTAAATAAAGATTTAAACTTTATTGAGATTGACTTAGAAGCCGTGCGATATTGTCCAAAAGTATCAGCAAAAGCTATTTTTTACAAAACGCCGACTTGCTGTTTATAATGCAACAGTGTATGATGTTGAATCAAGGCGTGCGTCAAATTATATGTGGCATGAAGGTATTGCGTCCAGAGGTTCGAACGAGCTGCCTTCTTGTCTTTACAAATATTTAGCAGACCACGCCAATGGCAAAAAAAATATTATCATGAGTGACACTTGTGGAGGCCAGAATAGGAATGTAAATTTAGCTGCAGTCCTCCTTTATGCTGTGCAAATATTAGATATTCCTGAAATAGAACAGGGCTACTTTGAACCTGGCCATTCCATGATGGAGGTTGATTCTGTGCACGCTCACATTGAGACTTCATCTAAGAACGTAAATATTTACCATCCTTCAGGATGGTACACTGCAGTGAGAATGGCATCAAAATCATCGAAATATGATGTCATTGAAATGGGCCAAGAGATGTTTTTCAACTCTGTGAAGTTAAGACAACAAATCATTAAAAATAAAAAAACAGACACGGATGGTAACAACATTAATTGGCTCAAAATCACATTATTAAAATACATGAAAAAATACATATTTACTTTAAATATAATAAAAGTGACACGGGCTTTTAAAAATTTAAAGTAATACGGCGAGTGACAAGGGGTGCTACAAACTATGATTCTATAGAACTGGTCAGAGCATATGACTCTCCAATGAAAATATCGCCAGAAAAATTACAAGATTTGACAAACATTTGCGAACAAGGTATAATACCATCACAATACCACCGATTTTATGAAGAATTGAACATAAGCAGTAGCCAAGACACAAATTCAGAATCTTCGGATTAAAGATGTACTTAATTTAGTCGTCTAATATTTTAGTCGTGTGGTAGTAGTTTGTACCTATAATAGTATTTAGTATCTTCTGTGTACACTTGTGTTATATTATATTGAATCTTAATACCAAAATAAATATCTTTAAAGAATAAAACCTGACGTATCTAA
The DNA here is from genome assembly GCA_964007245.1 of Hypomecis atomaria. Taxonomy (NCBI): domain Eukaryota; kingdom Metazoa; phylum Arthropoda; class Insecta; order Lepidoptera; family Geometridae; genus Hypomecis; species Hypomecis atomaria. Next base: position 528,263 of record OZ023284.1, read on the forward strand.
TTTCAAGACATAATATTTTATGAAAATGTTAGTAACACAAAAACGTATCCTGCACCTTCTTCCAAACTATTCAAAATTAAACATATAAATAAAACTTTTTTAAATGAGCAATAACTTTTTTTGCAATCCTAAATAATGTCCTAAACGTATTTTAAGCATTAAACGATAAAACCTTGAAAATTAAAAATTATATTCTGGTTATTGTATCGTGTCGCGCGGTTTTTTATTGTTTTCTCTAATTAGCCAATATCGAGTTACGTTTTTGTTTTACTAAGGGGACGCATTTTTCCTTTGTGCGTGAATATAGATTTGTGTATGAATTTTACCGTAACGTAGACGAATAAATAGCTCTTATATTTTCCAATATAGGCCATGAATACGGAGAGTTCAATATTTAAAACCCTGAGTGACATCAATTCGTAATTATGTATCACACTGAGACATAAAAAGTTGAATCTCTGGCAAAATAACAATTTGAATATCTTCAAGTCAAGAGTGAATAAGTATCACCTTGGTCTACATACTCCATCTTCGGCTACAACTTCGCTTTCCATCAGGCAAGTTGGTAGTCAAATGTAGCCCTATTTTGCATAAAAAAATGTATTGGCAAAATTCACACTCGTAGTAAAATTTGATAAACAATTAAGGTAAATGATTGGCCAGGCTATCTATACCCCAGGTAGATTATGCATCCAGGAATGTCTAAATACCGGTATATCGAACTACGTTTGCGCTACCCTATTTGAAAAGTTCGGGAACTTACAAAAGTATCTGAACTTTTATTATGAACCATATTTACTATGGGACTAACTTTGAAATAGCGAATAAAAGTAATCTGTTCCTCTAAACACTACCCAAACCTCTAACTGAACCTGATTAAAATACACACATTATATGAAAAAAAAAACATTAACTTTATAAATATTTGAGTAACCAATTAGACACTCCGTAGCAAATTTCATCATCTAGATCGACGCCGACTGCGAAAATCCCAAATTCCAAGACCTAACTCAGGTAAAACAAGAGGTACAAGTAGAGACGCCGGCCTCCTGGGAGAGCAAACGAGAAGGCTGTGTCTCTGTCGCAACCTAGCGACTAAATTTATACGTCTATGGGGAAATTAATATCAGGTGCTGGCACTACAGCAACCGGACACCGACCGGAAATTCGGCCAGAATAGGCGCGGCAGGTATTGCTTACGAAATTAATTTTAATTGGTTGGCTTGTTGCTATGGTAAGGTCATATTGGCAAAAAAGAACATTTGTGCTATTCTGTACTGTATCGGCCATTTAATAGTCCTATGGGGTACTTCCCCTTGAACTATAAAATTTCACAAAGAGCATTTTCTAACATTAAGCAAAATAAATCTGAAAATTGTAAATTTTTTAAGTTAACCACAATAAATAGGGTCTCAATGCCAAAAGAATGGACTCTAATATAAAATAAAAAGTGAATCAAAGATCTTTTTAGCACAAGATAAAACAGGCTTTGAATTATTTTAACGATGTGTGATTTACGATGCATGACGAGAAAAAAAAAAAAGTTTTATATATGACTTTATTATAGTTTTAGTTTATTTATTTCGACAAATGGGTGTCACAGACACACTTTTGAATAGTCGAAAACAATTTAAAATACAGTATACACTGAAAAAGAAACTAATTACTCACATTTTTATAAATTACTAGCGTTAAATCACAAATAATTTATTATCTACATTCTTAAAACCAAGTTAATTTCAGTTAAATATAAACACAATTTACATCTACTTTATACAACAAGACTAAACACCACAAGGTGCCAGTTTATGAGTGATGAAAATCTACCAAACCAAATGCCAAATTGCTCATCCACTTTGGTAGATTTTCGTCAGTCAATAATAAATGAAAGAGAATGAGTAAGTAAGTTAGTAAGTTATGCTTTGAGGTTTTAACAACTTAGTTTCTAATTTTGTGCAATTTCTAAGATTTGTACGGAACCCTCGGTTTGCGACCCTGACTCGCACTTGTTCGTATGTTTTTATTGTAAAATAGATTTTGCCCACGGCTTCGCCATGCTTCGCCCGTATGATATTTCGAGGCCCTACCTTACCACCCTTAAACGAGGTGGAAAATAAAAAAAACATAAAAATTCGATTTGACATTTGTTTGATTTGACATTTATTGGAGCGCACGCTAGAATAGCTCGCAGATGGCAGAATTTTTCCAACTTACTTAACACTTATTGTTATAATATGGAAAATTTACGCAATATCATTATAATTTATAGCCTATGTGTTATTCTGATGTATAAGCTATTTAATTGCAAAGTTTCATCTCAAACCGTTCAGTAGTTTTTGCGTGAAAGAGTAACAAACATCCATACATCCATCCATCCATCCTTACAAACTTTCACGTTTATAATATTAGTAGGATGGATTTTAAGCAAAGCTACGAACTTTTGTCTAACCATTCATATTTTTTTCTAAACCCATCACACTTCAACCACTTTTCATTAAATTTTACAAAAAGTAATACCCACTAGGAGTGACACCGCACGTACGCGAACCAACCGCATTGCTATTTTTCTCTCGTTCCTAATGAAAACGCGACTGCGGCCACAATAAACTAAAATGAAAAAGATCACAGCCAATATTGAAAATTCCACGCGAAGACACGTCTCTGGAAAATTCCAGAAAATTCCAGAGTTTAATAATTACAAGTGAAATATAGTCTAGAGAGACGTGTGACCTACGACTGTTACCTTAATTTTTTTATGATTGGGAGGCAATAGTCATCTCTGACGCACGTGACTTCACAGAATCCAAAATATTATATTTTTCTGCTTGAGTTTGTAAGGTCAGTTAATGAATATCTTATAAGTAGTCCTATACTTTTTTACAATGACGAACAATATTAACTGAATGATGGTACTACATGAGAAGTAAATAGTACAATTGCTTGTTATGTAGTAGTAGTTTATGTAGTTTTAGATTGTGTATATCTTGTATTTAGTGGTAGTTAATAAATGCACTTGCACTTTAAAAAAATAGTACATAATACCTGCTAATTAATTATTTAATAAAACATAATTACTTACTTTCTATACAAATTCAAATGCGCCCTTCCGGCACACAAAACTAATGAAATCGGCTGACCGACTCCGCATTACTAAAAATTCAGCTTTTAAAAAGTGTATGCATTTTTGCGCAAAAAAGTTCCTGTTTTTAGACCACACCAGTCCAATGGGTAGGTGATATCAGACCCATCGTGGGTCATGTGATGTGGACTACATTCGCTTGAGAAAAAGAGCACAAGGGCTTATTCCAAATATGCCAGTGAGTCGATACAAGCTGATGATGGTGTTAAGCAATTTATTGAGCTTGGTCAAGATTTAATAGGCTTGTTTACAACAAAAATAAAAAATTGTAAAAAAAATATAATTATTCCGACAAATAAATTATTATCCAAAAACATTAGTTACGTATTTTTTATTTTGTCAATTTAACAAAAAAAAAATAAGATATAGCCCGTTCAAGTTCTGCGTGACGTCACTAGTCTACTACAAATGTACCGCACTAGTGACGTCACGAGTCTCCACTTTTAAACTTAGGCAAGGATTGCCTGTCATTTATTGTTTGATTAACAAAAGAAGAAATACATGTCTAATATTTTTAATAATCTAACTAACGGATTAATTATTTATCGTAATGATTTTTATACCCAGTATACATGTCATTTCTCTACTTTATGAGTGCTGCCACAATTTCTTAAAAATAGTACCTGCATCCTTCATATGTCTCATCAAAGTGACGAAAACTTTCAAAATATCATTAAAATATTTTCATTCCTGTTTGCAGTTAGCCTAAAGGTAAGCCTGTATGCACAGCGACACGTCAAATGAACCGCGCTGCAAACAAGACTTGACGCCACAATTATTCATTGTGTACACGACAATGTGTGCGACAAATTATATTTCTAACTCGCACCTACTTCTTGTCGATGGACTGGAAAAATATACAGTACGTAACTTTGACATTAGATAAAGTGTATGGAAAAACGCCCTTAAACAAAGAGTTTTTTCTATTGAGCATAATTATAATTATTTTTTAATGTAGACAATAAAAAAATTCATGTCGATGGTATTGATCCTAGTATTCATTTTAACAACTGAAAATGTTTTTGAGTGACTAAACACTTAAACAGGCAAGTTGCACACATGATGAGAGGTTTCACGTTTGTTATAATAGCTTTATTTAAATTTTCTATTTCACACGCTATGACAAAATAGTATCGTCCTTCTCGACGTCTCCGTCTATGCCGAACCCTAGCTAGCATAGCGGTTATGAGCTCTTATATGAATCGCAAAACCGAACTTGTTGCAGGATGACCTGTTGCAGGGAGCACAGTGCAACTGGCCACATGCATTAGATGTGATGTATGGAAAGGCTTTGGGCGGCTCTTATTGATAAGACGTCTGGCGTCCTGACAAAATATTTATCTAATGATACAAATGATTTTCGAATGGGATTTTCCACTATTCAAGTTTTCTATTTTAGAAGTTAAAGCTGAAAGAGTTATTAACAACAAATTTTGAAATCAAGTCAAGTTTAGTAACTGCTGCGTGGTTTGTTGCGGCCCTGGGGCTTACCGAGCCTGCCCGACGAGTGACAGGTGTGTCTGCGCCCTTACCCACGGAAATTACGCTTAATTCCGTTCCGAATGTACATTTGTATCTCCCGAGACTGCGCCTATTTGCTGCTATTGTTTGAGATTTTTACAAAAATCTTCCGGAATTTTCCTAATTGACTGGTGATTGTCATGTATTTCTTTGTGCAAAGTATTTCTTTTCTTATTTTTGTGAATGTTGTATAAGTATAAATTGTGTTGGGCGATTGGAAGTATTTTCTATAGTTTTAAGTTCATAGAAAATCCTGAAAAAATATTTTAGGGGTATGTAAGTTGAGTAAATTGTTGATGTTTATTTGTTGGTGTTATTCAGCGCGGTTGATGCCAGCAAGAGGAAATTAGGAATCCACTTTTTTGTGATCGAAAAAGGTCTTAAGTGTTCATATTTTAGTACTTTGTTTGAAATAGTTGACACTCGATACAGTTACAAAGAAACATTTAACAGTGAGTCGGGATAATTGGGACCAAGTGATTTGTAATTAAAAAGGCAATATACCCGTTATTTCAAACAAGACATTGCCTATCAGTCCAAAACAAAGTTCAAATTAATTCATCACACGCAGAACACATTTAACACATCCACACAACTATTACAGCACTCGTATCAAGTGAAACAATACACATGTCTCGGTAAATAATCCACTTGCACCCGTGTGCGCGGAATATTACGCGCAATAATAAGCTAGTTATTTGATTATCTGGTTAGGGAATAATCTCATCTGGAGCGTATGTACCGGGAAATGAGGTATAGAGGTAGGGGGAAAACACACTAGTGTGTTTACTGATAAGGGAGTCATGATACAGTGGCTTGGTTCGGGCTAATAGCTCGTGAGTTTGTGAGTTATATAGGAAAGGTTGAAGAATTAACATTCGATTCGGATCCGTTGGCATGAAGTGGAATTGGGCAGGCCACATGACTAGACGAAGTGGAAACAAATGTTGTTTTTAAACTTTCGCGATTTGAACACATTATTATTTTGTACTACATGAGTACGAGTCGCATCGATCGTGGTCACGAGTAGACTGTCTACTAGTGGCCACGATCGATGCGATTCGGTCGAAACATCGGGATGATGAGGTATTTATTTATCTCGTGATTTTAGTGCGCGATAAGTCCTGTAATACATAATAATAATGAAGTGGTAACAGGTAGAGTAAGGCAGTGACAGAGTAGTAGGCAAGGTAAGGAAAGCGAAGCATTGGTCGTCCGGCGGCAAGATGAGATGACGAATTGACGATATTACAAAAATTGCAGGTCAAACCTGGACACGATTGACACAAATGTAAAAGAAAGGCGTATACCTACCTAGCAGTGGGATAGAGAAGGCTGCTGATAATGATGATAATAAAGGTGAGATTGACAAACTATAGAGCTTTTTCACATAAATCTTACATTGCTAAAAGTGGCGTGTTTTGGAAACCGAAGTTTATCATATTAGTTTCTCGGGCTTCCTAAAGCCAGCGTACAATGTAATGTTGTAAAACTAGTGGCAAAAGCGCTCTAAGAACCGTGTTTTCGCGCTGCAAAGTATATTTACTCTATCGGACTTTTAATGGTTCTCTGTTGAATATAAGCCTGTCACAATAAGCAATTATTTTTGTACCCCTTTGTAGCCGTAGTAGTCTATTAACCAACCGGCACAGTGGGGGTTGGTAGATTCGCCTACGAGTTGCGACATAATTTTTTTTTTCAAAAGTATGCAGACTGTCTCAAGAAAGCATAGAGGCTTTCTTTTACCGAAAAGCCAGTGGTGGACGAGCATAATGACTGGATTTCACTTTTTCACTTTTGTAAAGCGAGTTGTTCTACAAGACCACCACGTCTTCACGCAGGGTACACACTGTTTATGAAATCTCATGTTTATCTTATAAATGCCTCATGCTTCTTAAGGTTCCGTACCCAAAGGGTAAAAACGGGACCCTATTACTAAGACTCGGATGTCCGTCTGTCTGTCTGTCTTTAGGCTGTATCTCATAAACCCTTATAGCTGGACAGCTAAAATTTTCACAAAAGATGCATTTTCTGTTGCCGCTTTAACAACTAATACTAAAAATAAATATTTAAGGGGGCTCCCATACATCAAACGTGATGTTTTAGGAGTTTTTTTGCTCGCTATTAATAACGGCAAAAGGAATGGGGCTAAGGGGGCACCAACACGGTACGGAATCCTTCGTGCGCGAGACCGACTTGCACTTGACCGATTTTTATAACTAGTTGCAACGTTGTAAGGCCAAGCCTCCACGAACGCAACACCATATAAAGCCAGGCCTCCACGCGAGGTGCATGCAGCGCGCGATTTATGCCGGCAGCGGCGTGTGTAATGCGCCACTTGAATGCGCTGTGAGCTGCTGCCGCTTACACCGAACTGTGTCGATATATGGTGATATACATTCTGACATAAAATTAATAAATGCCTTGTTCTTACCTTAAGTAGAGTTCATCAGCTCTTCAAAACTAGTAGTTTTGAAGTAGTCTTCTTAAACTTAGCACAGTTTGGGGTACATTTTATTTAGACCATTGTTGATTTCCGACCCAAATGAACGAATTGTATTTGTACTCAAAGAATTTCATAGTCTTAGTTTTTTTGGTGTGTTCGCGTAATCGTTCATTTTTGAGCATAGGCTTTTGTTCTTGGACGCCATTCCTCTTAGCCGTGTGATGATCTTGTACATTCTTTGAATGTTTCTCTTTACACCGCCACTAAGCCATAAATGTTTTACATAGTCCACTTGAGCGTCTTATCCTGTTGAACTCTATGATTTCAGTAGTAACATATTCTGATAATTTTCTAAGTAAATTGGAAATTTTTACAAACATTTATTAACGACTATTTACGTCTAGTAAATTGTAACAATCTAAGCTAAGTTTACGTTAAATGCTCGCTACGGTGTGAGAGCGAGTCTCGTGGAAGCATAAAGTGTATTCAGTGAAGTAATTACGGCGCTGCTCGGTTTGTCAATCATGCAGATTGCAGCGTCTCCCGAGTCTGAACGAGTCTATTTTGAACGGCTCTGTTTTGAACGATTCATGTCACGATTCAGGCACTGCTGTTTTGTTTCACTGCAGGTTTGTTGTGCTGGGTTAAAGTATTAAATAAATAAATAAAATGTTAGGGGACACACACAATCTTAGACCCCAAACTAAGCAAAGCTTGTGATATGGCTGCCAGAGACTGATACACTACATATACATATTTTAAATACATACTTTTATAGATATTACCTAAATAACACCCAGACACAGAGCAAATACCTATGTTCACCACATAAATACTTGCCCTGGGTGGGGATCGAACCCACGCCTCTTTGATCCAGAACTCAGGGTCACTAAGCACTGAGCCAACGGGGCAGTATAAAATTAAAAGGTGTCTGCTAGTAAAAAGTGCATACACTAAACTTATTTCTAAGTAAATTGCTTACTACGAGGAATTCCTCGTGGAACATCACTACGGTGTGAGAGCAAGGCTCGTGGATAAAGTGTATTCAGTGAAGTAATTACGGCGCTGCTCGGTTTGTCAATCATGCAGATTGCAGCGTCTCCCGAGTCTGAACGAGTCTATTTTGAACGGCTCTGTTTTGAACGATTCATTGGCACTGCTGTTTTGTTTCACTGCAGGTTTATTGTGCTGTGTTAAAGTGATAAAAGGCGTCCGATAGTAAAAAGTGCATACACTATACTTATTTCTAATTAAATTTCTCACTAAGAGGAATTCCTCGTAGACCAACACTGCGGTGTCGCGCACGTAGGGTTCCGTACTGTATGGGAGCCCCCTTAAATATTTCTATTATTTTAATTTTAATATTTACTATTGAAGTGAATATACAACTAAATATTCTGTGAATTTTGAAAACATATCTTTGTTACTAATATTAATATCGAGCAAAAAATAGCTATAAAATCAAGTTTGTTGTACGGGAGCCCCCTTAAATATATATTTTATCCTGTTTTTAGTATAATATGCTGTTATAGAGAAAACAGAAATACATTATTTGTCAAAATTTCAGCTTTCTAGCTGTAACGTTTCATGAGATACAGCCTGGTGATAGACAGACGGACAGCGGGGTCTTAGCAATAGGGTCCCGATTTTACCCCTTGGGTACAGAACCCTAAAATGTATTCAGTGAAGTAATTACGGCGCTGCTCGGCTTGTCAATCATGTAGATTGCATCGTCTCCCGACTACTCCCGAGTCTGAACAAGAGTATTTTGAAAGACTGTTCTGAACGAGTTGAAAGGCGAGAAGCGCAGCGAAGTTTCGTTTTAGTGCGGTTTTGGTGGTGCTGCTGTGCAGTTTCAATGTATTTGAGCACGTCATAATTAACTTCAGGTTTTTTTTTATTGATTTAATACACTCCACAGACTCCGGGGCCTGTGCTTTTTATGACATTTTTTTTTTCTGAGATTTAACTATATTTCTTAAAACTAAAGGCTTCACAAGAGGATAAATTTAAAATTTTAACTATAACTACAAATACTTACTACAATATTGTTATTTTTCACCGCCGCGTTTCGGTCTTTAATGGCCATCTTTAAATTATAGTCTACGATGACCTCAGGTGACGCAGTCGTCGCTCGCCGCACGAAGCGGCTGATGGCGTCTTCCTCAGGTCGTCTTCGTCTCCCTCCTTAACTTCAGGTTACAAGATGGTACTTTAAGAAAGAGCTTTGTACAGTTAATAAAAATGTAATGGATGATTATGTGATAGATACAAGTACTGAGGTAATACGGCACATACAATTAACCGCTATGATACAGAAGCGTCAGGTATACTTTCCGAAGTAGTTATTTGGATACACATAATTTAAAAAAAAAAAAAAAAACTGGAATAAAGTTTTTTCCATCTTATCTGTTGTTTTCATTTGTAGTACTATTCTGTACATATTTTTGGTCTTCTTTCTTTTAATAGAATATTGTATATTTTTATTGTAAGTATATTATCGGATCAACGATCATTACTATTTGAATAATACACAATGTTATTACAGTCACATAAGCATTGCAATTGAGTTGCAAACCTCCTCGTTCTCGAATATCGGTTAAACCTGTCTAACTATTTAAACCTGTCGTGCCTATCAAAACTAATAACGTCTGAAAGTTTTCGTCTGTAATAGCAGAAACGCAATCATTATAATGAACTTAGTCTCGCCAGCCTGGCTCGCGGAGCTAGAACTTGGAAAATTAACTATCTTCTAAAATATCGATTGTGTGCACTTACCTTATGAATGTCTAAGATGCTGCTGAGTACTGCTGATCGATTTTACTCGTCATAAAATAAATATATATCTTGTAATCGGTAATAAACGAAATACAGTAGCATGGATGCAAAACATTTAATCATCATCATCGTTTCGTGGCAAAGGCTAATTTTTTTCTTGTATTTTTTAGAAAAAAAAATATAGGACATAGCTTTGAAATTAAAAATAAATACTTTTTTAAATTGTACGCATATTTTAAATGACATACTGATGATGATTTTCTTAGTAATTATATTTTTCATAAAATTCGCAGTTTTCCGGTACCAATGCAATTTAACAGTTTACCTAAAGTATTTCATTGCAACTTTCGATTACTTAACTATAGCGTTGCTTGCAGACCAGAACAAACTTTTTATTGCAAATCATTCCTTATTGAACCATTATTTTGCGTGATGATATATGACTACAGATTGAATCAAAAGACCAGCTAACGGTGAGCAGGATTGTGACTTAAAAACTAACAGAAGATTCTATCTTTACACTTAGTATTAGATAGTAATCTATTGCAGCTTTACTGATACCCCGTATTATCACAGTATACAGGGTTATTTCTAATCAATTAGCATCCTTTTAGGGGATTATTTTGTACTTCAAAACTAACAACTTTTGTTCTGCGACTTTTGTCAAAACTCAACAAAAATCTGCTGTTCCATACATTTTGTCGTGGGTAAACGGTATTTTTGTATTGAACAACAGTTTTTTTTTTTAATTTTGACAAAGCCGCAGAACTAAAGTTGTTAGTTTTGATTGTCATTAGAAGCCCATTTCATTTATTTCTCAACATAGATACAATTATGTATACTTGTGAATGTCCAACAAAATACATTAAAGATTATTATTAGCCCTTAAAAAGAATTAAGGACTAATTGATTAGAAATAAGTAACCCTGTATATCCAGCTTAGAAAATGACAATAATGACAATGAGCCCACACGTTATAAACACATCATTTTGTAACTTACTCGTATGTATCGTTGTTGTTACTTCTCAACAACAACATTAATATCCACAAAGTAACAATAGTCCAACAAGTCCATTCAGAGCCACACATCAGCCGAGGCGACCCAACAGCCGCAAATAGTTGGGGAGTCCAAACTATGTAACATAACTTGTTGGAACTACGCTCATTGGAAGTCAATCGCACGGCAGTTGCGCACAAACGGACTTGGCCCAACTTGGCGCCAACTTTGACCCAACTTGTGGTCTATTAGTGGTGTCCGTGTAACGATAAATAAGTCTGTAGAAGAAATTTGAGGGCTACGAATCTACCAACTTACTTTGAGCCAGTGTAACATAACACGTATGGACTACACTCATTAGAAGTCAATTGCACGGCTGGAGACTACGGCTTGGCCCAACTTGGGTCAAACTTGGTCCAAAATAGTGAAAATGCATCATGAGACTTAAAACTTTTTGGCAGCAGTGATTTTAGTTACAGGCTGCGGATAACTCAATCCTCTTGCTGCTGTTAATTGAGTTTTCAGTCAGGATTGGTTATTCGCAGCTTTTATCTAACATCATAGTCGCCAACAAGTCATGTTTCGGCCTATAATATGTATATTTTTGCCAATTTACAAAACCAAGCAAGCACTTAAGATGGATGGGTTTTTTTTAATAAGAAATTTACAATAATATAATATTTTTTAATCTTGAAAATAACTTTAATTGAAGTAGATAGTTATCTTATATTGCAAAAGGTTTTATTAGCTTACTTGTTATATTGAGTGACACCAATATTTGATCAAAACACCAACTACTCAGGGCTAGTCACAGAAACTGTGGTTCCCATGGGACACATTTATTGAGTAGAGAGCTAGGTGTTGTAGCGACAGCGAGTACTTCTTCTTTATTAAGTAAACCTTTAACCGTTATGAATAAGGAAGAGAGGTATATGACTGTTTCTTTCTTACTTTATTAGACTTCAGTTTTTGCCTTTCTATATGGATCCTGTGTCGAAATTCTTAATTATGCTGTTCTATTACATCATACTGAGAGTTTTGTCTTTAGAAATCTTTACAACCCTCATCTATCCATACTACAAACTATGTTATTTTCTAGAGCAACCTAACAATTCAATAGAACATACGTGGAGTTCCATATAAGTTCGATAAGGGGCTCATCTAAAAGCGCTGAGTGTAAGCTCGTATATACCTCGACTGAGTATTAAATGCTGAGGTTGGTCCCTTTAGATACTTCTGTTTTTTTTTTAGGGTTCCGTACCCAAAGGGAGAAACGGGACCCTATTACTTAGACTTCGATGTCCGTCTGTCCGTCTGTCTGTCTGTCACCGGGCTCATGAACCATGATAGATAGGCAGCTGAAATTTTCACAGATGATGTATTTAGGTTGCCGCTATATCAACAAATACTGAAAACAAAATAAAATAAAATTTTAAGGGGGGCTCCCATACAACAAATCTGAATTTTTGGACGTTTTTCGCTCTATATTAATAATGGTACCAGTTAGATGCTTGAAATTTTCACAGAGTATTTAGTTTTATATTCCCTTCAATAATAAATAATAAAATTAAAATAAAATAAATATTTAAGGGGGGCTCCCATACAGTACGGAACCCTCCGTGCGCGAGTCCAACTCGTACTTGGCCGATTTTTTAAATTTGTGATGGGTAAAAAATGTAAAACTCGCGTCAGGACACGTGACCTGATCGAAAAGTCGAAAGATGGCGCAGGGCGCTTGCGCGTGTGTGCGTGTGATATTGATGTTCAAGTTTTCACTTCTGCCGGTACTCCCGGAGTGCAACCCGTTGTTTTTTTTATCTATCTGTATGCTATCTTTATCGTTACTAATTTTATAAATCCGAAAGTGTGTGTGTTGGTTAATAGGTTTGCTACTCTTTCATGCCGCACCAGGCATAGCAACGGGACGACTTGATTTTTAGCATGGATATAGTTCAAAAGTCGGACATAGGCTACTTTATATCCCTGAAAAATAAAAGGGTCCAATGGGATAATACAAAACCTAGAATATGACGCAAGCGAAGTCACGGGCAAAAAATTGTGCCAAAAAAATTTTCCCTTCAAAAATAAATTTATAAATTAAAATAAAATACATTAAGGGGAGGCTTCCATTAGACAAGGATAATAGGTATAATACTGTTGTTTTTTTTTGTGTTTTATGGTTTTGTCGTTGTTTATGTATTGTACCTCTTATTTTTGTTGCAAATAAAATTTCTGTATTTAATTTCTGTTTCCATACGGTACGGAACCTTTCATGCGCGAGTCCGACTCGCACTTGCCCAGTTATTTTATATATAAATCTGTCGTTGTATCTATGTAACGTTACGTAGAATAGAATAAATAATTAATCTCAATATCACAAAGCCGCTGCTTCGTACCACTCAAAGCAGACCCGACTACAACAAATGGGGAGCGATCGCGGGCACATTACTCCGACGTACGCAACTTCGTCGATCAGCGATCGTTCCGGGAATTAGTCGCGAGCCGAGAACTGCTGAGAGGTGTATAAACACGGCTCGTGCACGGATTTACTGGTAATGGCCACTATGTTTATCAATAATTATTTTTCGCAAAAAAACAGCATGACCGACTTCAACCGTGTACAGAATTCGCGAATATTTCGCACGGATCGATGTAGCATTTTTCACATTATTGTTGATCTATCAAAAATGGCTCAGCCAATTTCGATAAAATTTAAATGGTACCAATTTCAAATTATATTGTTTTTAATAAAAAAAAGAATTATTGAAATCGGACGACTATGAGTTAGGCTATCGAGTTTGACCATCAGGAAGGACCCAAAAAATTATGCGTGGTTTTACATAAAAATAAATTCAACAATCAAAATATATGCGACGAATTGAGTACCTCCTCCGTTATGTAGGTCAAAAAAGGCATTGCTTTGCAAAGGGACCTAAAATTTATAGTTATATTCATTTTGATGTTGTTTTTAAACTTTCACGATTTGAACACTTTATTCTTATACTAGCATTAGCCCGTGGCTTCGCCCGCGTGGTATTTTCCAAGATTTTATGTAGTTTCACCTTTTTTTTTTTTTTTTTTAGCCAGGGGAAATCTTTTATAGATACCACCACACCTCGTGGGCAGGCGGGTGGTTATGTGGGAGTCCTGCCGACTGGACAGTATACCCACCAAAACCCCTGGGTGTTCCACCACTGCGCCTGGTGTCGGGGCTACGGGCACGCTTGCGCACTCCTCCGCGGCACCCGACAGCGCTGGCCCAACTTGGGCCCCACCACGGAGCTTCGGCTCCCGCCAGAATGACGATGTGCCGAACACCAGGGACATCGCCACCCACCACCTGGGACCAACCAGCACTGGGCGTCAGACAGCACCCGTGTCCGACAGCCCTGGTCCCGATGCTACGGGTCAATTAAAGTGGCCCCGCGCCTGCCACTACGGCTGCAGAGGATAGGGAGAACGGCCGTCGCGATACCGACACTCCTCTTCCCCTGCAGCCCCACCGCCTCCGCCAACACGTTGGCGGCACCCGTTAGGGCCGCTGGCAGGACGGATAGACAGCGGCACACTCGCCGCCCGTCCATCCCGTCGCCGCCCCCGCCTCGATGGGCTCGGCCGCGGTATCGCGACGAGCGCGACACCGCAGTCCACCTCAGTCGACTTGCGACCTACTGGCCAGCCTCCGCACGGGCTTGTCGAGGCCCAAGACCCGGAGAGGCCGGCCCCACCTCGGGTTCCTCTTGGTTCACCAGGCTGGCGAGACCTGGCTACTAAGCCCCCCCGCCACGACAAGGCGGGAACCCACTCGGGGGGGATGTAGTTTCACCTGTCTCGTTGTCTGTCGTCCTGTAATCAAATCCTGCAAAGTAAATTTGATCCACTTCCCGGTTACCGATTGAAATGAAATTCTTTTTTTTTTATTTTATTTTTATTTTTAATTATTTTATTATTTATTTTGGCTTGTTCATTAAAAGCTTGTTTATTAATTTTTAATTTTTGTGCTACCCCGTCGGAACATTTTATTTTCCTGGGTTTAAAAAGAAGTCTATATCACTTTCCATCTTTCAAACTATGTCAATGCCAAAAATCAAGTCAATCTGTTGCTCCGTTTCTGCGTGAAAGAGTAACTAACCTATGAACCAAGAAAAACATTCGGATTTATAATGTTAATTTAGAATAAGGATTAGTAAGACTACCTACGGGACTACCTACGGGACTAATCGCGCACTAAAAACAACGAGATAAATAATTACCTCATTATCATCACGTTTTGACCAAGTTGCATCGATCCTGGCTATAATGCATGCGACCACGAAAAGCGACGAAAAGAACTCATTTCGATGTGAAAAAGTGACAGTTATATAATTTGCCATAATGCTGTCTCGTTCTGACGCTACGAACGAAATAATTCGTGGCGCGCATACTAGCCCGGCTGGTCACGTATAGACTGATCATCGTTATGGATGAGATCGTTTTAAGCGATAAGGCCGCCAATAGTGCTTGCACTAGTTTTTGGTTTTTTATTTTGTTTATTTTAATTTGTATCAATTAATTAATGTCAATAAATAAATTTTGAATTTTTTTGAATGTGAATAGTAAAAAGTAGTGTACTTAAATTTATTTGAAAATCTTTTACCATGGATCTTTAATCATAGATAGTTAAACATTTATTCATATTTTAAATGCAAGTTACTGAATATAGAATTACAGAAACAAAAAAGTATTCTTGAATTTCTCATGTAAACACACTATAAAAACCTTTTATACTAAATTCTTATCATCTCCATCCATCCATCTAAAAACACATTTTTCTCGCTATTTTTAGTATGATTTTATTCAAAAGACGTCTGTATTCTAAGACATGTTTAAAGGAGCTTCGAAAAATAAGCTTTTTTATTTTTATATCAGATGTTATTTGAGAGTTTGATAAGATTTTCTGCGGTGACGATAAACCCGTCTCGCTTACCAGTATTTATGTAAAGACGCGATGACCGCGCCGCCGCGCCGTCGAAGGGTGCCTCGGGTCATTTTATGCCAACAGAAAAGTAAAGAAATGTTATCTAATATGGATAGGTATATCAATCTATTTTATAGTACTTAAAATGGATGAATAAACTAAGTAAAATTAAATCAAATCTATACCTATACCTAGACATACCAAAAGAGCCTCACGTAATCTTCAAGCTATTCCGCTGGTACCTATTTTAATCTGTAATAATTATTTTTTACAAAAACGGCAAAACCGCCTCCATCGTGTACAAAATTCGAATATTTCGCTCGAATTGTTTACATTATTGTTGATTTTTCAAAAACGGCTGAGCCTATTTCTGTAAAATATAAATGGTACCACCTCGGGAGTTTACTATTTCGAACTTAAAAAGGCTTTTTCGATTTGGTTCACAATTGGCGAAATTATCAATGAACATACACAAAAATACATACACTCGAACATAGAATATCCTCCTTTTTGGAATTCGGTTAAAAATAGTATTTATCTACTTAATGTAAAATAAATAACTACTTTTACTTTTTTTTTCAATAGGTTTGCGTTTGACCGCGTACTGTCTGATGTTAAGCAGATATGCGATCTAGGGTGTAGCACGCTTACCTAGAAGATATACCTATTTACTTGTGATTTGAAGACACCTATGTTAAACTGTGGCGGAAAGACAGAACAGACAAAGCGTTTCACATCTAATTACATTATAATGAAGCCGTGGTGGTCTAGTGGTAATGACACCCGCCTTACAGTCGTGAGGTCGTGGGTTCAAACCCGGTCCCGTACCAATGAATTCCTTGGAATTCATGTATGGAATTCCACACCACTGGCTTTTCGGTGAAGGAACATCGTGAGGCAACCTGCATATGTCCGAGGAAGAAATTCCATGGCGTATGTGAATCCACCAACTTGCACTGGGCCAGCGTGGTGGATATAGCCCAATCACCCTTCGTGGGTAGGCCTACGTCCTGCAGTGGACTATTAAAAAGGTTGGTACAATACAGATGATAGCCTATTAATTTTTCTCATTTCTACGCCAAAACTTATATAAGACATTTTCTTCAAAACATTTTGTTGATCTAATTTTTTTTCAGAAAAGTCGTCATTTTATGCGACTAAGTCTCTATATTGGCAACACTGGATAGTAGAGGATACTAGCCAATATCCATAGAAGTGAGTATCAGGCTGTACCCGCGTCAAACGGACGGACAGACGGACAGATTATCGTATAATCCGGCTCGGACCGGGTTCACGTCATGTTCGCGTCCGGCCGCGTCAATATTACAATGTTTACTCTTCTTGAATATGGGAGAATGCCTTCTGATGTATCTAGTGTAGACTTTCATGTATTATCCTTAAAACATTGTTAACTTCACTTTGAACGCAAAAGGCACAATTCGAATCTGCAGTCAATCACATGTACTTGTATTATAGTTATACCTATAGTAGTAGATTATTTATTATCTCTGGATTACGAGAAGACGGAGAAGTTAATGGAAACAACAAAGTGATGTACTATATGACACAGGACCGAAAGAGCAGCTATTGCGTTCACATACACACACAAAAACACGCGCAAATACACACACACACTCACTCACACACACACAGAGAGAGCCTACTATAGTTATATATAATATTGTAGGTAGGCATAATAATGCACTTATTATTGAATATAAATATTTACTTAATAGTGTATAAACATAGGTATAAATTTGCACTTAATTGTTAATAAATCTGTACCCTGCAACACAGGCTCTTCGGAGACCTAGTGCAGAGTGCAGCGCACATAAGTAGACTAAGTAAGTTTTGGAACAAATAAAAATTATTATTATTTATGGGTACACTTTCGTGTTCTCTCCGCTCACGGAGGTAAATTTGGCACGGGCCGTAGCCAAGTGCTTTTACAGCGTTAAAAATTTTCTGACAATTCTGCATGTGTTTAAGATCACTGCTTTTTGTAGAAGTTTGTAGGTGTGTGTTTGTAGGCCGAGTGTCTCAAGGCTTGTGATCAGGTTTTTTGGTATGACACCTGTTGTGGAAAGTGTGATAGGGATTGTCCTAGTGTTTTTTATGTGCCATTGTGTCCTAATTTCAATAGCCAGGTCCGTATATTTAGCTATCTTTTCTGTGTATGTAGTCTGTAGGTTATGAGTGTTACAAATTGCGATGTCAATTAGAAAAGCTGTTTTCTTGTCTTTGTCCAAAACGGTAATGTCAGGTCTATTGAAGTGAATGGTCTTATCGGTGATTATGTTCTGTCCCAGTATAATTTGTAATGCTTATTTTCTAAAACGGATTCAGGTTTGTATTTGTAGTACGGTTTGTTGTCTGTAATTAATTTGTGTTTGAGTGCTAGTAACTGATGTATAGCTGCAGCTACTTGATCGTGTCGGTGTTTGTAGTCTGTCTGTACTATGGCCTTACATGCTCCAGTTATATGCTGTATGGTTTCAGAACTACTGCTGCATCTCCTACATGTGTCATTGGTGTTGGGGCGGCGAATTATGTATTTTTGGTAATTTTTAGTGTCGATAACTTGGTCTTGAATTGCCAGCATGAAAGCTTCAGTCTCTGGGAAGAGTTCACCGTTCCTCAGCCACGCGTTCGACGCTTCTTTGTCGACATGTGGTTGGTGTAGATCGTTGTAATGTCTTCCGTGTAGTGATTTCCGCTCCCATGCTGCATTCTTTTCTTTGGAGTCTGTGATTAGTTCGTTTTTCTGTTTGTTTTTGTTAGACAGGTTCAGCGGGGTGTATCTTTTATCAGATGAGACTATTAATTTGTGTAAAGAGGATTGCTGTGCACGTTCTGAGAAAAAGGTCCTGAGTGTTGTTATTTGTTTGTTATGTAGGTTGGTTATGTCTATTATACCTCGTCCTCCTTGGTTTCTCGGTAGTGTGAGTCTTTGGATGCAGGATCTTGGGTGGTGTTTGCGGTGTGCAGTTAAGGTTGTATTTATGGTTCGCTGAAGTTTCGTGAGATCTGTTTGAGACCAGTTTATGATTCCGAAGGTATATGTTAGGACAGGGATAGCAAATGTATTGATAGCTTTTACAAGGTTGCGTCCGTTCAGTTGTGATTTGAGGATTGTGTTTAGTCTGTATCGGAATTTACGTGTTATGTCTGTTTTTGTTTTGTTCTGTGGGATTTGGTGATTTTGGTGAAATCCTAGGTATTTGTAAAAACTATCTGGATCCATTGCGTCTATTTGGCTACCATTGTCAAGGGTGTATGGGTGGTAGCTTACTGTGTGGTCTTGTATTGAGTAAGTTTTGCATTTATCAATTCCGAACTGCATCTTTATGTCATTGGAGAATGTTTGTGTGATGTCTGCTAAATGGTGTAGTGATTGAACTTCATTACTGTAGAGTTTAATATCATCCATATACATGAGGTGACTGAGGGTGTGACTATTGTTGCTGTAGGCTATGTTAAGGCCGTATCCAGATTTGTTAAGCATGCTAGATAAAGGGTTTAGGGCTAAACAGAACCAAAGAGCACTGAAGGCATCTCCTTGGAATATTCCTCGCTTGATATTGATTTGTTCTGACACTATTGATTCCCTGCCATTTTTAATTGCTAGTTTTGTTGTCCAATGTTTCATGACTGTCTCTAGGAATGAGGTTAATAGTGGGTGGATTTTATAGTGGTGTAGTACGTATTAAAGCCAGCTATGAGGTACCGAATCGAATGCTTTGCGGTAGTCAATGTACATTGTTGTTAGGTCTTGGTTGTTTTTTAGGGCCTGTTTCATTGCTACTGTGTCTATTGTAAGTTGTTCTTTGCAGCCTTGACTGTTTTTGCGGCATCCTTTCTGTTCTTCTGCTAAAATATTATTGTCTGTGATGTGTTTATTTACAAGTTGTGTTATGCACGCTGTTAATATTTTGTAGATGGTTTGCAGACAGGTTATTGGCCGATAGTTTGCTGGGTTGTGTCTGTCCTGATCTTTGGGTAGCATATAAGTAATGCCTTGTGTTATGTAGGGAGGGATAGTTTCCGGTGATTCGATAAATTGATTGATATGGTTATGGAGAAAAGGATGGGTGTAAGTGAATTTTTTATACCAGTAGTTATGTATGTTATCAGTGCCAGGCGATTTCCAGTTATGGGTTTTATTGATAATCTCTTTAAATACGTCAGGTGGAATCAATTCGTATTGCATATCTTTGTAATTACTATTTTGTAGTTCAGTTGCTATCTAATCTGCGTCATGGTTGTGTTGCACTTCTTTGCCCCAAATGTTGGACCAGAATTTATGCATGTTTTCGGGCGTGGGATAGTCTGAATTTTCTGTGATATTGGTGCCTTTTGTAGTGATGTTTCTGTAGAACTGTTTTTCGTTGGTATAGAATTGAGAATTTTGTTGTTTTCTTAAAGTGCAGTTTGTGTATCTTCGTAGTCGACTGCTAGTAGCATTAAGTTTTTGTTTAAGACTATCCAGGAACTGTTCATTTGTGAGATTAGGTTCTTCGTGTCGCGAGTGGGATTTGTATTTTGATTTAATATAGTCTATATGTTCTATTAGGTTTTGAGTTCTTATTCCTGCGATATAGTGTGTCATTCTACCTATGTCTTTCCTGAGATTTTGGATTTTATTCTGTAGTCTTTTTTGCCACGAAGGTATTAAATTTTTTCTTTTGGGTGTATTTGACTGGTGTTCAGTTTGAGTAACGTCTGTTGTATCTTTTATTTTAGTACCGTTGCATATTGCGGTTGTATATGCTGCTGTGTATATTATGGTCTGGGTCTTTATGAAGTTATCATCTTTGGTTAGGTGGTTAGGAAGTATGTTAGTATTCAAGTGGTTTACTATGTAGGATAATTTTCTAGACGAATTTTGCCTTGGTATTGTTGAGACTCCTGTCTCAAACTGTACTATCGGTCGAAGATGGTAGCACTGCAGTGTTTCCTGTTTCGTTTCTTGATTAAAAATAAAGACTTGTTCCCAGGAGTGAATGAATTTATTTGTAGTCGTCGGCCTTATATACTATTTCCTATCCTAAAGTAATAATAATAATAATCTACTAACCTATGACTAAACCTTACCTACTAGAAGCACCTATTTTCTAAAACTTACATCTAGACTACAAGCTAACTTTTATTTAACACTAAACTTAACTTCTAAGTAATTAGCCTAAGAACTAAAACTAAGACACTATCTAATTCTTTATTAAAATATTAATTACATTGATATTATACGCGCCGCGTCGTGGGCGCTTCATATAAATATACACGATCTGGGGACGCCTCAGCATTCCACAGCGCGCCGCCGCCACAGGCGGTCGTGCGCGCCTCGTGTGCACTGCAAGCTGAGTCACGCGCCGGCGGCGCGGCGGTGCTTCATTTAAATGTACGCGATGCGGGAGGCGCCTCAGCATTCCACAGCGCGCCGTCGTCACGGACGGCCGTGCGCGCCTCGTATGCCTGCGAGCTGAATCACGCGCCGCCACATAGCCCCCCTTCAAGCGAAGCGTACTCTGTGTTTCACGACGCGCCCCGATCTCGTTATATACTCGGTCGGTTTTTCTGGCTTCGCTGGCTTGATTTTTCGATATGCTGGCGGCGTAGTGATAGGTTGTTGCGATGTAGTTGAGGATGCAGGTACCACTGCCGTGCGTTCGGTGTCTTCGCTCAGTATGTAGGCAGGCTTCAAACGATCGATAGAAACATTCGATGTTCGCCGTGGCAATTGCAGTTTGAAGTACTTGTCATGTCGCTGTAGAACTTCGTAAGGGCCGTCGTACGGTGGTTTTAGCGCGCCACCCACGGTATCGTTCCGCACGAACACGTGACTGCATGTCGCTAGGTCCTTGTAAACGAAAGGTTGTTTACATGTAGCTTCTTTTCTCTTGACTGGTACTAACGATGCCATTGTTTCTGTAAGACGTCGTACGAACTCGGCATCTTCGATATTTGACTTTGTAGGTACAAATATGTCTGATGGTACTCGTAGCGTTGATCCATAGGTCATCAGGGCCGGACTCAGGTTCGTGTCTGCGCAAAGGGCGGTTCTTAGACCGAGCAATACCGTTGGAAGTTCTTCGCTCCATCTCGTGCATGCGCCTCTAGCCATGAGCGCCCCTTTAAGTGTCCGGTGCCATCTTTCTATTTTTCCGTTTGATGCAGGATGATACGCCGTGGTTTTGATATGGGCGATGCCAAACTTCTTGGTCAGGGCACTGAATAATGCTGATTGGAACTGTTGGCCCCTATCTGTAGTCACGCGAAGTGGGCAACCAAATCTCGCTATCCATCCCTCGTAGACAGCTCTTGCTACCGTATCTGTAGTTATATCACGAACTGGAATAGCCTCGGGCCATCTTGTGCAGCGGTCGATGATTGTAACAATGTACCGGAACTCGTTGGAGGGTGAAAAAGGTCCTAAGATATCGAGATTGATATGCTCCCAGCGGCCTGATTCTGGAATCTCGCCTAAGGGACTGGTCACGTGCCGGTGTACTTTTGCGCGCTGACATCCGATGCATGCTCTTGCCCAAGTACCGACGTCTTTGTTCATTTCAGGCCAAAAAAACTTCGATGTCATCATCTTTCGTGAGGTTCGGATCCCCGGGTGACTAATATCGTGTTGCGCCTTGAACGCTGCATGACGATAAGTCGTAGGTAGATAAGGTCGTGGAGTGCCGGTCGACGTTTCGCAAGTGATGGCCTTCGTTATACCGGGCAAATGAACATAGGTGAATCTTAAATTGCTGTTTCCTCTGATATTCTGAAGTTTGCCATCTTTGCTTTGATCTTCTGCCAATTTTTCGTAGTCAATGCTCGACGACAGTTGAATTTCATCGATATTTTCTAATCGACTCATTGCATCGGCAGCTTGATTGTTTGCTCCGTCTATGTATTTGATGTTGGAGCAAAACTGGCTGATGTAGTGTAGTTGACGTTCTCGCCGAGGGGTGTCGCTACTGGTCGGCGGCTTCGTTAGTGCGTATGATAATGGCTTGTGGTCTGTGTAGATCGTGATGTCATTGCCTTCTATCAAACGTCGTAAATGTCGTACGGCCGTATATATCGCCAGTAACTCTCGATCATAGACGCTGTATCTTCGCTGCGTTTCACTCATTGATTTCGAGAAAAATGCGAGTGGCTTCCAGGTGTTATTCACTTTTTGTAGGCATGCAGCTCCCAAACTTCGATCACTGGCATCAGAGTACAAACAGATTGGAGCGTTTGGTACTGGGTGCGTCAGTGTAGTGGCGTCGATAATGCTTTGGCGGCATTTATCGAATGACTTCTCAGCTTCTGGCGTCCATTCTATAGGTGTCTTGTCATTCTTCTTGGTGTTATGTAGATATTTGTTCAGCTCGTGTTGACATTCAGCCTGGTGTGGTAAACAGTCGCGGTAAAAATTCACCATGCCCAGAAATCTTCGTAGTTCTTGTACTGTTTTGGGTTTCGGGTACTTCTTTATAGCTTCAATGCGATCTTCTGTGGGCTTGATACCTTCGGATGTCACTTCGTAGCCGAGGAACTGTATCTTCTCTTTACCAAATTCGCATTTGTCGATGTTGAGTGAAATGCCGAATTTGTTTAGGCGCTCGATGACTTCTTCTATATGCCTTCTGTGCTCTTCTGGATTTCGTGAGTGGATAAGTATGTCGTCGATGAAACAAAATATGTGGTCGTCCAGCCCTCGCAGTACTTCATGCATAAAGCGTTGAAACGTTTGGCCTGAGTTGCGTAACCCAAACGGCATGCAAGTAAACTCGAACAGACCAAACGGCGTGATGATCGCTGTTTTCTCTGCGTCTTCTTTTCTGTTCGGGATCCAGAAGTACGCTGTCTTGATGTCGAGTTTGGAAAATATGGTCTTGCCGTGCAGCTGGTACGTGAAGCTCTGGATGCGAGGAATCGGGTAGCGGTCTGGCTTGGTCACGGCGTTTAGCCTTCTGTAGTCACCGCATACACGTAGTGATCCATCTTTTTTGGTAACCACATGCAGTGGGCTGGCCCAGGAACTCTTCGATGGTCTGCAAATGCCCATGTCAACCATCTTCTCAAATTCCAGTTTCGCTGCCTTGAATTTATCTGGTGGTAGTGGGCGTGGTCTGGCGTACAAAGGTGGTCCAGTTGTTTCGATGAAGTGAGTCACATTGTGCTTCGGAGGGTCTGTCTTCAGTGACATGGGTCGAAGGACGTCTGGATACTTCGTCAAGATGTCGTGGTATGCGTGGTCACGATTGATCATGTATATGGCGGAATCGTGGTTGTTTATCTTGATCGCGTTCACGTTGAGATCCGTAATTTGATCTAGTAACTTTCGGCGATGTAGGTCAACGATCAACTTGTGGCCTCTCAGAAAGTCGGCGCCCAGAATAGAGGTCTTCACGTCGGCGACTATGAAAGTCCATCGGAAACTGCGCCGCAGTCCTAGGTTTAGTTCCAATGTTTTTTCGCCGTAGGTCCGTATAGGTGTGTTGTTAGCGGCATAAAGTTGATAGTCTGCAGTAGTTGAAGGTTTCTGGCTTCTGTTTCGTACCGCTAGCACAGAAATGTCAGCGCCGGTGTCGACGAGAAACCGTTCTCTTGTGTTTATATCGACAACACATAGGCGGTGGCTTACGGCTGGGACATCGACGGCCGCCACGGTCGATGTCAGTGTTAGTTTCCCGCTCTCTTCTGCTTGGCACACGGTGACTCGCAACGTCTGGCGTCGTCACCGTACCGGAAATGGTACCGGCATAGCCAGTCTGGGTCTCCTGGCTTCCTTCTATTTCCAGCTGGAGTCCGAGAACGCGATCTATGGCGCTGGCGAGCCCCCAATCGTTGGTTTGTGCGCAGTTCAGCGATTTCCAGTGAAAGTTTCTCTATCTGCTTCGTAAGTAGCTCCAGCTGTGTGCTTTCTAAACCGGTACTGGGGCTGGCCGGAGTTGTGGTTACTGCAGCGATTGTTGTTCCTCCAGAGTGTTCCATCATCTTGTCTGCCATGGCCGCCAGACTGTCTAGAGACGATTCAGCATTTACAGATAACACAGCGCGAATCTGTGTGGGCATCTGATTCATCCACATGACCTTCAGTGCGTCGTCTGGAAACTTTTGACCCCCTAGTTCCCGCATCCGCCGTAACAGCTGTGTGGGCTTCTGATCACCGAGTTCCAATCCACTGAGCAGTTTTTGAAGTTGGCGATGTTCAGATTCCTGATATACAGATATCAAACGATCCTTTAGCGCTTCGTATTTTCCTGTTATAGGTGGTTTCAATATGATGTCGCTCACTTGCTCAATGTCCGATCGTTGCAACACGGGAATGACGAGATTATATTTTTGCTCTTCGCCAAGCTTCTGAGAAGAAATTACCGCTTCAAATTGCGCGAACCACAACCGAGGGTTCTCTCGCCAAAAAGGTGGAATTCGCGCTTGTAGCGAGACGGAAGATAGTTCGCTCTTCACTTGCGTCAGGTCGGCTTGCGTATTGTCTTGCATTTTTTTGAAACGTGTTCTTCTTACGGCTGGTCACCAATTGTTGAGACTCCTGTCTCAAACTGTACTATCGGTCGAAGATGGTAGCACTGCAGTGTTTCCTGTTTCGTTTCTTGATTAAAAATAAAGACTTGTTCCCAGGAGTGAATGAATTTATTTGTAGTCGTCGGCCTTATATACTATTTCCTATCCTAAAGTAATAATAATAATAATCTACTAACCTATGACTAAACCTTACCTACTAGAAGCACCTATTTTCTAAAACTTACATCTAGACTACAAGCTAACTTTTATTTAACACTAAACTTAACTTCTAAGTAATTAGCCTAAGAACTAAAACTAAGACACTATCTAATTCTTTATTAAAATATTAATTACATTGATATTATACGCGCCGCGTCGTGGGCGCTTCATATAAATATACACGATCTGGGGACGCCTCAGCATTCCACAGCGCGCCGCCGCCACAGGCGGTCGTGCGCGCCTCGTGTGCACTGCAAGCTGAGTCACGCGCCGGCGGCGCGGCGGTGCTTCATTTAAATGTACGCGATGCGGGAGGCGCCTCAGCATTCCACAGCGCGCCGTCGTCACGGACGGCCGTGCGCGCCTCGTATGCCTGCGAGCTGAATCACGCGCCGCCACAGTATAAATGGTCGCGTAGTAGGATTTGTGTTTGTAAATTTTTCGAGTGTACTTTGAAATGTCTCGTTTATTTTTATATCTAGCTGTGTGTCTATATGTTGTGAATCTATGTTTGTGGTTGCTGTCTGGTTTATGTCCTGATTATGGAATATAGTATTATTAGCAACGGTCGGCGGTGTTTGGCTATCTGCCGGGAGATCTTCGGTGTCAGTTTGTATGGTATTTGTAACAGTTGGGGTTAGTGTTTCATCAGTAGTTAACATTAATTCAAGTCGGACTTCGTCTTTTATTTCTTGGAGTCTTTGCTCATTTATCAGTTTATTGTTAACAATCACTCTTCTCTGGTCAGCTATTCGTTGTTCGGATACATGTGATATTTGTGGAAATTGGTTTATTATGCTGATATGTAGTGGTTTTCGATAAGCAGTTTTGTTTTGTTCTAAATGTGTAATTTTGTAGTAGTTCTTTATTATGGCTTCATTAATGTCATCTGTCCATTTCAGTCTAGTCTGTGACGTTGTAGGGGCCATTTGGTGAGTAGCGTCTGTCCCAGTTTCGTTATAGTCAATGGTTCTAGTTGTATTTCTGAGCGTGTTTTCTATTTCTTTCTTTATGTTCTGTTGTACGTTTTCAGGTAGTAGTTTATTCCTTATTATAGCTCTACGTTGGTCGCCTACCCTTTGTTTTGAGACGTCCATTTCTGGGTATTTTTCAGTAAACTGTTTGTGAAGTTGGTCCAAATATACTCTGGTTTTGGTTTCATTTTGGGTTATCATCAGATATGTGCGCAATATGAATTCATTCATATCAGTTGTCCATTTTTTTCGCGCACGGATACAGTCTGAAGTGGGTGCAGTATTAGTGGCTGATGCCTTCTGCACAACATCCTCAGACCCTGCTAGACTTGATGTAGGTGACGAGTGGACACTACTCCTCATCTCAAGCGGGTTTGGTGACGAGGGTGGCGAATTAAACAAACTCTCGCTAGAAGCCGGGGATGTCGGTGTCTTTGTTGACCCTCTTAGTCCCTCGTAACTAAATGTAGACGTTGTTGAGGACCGCCTGCTGGATGCAAGTCCATTGTCATTTTTTGGTCGTAGATTGTATCTTGCATTTCGGCTATGTATCAAACTCGGGTATTCTTCAATTTCGTTATCGGTGTCCATTGGAGAAGCATAAGTCGTCTGATGGTTTAAGACCCTCGCCCGGAGATTCTTAACTCCCCTGAGTCGCTGAGGTTCCGACTTACCATCATCGTGGTCCCTCATTGAGCAGCCGGGCACTTGGGGATAGGCTATGTGTTTCATTTTCATATTTTTGTTGGACTAACAGAAACTTACATCTCGCGTCCAAAAGACGTAAGTGCGCAGTGAACTACCTTACTGAGTCTGGGAGTGCCACCGTTGGTATTCTAAAAATACTCTTCCGCCACCACTCAAAGCTACCACCCTGCACTGATGTTAGCTGTTCTGCCTAAGCCTCGCCTGAAGTTCACTTCTTTGAGCCTTAAGGCAGCCTATTTACTTCGTTCCTTCCTATACATCACTTTCCTTTTTTTTGTTTGCTTTTAAATGGATTTTTCATTTTTTTGGTTATTATTAAATGTTTTTTTTTTTTTTTTTTTTTTTTTTTTTCCTTTTTACTTACTTACTATAACCGCTTACCTATACTATATTGCTTGCTTACTTACTTAACTTTCTCTATACTCACTTTACTTACTCTCTCTATACTTACTTACTCACTTACTTACTCACTCTATACTTACTTACTATAGTCCAGAGCCACGTTAGCCGCCCAGTAGTTTATTTTTTTATATGCGTTGCCCGCCCCCCACGTGATCTGATGGTCGATCGGGACGTGTGGTTGGCTTTAGGGGGCTTATTATTATTATTATTATTATTATTTATTATTTCATTCTCCCAATCAAACACAGTGAACCTCAAAACCTTCACCAAAATCTAAATGTTGTCTACAAAGTTACTGACTTCTGAACTGATTAAACGTTCCTGATCCGTGCGGCCACGAAATGGAACAGACGGTCGGCTTTCTTGTTTTCGTCATTGAACTAAATAAAACATCATTGGTTTTCGGAGACAAATACATGATCTTACAAATAAATAAATATATCTAAATAACTGCAACAGGAAGATGCTTTCCCTTTAAAGATAATTAATTAAAATAAAATATATTTACAACTTACATAATTATAAACAAGTAAACAATATATAGCCCTGTAGATTTACATACTAATGAGACCGGTTTTTCTCATTTCCGATTTGATCTCGTAGAGAGATTCCGAGCTGTTGTTTATCAGCTGTTGCATACAAAATTGCACTCAGAATTGACATAATGCATGAAACAGCTGATTGTTTTTTTCTCGAATCCCGGGTCGGTGCTATATTAAAAGTTGTTCTTACCGATGGTTTAAATCACTTCCTTTCGGTCTTCTTTAGTTTATAAGTTCTGGATAACCCTGTATAAATTTAAAAAAATATTCATTCATGAAACCTTTTTACTAAAAAACTTACACCTAATTAAAACAGAATACAGTTTACTGAAACTTCTTTTTTAAACAATCGGTGTACACTGCGGCCCACACTAGGATAGCCTGTGTCGTGGGCTCCAGGCTCTTCCACTAATAGTAGTTTTATTATTAACAATATGCAAGATATTTTAAGAAACAAACTGAAGAAACTAGTTGAAATACACTGTAAATGAAAGGTCCACAAAAATTTAATCTATTAAACTATGCTATCTGAATGAATCATAAAATATTTATGGTAATTTATCATTACGTACTTAAAACAAACTTTTCTTTAAATAAGCTAGTCAAGGACAGGACATTGTTCTTGACTTGCTTATTTAAAGGAAAGCATAACTCATCATTGGATGAGTTATGCAGCGATGCCTACTATAACGGGTGCAACTGCGAATACGTTTGGGTGATAAAAATGCGTGCGTGTGAGTGCAATATGGTAGATAACCACTAAATACATGTATAAAGAAGGTACATACAACTACGACTGCTTTACTATAGGTATGATGATGATGTGTATGTCTACTCGTACGTCTATAGAGTGATGTGTGCGTGCTCCACGGACGTGAGCGACAGCTAGAGCGGCGCACTGACTTGCTTGCAACTTACAATAAAACTTGTCCTGGGGAGAAACTTTCGTCGTGGCCCACGATATAAGATACAGCGATAAAGAAGTTCTTATCACAAGTGGCGCCGCCAACGCTATAAGTCAAGACTGCGTATTAGCTCAGTTGGGAGAGCGTCGGGCTAGTGATGCGATGACGCAGGTTCGAGTCCGCGTCGCCAACGCTATAAGTTGGTTAAAATGATAAACACTTCACAAATTCGACGCAAAGGCAGGACTGCGAATTAGCTCAGTTGGGAGAGCGTCAGGCTAGTGATCCAAAGACGCAGGTTCGAATCCTGCATTCGCGACAATTTTTTAAAATGTTGTTTGATAATATTGAATGTAGTACAAAATAAGATTCAGTCCAATCAAACCGGACCGGACCAGATATAGGTTGACTGCAATCAAAATTACATCAAACCTTGTAATGAATTGCAAAACATTCTAACTAATCTTTTGATGGTACGAGGTCAGCCTTACTTATGGACAGTCGCAACACCAGATCAAAAGCACTAACAGTACAATACCTATTCTTTAGAGTGATCTTAGATAATCTAGATTCTCTCTTCTATCTTGCACCAGCGTGGTTTGCTCCCGAACAGGCCAAGTAATAGCGCTGGGTGCGCCCAACTCAGCTCTAACTCCGAACACCTCCTAATTGGGTAAATACACGAGCGAGTGCAACTTTCATACTGTTTAGCTCTATGCAAGATATTGATGCCTTGGTGTCAAGTTATACTTGCAGGATTGGTGGATCTCTTCACCAAGGCTCATTACAAACGTAAAAGCAAAGAAAGCGGAGCTTTAGGCTGCGTTTTCACCCTATATTTATGTGGATGCGTAGCCAGCAGCGCATCCACATAAATATAGGGTTATACCTAGGTATATGATGCGTAGAGTACATAAATATAAGGTATGTTTATGTTTATAACGGACATGTTTGTTGAGGTCCAATATAGGTATTTCCTTTTTTTACATTTTACATAGCTCTGATACGCCGCGCCGTTTCTATAAGAACTGCACTCAGCAAGGCTAGTTAAATTAATTGGTGCTATTGGTTACTTACTATATTATTATAAACATTCCTCGTTTCGCATTTCTGGCGAAAATGCAGCCTTAAGGCCAGATTCTACCAATAAAAGCCGGAGGAAAAGTGTAAGGAACGGATGTAAGCAACACTATCACTACATTCGAGTAGTATATTAAAACAAAGTCGTTTCCCGCTGTCTGTCCCCATGTATGTTTATATCTTTAAAAATACGCAACGGATTTTGATGCGGTATTTTTTAATAGAAGGATTTAAGAGGAAGGTTTATATGTATACTACACCTGTGCAAAGCCGGGGCGGGTTGCTAGTAATAATCACTAAAATTCTATTCACAAACCTGCCCTTTAGCGGGTCGTTCCTGTAAGTTCTACTATTAGCTCTAGTAGTAGAACTACCGGGAAAAAAACCCAGTAGTTGTACGGTAGGAATACCGGAACAAAATTTTCCCGGTAGTTCTACTGTAGAACATTTCGCTTTCAGGGCTCATAAGATCGAATTTGTTAAAATCTTGAATTTTCATTCCGTTGAATATAATTTACGATTTTATCTGGACCACATTTTTTAGAAATAAAACAAAACCAATAACATTAATACTTTTTATTTCAAACCTCACAATCACGTTCTAAACACCGCGTTAATCCAACTTTCCGCATAATAAATCCCGCACCTTAATCGCCAAACTTTTTCCAATAAATCGCGAATCAAAAAGCGTATTTATTAAAACAACTAGCATTTTATTATAATGTCAAACCAGGTAATACAGTTCAAGCCAGCGTTTAAATTCAAAGTTCGTAGCGGGGATGGGAACTCGTCTGTTCGAAAATGAGTTTTATCGGTTTTGCTGTAGGATCGAAAATGAGTTGGTGGTAGATGGTTATACGTTTTTAATAATGTGCGGGACATGTAGATTCGGTGGAAGTTTTGCAATAAAAGTTGCAAAGCGTTGCATTCGGCTGCAAATGAGGTACTGCAGCGCTGACTGACGGGAAATGCCTATTTGGGCCGCTTTATAGAGTCAATCGCCCAAATTACGTCATCAGTAGACCTAATAGTCCGGGAGGTAAGCCCAAAAAGTGCAACTACTTTCCAAAAGCTGAATTTTTGGTATTACGTTGTCGTGGTGGTGTACAACAATACCCTGGATTGAGTTAGCTGGGATGCTTAGCGTTTGGTGGGATACCGGTTTGAATTAAAAAAAAAAATAGTATTTTTCGACTGCATTTAAAAGCTGAAAATTGAAAAGCTGTGTACGGATACATAATTGATTATAAAATAGTTTGAAGGAAGCCAATTACCTGAAACAAGTGACAAGGCCTTTCAGCCAGGTTTAACAGTAGCGCCGCCTTAAAGCCTGACTGAAAGGCCTTGTTGTTGTACACCACAATGACAACGTAATACCAAAATTCAGCTTTTAGAAAGTTGTTGCATTTTCTGGGCTATAACGGCTTTGTTTATACTAGGAAGTAGTAAAATAGTTGAAATAATAGATTAGTCGAGTTCTTGCTTAAGACTCTGTCTACACTACAGTAAAATGTCCAATATAAATACATCCAGTCATCCATGTAACCACATACTGCATTATGCGTGTCATGTTAAATTAAAATTGTGTATGTAATATTGCAATTGTGTACTAGTCGATGTAAAATTTTCTAGTAAAGCTACTAAATCGATTTTCACACTTACAAGCATAAAAATATTCACAACAGTGGATAGATGCAAATTGTTTCTGTAGATTTCTATTAATAACAATATAGAACACTCACCTAAAAGTAACTGTTTGTTTGTACACGAAAAGTACAGAAAGAGCAGTTTCAGGGATGAGAATAAATTTAGTTTCGTGTAAGACACATTGCAGTTGGCTGGCAACTTCCTCACTGCACGTGTTTAAGCGAAGGAGGGCTATGATGTTCCAACTACTAGATCCATAACTAACGTCTAAAACTGGTATAAAAAACTGTTCACAAATCTGCCAGAAAGACTGCTGACTATATCTTTCATAAATAGACCGAACACACGCTCTAAAACCCACCCAAAAATTTGTTTTTCAAATTGCTTCGTACTTTGTACCTAAATAAAAAAAAACAGTGCAACTATGTTAATTATAGTAGGTATGCAGTAGAATGTCTTAGCTAAAAGCAGCAAAATAATTAAATAAAGATTAACTATGTAAGTCAGTAAGAGAATAAAGAAATCTTAAAACAATTATGTTATTTTCAATTTTAATTCATTGTGTCTAACATAGGTTTAAATACTTGAGACCCACATCCCCCTAGGAAATTTAATCCTTACCCATATGAATAAAAGGTCTAACAGAGAAAGTGTTAGTACTACAATATTTTAGTACTTAATTAAATGACTACATCAAATAAGCTATTTCTAAGAGTGAATGTGGATTGTTTCTTATGATTCGCCATTACAGTTTTTAAATCAACTTCAACTTGAGTTATTATTAACTGCACTGAGTTTGCTAGTGTGTTGTCTAAGTTGTAATTTGGTTAGTGTGTTGTTTAGTAAGCAGGGCCCACTCAATTTTCACATGCTTATCAGTAGGTTGCGACCCATAGTTTAATAATAATAATAAATATTAGGGGAGATCTAACACACGGCCTCTGACCCCAAACTAAGCAAAGCTAGTGATATGGCTGCCTGAGACTGATAAACTACATATACATATTTTTATATACATACTTAAATAGATAGTAACTAAATAACACCCAGACACAGAGCAAACACTAATGTTCATCACATAAATATTTAATCTGGGTGGGGATTGAACCCACGCCTCTTTGACCCAGTAGTTAGGGTCACTATCCACTGAGCAACCGAGGCAGTCAGTTCGGAAAACCCTGGTCTAGTATATTGGATAGTGTACTGTCATGTACAAACGCTCACACTAGAGCGGAGCGCGGCGCGGTGCGTGACCAGCGACCGTAAGTATTGCTTTGACAACGCAGACAGACAAACTTTCTTTACTTATCCGCGTCTAGAGCCATGCACTTATTGTTCCCAGTTCGCAGGCTATCTGTGTCTGGAGAAAATGCTGGTAAATATAACATTGTAGGTTAGCAAAAGAGTCTTAAAACACATTACACTGTATGTATTATATTTGCCGTACAGAATTCACCATTAGAGATAAACCTCGTCTACAGATTTTTTGTACAAAAGTTGAAAGCTGTTTGTATTCAACGCATTTCTTTTATTTTTGTTTTCATTTTGTGTTGAAACCATACTGAACATAGTGAAATATAACTAGACAGGGCGCTAAATAATAATAATTACAAAAGTAAGAGGGCGAGATGTGCAATTATGAAAGTTGTGAACCGGACGAAACTAATAGCTTTTGTCTCTGTTTGCGTATAGTTTTTTTTTTAAACGCGCGCTCTATAAATGTATCTTTAAGATAGTAACTCTCTTAGCTAATTTGATAAAGTGCTCGTTAGCGATCATCGAAGTTAAGCAACGTTCAGCACGTTCAGTCTTCGGATGGGTGACCGCGGTTGGCATTTACAACTGAGCGCTACGGTGGCTCGAATGACACGTTAAATTGTAGGTTCCGGTTCTTTTATCGTTTAGCCATGACAGAGGCCTTCAGGCGGCTTAAAAACTCTGGCACTAGGGCTATTCACCCGACCTATACGAACTTACTTAACAAAGATCTCTACATGCGGCTGAGTTTTGCAATAAAAAATACGCAAGTAACACCAGGGGTGTTCTTATTCTAAATTAAAATTACAAAGTTGTAAACCATATGCAAACGGGTACTGCGACAGTGCGATCCTATAGTTCTCATATCACCTGTCACCTAAATAAGTAGACATCCATCTCTCTCCTACTTACTACTACTTTGTTTAATAATAATTTGCATATTATCATTCAGCTAAAAAGAAATACTTCATTATCAACTCCGCGAATCTTGCCAGCTCATACAAACTAAACAACAAGCGGCAATCAACAAAAAGTTTCCGAAATGACTCTTATCTCCCGAGGCAACCAGGCCAATACTGCCAACGGAATACACAATTATCCTCGAGAAATCGTCTTTAGCTAGGCAGGATTGCCCGCTTCTCCCCATTAAGATTTAGTATAACGACAAAAGCATCCATTCCTTTTATTTAACGTGAAAACAAGATTATGGTAAAACTATGCTATTTTTTGGGGATCTAGGTTTTTATAGTTAAGAATATTTGTGTTTAAATGTCAATACTATTTTTAACCGACTTCCAAAAAGGAGGAGGTTCTATGTTAGTGTGTATGTATTTTTTTTGTGTATGTTCATTGATAATTTCGCCAATTGTGAACCTAATCGAAAAATTCTTTTTAGTTCGAAAGGGTTTACTCCCAAAGTGGTCCCATTTAAATTTTACAGAAATCGGCTGAGCCCTTTTTGATAAATCAACAATAATGTAAACAATTCGAGCGAAATATTCGAATTTCGTACAGGATTGAAGGCGGTTTTGCCATTTTATGCGAAAAATAATTATTTGAATAATACTTTTCATTATACGTTCATAAACCGTGTACTGACTACCCAAATGCTTGGCCCAGGCAAACTTCTGTCTTTGTTTGTCGAGATAATAACAGAGTAGGACAGAAACTACAGAATTCTAGCAGTCAGTACGCGGATAGTTGGTCCTAGCTAATCACTAACTTTATGTAGAGTGAAGTTTAACCTCGTCGAGATTTAATAGTTTAATGTATTGTTAAATGATTTACATAGGTACTTAACACAAATAAGTGTTCCAATAATGAAATTTTGTAGCGCTCGTAGTGTAGTTTGACTAGGTGATTGTCAGCGATCACCGAAATTAAGCAACGTTCCGCACGGCCAGTACTTAGTTGGGTGACCGCGGATGGCATTTTCCAACTGAGCGCTACCGTGGCTCGGATAACACGTTAAATTGTAGGCCCCTGTTGTTTTAACCGTTTAGCCATGTCAGAGGCCTTCAGGCGGCCTAAAAACTCTGACACCAGGGCTAGTCACCCGGCCTATACGAACTTACTAATAATGAAATAACATCTTTTCTGTCAAATATTTGGCTAGGGGACATAGCATGGAGGACTGATGACCGATAGGGTCTAAAAGTTCTCGAGTGGAGACCATGTAACCGCAAGCGCAGAGTAGAACGTTCACCCACGAGGTGGACGGATCGCCTTATTAAGACCGCAGGATATCGCTGGATGCAAGCTGCTACCAACCAACCGATCTTATTGTAGATCCATAGGGGAGGTCTATGTCCAGCAGTGGACGCCTTGTGGCTGATGAATGGATGGATGGCTATCTGGTTAGATCCCTATCAGCTGTGAAAGAATTAGCGAGGAATTTAAAATTAAATTTAAATTCCTAATGGAACAGTCTTCCTGCTTTCTTGTTTACTAAGAGATATAATCTAAAGCTTTTCAAGGTCAGAGTGAATAGCTATCTTCTAGGTCTGCGTGCTTCATCTTCGACCACAACGTCGCTTACCATCAGGCGAGTTGGTGTACAAACACGGACTTATTTGCGCTAAAAAAACGCGAGATTGCGATAGGTTCATCCATCCATCCATCAGCCATAAGAAGTCTACTGCTGAACATAGGCCTCCCCTATGGATCTCCAATAAGACTTTCCAGACAGGTTCTTGAAGTCGTTGACTCGTAGGTCTACCTAGGACAAGTAGTCCAGTTAGGTAGGTCCGACTTCAAGAAAGAGACCAATCGCCGAATCCAACGCAGCGTTCGGAAAATTGCGTAGCGTCTTGCGCTAGGTGCATGCTGTTAATGTCCAACAGTCAAATTTTCATGCCGGAATGATAATGATGTGAAAGGTACAACCCCCTAGAACCTTAAGCCAAGTAAGTAGATTCAAACACTCTCAATAACGATATTTGGAAGGTATTAAAACTCTTTTCCCAATCGAAATCGGCAGCACTCACGGGCACGTCCCGGGATTACGAAGGGATCCCCTTATCCTATGTCAAAAAGAAAATCCGACAAGAGTCAGTCCGGAAGTGGCAGGACCGGTATGAGACTTCCAGCACTGGTAGAGTTACATATAAGTTTCTCCCGGATATCGCCAAAGCATACCGGATGTCACGTACTATAAAACTGACGCCTTTTCAGGTGCAAGCGCTGACAGGGCACGGAGGAATAGCGGAGTATTTGTACAGATTTAAGCTCAAAGAAAGTCCAGGTTGCGAGTGTGACTCGAATATCTCGGAGACGGTATGGCACATCATCACAGATTGCCCACGTTTTATTGCGGCACGAAATGACCTCGAAATATGCATTGATAGAAAGCTCATGGTTTCAGATCTCCACAATATTTTAGAAGATCAAGAAAGCAGACCACACTTTCTATCATTTGTTGATAGGTCGTTTCGAATAGCAGCCAAAAGAAACTCTACTCTTCACAGACCCTCCTCTTCTCTCAGCCTGATGGCACCCTCCGCCTCTACTTCGTCTTTACACACAGAGCCCACCTCCCTTTCACACATAACAACACCAGCCACCACCAGTGCGCAGAACTTAAGATGCCCTTCAGAAACCACCATAAAAGACGTAGCAGTAGACTACTTACTCGCTTCTGCAGACAGAGGAAGGTCAGGGGTCTGCATCCGTGGGGTAGCCCTTTTCATGGATAACAATAAAGAGAGGTTTGGAATAAGCTTCTGCCTCACCCGGAACAAAAAACGTGTCCGACTGTCACCTGGACTAGCATGTCTGCTCAATGGCAGCACCTCTAAAACCACCATGAAGCAGAAAACTTACGATGCGATGCCAATACTGGATGTTGCGGGCTGTCGATGTCGACTGGTGCGATCGAAAAATAAAACGATTGCACTGTTTGACTGGACGACCGAGACTCCATTTACACAGGCAGGTTTACTGCTAAAGAAACTAGGTGAAAACGCAGACAGTGTCTCCCGAGTGATAAGCGTCGACGCCATGGTTGTAGCGCACTGGACAGGAGAAGTCGCGGACCGGCTAAGTTGCCTGGAGGCCTCCAAAAATCATGAGGTCATCATATACGAAGACAGGGGAGAAAACTTAAGTTTTCTGAAGTCTTCGTCAGAAAACTCTGCAACCGACAGCTGGGGACACCCTGTTCCATGTTCATCCAATCAAAGCGGTTCTGAAAGGGTACAAGAAAGAATATCGGCAGAAAAGGCCGCGAAACATCATAGTGGCAGTAGCAACGAGAGTAGAGGTCAAGTTTCGGTTTTTCTGACAGCATTCAGCGCCGCAGCACAGAGCTTGTTCCTACAAACACCGAAAATAAAATGGCACAGCACTAAATCAGCCACGAAAACAACACCTCGAACAAGGCAACCGGCTCCAACCAGAGCGGACATGGGACAGGTCACTCCACCCCTCTATATTCCCGCCTCAACAGCAACAGATCACGCCAGAAACGCCTTCATAGAATTCTTAGCTATAACGAGAGCGACTAGAGAAGTCAATCTCAGGAACTGCAAAAACATCATGCAGGCTTTTCGGCTAGGAAATGAGAGTCTATTGATGGCGAGACTGGAAGAAGCAGAAGCAGCCATATACAATAACGACACTTCCCATGTCATCAAGGGAACAATGAGAGGTCAATATATGGCTGCTTATAATGCAATAAAAGGATTCGTGGCCCTAAATGAGGATGAGACGGATCGGACGGGAAAACTGAAGTACGTGACACCACCAGAGGACCCTATTGTGGTTACCGCCAGGTGTACCAAAATAATGCTGGACGACAGGATTGCTGACATGGCAAAAACCATCGAGGGCAGTCCTGGAGTCGAGGTGCGGTGGGACAACTGGACGGTACCCGAGATCCAGTGGGTCAATGGAGTGCCCGGTTGCGGCAAGACAACTTGGGTGGTACGACACTTCGATGTGGATAAGGACGTTATCATCACCACAACAACTGAAGCAGCCAAAGATCTAAGAGAGAAACTGGCGCACCGTATTGGTAACTTAGTAAGAACTAAGGTGCGTACCATGGCCACCATTCTTGTAAATGGTTTCCGAAGTTTCGAGAGTTGCAACCGTCTAATGGTGGATGAGGCTCTCATGAATCATTTTGGAGCCATAGTGATGGCTTTGAGGCTGTCTGGTGCCAGTGAACTTATCCTCATCGGAGATGTAAATCAGCTACCTTATATCGATAGAGAAAACCTCTTTGAGATGAGGTACCATCGCCCTAACCTGGTCGCAAACATCAGCCAGGAGTTGTTATGTACGCACCGGAACCCCATGGATGTAGCGTATTCACTGAGGGAAATATACACGGGTGTATATTCCTCAGCAATCCAAGTCAGATCTCTAGAGCAGAAAAGATACACGGGTGCGCAAATACCCCACAACCTCCCCAACACCCTCTTTTTGGTTCACACTCAAGAAGAAAAGGAGACCCTTATCAGCCAAGGGTATGGAGAGGGGTCAGGGTCGCGCATCCTTACCATCCACGAAGCTCAAGGTCTGACATACGACTCTGTCATCGCCATTAAAATCTAGGCCAATATGAGGTTGCACGAAAGCGTTTCGCACGCGGTCGTCGCAGTATCACGGCACACCAGGTCCTTCACATACTTCGCCGACAACGAGGAAGACGCCATCAGCCGCTTTGTGCGGCGTGCGACTACTGCGTCACCTAAGGTCATCGTAGACTATAATTTAAAGATGGCCATTAAAGACCGGAACGCGGCGGTGATGGAGGCCCTGAGCAGTATAAGTAGTTATTTGGAAAATAATAAATAATTAATTTAATCGTAGTTTAAAATCGTATTTAAAGAAAATAAGATTTAGATTCATTTTAGTGTCCTCTTGTAAAGCCTTTAGTTATAAGCAATATTGTTCAAATCATTTAAAAAAAATGTTAATCTTAAAAAGCACAGACCCTGGAGTCTGTGGAGTGTAACATACAAATAAAAAAAAAAAAAAAACTCTTTTCCCTTATCCCCCAATTAGTCAAGTTGAATCTTATGCAAATGACTTGTTAATTACCGAGTTGCTTCCTTAATTCACCTAGAGGGTCGGTCCATTTGCTTTTTTGTACTAAAAGGGGTTTCAACAGAATAATACAGTCTTTCAAGCCTTTGTAGGTGCTCTGATGGGATATTTGTATAAAATAGTGTATTTTTATTAAGCCTCGGAAGCTTTCGTGTCGTATTTAAGAAAGATGGGAATTTTCTGAGCGCGGAAGACAAATGCAACTGTCTCTATATAATATGTGGGTTTAGTGCTTTATTCATTCATATTTTGTTTTATTTTTATAGTTAAATAATTTAAATTTATACAGGGTTATTTCTAATCAATTAGCATCCTTTTAGGGGCTTATGCTGTACATCAAAATTAACAACTTTTGTTCTACGACTTTTGTCAGAAGTCAAAAATAAAATTAGCTTTTCCTATACATTTTGTTGCGGGCGAACGACATGTTTCTATAGAACAACAAAATTTTTTTTAGAGTTGACAAAAGTCTCAGAACAAAAGTTTTTAGTTTTGATGTACAGAGTAACCCCCTAAAAGGATTGATTAGGAATAACCCTGTATGATAGGATACAGTTAATCCAACATGTGATTTTAAAACGTGTTTTCATTACCGACTTCCAAAAATGAGGAGGTTTCTACAATTTTTTTCCCTATGTTCGTCTGTATGTTTTTTTTTTAAATGGTCATTGATATTTTCACCAATTGTGCACCGATTGAAAAAAACTGTTTTCATTTCGAAAGAATATACTCTCAAGGTGGTCTCATTTTAATTTTATCGAGATCTGCTGCGCCATTTTTGAGAAATCAACAATAATGTACTCCTACATGGATGACACATCGATTCGTACGAACTATTTGAATTTTGTACGCGGTGGAAGTCGGTTAAGCCGTTTTTGGCGAACATAATATATTTTGTTATTATTATTGTGATCGGGTACGTCTTTGTTTAAATAAAGCTCTAACAGTCTTATGCTCAGACCAAATAAAAAAATTAGGACAATGTTGTGAACAAAACAAGTGAGGCCGGCAAAACTACGCCTCGCCGTGTACAGTCACAATTAGACACACATACAAGAAAACTACGCCTTGGATTGTTAGTCAAAGTATGGCGGCGCAGCACCGACGAACTCACTATATGTATAAAAACCGGCCTCACTTGTCTGTTCATGACGTTTTGTCTTGATTTTTTTTCTTTGGTCTGAGGTCTTATGGTTCATAATCGAAGTACTCTAACTAAAGTTATTAAATTTATCAACTCTAGCCATACTTACGATTGAATGGTTCCTAACAAAGCAGTCAAAATACCTGGTACTCAATTATAGAAAATGCTGCAAGTTCGCAACTAGCGTCTGCTCAGGCAGCCTCCGGCGCGCGGGAGTTAGGAAGTATCGACGGTGCGCTTTGCCAAACTTGGGCAGGAGCCGTGCGCAGACAGTTCGCTCGCTGTTCGATAATGACAATAAATCTTAGAAATGTTTGCTAAATCTTAGTAATCGGCCAAGTACGTGTCGGGCTCACGTACGAAGGGTTCTGTACTGTAAGGGAGCCGCATTTAAACATTTATTTTATTTTATTATTAGATTAAACTTACAGCAAAATATTCTGTAAATATTTCAAGCATCTACGTGCTAACGTTATTAACGTTTGTTGTAGGGAGTCCCCTTAAATAATATTTTTATTTATTTTTAGGGTTCCGTACCCAAAGAGTAAAAACGGGACCCTATTACTAAGACTCCGTCTGTCCGTCTCCGTCCGTCTGTCTGTCTGTCTCCAGGCTGTACCTCATGAACCGTTAGAGCTAGAAAGCTGTAATTTGAAATTTGAAGCTAGACAGATAGACCAGTCCCCGTAATAGGAACCCGTTTTTACCCTTTGGGTACGGAACCCTAAAAAAGAAGACAAGGACATGATGATTGTTTTTCGCCAAAAATCATAATCGACTTCAGTCGTGTACAAATCATAGTTCGCTTGAATCGATGTGTACTATTTTAATTGATTAGATATGAAGTGGTCTACATTTAATTATAATTATAAACTAGTATTTGTAAATAAAGTGATTTAGGGAATTTTATTTTCGTAAGTAGTGCTAAAAACAATATTTTAAAACGAACGGTTTAGATATATTATAATCTAAATGTTAACCCACTGCCCAACAGCAGTGCTTGTATGTTTTTCGTAGTCATGCCTGGCAATTTAGAGACCTCAGTGGCCAACAGGTCTTAGTAATTTAAACAAAAGTTACTTGTTGTATACTAAGCGCCACACAAATCGGCGGATGAGCATACTTTTTTAAATCCCACTCCCCGTTTGTGGTTTCGTTGAATAGGGTGCCATTTTTAAGATACAAGCCGCCACAGTTGAAAAAAAATTTTCATCCCCCTTCATATGTATAATTACACCTTAAATACACAGTTTAGATTTTTTTAGTATTCAAAATTGAGTTTTTACCTAAACTATTATATTGTAAAATTTCACGCAATTTGATTGATAAATGTGGAAGTTATAAGGAGATCCAACGAAGTTATAAGGGTTCATCATTTTACTACGGAACCCTAACCAGTGCTCTGTATACTGCAACTTTATCTTGCGCTTTACCTTGGTCTTGAGCAGTTTGGATTAAACCACTAAATTTTGATGAACAATAATTTGACGTAAAATTAGATTGACAACACAAATTTTAATTAAATATGTCGGATGCAAACTGTTGCGTAAAGTTCTTTTTAAAATCAAAGGAACATTATTTTAATAATAAAGATTGATGTGCAAAGGTGTCTTGTGACTGTAACTGTTTAACAAATAGTTGATCTAGATTAATATAAAAATTTCTACCACTTAAAATATGTATTAATCACCAACACCAAACAACCGACTCAAAGGTTTTGTGCCAATTGTAGCCGAAATCCAAAGAACGTTGTCCATCGCAACAGCATTAGGGAGGAAGTACATTTTTTTACCAATCCCTACAACGGCAGCTGAGGAGGGTGTTATTATAATCCTTGCGTCCGTCTGTCTGCTCTGACACGGGTTAAGCTGGCGCAGCTGATGTTCACACAGCCTGTTCATATTTTTATATTCACTTTATCCCAAATAACATCGTCGGTAACTACCACTTCCTTTGAGCAACAATTTCGGCATGAAATTGTAATTTTCTGTTATGGGTGTTTTGTTTTGCCCCGACACAATCAAGCGTAAATGCAAACGGAACCAAAATTAAATTTTATTCAACTAACAAAAACTCATATAATGACGAAATTGTTGCAAATAATTTTAGTTAAGTATTTGTTTGTTGATTTTGTTCTATCAGTTCCGATCGATAAAGAATTATTGACAAAAATAATAAGCTCTACTTTAAACTTAAAAGTATCAGAAAACGATAAAAATGAGACATTTTTGACGCCAGAAGAAGTTGAAAAGACACATTTAGGGATATGTGGTGTTGACTCTTATGAAGATGCACGCTACGGTTGCATAGAATTAACAGAAGATGAAAATTCCTATGAACAATTTAAATTGGTACCTAAAAGAAATGCAAAGACTACAAAGAAGAAAACAACGACAAGGAAAGTGACGACAACGAAAAAAAAACAAAAACAGAAGAAAGACATAAACAAACCAAACGCAAATAAACATGATAAAACTAATAAGAGTAAACCGAAAGAAGTTAAAAAAATAAAACGAAAATCCTTCAATGATATGACTGAATTAACACAAAC
The DNA here is from genome assembly GCA_964007245.1 of Hypomecis atomaria. Classification (NCBI taxonomy): domain Eukaryota; kingdom Metazoa; phylum Arthropoda; class Insecta; order Lepidoptera; family Geometridae; genus Hypomecis; species Hypomecis atomaria. Next base: position 571,095 of record OZ023284.1, read on the forward strand.
AATACAGAATAAAAATGAAACAAATACATCATCAATTAAAATTGAAATTAATGCAAGGGATGTAGACCAATTGTCAAATATAGGATCATCAACTAATGTCAACACAACGGGTGCAGATAAATTGACGGAAGCAGATATCGATGGTGTTATTGAAGTTTTTAGTAGAATGATTGTCGAGCAGGCAGAATCTGATAAACTAACCACAGTGGGTGTGAGTGAATCAAACACAGAGGTTATAGACTCGGTAGAAATATTTGATTAGTATGTTCGTGATTTAGTTTCTCCGTTAAAAATCTTTAATGCAAGCATATCACAGACACCACAGTACTTTTAGTATAAGTTCAGCGAGTATTTCACAAGGTCCATAGAGTTAGCGTAAACTATACTTTTGTAAAGTAATGAAATTGTACCATATAAATACGGACATAAGATAATAAAAATGTGTTTTTTTAACGCGAATAAGTCCGCGTTTGACCACCAACTCGCCTGATAGTAAGCGACCTTGTGGTCAAAGCACGCAGACCTAGAACTCTAACTCTAGCGAGCGCGTGAAATGATTCACCAGTTCATACTTGAGGTACAGTTTTATTAAGTCACTTTTCGTTTCAAGTGATACTTATGATAGTCTATGGCTAACAAATTGAGCCATTTTCTTCTAAACTAATACAGTACTTCATATAAATGCTGCATTTAAAGTATTTTCTGATCGGCTCTTTATCTACAAAAGGTACAGTATGTGTAATATAAAAACATATTATTAGGTCAACAATGTGCGACATTTTTGCTATGCGAAAAAGCACTTTAATAAAGATTTAAAAAAAAAAAAATAGGTCAACAAAAACTTACTGTTAAAGAAAGCTTGCGATTTATATCCTTACGTTTAACAACACCTATATTAACTGGTTAAGCTACAATTATAAATAATAATTAGAAAAACAAAAACTCTAAAGCACTTTGTTCTATTTAATTCTCTAGAAATATAGTTTCCTAGCTATATATTTCTTGATCTAAAGTTTAAAATGGCACCCGTACAGTGTTTTAACAGTAGCTTTGCTATTTTCATATTGATGAATCTGTTTTCTGTTTCACTCCTAATTTTTACTATTCTTCAATTAGCGTTCAAAACCCCTTGATTACACTTTGTTTAAAAAAAAGATTGAAAATACTGAAGTGAGGCAATTAAGAATGAAAGTGGATAATAATTTAACTTTGATCTTCGTTTTAGATTAAGTTGTAATCCTTAGTGATATCTAATTTTACAGTATTTTTGTGTCCTAGTAACTATTAAGAGTAAATAATTGTTTTAATTATAACAGAAAAGTTAAAAATCTGCTTCTTTTTACCCTACTGTTTTCTACTGCTTTTTTATGGATGAGTTGCTGTTTTTTTAGTTTAGTGGGGCTGACAACATTTCCCGTATAGTAAGACGGTAAGCACAGAGATACCAGAGGGATAATGTCGTCGATTTAGAAAATCTGAAAGAGATGCATAGATTTAATATGGCACGAGTTATAACGAGACATAAAATATCTCTATTATTAGACAAGGAACGTCAAATCCCAATGCTTAACTGACAGTTTTGACAGCGGCTTGGAAGATTTTTCTTGCATTTTTGTAATTGAGAATTGCCTCAAATGAAAACACAGCATTATCAATCTGACATTTATAAATATCTGTATACGGTAAGGTATTTCGATTCACAGTAAAAAATAAAGTGTTACGTAAAAACTGACTTATTAAATACTTACATAGAGCCAAATTAACAATTCACAGTTCCTATTTTTATTCAACGTTATGTAAAACTAAGCATTTTTTATACATTGGCTTAAAATTAAACCTGTTTATTACATGAAGCTAAAGCTGTTCTTGATCCAGTAGTTTATTAAGCAGAGGTCAAAATCATCAGGGTCCTCCCCTAGGTTATTGAGTTGCTTTTATCTCGCAGGCTCTGTTATTACGTCTGGTGTCCACGATTTGACAAGGGTAAATCCCCTTTCTCTATGTACCCGCCTGGATGTATTTTTTATATTTGCTAGTGTAAATATCTGTCCTCGTAAGTTTAATGATTTTGCGTGGCTTAGTAGGGGATGGTGTTCACACTGATTGATTTTGATCGAATTTGGACTCTTAAAGATATGGTAATTGATATTAGAAAAACACGATAATAAATAAAGTCAGTAACTGTAGTTATAAAAGTAACGCAATTATAGCAAACAGTAAAACATTTTTTGTACTTATCAACAAACATTGATTTTCGAGCTAAGTAAAAATTTACGATCGTATTTTTTTATGACTACTTCACACACACTAAGCCAGATTACAGAGGCGCCAGCGTAAATTTAATAGCAACGTAAAAAACATTCTCTCAGTCTAATACCTAAAGTGAAAAAGAAACAGAACTATGCTATTTAGTTAATATAATTACGATGGTGCCTCTGTAATCGGGCTTACTATGTGTCTCATTATGTTTTTGTCCACTTGTTGTGCAAAAAATATAAGAAGGTATACACATACTTATTTAAAAAAATATGTGTACAGTAGATAGGTGCATATTAGCGCTGTGCCACAGCAAACATCTCCTATATGTTAGCTAATCGCACGCACAAACTTAAATTAAGATCACTTAAAAATTATGTACAATTCTAACGAATAAAAACCTTAAAAAACTTTATTACCTTAGCTGAACAAATAAAAACTATCAAAACACTAATAATATCGTATCTATAATTCACCAAGTCTGGGGGTCACATTTGGCTAACTTAATACACGCTTCTGGTAAATTCGGTGGCGTAGAGGGGGTAGACTCCCAGCCATACGGCATCGTACTCGAAGTCTCATATCCATTCTCTCGCAATTGCCGAATCCTATACATTCTGTAAGGTGGTCTTTTGTACGCTCTAGGTGGTACATTTCTGTAATAACTCCTGTAAGTTTTAGTTACCCTTTTCTGTAGAGTTACCAATGTAGTTGTCTGTTGAACTGTTGTCTCCGCTGCAGGTGGTTGGTGGTGTGTTGGTGAACTTTCATGATTCATACTCGTACTTGTGATTGTCGGATTGTATGTGCTAGGTACCGCTGCGGGAGTGCGTGCTATGTCATTTTTATTGCTTATTTCTGGTGTTTCAACGTTTGCGACGTCTGCTTCTAAAAGGGCATCGAGATTAAATTCTTGAATCGACATTTCAGTAGCCGGCGTAGTCTCTTGCTCTTCGCAGCTTATCTCTGGAAACCTTATCGGACCACACGGTGGTTTTGTTCGATTTCTGTCCTCTATTCTATCAAATTCATCTAGCCCGAGCCCATATAAACTTTCGAGAGCATCTTTTCTTCCTGATCCTTCTTTCTTCTTTTCTGAATGATCGCTTATGCCATCAGTAGATTTTATATCTGGAGTGTTATCACTCGACGTTGTTTCTACCAGATCTCTCACGGCCCAGTTTTGTGGTGCTGCCACACTTAAACAAATAATTGCAACGAAAATTGAAACAATAAAAAACATCTTGTCGGTCACTCGCGTGAAGAAAATGTGGTTCGAAATTAATTTTTGTTTGGTTTTACATTTTAATGTTCTGAAACGTGCATAACGTAAACAGGCTTATTAAAATCCATCTTAACTATGATATTTTGTGTGTTCACGATTAAAACATTTGAGTGAATAATAAATTATGAACTGTACATAAAATAGAGTTTAATAAATATACAGAAAGTATTCCGTGAAAGAAGCTACAAATGCCATTAATATTTATAGTGGTATAATATAAAATCTATAGAAAAACCACACATACCCACAGTTTAAAGCATACGAGCGAGTTTCATTAAACTAACACTATTTACCCGGCGCGGACCGCTCTATATCATTACGGATATTTGCTCTGTCGCTTCTATTAGCTTAATGCCATAAATGCCATAATACTCTATACCAGGGATTCCCAAACTATGGGTCGGGACCCACTGATGAGTCGCGAGCAAATATAAAGTGGGCTACCACAATACTAAATATTATAAATACTAAATAAATAAGTCTTATCAAAGTAACTGCGATTGAAATAAACTTGAGTTTAAGCTGATGTCAAAACTGCTATGGCAGATCGTAGGATACAATTCCATCCTTTCCACTAAAATAAACTTTGTTGATGCAGTTACTTAAAAAGTATTTTATTCATATTGATAACGGTTAAATTTCCTAGCATTGCCATTCAGCGTGGCAACGCTGCCAGCATGCTGGGCACGCTGCCAATTGACAGTAAACTTTAGCATATTATCTTTAGACTTTCAAGGGCCTGTAAACGATCCAATTGCTTTTTGTGTAGTAGTAGTTTATGTAATTTAAACCTATGTAAGAAGTGTTGTAATTGGTTGTAGTATATAAAAACATAGATGTTAAAATAACCCTAGAAGTGGGTCACGGGTTTTATAACCTGTATATGACGGGTCGTAGCCCAAACAACTTTAGGAACCATTGCTCTGTCCTATACGCTCATATTTCTCTTCCATAATATACACTGTTCAGACTATTCTATACTATAGCTAATTCAATATGGCAGTAATCGCTGCGGTCCACATAATTAATCGATTATTAACATGTGGGCTTGTTTAACCGGATTATAGGTAGGTATGTATTGTTCCCGACCTTGACTGAATTATTACGCGGAACTGCTCAATCAGGATACCTGTAATGTAGAACATATTGTTAGAGTATGAACTGTGCTGATCTGTTTTCAATCTTATGTTATCGAAATACGGAGCTATTTCGAGTAGATAAGTACATCTTTCACAATCTTTGGATGATACTCGTACGTTCGACGAGTGATGATAAAATAACATACCTACTGAAATAAAATGTACCTATGTTTAAACGTTATAAAAAAGTACATTTTACTCTTATGTCTAGTCTACCGCATACCAAATGATTACTTTTTTGGTAGATTTATATAAAATTATGTTAATCAATAATTTTCCGCCATTATGAAATTATGATACACAATAAATATTATCGTAAACGTTTTCCAATTTACTGATATTCAGAATGACCTAAAAGGGGTAGCCAACTACGCACCCGAAGGGAAATACACCCCGTTGCTTTTAAATATGAAATATAGTGAGTAAAATGAAGAAAAAGGGTTACCCACGTCAAGTTTATGCCTTCTGTGGCTGTGAGGGCGCCATGTGTCTCTATTGTGCCCACTATGAATTGATATTACTGCTTATTTATTGTACCTTCTAGTTTTGTAAGGGCTTTTACAGTTTCGCGAAGAGATACCCATTTTCTGAATTTGTGTAATAAAAATGTATTACTTCATTTTGAAATATTGGGGACAGTAATGTCAGACTATCTAAGTGAAGGCTAAATTTGGCAACAGATATGTTTTAGGACGAGTAACGAGAAACTTAGAGCAAAACAGACGAATCGGTATTGGTTTGTGAGATAGGTAAAAAAAGGCTTATTTAAATCAATTTATAATGTGGTTATATATTTTTATACGAACTAGGTTTGTGGTGGATACGCATGGCTTAAGGTACTGTAATAAAATAATACTTAATTTAAGAATTAGCTAGACATTTGTAATCATCATTGTCATCATTTTGAGCTTTGAGACATCGGTAGCTGGATGTCAGTCATGCTGGCTCTAGGCGTATATTTAGATTGTTTTTTAACTGTGTTAATTTACTGAACTCCTGTTTGATTCTAAATTATTGAGTGATTATTCAAACTATAATTTGATCGAACGATTCACTATTCAATCGTTTTTTTGCACCACAAAGATTGTTGCAGAAATGCTCATTATTGACAGTATAGTAAATAATAAACATAGCAAACTGTTTAGCCATGTTTAAGGACTTCAGGCGGCTTAAAAAAGGTCTGACATCAGGCATACGAACTTACTTACTCTGCAAAATCTTTAAATCGCTCCAAGTAATGACAGTATTCAACATTAACATCAAAAATGCCAACTACGTCATGATGTGTTGAAGAACATCGGCGGCTCTCCAAAAAACTAATTCCAACGAGAGCTAGTTTCATAGGGTTATTTTCCGTATTATAGTATCGTAAAGATACCTACATATATTTTAGGAGATATTCCGTCCCGTTACGGAGATAAGGCGAGTTATCGAGCGTGAAATTTTACAAGTGTCGCCGGACGCCGCCCGTGATGGCCGCTATACCGGTTACACTCGCTATATTCCGGTTACTCCCTCCTTGAGGATATAAGGATATAATTTATTTGCTTCACGGTTCAAATCATAACTGTTGAGAAGAATAACCTTTTTTGTGAAGACTAAAATGACAAGGCTCGTGTAAGACTCGTGGAGTGGTTCTGAGAGACTCAGTTGATAGTTTATGCTTACTCATGGGTCGATAACTAAATTATTTTTGCTTTACAAGATTGTTTAAATTTCAAATATAACAAAATATATGTATTATATCTTGTGTTGCTTCCGATCTTCCAGTCACTTTCTCTAGGTTCTATGCAACGTATTCATCATCAACCGTAAAACGTCCGCTGCTGGACATACGTCTAAGACCCGATTTCACCAACACTTGTTTAAGTTAAACGTGCGATTACTGTATTTAAACAACGGTTGTACTCGGGTTTTCAACCCCAGTTCACCAACAGATGTTTAATTTATTACCCGTTGCTTAAATTTTAAACGGCTAGTTAAAGAAATTTTGCTGTCCACCAAGCAAAAACCGTTGTTTAGAAACAGTAATTAAACGTTTAACTTAAACAAGCGTTGGTGAACTCGAGACTAATTCTAATAAGGTCAGTTAAAGTAACCTTGCATTACTTTGTTTATTAGCTTACAATATAATAGCTTCTATGAATTTTTCTCATATATATCTCGTCTTGACTAGGTATCGTAAGTACTCACCATAAGACACATTCGCTACACTTTGAAGAACCGACGAATAATTTTACTGTCTACGATGATGTAACCATAGTTCGCTGTAATTGAGAAACTAGCACAAACAAACAGAAGCCTCAGCCTCAGTTGCGCCGTATTGTAAAACCGCGATCATCCAAGTCAACTTCTTCAAGTCAACTATTCACAGACAGCGCAGCACATTGGAGAAGTCTAGAATTAACCGAAGCGCCGGCCTAGCGAGCCGTGCGGTTCCGTGCGTCAATTAAACTTGCTCGGTGGAGAAGCGATGTGGCTCTGGCCAGCTTGCAGTCTTGTAACAACAGGCTCATTCTTAGAATTTAGATAAATATTTAAAAATTTGACGTAATTACGTCTTATAAACGCCGGCTACACGTGCGACAAAGTATCACATTCTGTCTGAGGCGAGCGTGGTCGCAGGCCACACATAAATGGCGTCGGGCGAGGCTTCTTATTCCATTCAAATTTTATACCAAGTGCATAGAAATAAAGCGCAATTTAGGATACACGGAATGTCGTGACTCGGGCGAGGATATGACGCGCCATTTCGGCGCCTGCATCTGATCGCCGCCAGTTCGTAGTGTGTGAGTTACTCGTAGTTCGTAGACAGACGTCTGTTAAACAATGCGTGACGACATCGAATTTAATATAGAATTTTGTGAATTCATTGAATAATATCCGGCACTTTATGATCATAATCGTTCCGATTATTGTAACAGAAATGTCCAAGATAAAGCGTCTGCGCCACGTCATTTATGCGCCATGTCCGAGCCATGTCTGCGCCATGTCCGGCGTCCGCGCCATGTCCTAGCCCGACGCCATTTATGTGTGGCCTGCGCCTAAAGAGCGCGGATCAAGCGATAGAGAGGCACGATCGCCCAAAGCGTTCGGCTTGTTTCAGTTGTTGATTCAACAAAGTTTTCTTTTGAGGTTATCACGTAAAATTATCGTCTGTAAATCGACTTTACAAGACGACCATTTTTTTTGTAATAATTTGCGCCAGAATTTTTTAAGTGGGAGAAGTTATTTTTACCGACCATTATGAAACAAAACTGAAGACTTAAGGATTTAACACATTGAATGCGTTCTGCGGTCTGTTGTCAGGTCAGACTAAATGCAGTCCGCATTATGTATGAACAAAGTTGTCGGTCTCTATATAATCCTTACTAATATTATAAATCCGAAAAGTTTGTTGGTTTGTTACTCTTTCACGCACCAACGGAGCAACGAATTGACTTGATTTTTGGCACGGACATAGTTTAAAAGGCGGAAGGAGCTTTAGGATACTTTTTATCCCGAAAAATTGCATAGTTCCTGTAGGACAGGACAAAAACCATCGAAAGCGAAACTGTCGCCACTATCACAAAGACGCTAAGTGATTAATTCCTCTATGACGCTAATATGGACTAACGAAACGTCACAGCCAAACGTAATTAGATGACAGGTGACATTGTCTGCAGACTTTTATAAATCACAAGTAGCATGGCAAGAGGAGAAATTGTTTCTCCACCATTATATCCCCTTGAAGAGGAAATAAAGTATGGATTGAAAATGACAACTGACATTAAAATTGGATAAAATGTTATTTTATCTCTGCATGCTACATGTTACTATCACGTTTAATACCAGGCCGTCATTTTGTCTGACATTAAAAATATTTTTAAATCTTCTATCATTAGAGGTTTAACATGTTTCTTTATTCTACCTTTACGGTACAGAATCATCATACTTTAATATTATCAATCCGAAAAGTTTGTTGGTTTGTTCCTCTTTGACGCAGCAACGGAGCAAAAGATTGACCTGATTTTTGGTATGGATACCTATGGTTTAAAAGACAGAAAGTGATAATAAGATTTTTTATCTCGAGATAATTCGTGATTCCCATGGGATAGGACAATAAGACAAACTCGGGCTTCATAACGGAGCTTGCGCTCCCGCCATTATGACGGAGTGTTTCGGAGCACAAGACACATCGTCATCCACCACTCGGGACTAACCAGTACTGAACGTCAGACAGCATTCCAACGCCCTGGTCCCAGTGCAGCGGGTCAGTCATAGTAGCCCAGAGCCTGCCTCTTCAACTGCAGAGGGCAGTGAGAACGGCCATCGCGATACCGACACCTCTCTTCCCCTGCAGTCTGCCAACACGTTGACGGCCTAGCGGAAGGTAGGGTAGGTGGCGGCACCCACACCACCAGTTCCATATTTCCCACCGCGGCCCCTAATCCTCGGCTGTCATATCAGAGTCCAGGAAGCAGCCTTGCTTTATGAAACTAAGAAAGGTTATTCTCAGCAAGTAACTGGAGATAGAGAGACAGAAAAGAAGCCACACCCAGCGCAGCAGGAGGAGCTGGAGTTCATATGCCTGGCAGACGGAGCAGCACTAGAGCAAAATCTTAACCGAGAAATTAACATATTTACAGACGGCAGCAAAATTAAAGGGAAAGTTGGGGCGGCATTATCCATTTGGGATGATGCCGCTGAGATCAGTACCCGCAAGCTGAAATTGGCCGATTGGTGCTCCGTGTACCAGGCCGAGCTATTGGCACTTCTTGAGGCTACCGAAAAAGCAAAAATCTTTTGTGACTCCAGGTCTGCACTGGAAACGGTAGTTGGCGTATCTTCCCTCCATCCCTTAGCAGTAAATACAAAGCTAACATAAAGTTACTACACGCACAAAATAAAATAGTAAAACTTTATTGGATTAAAGCGCACGCGGGGATGAAGGGAAATGAGAGAGCGGACCAGCTAGCAAAGGAAGCAGCACTGAACTCGAAGTGCAGACCTATTTACGACAACTGATAATTCCCTTAAAAAGAGAAATCCCTTGACGAGTGGAACCGGCGGTATCAGGATGGACACACAGCGGCGGTAACCAAAACATATTTTCCGGATGCAAGGGCGGCATACAAGATCGTAAGAGAAATAGCACCAGTGGGAATCATAACTCAAGTGCTGACGGGGCATGGTGAGTTTTCCCAATACTTACATCGATTTAAGTTGAGGGAAAGCCCATCATGAATCTGTGAACCCACAAAAGAGGAGACTCCACTGCACATAATCTTGGATTGCCCAGTTTATGGAAAGCAGAGATTTGTTTTAGAACAAAAAATTGGAATTAATCTAACACGTAAAAACCTTAGAAACAATTTTATCCAATTTTTGCACAGATATTAGTTGAAAAGCAATAATTAGGAACAAGTAGGTATAAACTTTGCTGTACCATTGTAATGTTTATTATAACTGCAAACAGCCAAAAACTTGATTTGTCGGTTAGGTTAGGTTTCGCAGCCGACATAAACATAAGCCAAAATCAAAATATAACGCGGGCGAAGCCGCGGGTAAAAGCTAGTTTGTATATAATTATATGCGATCTGTCCGTGCAATCCCGTGGTAGGAACGTAAGGATGGACGTAGGCGGTCAGCGGGCGGTGGGCGGCGGGCGGCGGGCAGTGCAACGATCACATCACGTTTGCCCTGCCCGCTGCCCGCACGCCAGGTTTGCTGACCGGTGTCCCTGCCCGGAAAACTGACCAATTTCCCTGATCAACAACGTTGTTCATACATAATGCGTGCTGCGTTCTATTTGACCTGACCGCAGACCGCATCCAGTGTGTCAAACCCTATATTATCAAAAAGTCTCGATTTGGATCTGATATAGATGAATATTTATATTACAAACCTATTTGTGTAAGTAGCTGTTAATTTATCGTCTAATTAATAGAAGGTAGTTTTTGATAAATTTATGAAATCTCTCCGTCAACTTGGCATTTTGTATTTTCGTACTTTTTACAGAGGTACATTTATTCACTATATATTAAGAGAGAGTTTATTCAAAGAAACGACAGTGAAAACACCAAATAGAAACCTTATCCTAATAATTATGCGATTAGTACAAAAGTAAGTAATTCTACAAGCGCGGTCGCCCTGGGCATAATATATGTCGTCCTGTTTTCAGACAGTTGGTTAGTGAGCCTTATTCTTAGGCTGTATACACGTCGTTTGTAAAAATTCTATTAACGTAGTTAGTAGTAAAAAATTATACGCTCTAAGAATTTGGTAGAAGTTTTTTACTTATTTTCGTTTCACAGAAAGTTTTTGAAAAGAAGTCTGTTATCGTACTTTACACTAGCGACGACGATAAAAATATAGATTTAAAAATATACCTACTTAATTATAGATGTAACTTTTTTGCGTCTCCTTAGATACAATGTTGTTAGTTTTTTTTTGCCACAACATATTTTTGCAATGCAATGTCTGTCACAACTAAGTACAATGAAAATTAGCCGTCGCGTTTTTGTTATATATTCTTAACAGTAAAAAACTAGTTAACTATTTCTGTAGGTATTTTAAAAATAATCCTGTTATAGCTCAAAAATAATAAGAAAAGAAGAAAAGCCAAAAAAAGTGTGGATCAATTATGTGAAAGATGACATGCGAGAGAAAGGAGTTGATGATGAGATGACGAATGATAGAGTGAAGTGGCGAAAGGAAACGTGCTGTGCCGACCCCACCTAGTGGGATAAGGGCAGGATGATGATGATAGCTCAAGAATAAAGCCCCAAGCCGAGCCAAATTTACAGCGGAGCCGTTAAGTTACAAACTTTAAACATGGTTATTTGCGAATTTACAAAGTTAGGGAAAAATATGCATGAGGTGTGAGAATTTGCTCCAAGTTGGGCGCCGCGCCGGTCGGGCGCGAGTTGCTGGAACGTCACGCGCTAATTTGGGCAAAACTTGATAGCTTTGTACCTCTACAACTTAGGTTACGTAGTATCTAATATGTAATATGTGACTTAAGCTTTAGTATAGATATACTGTTATAAATCTTATATAAATATAGATTTATATTACCTCACTAGGTATAACGCTGAAATGTCGTTGGTCGTCGATATTGTCGTGGTGCATAGTATATTGTCGTTGGGCATCGAAAGCCACAAACGCGACATTTGTGTAATTTTACAGGAGAAATAATAACTTTAGAGAAGACACTGTATGTACATGGACAATCATTTTATAATAATGTGTTTTAATCAATAAAAACAGATCCACTTTGTTAATGAAACACATAATTATAATATGTAGCGCTCGTAGAGTAGTTTGATTTTGTGTTTGTATGCGATCACCGAAATCAAGTAACGTTCCACACGGTCAGTATTTGGATGGGTGGCCGCGGGTGGCATTTTCCAACTGAGCGCTACCGTGGCTCGGATGACACGTTAAATTGTAGGGCCTGGTTGTTTTAACCATTTAGCCAAGCCAAGAGGCCTTCAGGCGGCCTAAAAACTCTGACACCAGGGCTAGCCACCCGGCCTATACGAACTTACTTACTTTCATTATCATAAAATAATAATACATGTACAGGGTCTTCTCCACAGTTTTTTTTGTCTCCTTCAAAGTTATACGAACAGTGAAGATTTCTCAAATTTTTGATAGTACTCGGTTCTTAATACCTAACTTGGTATACTTACTCGATAATAGAGGAAAATTCAAACTTACCAAAATATACCATCTATATTTTTTTTCCAATTTACTTAGTTAGAATTTTATTTATGTTGACAAATTGCATATTAAAACATTATCAAAATACTTATACTGGCGAAGGTTCTACTAAAATTATTAACGTTTCCAAAAATGGATTTTTTTTTTCAGATGCATGTGAATGAAATATACTTACGTTTGAAAGACATAGGCTTATTTCTGCCAACGCTACAAACAATCTGAAATGCAAAACAGCACCACGCACCATCCTAGCATGACTTGTTCACTTGCTAAACAATTAAAAACGAAAACAACCGTAACCGCTCTAGAATACTTACTTATTTCCTAAGTCCGATAGCAAAAACTACACCTCCGCGTCCCGCTACAGTTACCAACTACAAAACCATTATAAAGGACCTCTTAACGGCCATTGTTTTTCCAAGTGCCAAGAACCACTTTACGGGCCAGTATTTATTTTCCCCGCTATCGGGCCGTATTCTTTTTAAGAAAATTCGTTACCGCGCGGGCCGCCCGACCCGCGCTGAATTTCGATTAGAAAAAGACAAAGAGCCGATTGTAGAGCGCTCAAAGTGGAGAATCAATTAAAGAGGGCCATCGATTCCCGTGCGCGATAACGTCTGTCACTGGTAAGTGAAAAGAGGCGATAAGGCACCGCCAGAACCATCGCCTCCCTCCAGAATAAGGATTTTAATTATTCCTATCGCTTATCGCACGTATCACTTCATTACCCACCAACCTCAACACAATTCAAACACGGATCCACTTTTATACTAATTATTTATTTACATTTAATCACACAATCTGTACAGTAAAACGCCTAACCATAAATCTCTTATTCTCAATAAAAGATACAATTTATACATTAACTAGTATAAAACGAATAGTAAATACGAAGATTAAAATTTATCATCATTGTGCAGTAATTTTGTTATATGTACATTTCGACAAGCGTGAGGGGCAAGCTTGGTTATTTACTAGTTTAATATCTTAAATGAATATTTATGTCTACTTAATTAAAAGTTAAAATTATGGATCAGGTAACAGAACTCGGGACCGGTAAGTCGCTCGGATAATTATAAGGTTTGGCACATTTATTTGTAGAAAGAGTAATTATAAGCGAAGCTCCGCGTCACAATGAAATAGAATATGTAATTATACTAGAATAAAGGTTATTCTGGAAGGACAATACACGCACGTACAAATGTAGGTATAATTTAAAATGGAAATGGGTGGAGAACGCCGAATAGGTTAACGAGTTTCATGAATAATTACGCAAAACTATTGTGAGGCGTTGGCGCGCGGAACCTGGTAGAATACTCGGAATTCCTGGTATCATGAGGTGCGCACACCACTACATCTCACTTAAAACACTTTTACGTCACTCAAATAGGGATTGTACAATTGCAAGACTTTTTTTCCTTTTTGATATGTTATTTATAATTAACAATGGGTATCATCTTTTTATCTTACTTATAGGTCATAAGCTAGTTGAATGATCTTTAATTTCAAAAGTAACATAATTAAAAGAAATATCTTTTCATTGAAAATTAATTGTTCATTTAGATATATTTTTTTGTTTCAACTTTAAACGTTTGTTCGTTCAAATACTTTTTTTGATTATCAGTCAACTAGCTCATTGTATAGAATAATAAACCAAAGCGTTATTGTTGTCCGATGCTTCCGTATTGATGTCGTAATTTGTACTCAGTGATACGGTTCAAAGTATAAATATTTACATTTAAATTTGTTCCGAATGAAACATCGCTTTTGTAAATATAAAATCCTCACTCATTTCCCGCACAGGATATGACACAAAATTCAGGATGATATGTTTCGCTTTCATCTTTTAACTCTAGGGATTTTAGACATTATAATAATTTTGTTTAATGTTGCAAGTAATTATAATATTACATTTGTTCATTGTTCACTCTGCTATAAAATTTAATTTAAAATAACAATGTTACTTGGTAACTTAACAAACGTATCTAAAGGGAAGAAATTTTGTTAGTTGTATCAATGTTTTCAACAACAACAAAACGATTTGTTCCAAAGTCGTTATGATAATAATACTAAAGATTACCTAAAAGACTTTAAACTATCAGATCCATTTGGACTAAAAGTATGATAGCCAAAAATGGCTGCCGCCAGCAGTGCAGGCTTTTCGTTCCTGAAACAAATGAACTAGGTTAAAATTCAAATTGATCAAATAAGACACATAAATAAATTGTTACTATTTTCTTTTACGGTGAAGCAAACACGTAAAATTAACTGAGAGTAAACTAAAGGGACCTATAAAATATCGTCTAAAATGTATCTTTCCAGTTACAATGTATGACTTTGTGCAGAGATAAGCCGAAAAAAGCTTGAATTATGTTTTCAGGTGAACTCGAGCCAAGCTTGCACCACTCCAATGCTTTTCCAGGTACACAGGGTGTACGTATTATAAATGTTACTTTTCCTAAAAACTGGTGGTACCTAAGTATGGTAAAACGTACATATTACGCAAATAAACGCAAAGTAGTTTGTCCCTCTTTTTCTTCCTTTGGCAATTATGAAAAACAAAAGATGGAATGTAAACAAACACGTTACAAAGGAACAACGAGTGTATTAATATTTTAATAATAACAGTAATGAGGCAACATGGACGAGTGCAATAGCCCAGAATTTTTGAACGACGAACCAAACCGGAGGAGGTACTCAATTCGACGCGTATTTTTTTTTATGTGTAACCACGTATAACTTTTTTCTTAGTAGTTCGATTTCAACAATTCTTTTTTTATTGGAAAGAATATATTAATTGATCTCATTAAATTTTATTGAAATCGGCTTATCCATTTTTGATAAATCAACAATCATGTGAAAAATGCTACATTGATCCCTGCGAAATCTTCGCGAATTCTGTACACGGGTGAAGTCGGTCATGCTATTTTTTGCAATTATCCGAAGCATCTCGTATGAAAAGATAAGTATCCTGAAAATGAATATTATTTACACATGTATCGCTAATTGTCTACCGTTCTTCCACTATTGTTGAGAGTAAGTAAAATTAAATGGAATGTGTATGGTCACCCCACGTCCACCATCCTGCCTTCCCTGCCGTGTTCGTCATTTAGTTCGGAGTATAGTATTCATTTTGTGATATTGCCGAAGATTTGTTGGGGCAACATGGCTAGGCCTATGAGGGAAGGGCAGGTGATTGATACTTATCTTTTCATACGAGATGCTTCGGATAATTTTGATAGAACGTCACTACGTTCGTTTAATCATCAATTATCCTCGCATCTCGTATTTCAAGATAAGTATCCTGAAAATGAATATTATTTACACATGTAGAGGTTGAGAGTTATTTTCGGTAATATCACCGTAGTCATCGTTAGTAGGTATGAAGAGACAGACTGTTTCATAGTACATTCTGCCCACTGTTTATTGTACGGCTGTAGCTGCCGCTCGGGTTTCATTCTTAGTTATAAGAATCTTTAGTAGGAAGTCGCATAATGTTTTGATTTACCTATACTGAGTATAGGGATCTTAGCATTTTTTTTAATTCTAATGCTTAGGTTTAGTTTAGGTGTATTTGGTTAATCACGACCAAATACTGCTCTGGCTGGTGTAGTTTGTTCGTTATTCGAAATGATTGTACTATAGTACAAACGTGGCTGAGGGGCCACTCCACCCTGCCGTCTTTCTTATGACATCAATGTTGACACCCAGTTGGTGGGCTTTAGCCGTCGAGGCGTGAGCCGTGAATGTATTGATATCGATACCTCAAGTCTTAAGTGTCAATTTGATCCAACGGCTAATAGTTTGAGTGGTTACTATATTGTGTTGCGAGGTTTCTTGAAATCAATGAAAGGATTGTTAAATTTTGCGAAGAGTAGCTGTTCGATTTATGTATGTATAGTAATAGAGTTGGAGCTGGAAATACTTGAGGATTTTTTATGCGGAGGCTGGTAGGCTGGTTAACGCCTAGTTTTGATGTTTTAGCTAGTTCTGGTATCTTAATGTTAATTTGGGAAATATTGGAATCGACAATTAAATATCAATTTTGATTTTTTGTAGCGTCTGGACTTTATGAGCTGTTGCTAGATTTAGCAGTGTGCAGCATTTCTTTGTGACCCTATCTAAGGGCATTAATTCGTTAGTGTACTATGTCCCTAACAGATCCAGTACATTAGAAATGTCCCAGGGTATGTTATATTTGGGTAAAGGAGGTCGTGTCCTGAAGATTCCTTTAAAGGGTATTTTATTCTGTCGTCTTTCAATATAGGGGGGCCTATTAGGAAGGATAGCGCTCCTCTGTGACTATTGCACACCGGATTGAAAAAACTTGGGTCAAGACAAGAAATACATTACTGTACATTACAGTGCTGGAGTTTCGAGTACATTGAGATTCTTTCATGAACAGAAGTCGCGCCATAGTCTTAAGCAAACGTCGAACTGCTTAATCGGTAAGATTGTCGTGAATCTTGCCTTTGTTGGAATGCGAGTTGTCGACTTTTTCGTCAGGTTTGAACAGTATCAGATCAGAGATAAGAAGTTAGAACCATGTTGATCAGTCTAAATATCTCGATAATAGTCTAAAACAGTACTGTTTTAAACGCGTCAATTGTGAACGCAACTGCGTCTTATTGCCTTCTAGCGAGTAAGTAAATTTGGGGTGGCCCAAATTGGGTTATAGTATTTTCGAACGCATTGCCCCTCAGTTTCCGTTCAATGTCGTGATGGATGGAGGCGTAGTGACGCCGTGTCTTCCTGAGTGTTTTCTGCTGATTTCACGTACGATGCGCTGCGATAAGATTTCGTTTTTCGCACCATTGCCAGAATTATTTCGTTATTTTGGTTAAGTAGAGGAATTGGATTTAATGGCGGTTGAATTATCTATTCTCATTATCATGTATTTGGCAACTCGGTTGATTTTTGGCAAATATTTTTAGCGTTTTAAACGCAGCTTTGGGTTCGGGCTGGTTAATGTGAAGTTTTTGTTCCTCGTTTGACCATGCCCGCTGGCTGGCTGTACCCCCTACCCACCCCAATTTTGAGGCGTCAGGAAATAGCTTTATAATGTGAAATTGTCATCCCTTATTCTTTTTACTGAATGAGGGATAGTTTACAGCCACCGCTTAAGGTCCGAGTGCAATGAATCAGGGATTTGCATCCTTTATCATAGTTATCATGGCCGTGTAAATTTGGGAATTTACAACGTTATAATTGTTTTGTATAGAGCCACCCGTAGGTACTCGGTGGCAGGGCAAGCTGATACCAGTAGACCGACAAGCTGTGCAAATTGTCTAGTTTTGCATGAGTTTAGTTTTGAGAATTTTCGTATTTCTGGTGATATTCTATCTCGTTAAACGTATGTGTGTTGATTATATGGCCCAGATATTATCTACACGTGATAGATCGCATCAGGGCGCTTTTACTGTAATTAGTTAAAAACCAAAAGCTTAGAAGCAATTTTGTGGTAATTTCTGTGTTTACATGACTGAGATATCAGACATAAGTCATATACCTAAGTATATGCTGGATAAGTAGCTCGCTCGCTACTCGTAGTAGTTTTATGACTGGCTTCATTATTTTTGTAAAAACAAAGGGAGCTGTGTTCAAACCAAAAGGAAGTGCGTTAGTCACACAGTGTGTTATTGAAAGTAAATCATAGGTATTTTCTATATCGTTTATGGATTTTCAGAATAAAATAGGCGTCTTTGAGATCAAGGATTGCCGTAACCGAATTATTTGAGTTGAGTTTTACAACTACTATAAGTAGGTAAGTCTTCCAATTTAGAAGATTTCAAGTTTAGAATGAAACGCGTCTTTCCGTTTGGATTTTTCCGAGAAGTATGCTAGGTACACATTGGTACAGCAGGGTTCGCATTCTGATATTGCTCTGATATCTATGAGATCAGATACGGCTTCTTTGAACTGTGATAGTTCTACATGGGTGTCGCTGGTGGGGCGGCTTGTGTTATAATGCTTGAAATATAATTTCATAGCCTGATATCCAGGACAGGATGTTTTTATAATTTGTGATTAGTTTGGTTGTAAAATAAGGATAGACGTCCTGCGTGTTTAACTTCGTCTATGTTCAGCGGTAGTCGCTGTTGGGTTTTTGCGCCTGCTATGGCGGCTTGGATTGTCTGGCATGCTGACTCTGGTGAGAGGCATGCTGCCGACTATGTGTTGTCACCGGCCGGAGCCGCGGTTTCCTGTGATTATTTCAGCGCTCGACTTGGACAAGACTTTTGCTGATTTAAGTGCGTCGGGTAGGTTTTCACTGTACGGGAATTTTTCGACTTTTAATGCAAGTCTTACGCCTTTTTTTAAGCACAGACGTGCTGAACATTCGTCTGGTTGTAGAACCTGAATGTTGAATATCGCACAAGATTTTGCAAGTATCCAAACTCGGTGTCTTTAGTATGGCTTTTATTTCTGTGTTCGACACAATGGGAGCATCTAAGAGAGTCCCATTAGTTAGATGCGAGTAAGTACCGTTTTTGGAACTCTTTTTAGCCTTGTTGCTGAGGCCGGCAGATGCAATGTGTTGTGATCGGGTAGCCCGTTCTTTGTGGATCTCGGGTCAAAATTTGGTTTATGGGGTCGTCCCCGATAATGACAATGACAAAGGCCCCGGTAGGTCTACAATCAATAATTTATTGCGATTCCTACTATAATTAGGTAATGTTTTTTAGACTATCACGGTCGAGCCGTGATGATATTTTATATACGGTGGAAAGACCCAAAGGCAGATCCGATCGTATTATTCTCGGAGTGTGTTGAGACAGTCCAGAGAGCAGCTCGAGTGCATTCCTTTACAGGAGATATTTTGAACAATTGCGGTGAGGTGGCCCATAGGCCCGCTCGAAACGCATTTGTTTACATTGTTGCGGCACTTTGTATGTTGTCTACTACAGTTAGACTGCTGAAATGCGGTGAGACAGTCCAAAGATCAGCTCGAGTGCATTTTTGTACAAAAAAAATAAATAATAGGTGCTCCCGTAGGCGAATAAAAGTGCAGCGAGGCAGTCCAAAGATCAGCTCGAGTGCATTAAGTTTAAAATAGGTAGGTACTACCGCGGGCGATTGAAAATGCGGTGAAGCAGTCCAAAGATCAGCTCGAGTGCATTAAGTTTAAAATAGGTAGGTACTGCCGCGGGCGATTGAAAATGCGGTGAAGCAGTCCAAAGATCAGCTTGAGTGCATTTTGCTGTACAAAAGGTTCAACATGGGTAGTTACTACCGCGGCCGATTGAAAAAAGCGGTGAGGCAGTCCAAAGATCAGCTCGAGTGCATTTTGTTGTACAGAAGGTTTAAAATATGTAGGTACTACCGCGGCCGATTGAAAAAAGCGGTGAGGCAGTCCAAAGATCAGCTCGAGTGCATTTTGTTGTACAGAAGGTTCAAAATAGGTAGGTAGTACCGCAGGCGATTAAAATGCGATGAGGCAGTCCAAAGATCAGCTCGAGTGCATTTTGTTGTACAGAAGGTTCGAAATAGGTAGGCAGTACCGCAGGTGATTAAAAATGCGATGAGGCAGTCCAAAGATCAGCTCGAGTGCATTTTGTTGTACAGAAGGTTCAAAATAGGTAGGTAGTACCGCAGGCGATTAAAATGCGATGAGGCAGTCCAAAGATCAGCTCGAGTGCATTTTGTTGTACAGAAGGTTCGAAATAGGTAGGCAGTACCGCAGGCGATTAAAAATGCGGTGAGGCAGTCCAAAGATCAGCTCGATTGCATTTTGTTGCCCTGATGTTCAAATCAGGATAGTTTAAGTATCGTTAGGAGTTGATTGAGACAAGTAAGTCTAAGTAAGTAAGTACATGCATACCTTCGTAGTTGCTTTGGTTGTCCGTTCCGCTCGAGGATATTGAATCACTTCACTTACGCGCACATTTTAACATTTTAAGTTTTTTGATTTGGTCACTTATGTGGTCTAAATGTTTCGTATTTGTGTGTTTTGATATAATAAGTTTAGTGTGGGGTATATAGTGTGAACGGCTCGCGCACTAAACTGCGAATGACGAACACGGCAGGGAAGGCAGGATGGTGGACGTGGGGTGACCATACACATTCCATTTAATTTTACTTACTCTCAACAATAGTGGAAGAACGGTAGCCAATTAGCGATACTACATGTGTAAATAATATTCATTTTCAGGATACTTATCTTGAAATACGAGATGCGAGGATAATTGCAAAAAATAGCATGACCGACTTCACCCGTGTACAGAATTCGCGAAGATTTCGCAGGGATCAATGTAGCATTTTTCACATGATTGTTGATTTATCAAAAATGGATAAGCCGATTTCAATAAAATTTAATGAGATCAATTAATATATTCTTTCCAATAAAAAAAGAATTGTTGAAATCGAACTACTAAGAAAAAAGTTATACGTGGTTACACATAAAAAAAAATACGCGTCGAATTGAGTACCTCCTCCGGTTTGGTTCGTCGTTCAAAAATTCTGGGCTATTGCACTCGTCCATGTTGCCTCATTACTGTTATTATTAAAATATTAATACACTCGTTGTTCCTTTGTAACGTGTTTGTTTACATTCCATCTTTTGTTTTTCATATATAAAAATTGCCAAAGGAAGAAAAAGAGGGACAAACTACTTTGAACTAGAACGTCACTACGTTCGTTTAATCATCAAAAAATTATTATTGTCAACCCATCTAACACTATACTTAGTGTACTTTGTACCACCGTGCCTAGTTCTATAGTTATATTTTCATTGTGCCTATCAGTGTTGACTACGGCTCCACTGAAGCCTTTGAAACGGCCGGACCTAGTCCGAGAGATGTATATCAAATAAAGAGAAATGACAGTACGTAATAAGTAAGATGGATTGAGAATAGCTATTCTAAAAGTAAATAATAACTTTCAATAATTTATAAATTTTGACCAAAGTTACCGACATAGCTCAGCGAAATAGCAAGTTAAAATGGCAATGGGCAGGGCACATAGCGCGGAGGACTGATGACCGATGGGGTCGAAAAGTTCTCGAGTGGAGACCACGTACCGGCAAGCGCAGTGTAGGACGTCCACCCACAAGGATGCAAGCCGCTACCAACCGGTCTTATTGGAGATCCATAGGGGAGGCCTATGTCCAGCAATGGACGTCCTATGGCTGATGGATGGACGGATGGATGGAGTGATGCCACGAAAATGCTGGGCTGTTTCTATTTTAGCTCTAAAAATCTTTTAGTAGGTACTGAATTCTCAAGCATTCTTTAATAGTATAGGTTTGCAAAACTGAAATCACACCGTTCCTTGCAGTAACGTAAGAATGACATTCAATGAAACTATTTTATTGCGATCCAGTTTAGATATATTTCAAGAGTTCTTCTAATAAAAATCAATATAATGTCGTGACCGCAATAATGGGATGGAAATCGAACAACAAGTTCAAATCCTGCGATCTAAACAAATCTTTTAACTGTTTATCACAAAAGAAAGTTTTACAGTAGTCAAACACAGAGCCAGTTCACTATTGTGTAGAAAAATATGCTCTAACATCTTTATTTATAAGTATGACGACTCCCGTTACACCCTGTAAGTAGGTTTAAATCTCCCAACCGCGTGGGTAAAAGCATTAGAGCTATTTTTGTGGAACGCACACGATAAGAGCAACTCAACTCCCTTCAGCTCAGCAAATAAGAATCCTTCCGAATCACAAACCCTATTGTTTATATCGCCAATGTATTTGTATTCGCTAAAAGTTTAAAGAGTCTCCTTAATAAACAAGCGCGGGATAAAGATATTCGAGTTTCATAGATCGTTTATTTATTCAAACGTCTCGCGTCTATTTGATATCATATTACTCGGCTGTTCAAACACTTTTTCCTCAGCGGCGGGAGCTGCAAGAATTGATTGTACGCGGTCTGCGCTGAATATTTATGAGGGTTAAGTGTGTATGCGAACTCGTTGAATGTTTAATCTCTATTTGGGTGTAGGCGAGCGACCCGACCGCCGCGAAGGCGCTACAGTCGGCATTCACTAATCCTGGCGAACCCGCGCACCAACCTCCGGCCCGCAAAATGCTAATGCACGCGGGTAATATTCTTCCGCAAAAGATAAAAGCCGCGGCGCAGAGAGCGCGACCGTCTCCAGTCGTCGGGACAATTGCCACATCGCGCTCGTCACATATTCTCAACCCATTTCGCCGCGACTTCGGAGAAGCACATTTATTTTTTACCGTGAGTGGGGAAAGAGACGTTTTTAATAATGCAGTATATTGTTACAAAGAATACAAAGCGGCGAGTAAAGCCTCCTGCGGCTCGAGTCTCGCTTGGAGACGGTATATTAAAGGCTTTATGTATTAAGTTCGGTGGTTTGATGGTCGGTAATTCAGTTAAGCAGATTGGTAAACAGGCTCATAAAATGTTTTGAGTAAAGTAGACATGAAAGACAACTCCAGTCAAAGACTTGTTGGCTTATTATGAGCACTATGTTAGTACAAAGATGATATTAAATTTTATGATTATATTAATCTTTCATGTTAGTAGGCGTAGTAGGTAGTGACATGTTTTAGGTGTATAATTTTGAAGGTTCCGGGCCAATTTAAGAAATCTAGAAACATATGCTTAGCAAGTGACAGATATCTATTTTTATATTCTAATTCTGACATGATATTTTTTAATAATTGAAGACATGAGTGGATGAAGGTGTTATGTCGCATTTTTTTTAATTTCGGTTTTTTGTCATGAATGAAGGTGTTATGTCAACTCGGAAGTCATGGCACCTTCAGATTTAATAGTTATAAGCGTCAACAGTGTGAAAAATAATGGATGAAGGGTTTATGTACACACAACACTTAATTTCTTAGTGGAAGAAAGTGTTAAAGGCACTTAACGCTCGACTTCAATGATGAAAAACAAAATCGTCTAATGGAAGAAAGTGTTATGTACGTACATAGCACCTTCATCCATGACCAAACGTGCTAAAACAAATAAAACCGTATTTTGATATGGATGAAAGTGTCATGTTGTGTACAATAAAAAAATACAATAAAATATGTGAAACCTGAATTTCGATATTTTTTTTTGAAGAAATTTTAAAAAAATAATATCTTTTTTCATTTTAAGTAAACTTTAATTTTAATACTTACAGTAAACTTTCATTTTAATACTTTCATGAAAACTTTCAGTTAATAAACACGTTCATACAGAATAGTTGTTTCATTTATCACCAAACATATTTGTGAATGAAGGTGTTATGCACATTTTTTTACATAAATTACCCTCATAAATATAATATTTTTCTAACAGCTTTATGTACTTGAATAAAGACATAATAACCTATATTTCTTGAAAGTTTTAGCATTGTAACTCTACTACTACCATTTCTACAACTAAAAACCTTTAACGATAATTTTCTCGAGTTTTTGTTTTTGTATCATAACACTTTCATCCACTCATGTCTTCAATTATTAGTAATTTCTGGCATATTGCATAGTAACATACTGTTGCCGTAACGTAACTGCTATTAGTATGTTATCGTTGATAACGATAACATAACGTATTAATATGCTACTTGTTTCCAACCGGTACCTGTTGACATCCAAATTGTCACCTCAAATGACACTGACATTTATTTTTTGCTTGTATAGTATTTATTTGGTATTTAATTTGTTCTATTTTTAATTTGTTGAATCTTGATAATTTTTAGGTGTGTTTTAAAATGAATTTTAATTTTAAGAAATAATTCTATAATTATAATAAGTATTATTAAAAGTATTGTTATCGGACGTTTTCAAGAACATGTAATGTGTCTACGAAATAAAGAGAATTTGACTTGACTTGACTTGAAGTGCATTTAGATATACTTAAAGTAGGTATTATTATCAGC
The DNA here is from genome assembly GCA_964007245.1 of Hypomecis atomaria. Taxonomy (NCBI): domain Eukaryota; kingdom Metazoa; phylum Arthropoda; class Insecta; order Lepidoptera; family Geometridae; genus Hypomecis; species Hypomecis atomaria. Next base: position 595,329 of record OZ023284.1, read on the forward strand.
AAAATTTTATCCATGGCGATATAAATAATGAAGCGATAAAAATTAAATAATTTAAGAATATTTCCAAAAAAAAGTAAAACTAAACATTACACTAGGTTAGTAGGTTATTACCATAACAATAAACATACTTAATAAGTGAAAACACGGCCTACATAAATTAATTTGGTTTTGTGGGTTTCTCACTTGCCCTATACCGAGATAATATTTTATTCAACACCTAGCAAGTATGGTCAATTATAGAGTTATAATCAATTTTTAGATTTATACACTTTTTCTTCTTTCTAAGCGGTAGTGGTCTAGTGGTAGTAGTAGGGCGGGTGCCCTACAATCGTAAGGAAAACATTGTGAGGCAACCTGCATACGAGTACGTCCGTAAAAGAAACTCGATGGCGTATGTGAATCCGCCAACCCGCACTGGACCAGCGTGCTAGATATGGCTCAATCACCCTTCGTGGGTAGGCCTACGTCCTGCAGTGCACTAATGAAAATGCTGGTACAGGTACAGGTACACTTCTTCTTTAAATTAATAAAGTTGACGTTGAAGTGAAAGTAGATAATATTTAGAAGTCGTAGAACAAAAGTTGTTTGTTTTGATGTACAGCATAGGTATGTCCTTAAAATGCTGATTGATTACCAATAACAACTTTCACTTTCTTTCTATTCAAGAGGGATCGACAATCTCATCTAGACAAATAAAACACTCTGGATGCAAGTCACTTTCAACCAGTCTTACATGAATCGCATAGAGAAAGAGTGCGTTGCCTAGCAGTGGATGTTCCACAGCTGATATTTAGATAAATATTTGGTTTAGTTTTACGGATAATAATTGAGAAAGCGTGAAATACATTTTTTTTGACCAGCAATGATCTTTGATGGATGATGAATAACACGAGCGCCTTGAGGCAAGCATTGGGTGGTTGGTTATGTGGAAGGCCTGTCGACTAGTCGGTATACCTACTAAAACATTGGAGTATTCCAACACAGCGCTTGGTTTTGAGGCTAGGGGTACGCTTTCGCACTTATGTGATGTGTGGTATACCTGAGGCATGTGTGGTGTGCGGCGGGCGGTAGACCCTCGCGGCGTCGCGGTCGGGCGCGCGGTCGAGCTGCGCGCGCACCACGCTCGGCCGCTCCGTGCCCGCGGCCGGCTCGGCGCGGACCGCCGGCTTGGTTGCATTCGCGCGCCGCGGGCCTGCAAATATTACCATTGACCATATTTGACTAAATTCCGAAAGAGTGTACCGAACACTTTGAATACTGAGCGTGAAGTCTTATTGAATGTTGACTGACTTGACTGACTAAATAGCATAAGTTGAGAGTGCTACCGTGTGATTTACTTCAGAACGCTGAAGATTGAGTTTATCACTAAATAGCAGCCCTCGCAACTTGTGCTGTCTTTAAAATATCTAAATTTCGTTTCATCAGTTTACAAGATCAAGCTAATTAATATATTTTAAACATTTTATCACAAATTGAATAAAAAAATTTGCGTGACATTTTTTTCAAGAAACCTGTTATTAAAAACGGAGTGACCGAGCGTGGTTCTTCGTGGTATTAATAACCACTGATACCTATAACCTTACCCTTTCTCAGCAGTATTCAAACACAAACATTTACAGTGTAATATATTTTTCGAAGACCACACAGAAATACATCGAGTACTTTAGCTATAGCTGAGAAGCCACCAAGAATAACTACTAACCTAACATAAATTTATATTAAAATGTACTATTTGTATAGTCTTCATAATAACTATAAAAAACAGCCCAAAAACTGCAAGCAATTGAAAATGGAGCACATAGTGCTGTCATTACCAACATCCAATTCACGTGTAATGGAAAAATGAAAAAAAATGGGAAACCAAAAATTTCAATATGGCGCGTACAAACGTCACACACAGGCCCAGGAAATTGGAAACAAACTGACGCCTCACCACGTAAAAGTAATTAACTCTCGTGTCATAAAACAAGTGATTAAAATACTAATTACCGCTATAGTTTACCGGGACTCGATTAATGCTTTATTTTAACTAAGTTATCTCTGAAATTTTCTCTTTTGTCTTGAATTGATGTCGTCAGCAGCATTATTATAAGCAATTTAAACAAATGTCCATAATGCGCTACTAAGCTGAAACAAAATCACTTCATTTTAATTAGACACAGGTATTTTTTTATATATTTCGTATAGGTTTGCGTTTGACTACATACTGCCTGATGTTAAGCAGATATACGGTCTAGAGTGCAGCACGCTTACCTATAAGATACCTAAAGTGTATTTCACGCGTGGATTTTTTAACACAGTCATGAAGCCTAGTTATAGTCTGGACCGAATTTGGCTATTACCATTTCTATCACGATGAAAACGTATACTTGGAAATTCTAGCGCGCGGGCTCGTCTCGCATAGCACAAAATATAGTATAATAATATGTGAAACTAATAGATGACGATATAAGTATGGCCATTTCGCTTTTTAAGGTTAGACCTATATTCAAATTCAACTATTCTATTGAAGGCTCATAGAAACCAATCGACTCATAGGATCATTAAATTATATTTTAATATTAATGTTTTATGTATCATAATTATATTTTATTTAAAAAAAAAATGTTTATTTTGCAGTGTCTGGATGTTTTCTGGTACGGTGAGAATAATATTCAGCAAATTGCAATTGGTTATAGCTAGCTGTCTAAAAAAATCAAATTTACAACTTCATGATGCTAAAGACAGAATCATACAAGTCGGCGGATGTGTAGTTAGATCCAAGTTGCGCAATATCCAATCAACGCGCAGCTTTATGTGAGCTTCAGTCAGGATTGGATATTGTGCAGCTTGTAGCTGACTTCACATCCGCCGACTTGTATGATTTGGCATATACACTATGTATTAATCAATTCATAAAAAAATTAACACATAAAATATTTTATGAGAGAACGACGAGAAACTGTTTGAATAAAATTAAACGAGCATGCTTTCCTAAAAAAATCGGCCAAGTACGAATCGGACTTGCGCATGAAGGGTTCCGTACCGTGTTGGAGCCCTCTTAGCCCTATTCTTCTTGCCATTATTAATAACGAGAAAAAAAAACTCCTAAAAAGCATGTTTTGTTGTATGGGAGCCCCCCTTAAATAGGTATTTATTTTATTTTGCTTTTAGTATTTTTTGTAATAGCTGTCATCTTCATGATCGTCTGTGAAAATTTCAGCTGTCTAGCTATCACGGTTCATGAGATACAGCCTGTTGACAGACAGACGGACAGACCGACATCGCAGTCTCAGTAATAGGGTCCCGTTATTACCCTTTGGGTACGAAACCCTAAAACCCCTTTATGTAGAACAAAATCAACATTGGTGTAAAATAAATCTTTAATAGTAAAATTTCCAGAGCCGTTTGTTCCACGAGGTAAATTTTGCTTTTTCTCCCGTGCTTTCCCAAAATTCATAAATTCCCCCAGACAGGTACAGATGCGGATGACGCATTTTGGAAATGGGTATTCCATTTCGTTCTAGTGGAATTGAAAGCAAATCGTGTGCTTCAATTCCTGTTTGCTATTTAGATTTGTTTGTTTCAATTCAGACTATGTTAGAGGGGTTATTTAAGTTGACAGATGATTTTTAAGATTTATTATTAGTTTTATTTGCTGTTCCGTTTTATTAATACAAGCTGAGGTGAGATGCCTAATTGCCTTTCGTGGATCGGCCTGTGTTCAGCAGTAGGCTTGAAGTACAGTAAGATGAGAAAATCTTTCAGACATGACAAACAAAATTATGTGATGTTACGATCTTAGTTGATAATTTTGTTTCATTTTAATTTAAAAATATCTAAATATCTTTACTAGCCAAAAAGAGAAAGAAAATTAAAATTGTTCTTGAATAATTTCACTGAATAATGTAATGTATAAATTAATTTTATCTCGACAATTTTGTAACATATTGACGACCATTGTCAAAATTCTAACCGCATCACCACAAAATATTTAAACACTGTTTAACCGTACAATTTGTACTTTTAAAAATTGTCTAAATCGTGCGTAAAACTTGTGTGATAAGACGGTAAGTGATTTATTTTTCTATAATTTAAAGTATTTGACTGAAACAAATGTGTCCAACAAAATACAAAAAGCCTACATAGTAAGTACAACCCGGTCACAATATCTGTGCACCTGACATCGTGACGTCATATCGAATTATCGGGACGTATATACATTACCGGACGTCTAGTATACCGTCCGAACGTAAATTATTATCGGCAACGAAGATGCCAACCGTACTGTCGCACCGGGGAGTGCGCGAAGAGGTGACAGGGGAAGCGGGAGAGGCGCCGCATTCCAGCGAGGTGCACAGATATTCTGACCGGGTTGTAGGTAGGTACTTATATCTTTTAAAATTCTACCTAAAGGCATAAAACAGAAAGTTTTATGCCTAATATGATTCACATACGAGTTTAATTTTTTATACTCTTATTTCTTTTTATAAAAAGTACTCAAGCACATTAAAACCTTTATACCATTCATAATTAATCCAATCAAAAGGGATGAAACTAAAAAAAAAACTCCAGCGAATATAAAATTCATAAAAGCGATTCATAAAGCGTATTCAAGGTGGAGGTGGGTAAGTAGGCGGCATAATGAACTGTTTGAAGGAGTAAGGATTGCTTCACACATAAGCGGGCCAGCGCAGTCAGTTTGGTAGAAATTGGCGAACGACAAAATCGATTTGGAACAATTAGGTACTACATACGTTCGGTATCATTCAGCTTGTACCGATTGGCACCGATTGGCTAGTTCCTTTAGATCCAATCGGCACAATTCAGTTTCATTCGCTCCGTGCGCCGCGGCATTCCCGAACATTTATCTACATATGGTAGATGCACCGGTTGAGGTCACTGCCCCAGTTTAAGCTATTTTATGTAAAAAATATTGCATAAATAGATTATAAATAATCTAGTACTTACCATAAATATTGCTTGTTTAAATATAAAAATGTTATTTCAACTTAACTGTCTACACAATCATTAAAATAGAAAGCGGCCAAAAATAACACTATGGTGACCACAACCGGTGCATCTACCCTACATTAAGGTTTCGCTCGACTTTGGTGAACTTGGATAGATTCGCTGCCGCCCGGCCTAGCAAAAACCTTTTCGGCCGCGTTTGTAACCGTGTTTTTTTTTTTTTCCATTCTGTCCCCCGGGGGACAGATCCGGGAGACAGACTGGAATAATCCTTTTGTAATAGGTTAAAAAAAAGAAAATAAAACTCATTGGCTTTGTCCGGTACATTAATTACACATATTCGATTTTACCGCCTGGCGGTGTCAATCGATGGCAGCCCGCTTATATGTGTAGCAAGCCTGAAGTTTACTCTTTACTCTCTTACTCTCTTTATTAGCGTTGCTTTTCATCTCGGTCGCTTTCGGGGAAGTCGACGGCATCGGGATCTCTGAAACAAAGCGGGTACTGAGCAATCTATGCGGAATATCTTTTACAATGGCGGTTACTATGATATTTTGATACAAGTTATTTATTTTCTTGAGATACTTGTTTTGTGAAATGTTAATAATCTTGAGAAGACTAAGTGGTAATTAAAAAAATATGTTAGGTTACTACTTTAATATTACTATACACTACTAAGAATAATAATGTAAGCTGGGACCGTAGTTCTCCAATGGAAACGACGTAGGTCGTCCACCGACAAGGGGCCTTATTGTGTAGGCGCCCTGACGTTCGGCTTCGCTATTCCTCCCGCTCGCTCTCGTGGCGTGAGTAAATGGCGCGAAGCCGAACGTCAGAGCCCTGGTGGATCGACGATGTAATAAAGACTCTGAAAACATGCTGTATGCAAGCTGTTTCTTACCGGTCTTTTCCGTAGGAACCTAAAAAGGGAAGCTCATGTCCAGCAGTAGACGTTCTACATATTTGCTTTAAAGTTTCAGTATTATGATTTGAAAATTATCAAAATATTTCATTACAATCTAAAATGACAAAAAAAATACAGAAAAACACGCAAAACATTGCAAACAGCATTTAATATTTTCTATGGGATAGGTTAATCTTATAAAATTTGTTCTAGATTCTTGTGCGAGCTGAAAATTGCTACTGAAGATGTGTTTTTCTAGAACAAATTTTTCGGTGTCTTATATTAATGTTTTGGCTATAATTCAACAAAATATTTGGGCTAAAGTCTGATGCAACGAATATCACAAAATTTGAAATCAGCTTTTTGAATTCGCTTTCCAGTGGCAATTTGCGAAAGCGGCTACTTAGACATCAGACCAAATAACAAAAAAATCAAGACGGAACGTCTCGTCGTGAATAGACAAGTGAAGCCGGTTCTTAATACAAGTGATAATGCGTCTGTGTTGCGCCGCCATAGTTTAACTGACGAGTCAAGACATAGTTTCTTTGTACATGTGTGTGTTGTGTCTGTACACGGCGAGGCATAGTTTTTCCCGGCCTCACTTGTTTGTTCACAACATTCTGTCTTGATTTTTTTATTTGGTCTGAGACTTATACAAACGTCCTCACTTACCGTACAGTCTAATGGAGCCCTCGGTCTCACCGAGAGAGTTTTTCGAGATGCACCTGTAGTTGCCAAAGTCCCCGGTTTGCAGATTCCGCACCGTTAGCTTCATATGGGCTCTGAAATGGGATTTTAGTTGAGAAATTTATGTACTCAATTTCATTAAAATATCAAATTTAAGTTTTTTAATTCAGAGTCGACCATGTACAGGGAACGAAGGGCGGCTTATTTGATTAAAGTTAGTCCGTGTGAATTTTATTTTGAATGTTATTAATTTATTTGACGTTTTATTAATTTTATGTATTATATAAGTATTGTGTAAATAAATTCTATGTGCTTATAATTGTTGATGTATATTAGTATTAGTGTTATGTTGACTACAAGTGTACTGTATTTTTCCAGCTTTTTTAATCAATCTATTTATTGTAATTTAATTTAATTTATGTGTTTATTGTGGACATTGCCTGTTGAATAAACAATTTCAATTCATTTCATATAGTCCTCTGCTGAACTTTAGTCTACCTCCAAAAGGTTTTTTTTATCGGGCAAAAGTGCCTTTATTAACTACAACAAAACTACACTACTACTACATAAAAAGCATTGGATCATCCACAGACCTTTGAAGGTCTAAAGACTCAAAAGGTTCAAAAGGTTAAATTGGGCAGATATACAAGTAATTATCGCATCTTTTTATTTAAGCGGCGGTTTTAAATTATTTTGTAACTCTACCTTTCTACCCATCCACCAAGCCTCATTTGGGCAGCCTGGAGAAATGGGTAGGCCTACCATCTACGGTGGACTATAAAAAAACCGATTCTGTACAGTTACTCTACCCCATAGAAAACAATATCTTGAGAATTTATAATCGTTACAAAAACCTTTTAATTTGGCATTAGCGAGACCGCAAATATTTAATAAACATGAACGGTATCTAATATTAGCTCCACGACCCTTAATTTAAAAAAAAAAAGCTACAAATTCATCCCTACATCATCACAAGAGTTGTTAATCCGTGTGTTCGTTGTCGCAGTAATTCCTTTACGGCGGTCGAAGTAATCCTGCTTAATATTTAGAGCCTCATTAATACCACTTGCGTCGAATATTTTGATGCCGGGCTTTATGATATTATAACCGAGGTTTATATTATTATTGGCCTGTCTTATGATCTTGGGTGGCTTATCGCCGCTTGTCAAGACTTACTTCTTGACGATAATATTAGTGATTTGTTTATTTAACAGAGGAATGAATTGAAGCTTTTTGAAAATAAATTGTTTTGGTATCATAAGTAAGTAAGTTATAGGCCGGGTGTTAGCCCTGGTGCCAGAATTTTTAGGCCGCCTGAAGGCGTCTGACTTTGGTCTCATAATAATAATAGACTTTTTTAAAGTGAACGAAGTGGAATTTGTCTCCGTGTTAAAAACTCGACGATTTTGCTTTTGTCTGTTTTGTGTGTTAGTCCTACTTATATTATAAGCGTGAAAGTTTGTAAGGATGGATGGATGGATGTTTGTTACTCTTTCACGCAAAAACTACTGAGCGGATTGAGATGAAACTTTGCAATAATAATGCTTATAGGTATATCAGAATAACACATAGGCTATAAATTATAATGATATTGCGTAAATTTTCCATATTATAATAATAAGTGTTAAATAAGTAGGAAAATTTCTGCCATCTGCGAGCTATTCTAGCGTGCGCTCCAAGAAATGTCAAAAAAGAACTGTCGAATCGAACAAAATGTCAAATCGATTTTTTTTTCCACCTCCTTTATTAAGGGTGGTAAGGTAGGGCCTCGAAATATCATGCGGGCGAAGCCGCGGGCAAAATCTAGTACTTTATATAACGCGTACTCAAAATTATTTTAGACTTATTTTAGAAGTCATTATGAAAATGTTTTTTTTTGTGGTCGGCGATTTTTGATTGGGGAATATTTTTCTGAAAATGAGGCGAAATATTCCGTCGCGATATTTATCAGCCGTTTTCGATAATATTCATTATTCAAGATTGTTTAGCGTTTAAATCCCAACCAGATTTGCGAGTAGGAATGAACCAAACCAGTCAAGAGCAAGTCGAGACATTGGCTTATGAAGATTCAGACAATGAGATGTGCCGCGAGGTCAACTGTTCGGAGAACTACTACTATTTTATTTTTTACCCAGAAAACTAAATACAATTCCTAAAATACAACATAATTGTCTAATATCTCCGAAACAAGCTAGATGCAATCTGCTTGTTACCATTTTTTACTACAAATCTGTAGGGGAAGGATTTCGTCCTCCAGTGGAGTCCTTTGATTGATACGATGATGAAATATTTACATAAATGAATAGCTTCTTGGAATAATAAGTTGTCAAGTGCGTGTCGAGCTTATTATAGGCTTCCGTAGATGATGACGATGATTATGACGATGATAAAAACAGATTTTACCATGTCATTAAGTTATTGACTACTAGAATAATCGGCCAAGTACGAGTCGGACTCGCACACGGAGGGTTCGTACTGTATGGGCCCCACTTAAATATTTATTTTATTTTAATTTTATTATTTCTTATTGAGGTGAATATAAAACTAAAATATTCTGTGAAAATTTCAAGCATCTACTTGTTACCATTATTAATATAGAGCGAAAAACGGCTACAAATCAGGTTTGTTGTATGGGAGCATTGGGAATTCCCTTAATTATTAATTTTAATTTGTTTTTAGTTAGCGGCATTTACATAGCGGCAACAGAAATACATCATCTGTGAAAATTTCAGCTGCCTAACTATCACGGTTCATGAGATACAGGCCGGTGACAGACAGACAGACGGACAGACGGACATCGAAGTCTTAGTAATAGGGTCCCGTTTTTACCCTTTGGGTACGGAACCCTAAAAACGTAATTGAGTATAAAATATGTTTGTGAGGTAAATTATCTCTGACCTATGCGCATGTTTAAAAATTTCAATTTTCCTTAATAACTCGAAAAGTCATGATTCCACAGTGCTCAAAATAATTATCAAGGAAAGTTTTTAACGTCGTCTTTAAACTCAGAACAATTGAACATTCTATCTTGCTTACTTTAGAAATTAATGGGGGAGGGTCACTCTTTTTCGATCTTTGTCTTTATCTCACCAACAATGGTACAGGTGACAAGAGAATCGTGTAAAAAAACTTTACGTTTATTTTAGAAACCTTAATCGACGATTACATACACATGAGGGGGTAGAGATGAAAAAAAAATGTTTCATACCCACTTTACATTTTTGGCAGCTATTCCTTAAATACACAGTTGTGATATTTCTAACTATTTAAAAATTTGATCTGTGTTTAAACTATCATAATCAAAAATTTCGTGCAATCAAGTTTATAAATGTAGAAGTTGTAAGGCTTTGTATTAATGGGACAGACACAAAGAAATTATAAGGGTTCCTCGTTTTACTACGGAACCCTAAAAATCAGGACCCTTTACTCAGAGGAGTGTTTGTGCTGTTAGTTTAAAACGAAGTAGCAAATATAATTTCACCTGTATGAATTTTCTTCGGTATTGATGGCGTATTTCTTCGTCGGCAGGACCATGACGTTGTCGTAGACCCAGTAGGAGATGGCGCGAGGGTGGGCCTCGGTGTGGCAGTCGACGGTGACGTCAGTTCCGGCCGGCGCGCCCACCAGCTGGTTCGGCACCCAGATCATGGGGGAAACTGCCAAATATATGGTCACTTTAATATATGAGTACTTGAGTTCAGATTAACTAGATTTAATCTAAATGTAAATGGTCTCTAACTATGGGCATTATTAATAAGCTCCAAGTAGCACAACGAGCTATGGAGAGGGCTATGCTCGGAGTCTCTCTGCGAGATCGAATCAGAAATGAGGAGATGCGTAGAAGAACCAAAGTTACTGACATAGCCCAGCGGATTGGCAAGTTGAAGTGGCAATGAGAAGGCACACAGCACGGAGCACTAATGACCGATGGGGTCGAAAAGTTCTCGAGTGGAGACCACGCACCGGCAAGCGCAGCGTAGAACGTCCACCCACAAGGTAGACTTAAGACCTCATTAGGACCGCAGGATCGCGCTGGATGCAAGCCGCCACCAGTACAATACAATACAAAAACACTTTATTGACACCAACAAGAAAACACAACAAAAGAAACAAAGACAGAAATGGCACAAAAGACGGTCTTATCGCTAAAAGCGATTTCTTCCAGACAACCTCTCTTGGCTGCAAGGAAACGTAAAGACGACAAGGATGGTGTAAACGTAAAACCAACCGGTCTTATTGGAGATCTAAAGGGGAGTTTTATCAGCAGTGGACGTCCTATGGCTGATGGATGGATGGATGGATAGACGAACCTAAATGTCGTAATTAACGTCGGTGCTAGAAGAAGATGAAGGAATAATTAACTGCAGTATGCGATTACCTTAATGAAAGACGTCAGTGATGGTATTATGTGGACTCGTATGCACTATGATCAATCCGAGTGAAAGAGCGCTTGTCTCAAAACCACGAGGTTGTTGGTTCAAATCCCGATCCTTAGAATTAGAGTTCAGGACTTCAGCTGGGATAGTATACACACCACGAAATAATTCTTTCGACGTGTCAGAACAAGACAAAGTTGTGGTGAAGTATTTATCGCTCAGTTTTTCGACAAAACTCTTTTAGTGGTTGTATGCTAAGATAGCAGGATAGAAATTACCTAGTTTTCATGTTACGCCAAAGTTACCTTAAGTTAAATAAAACTTTTCCATAACTCATTATTTTAAAATAGGTTGATAACTGACTATAAAGCTATCAGAGCACAATACCCATTTACAACATAATGCATTCTAAAACTAACTTTTCAAAAGACACGACATCGAACAATACAATTTTCTAACTCTTTAACCGAAACTTTATGGCTGAACGATTTTCCAAGAACACCGCTGTTTATTTGTAAGCTAATGAAATTCATGAGAAAAGAAAACAAGACTAAAATATGAATAAGTTTAGCATTCAAGCTTACTGAGATGTTTCACTGGGGCTTGTATACTATCTATCTGATGCTATTAAATATGGATATAAAGACGTTCTTGTAATGTCTATCTTGATGATAAATACATATTTATAATATTCAAAACCGGCTTAGTCTGGATGGAATGGTTGTATCAAGGGATTAAAACAGATAATTATGATTCTTAGATCTGAAATTTGTTATTTATGTGATTTCTAGTATTTCTAATGGAGAGTATCAAAGAGGTACTCATAACATGACTTGAGTAAGCTAATCTAAAACATATTCCAAGAAAACAAAAAACGGTAAGTCTGTATAAGTAGTATTACCTAAGCAAGTTTGTCAGACAGCTTAAAAAGTTTACCTAGGTAAACTTTTTAAGGCTTCTTACATGGTAACTTACAATGAAACATTTTATTCGAGTCACGGTACCTCATTCGCGGCTCATTTATAAATGCTACACGCGGTCTTCTCTCAGAAAATTTGACCGCACACATCGTGGTTGCAGTTTAGTTACCAGTAAGACATCTATAAAAAGCTACGTTGTGGACGCAACATAATATGTATTAAGTCGAATATGTGCTCTATAATGTAATACTCGAGAGACTTTATTGTATTTCGAAGAAACTAACGAAATATAGAAAACTGCAACTGCTTCATCTTTTCACCGCGATCGATCACACGGGCAGTTAAAACCAACCAACTTAGAGGAACCAATTTATAAAGTTTCAATGATGATTGATAGTGGAACTGCGAGACTCTCCGACAGCGTCCGATATCGCAAGTTGAAAAACACTGAGACTGTTCAAATCTCTTCGTATGAGTAATAGAATAAGAACTAAAGTAATATAAACAGTAATAAAATAGCACGAAATATACATCGCTTTGTCCCATTTTAAATATGAAATTTAAAAGGTGTAAGAAAAAGATGCACATACACGTGCACTTACGTAATTTCGAAGGTTTTCACAAACTAGCATTGAGCTATCTCGGGTGTCCGATATTCAAAAAGGTAAAAAGTAGGAAGGTAAAATGGTCAGAGATTTGAACCTTCTTACTGGAACTAGAGAGTTCAAATTCCAAAAAAGACAAATGGCCAAGTGTAACCAAATTTTAACCATTTTGACATTCCAACTGGTGATTTTGACGTATGCGACAGACATTGCGTTTTTATTGTTCTACTCGCTCTCGCGTATGCTGTATAACCAGATATGAATAAGACAGCAAATATCTAAGTCACAATCGTACAAAAAAGCGTCCGAGCCAAAACTCTGTCCAAGCTACGTAGTAAGAAGGCTTTTTTGCTAGTCGTAAGGCGATTGCAAGCTAACTACAACGCCGCGCGATGCCAAAGTGTTACAAGCACTAATAAGGTGACATAACATCGATATTCGAGAAAACGGGTCATTGTGAATTATTAAAGTAAATATCTAAATCGGTATGTATGACAGCGCTCGGATATTTTTTTAATAGTTTCACATAGGGACTGTGGCTCTGTAGATTTTGCTCGAAGGTTTTGAACCATTCCGAGCTAAGTAAGTAAGTAAAGTATAAGTCTTCGGATATGCTACTGCCGCTACTGTTCATATTTTTCTTGTAGCTCTGTGGTAAAGCCTATGTAAGCCTGTGAAAGCGCATACTACATCCCACAGGTGCATAAAACGGCAAAACGAGTGTCAGACTTATCTTATGAAACGATCACAATCGATAGAGAGATCGCTTTTTACGTTGCTATTAAATTTACGCTGGCGTCTCTGTAATCGGGCTTAATGTACATGTATTCATCGAGTTCATATGGTAAATAAAGCGTGTAAGATATCAATCTTTTTTCAGTACAAGTATCTAACTGTAAGAGATTTGATTTGATTTTTATTTTGTTAAACTGACCCAAAACAATCATTTCATGAATTTATCCAGCTGAACTTAGCAAAAAGTACTTCATGAGTCAAACGCACAGGTCGAACGCCCCATGCGTTTGACCTGTGCGTTGTGCGTAAGAATAAAGAAGATTAGGTACATTGATATATATAAGCGAGTCATCATAACTCTGAGACACTAACATAGAAAAATAATAACCCATACTTATAGGCTTTGCCTATTTATGAAATGAAATAATTTATTAATATGTCGAGTTACAACCACTTCTTAAATTAATCGTCAGTGTTGAGCATCAGACAATATCTCGTCACAAAAATTACAAAATAAATAATAACAGTAAATTTAAAAATATTTAGGATAATTTCACCATCTGGCAACTCTGTACAACCAGAAACTCTACGAGGCCGATCCGATATGACCCGAAAACGCGGCATTCGAATTTTTCACAGCGTTTTGGATAATAAAATCCACACTTTGAGAACGTAATTCACATTCACCAAGTTTATGGTGGCAATTTTCATGGATATTATTACTTGTGCCGGGTGATACGATTTAATATTCTAGGACGTTTTAAAATATTTATAAAGTCGCCTTTTTATGATTCTACGACTTCATTATCGTGGAGATAATGTGACTTGGAAGCTGTTAAATTTTGACTGTCTTCCATTTGAACAAAAGGTTTATTATTATTTTTTAAACTTTTTTATGATGTATGGCATAACTTTTACGTGATATGCATATTGTGTATTTTTTGTGATAGGTTTTGATAGATTGACAACGTACCATGAAATGATTAGCCAATGCGTTTTTGAAGAGGATTACTAACATTATTTTGACTCTATAAAGCTTATTATTTCCCTATGATTTTGACCTCCTTAATAGTCCACATAATATATACTATTCTATTTACTAGCTACAACTAGAGTTATTGTTGCGTTGACTACATATTTGTTTATTATATAGATATGAATAGAACTATCATAGGAGATACTATGACTAAAAGTGAATGCAGTGAATGTACAGCTGAAATCATCAAAAATATAAAGAAATATTTGTTGATTCGAAAATCTTTTCAATAAGTCAAAGTCAAAAGTATTTATTCGTAGAAATTGTGGTTACAAAGATCTTATTTTATATATGTATAGAACAACACAATTAGCCAATGTGGCATACGAAAATTAGTGCTATTAGTAATCATAATATTATATCAATAAAATCGATAATTATTATCATTTTTATCGGCATTTCCTCATTTTGACTCTTTAATTAATATAGAAACAAAACAGGAATACAAAATTTCTTCCTCTACACTTTGGTTGAAAGCGATAAGCATAAACAGCACTCACCCCGCAGGCTTTGATGGAAACGTTTAATTCAATTCCCATTGTGTCAACATTTCAAAGGCGTTTGTTTCCAAGAAAAAACGAGATTGTCTGCACCAGGACCCCGCGGAGCGTGCACCGCAAAAAAATATTATCTTTCAATTATCACCGGCCATCTTGCCTTTTATTTAGTCAGCTGCGCTTGTAATGGGAATTCAAAATAAAGGGGAAGCAAAAATCCTCTTTCACAGCCAGATCCACCTCTCGGGTGGACGATCTTTTATTAAATTTTTAATTGGTCATCCATTCAGCCAGCGTCCGTGTTATTTCTAAAATGGAGCGAAAAATCGGAAAGGTTCGCGCTCTTGAGATGAACCGGGTTATCTCCTTTGTCAATTATATTTTTCTGAATTGATTGGCGGATTTTAATTTCGGAATTAATTGAGCGGAAGTTGTGACAGATTTTGTTTTAATTTGGGAAATTAATCTCAGTGATTTAATTGTCGCGTTGTCGTCCACAGATTTTTATACAATTTATAAGTAGGTTGTATATTTTTTCATTTCGCTTTTACAAATAAGCAAGTTTTATTGAATTACTTTTACTGGTTGGCGTTTAACCAAAATGTTAGCTGTGGATGTATGTAGGATTTAGAAAAAGTAACATTTTTTTGCTTCTTAGTTTGTGATTATATTTTACAGTAACATACCTACCAGTAAAACATACAATATGTTTACAAACCTACTCGTATGTCTATGTCTTGTTTTGTCTTTAATAAAATTCACCTACATATTTGGGCAAAAACAAGTATAATAATATAATCAATTCTAATTAGGCTCCTCAGTGTTATTTTATTACGTGGTTGATTTGTTCTGAGAGCGTGAAAAGTGGTTAGCGCTCAAATATCGAGAGAGCGTGCCGTCATCTCATTATAGAATCACTTCCAGATAGGTAGAGGCAAATTTCATGTTGCATCACAAAATATAAATAAAATTCCTACATTCCTACATACTCAAGAGATAAAATATGACATTCGCGAGAAAAATAATATGGAAAATGAAGAAAACTTAAGAAAGTTAGTTCCACTATAATTTGTTATTTTTTTATTCTGATTATGTTTGCGTTTGACCACATACTGCCATACATTAAGAGTGAACAACAGTAAGTTAGTAACAAGCCATTACAAAGAGATAATAACAAATTGTTCTGAGACATTTGATCAATTTATTACGTTGTACCGAAATCGCGGAAAGTTGTCCGCACTTGGCAAATGCTCAAATACCTAGTCACGGCAACGTAACATTGTACCATTATAGAATCACTTCTATATGAATGGACGCGAAATGTCAAATACTCCATTATAAAATACAAAACACATTAAAGTAGACATTGTACCTACATGGCAATAATTATATTATTGTTCGCAAAAAGTTTGAACGGATCGATGTGACATCCATTTACATTATTGTTGCTTTATTAATAACAGCTATAAAGATTTCGACAAAATTTAAATGGAACCACTTCGGGAATATGTATAACTCTTATTTACATAGAACTCTTTTGAAATAAAAAATAAAATGAATTCGGTTAACAATTGGCGAAAATATCGATGAACGTAATTTATGTTCAATCAACAACAATAATTTAAACTATTCTAATAATGTAAACTATTGTTGTTGTGTATACAAAAAAAAATTCACAAAGACGAATTCATGGTACTTCCTCCTTTTTAAAATTCTGTTATAAAGCTTGTGTGTGAGGATGACGCTTCGGAAGGACAGGTGGAGAGGTAAAACTATCTATAGTACTGATTTATTTTTGACAGATACAACATGTCATTGTGAATTATTTAATGTAAATATCGAAGTCGGTATGTATGACGGTGCTCGGACGTTTATTATCACTTTCACTTACGGACTGTGGCTCTGTAGATATTTGCTCGAAGCGTATGTTACATCACAAAACACATAAATAATCAGCCAAGTAAGAGTCGGACTCACGCACGGAGGGTTCCGTACTGTATGGGAGCCCCCCTTAAATATTTATTTTATTTTAATTTTATTATTTATTATTGAAGGAAATAGTTTATTGAATCAGGCGTTACTTTGCGGAAGTTCATCTTCAAATTCTTGTTTTGAATAAATATTTAGTGTATTTCCGCTCTGTCGTAGTCATGTAAGTTAAGGGTACTATTCAAAATCCAAATTAAATCACAAACAAAATTAGTAATTAATCATCAAACTGTATCATGGTTCGACTATGGTTAGGCTAAGGTTAGGTCAGGCTAGAAAAGTTAGGCTTAGGTATGTTTACAAAATATGAATGAACCTGAAACAAAATTTTTAATTAATCCGTTTAAAATAATAAAAAAATAATTAAACCTGTAACAAAAATAGTGATAAGTGATCTGTTTAAAAAATGTAGTAAACCTGAAAATAATATTTAATTAATATGTTAAAATTACAAATAAAATTTATTTGTAATTTATTAACCATGATACAGTTTGATGATTAATTACTAATTTTGTTTGTGATTTGATTTGGATTTTGAATAGTACCCTTAACTTATTATGACTACGACAGAGCGGAAATACACTAAATATTTATTCAAAACAAGAATTGAAGGAAATATAAAACTAAATATTCTGTAAAAATTTCAAGCATCTACCTGGTACCATTATTAATATAGAGCGAAAAACGTCTAAAAATTCAGGTTTGTTGTATGGGAGCCCCCCTTAAATGTTTATTTTATTTTGTTTTTAGTATTTGCAACCAAAATACATCATCTGCGAAAATTTCAGCTGCCTAGCTATTATGTTTCATGAGATACAGCCCGGTGAAAGACAGACAGACAGACGGACAGCCGGGCATCGAAGTCTTAGTGATAGGGTCCCGTTTTTCCCTTTAGGTACGGAACCCTAAAAATGTGGCATTTGTGGCTGCGGCGACATGCTTGGCTCGGAAGTTGAGTCTAAGTAGAACTTAGAACGAATTTGTGTAAGCTTGAGACGTCAGAAAAGTGCTGGAAGCTCTTTTGCGTTCCTCTGGAGATCTCAGAGCTTCCATGGTCGCACAAAAGCAGGTTATTGATTGGGTTTTAGTAGTTAGAGTTGTTGAGTATCTTGATTAAGATTTCCCCTAGTAATAATAATTATTTTCCGCAAAAAATGGCAAAACCGACGTCTAACGTGTACAAAATTCGAATATTTCGCTAGAATAGCTTACATTATTGTTGATTTATCAAGAACGGCTTAGCGGATTTCTGTAAAATTTAAATGGGACCACCTTGGGAGTATACCATTTCGGACTAAAAAATATTTTTTCGATTCGGTTCACAATTGGAGAAATTATCGATGTTCATCGTGTAAAAAATTCGGATATTTCGAATTGCTTACATTATTGTTGGTTTTTTTAAAAAACGGATCAGCCAATTTCAGTGAAATTGAAATGGAACTATCTCGGGAGTATACGTTTTCGAGCTAAAAAATAATTTTTCGATTCGGTTCCCAATTGGCGAAATCATCGATGAACATACACAAAAAAAATACATACAGACGAACATAGAACCTCCTCCTTTTTGGAAGTCGGTTAATAAATGGTAGATTACTTACACTCGACGTCGACGATGATTCTCTTGGAGACGGAAGGTGGTACAGCGTTGGTGGCGATGCAGAGGTACGCGCCCATCTCTGTGCGGCTGATGCGCTGCAGGCTCAGTGTGTCGCCTTCGTACACCGTCACTAGATAACAACAGATTACCATATAAGTAAGTAAGTTAGTTCCTATGGGCCAGGTGGCCCTGAGTGTCAAGTGGGAGTTTTGCAAATCAAATCGAATTACTTTTACGTCGCGTTGACCGAGCACGCCGAGCAGACAAGCGAGCATATTGACACACACACTTGACTAAGCTAATCACAGACGTTGCCGTGCTTGTGTTCGATCGGTTTGGCGCTCATTATATTACCGTAAATAAAACTCACACTGACCTATTCAGTTTTCCGTACGTGACACAAGATGGCGATGTGCCATTTCCATAAAAATCATATCAAACGTTAACGCGACCGAGCAGGTTTCGAAAATTGTTAAAAACTGCCACTCGGCCCTCTGATGTTAGAGTTTTTAGGCCTCCTGAAGGCCTCTGACATGCATTAGCTGTTAAAATAACCGTCATCTACAATGTAGCGTGTTATCCAAGCCAAGGTGGCACTCAGTTGGGAAATGCCACCAGCGGTCACCCATCCAAATACCGAGTTCGTCCACCAGGATCCCCCACCGAAAGTGCTGAGCGTTACTTAATTTCGGTGATAGCTGACAGAGTCAAACTACGGTACGAACGTTACGATAACCATGTTAAAAACCATCATTTAAATGTTGCCTTTGCTAGATTTTTACACAACTGTATTGAACGAGCAAGTGACATAACAAATAAACTATTTAGAGATGTAATATAGGTATATTGTGGCCAATTTTGAATGCGCCATTGTAAATTTATTAGCAAGGTAAAATATTGATCTCTCTTTCAAATGCATAAAGTGAAAAAGAAAAAGCAATATTTTAAGTTGCTATTAATTTTACGATGACGCCTTCTAACTTGTCCACAGTATATTTCATACACGCTCATAATTATGAAGAGCTTTTATTATGGTAACAACAGAGCAATTTGGGAAATCTTAGATGTTTCATATTTACTCGCGAACAGCTTGTGGGGCGAAACCACGAAAGAGCCATATTTTCCCGACAGCCGAAGACATTTGACTATGAAAAACATTTTGCTATTTTAGATTTATCCTCCAATTGAATGTTATACGTGACGATGCATTTACTAAAAATATCAATTTTTAAGCTTGTGGTGTAAACGTCTCTGTTCACTTTTATGTCTAATAATATTTTTTCACAAAAACCGCACCAGCACTCACTTCAATAGAGTTTTCTGTCACTAGTACCATTAGTGTACCAAATTCGAATAGTTTGCTCAAACCGATGTTTGCATTTTTTTAATCATAGTTGATTATTCAAAAACAGCTCAGCCGATTCCGATAATATTTAAATAGAGTAGAGTACATCTTTTTGAATAAAAAATAATTTTATAAATCGTTTCACATATGGCGAAAATATCGATGAACAAAAAAATACATATATACAGGCGAACATGGAACATCCTTTTCTTTTTGGAAGATGGGGAACACAACCAAAAAAAGATCGTATTTGATATTAGTTAGTTAGTCAGTCAGTCAGTCAAGTGTGCTTAAATTTTTAATTTTATGTATTCGCCTGTATGTATTTTTTTGTTCATCGAAATTTTCGCCATTTGTGAATCGATTTATAAAAATATTTTTTATTCAAAAAGATATACTCTAGAGATAGTTCTATTTAAATATTATCGAAATAGGCTGAGCTGTTTTGAATAATCAACTATGATTAAAAAATGTCTCATATAACCGTCTTCCAAAAAGAAAAGGATGAAGAAAAGGAGGAAGGATGATTTAAGGTAGTAATTACACAATATTATTACTTTTTTGCTAATTTCTATAACACAACTTCAAAAAATAAAGGCTTCGTTAGTAAGGTTTAATTTAGTAAAAAGTCAAGTCTGTTAAAAAACTTATAACTAAACTTTTGATGAAATTAAAACATGTTAGCTGCGAGGTATAGCTGGACTTTAGTTTTAGCAGACAACAATAACACTAAAACGAAAGTTTCGCAGTAGAAAAACGAGAATTGACACCGTACCCCGCCAATTGGCTTCCAGCTCGAGCGACTCGAAGCGTTTTCCATTAAGCCCAGAATAAAGAGGATTCAGTCGGTATTATAACAAACAACAGATTAACACGTTCCAGAATTGAAAGCGAGAACTTTTTTTTTCGATGTGTAATTAAAACATTCGTTGGGCGTCCTTTGCAAATAATCGTAGACAGATGTTGGCGACGGGGCGCGGGACCTCACAATTAGCGCGGAGCACCTCTCCACACCACACGTTAATTTTCCCCTGTACAAGGAAATCGCTCTTGAAATTAAACTCGATTTTTGGCACCTTTGTCGAGGCGACCGCAATAGGTGCTCGTGTCGTTTTAATTTGGCGGCACAGCTCAGCTTTTCCCCTCCTATAATTATCTCTAAAAGGGATTTTTTACTCCCGTTCCGGGGCTTAATCCGCGCTTGAAGAGCGCTTGTTCACGTTCAGAAGTGGATTAGCCTCTGTAAAATTGTTTTTCTTATCAAATCATAGGCTAATTTGGCAGTGAGCTCTATTTAGCTATTATATAGCTAAAGGGGAACAAAAATGTTTTTAGGGGGATTCAAGTAAGTTTTAGACAGAATATAGCTGAGTGCTGATTGATTTAATCTATAACGTATTTGCAATCATTTATCTAATTTTGATAGTATTATACTTAATTTTTATAAAGAAAATTGTAATCGTGTATCTCATATTTCACCCGCTGTTTACATTGGGGTAGTATTTATCAATAATATTAATGGCTAGTTATATAAAAAGAGTTGAAATATACAGAACTTTTCTATAACTTTGTTAAAAGGTATAGGTGCATTACTACTGATATACGCACATTTTAAAAACATGAGTTATTTACGGTTTACGAAAGAAAGGTAATTTTTAAAGTTCCGTATCCAAAGGGTAAAAACCGAACCCTATTACTAAGACTCCGCTGTCTGTCTGTCCGTGTGTGTCCAGGCTGTATCTCATGAACCGCTATAGCTGAAAAAGTTGAAATTTTCACTGATGACGTATGTCTTTTGCCGCTATAACAAAAAATACTAAAAATAGAATAAAATAATATTTAAGGGGGCTCCCATACAAAAAAACTAAATTTTTAGCCGTTTTTCGCTCGATATCAATAATGATAACAGATGCTTGAAATATTCACAAAATATTTAGCTGCATGCTTACTTTAATAATAGACAATGGATTTAAAATACAATAAATATTTAAGGGGGGCTCCCATACAGTACGAAACACTCCGTGCGCGAGTCCGACTCGTACTTGGCAGATTATTATTACCAATTACCTACAAGATATTTTGGCATAAGAAAAACTACTTTTATGCATTGCAAATTTCTATTTTGTCAAAAAATAAATTTAAAACCGACTCAAAATACTCGTATATCATGAAAATAGTAAGTACTTCAAGTATAGATTTCTATATACTAAATTAATCCAGTAAACTTTCCCTTACATTATTTGACATTTAATCTAGCACCCCCAATCTAATAATAATCTAGAATCCAGGCGTGTAGCTCTCGGAGCAAATTGTAGGGAAGCCATAGTCGGCATTGTGTCGGTAACAAGCGTAATGATGTACAAGATATTGGAACGTGATTACACGCCCACTAACTACGTACTATACGGAGTAGTTTCTAGAAGGCTGTGGAGAATTTCCACTTGCGAGAATCAGTAAGAGACAGTAAATATTAAGGTTCTTTTTAACCCCCGACAAAGAGAGTGTTATAAGTTTAACGTGTCTGTGTTTCTGTGTATCTGCCTGTGGTATCGCAACTCCCAAACGGATGAACCGATTTTTGATAAGTTTTTTTTGTGTTATAGAAAATTGTATCCTGAGTGTTCTTAGCCAGGTTTCATAAAAATCTGTACAGCCGTTTGAATTGATTAGGAGATCTGACTACCTTTCATATGTCCTATCGATTCGAAATTTGGTACCGTGTCACTTCAATGATATTGAAAGGTCATAATCGTAGAGTTTATTTTGTGTCGGGGAGTTTTTATTTTTTTTAATATTACTATTATTAAAATGATGTACACTAGGCTGATGTTCTACTTTCTTGTGCCACTGATGCCTACGTTAGGTGTAACTTCCTACGTACTCGTAGTTTCCTGTAGCTGCCTTTGTAGATGTTCCTATTTATTTCGTTTATGGCTTACCTTTCTTCCTCCTGTCCACAGAGATGGGCTGGCCATCTTCCCGGCGCCACATGATCTTGGGTGCCGGGAACCCGTCCGCCTTACACACCAGACTGATGTTCTGGTTCTCTCGCACTGCTACCGCTGACTGCGTGCTTTCTTCGTCCAGGATGTTAGGTGGCACTGGAGGACAGAAAAGTGATAATTGAATGTTTGTATTAAGGTGAATGTAAAACTTCAGCCTCAGATAGATATAGATGATAACGGCTACATGCATGAAAAAGTTTCACGTTCTGCCAGAGCCGAACGTGCAAGCGAGAGCGCGGAACAAGCGATAAATAAAATCGGCCAAGTACGAGTTAGACTCGCACATGAAGGGTTCCGTACCGTACGGGAGCCCCTCGGTAAAAAATCACGTTAGTTGTATGGGAGCCCCACTTAAATATTTATTTTATTTTGTTTTTAGTATTTGTTTTTATAGCGGCAAACATAATACATAATATGTGAAAATTTCAACTCTCTAGTTATAACGGTAGACAGACAGACAGACAGTCAGACGGACAGAGGGATGGACAGCGGAGTCTTAGTAATAGGGTCCCGTTTTTACCCTTTGGGTACGGAACCCTAAAAAGGCACGATCGGCCTCAACGTTTGGCTTTTTCAGTTGTTGATTCAACAATGTTGTCTTATGACGTTATCACGTAAAATTATCGTGTGTTATTCGACTTCACAGACAACCAATTTCAAATACAACTTTGACAATTTTAATTCACTGGTAAAAGAAAAAACACGGAATAAGTACTCTAAAATAACTCTGCTCTGTGTGTATTAATAAAGCCGTATTTATACACGATACCTAAACTATAGTAAAAAGCTAATTGAACAAGCCACTGCCAGTGGTTATTGTACTCAAAATTCATTCTGATTTTAGGAAACCAAAATGTCTCCATTACTACGTTGTAGTACACTACTACGCAATTTTCATTCTTTTAGCGAAGAGGCCAACATTTTAGTCATGGATTGCGTCAAACTAGACATTAGTACATTTCAGTATGATACTTATCTAGACACGCGGCAGCGTGTCCAGCCAAAGTGTTCTACAGAAAACTGGCGACGCAGCGGCCGTGTGTAATATTACACGAACCATTTGGAGCTACTTTTGACCCCCTCACAACTCAAAAACTATTTAGCCTACATACATGAAATTTGGCACATTTACTAAAGTCATTTAGCTTATCAAGAATCCAAGATTCCGTAAATTTTGCTCATTCAGTTATTGATATATTAACGTTTAAAAACTCGTGTTTCATTGACTGATTCACTCATTGGTTCACTCACTGATTCACTCATTGGTTCACTCACTGATTCACTCACTGACTTATAGATCAAAAACCTAACCCACTTCCAGATGACCTAGAATCTTGATATTTGGCACCAAGGTAGACTATCGGGCATAAATAAAAAAAAAATCTAAAAACTGAAAATTATTGATAATTAGTACTATTAACAAAGTAATTGTAAAATTTACCTAGCCAATACTCTAATAAATGGCGGTAGCGTCGCGAGGCACTGAGATTTTCGATAGATGAACCATGCCATTTGTGATAGTAATATAATAAATACTAGATAACTTTTTCAGAGATAAGTGTACTATGATAATCATGATGTAACTAACAATTATTTCTGAACAAAAAGTTATGATATCTCATCAAAAACATAAATGTGAAATGGGAGCGAAAGTGTCGCCACCAAAAGAATTGAGATTTAACACGGGGGCCAAGTGTTCTGTAGAAAATCCTAAAGTTTAAGCTACAAGAATAGACCTACAACATTTAAAAGAAATTTACTTATGTAATTCAAGCTCAAGATTTGATTTGGCTAGTTTACACGTACAGACAAATGCTTACTTGCACTGTACTTATTCTTAAACTAGCCAAGTCAAATCACGAGCTTGAATTACATAAGTAAATCCCTTTAGAATGTTGTAGGTATGATTTTGTAGCTGAAATTTTAAGATTTTCTACAGAACACTTGGCCCCCGTGTTAGATCTCAATTCTTTTGGTGGCGACACTTTGGCTCCCATTTCACATTTATGTTTTTGATGAGATGCAATTTACTCCAACCTATAGTAAAATTTGAAAGCTTGGCATAATGAAAATATATGTATTTCAAACTATGGAAAACGTTTTATATTACCTTCCAGCTATTGCAATTTTACTGCACAAACTTTTTTAATTTGAAAATAAAAAAATCTAAATGAATTTTCACAAAAGACCCATAAAACAGTTTTCATAAAACACGCTATTAAAGCACCTCCATCGATAATATCGATTGCCTTCCAAACAGCTTGCACGGGCCGTTATAAAGGAACATAAAAACTTCAATACGGTTTTTAATCTCCCATATCCCCAGGACAATTAATACACGGGACCAATAAAGGTTAAAGAATAAATTTAAAGCACCAAAGCGACCCGAAGTCGGGCCCTCGGGTAATAAAACGGAGATAAAAACAACGTGCTAAGGTTAAAAAGCGGTACATACAATGCGGTATAATATACCGGTACAGCCCGTTTCGTAGCTATTAGAGAATTGCGGCCGTTTAAAAGACTAAACGTTGCTCGTATCGGTGATTTGGGACTAGGACTCTGCGTTAGACCTGTTCTACGAATTGCTCTATTTGTCCGTAAGATAGATATTCGCTTTTCGGCAATTTTAGCCTTTGTGTAATAGTCATTTTGATTCTGAATGGTTTCGTTGTAGCCTAAATAAACAGCTTGCTTTGATATTAGATCTGTTTATTGAGCTAAATTCCAATATACAATTTTGCTATCATCAATTATATAAGCCGTAAGCCATTAATTATAATTATTGGATTTCATATTCCTTTAGATTTTTTTATAACTCTTGAAAGTAGCTTAAATCTAGCATAACTTGGTAATATAATTGATATATAGGGCTATCCAAAACTGGTGTATTGAGCCAACTTTTTAACCGAATTCCAAAAAGGACGAGGTTCTGTGTTCGTCTGTATGTATTTTTTTTATGTGTAAGGGCATCGATAATTTCACCAATTGTGAAACGAATAAAAAAGTTCTTTTTTAGTTTAAAAGGGTACCTATACTTCCGTGGTGGTCCGATTTAAATTTTAACGAAGTCGGCTGAGCTATTTTTGAAAAATTAACAATAATGTAAACAATTCGAGCGAAATATTTGATTTTTACACACGATGGAAGGCGGTTTTGCCATTTTTTGTGAAAAATAAATAGGTAATAAACAATATTATTCGAGAATAAAAGCTCAGCTGCTTCATAATATTTTGTTGATTCCGAGTTGCAATGGATTTTTTTCTCGAATTTTGAGTTGGCCCCATAGTAATAGTTAGTCGTAATGATGGTTTTAATCACCCGTTTCAGCTTAGTACAGGGTAATCAGATAACTCTTTATAGTAGCGCTGTCATGGCTTCGGTAGCGCTCGTAGCGTAGTTTGACTAGGTGATTGTCAGCGAGCACCGAAATTAAGCAACGTTCCGCACGGTAAGTACTTGGATGGGTGACCGCGGGTGGCATTTTCTAACTGAGCGCTACCGTGGCTCGGATGACACGTTAAATTGTAGGCCCCGGTTGTTTCAACCATTTAGCCATGTCAGAGGCCTTCAGGCGGCCTAAAAACTCTGACACCAGGGCTAGCCACCCGGCCTATACGAACTTACTTTATTGCTTCGGTGACACGTTAAATTACAAGCTCCGGTTGTGCAGCTTAGAAACTTTGAAAACAGTTATAAGCCCAATCTAGACAAAATGAAATACCTGCTTTAGTATTTTTAACCAAGGAAACGGAGGAGGTACTTAATTCGACGTGTATATACCTATTTTTTTTTTTTTTTGTTTAACCACGCATAACTTTTTACATAGTTGTACGATTTCAATGGTTCTTTTTTATTGGAAAGAGTGTAGCTTGAAGTTGGTCCCATACACATTTCATCAAAATCGGCAGAGCCATTTTCGATTCGAAATCAACAATAATGTGAAAAATGCTACATCTATAGTCGAAATATTAGCGACGTCAACGTCACCGTCAACGTCAATGTCAACGTCGAAACATTGGCGAATTCTGTACACGGTTGAAGTCGGTCATACTATTTTTTGCGAAAAATAATTATTTTGTCGTAAAATAGTCCACGTTTTAACCAGCTCTTTTATCTCTATGTCACCAAGTCACAATATTTCAAGCCACCGCCACTAACCACAGCCTACAATTAGAAATGGACCAATTTTAGAGTTGTCCCCGAAAAGTAGAGATGGTCGGCTAGCGGTGGCGGAGATAGCAGCTATCTGGGGTGGCCGGAACAGGCGCCCTGGCCGCTTCCGGTGAACGAGTGCCGGAACACGAATCATAGATTTGCTATGTTTAATGATAATAATATTGCACTGAAATTTAGTTTTAAGGCCAATGCAAATATATCTTTCTAGTGCATCAATAAGTGGCTATTGTCTTGTGTTTAATGATTGGTTTATTAAACTTAAGTTTAAATCAGTATCCTAGGATTAGGAAAGGTCTTACAGCGTATAACATTTCCTGTGATATGATCCATTTTTTGCATAATATTTGTTTACGTTACGTTGCTTACAACAATAGATATATTTCTCTATGATTTGACTGTTTCAGCCATAGGCATGTAAATTCGTATAATCTAGGTGGCTAGCCCTGGTGTCAGAGTATTTAAGAGGGTTTCTGACATGGATAAGCGGTTAAAACAACCAGGACCTCAAGAAGGACAATTTTACGAGACATCCGAGCCACGGCAGCGCTCAGACGTAAATAATATCTAAGACTGACAGTCGAATTACGGTATGACCGCTACAAGTAGCCACCCGATACATTCAAACTTACTTTTTGTCCCGAAATCAATGTCGGACGAAGTGAAGACGCAAAGATTAAGAGACAACTGGCTCAGAGATTCAAATTGCAGACAAATTAAACACATGCACAAAATTTTACATTTCAATGTTACAAGCATTTTAGTAAAAAAAAGTAAGTTCGTATAGGCCGGGTGGCTAGCCCTGGTGTCAGAGTTTTTAGGCCTCCTGAAGGCCTCTGACATGTTTAAACGGTTAAAACAACCGGCACCTACAATTTAACGTGTCATCTGAGACACTGTAGCGCTCAGTTGGAAAATGCCACCCGCGGTTACCCATCCAAATACCGACCGTGCGGACCCGTGCTTAATTTTGGAGATCGCTGACAAACACCTAGTCAAACTAGGCTACTATTGATTCAGCATTTTAGTGGTACATCTATACTCGTAGGTACTCGTAGTTTTAGTATGAAGTAGTTCTACGGGAAGTATTAAAATACCAATTACATGGCAGATGGCTGGTAACGCGGGTTATCACACTAGACAACTTGTCTTAATTCAAGTAAAACTAATATTAGTATAACAAAACCGCGAGATAAAACCGAAGCACCTAATTTAAACGTCAAAGATAATAAGCTTCAGATACCTTTGACGGATAACAAGAATACTTTACAACCAAGAATACTGATAGACAAGAATTTCATCAATACTTTCCCGAGCTCTTAACTTTGTCTTACATCTCAGAAGTCTGTTATACTCGTACCTCATAATTAGGGATTAATGGATTCAATGAAAACAAGTATTACTTCGCTGTTTTTGTGAAAGGAATATTAATTTCGTGGAAGAAGAGTGGTTGTGACTAGCGAAAAGACGCTCGCGACCTTTAGTCGTTTATAATGGGGAATTTTAAACGGTTGGCAGTAAATATATACCTACTTTTTTAGGGTTCCGTACCCAAAGGGTAAAAACGAAACCCTGTCTGTTACTAAGACTCCGCTAAGATGAGATACAGCCTGGTGATAGACAGACGGACGTCTATTATTTGCTACTAAGCAAAGATGATATTATTTAAGTGATATTATTATTTTAATAATAACAAATGTAATTTTTATAATTTTTTGACGTGTATCTTTTATATTTTTGATACCAATAAATAATATGAATATGAATATGAATATCACCAGGCTGTATCTCATAAACCGTAAAAGCTAGAACGATTAAATTTTCACAGGTGATGTATTTCTGTTGCCGCTATAAGAACAAATATTAAAAACAGAACGAAATATTAAGTGATGTATTTCTGTTGCCGCTATAACAAAATAAAACCGGCCAAGTGCGAGTCGGACTCGCGCACCGAGGGTTCCGTACAAACCTGCAAGGTTTTGAGGAAATGGGTAGTAAGGTTAAAATTATTAAAAAAAAATATATTATGTGATGTAACTAAAAATTTATGGTTTTCGTAATTTTTCCTTTATCTATGCTATAAGACGTTGCTTCGTACCAAATTTCAAGATTCTGGGTTCACGAGAAGCACCCTGTAGGTTTTGATTCCCTTGCAAGTGTCGAAAATTTGCGGCATAAACGGCTGTATCTTTTGATTGCGTTGGCTTAGAAGTTTGATTTTTTCACAGCTTCAAGGGACAGTAGACGTGAGTAATTGATATAAATTTCAGCTTCATACCTCCACGCGTTCCTGAGAAAAAGGGTCTTGACAGACGGACAGACGGACAACAAAGTGATCCTATAAGGGTTCCGTTTTTTCCTTTTGAGGTACGGAACCCTAAAAATGCTAATAACATAACAAAATAAATATTTAAGGCGAGCTCCTATACAACAAATCTGAATATTTTGTCGATTTACGCTCGATATTTATATCGGCGACAAGTAGATACTTAAAATATTCGCAGAATATTTAGTTAAATATGCACTTCAAAAGTAAATAGGTAGTTAAATTGAAATTAAATAAATATTTGTGTAACTTTTTTTTTGCTCAATATTAATAACGGCAACAGGAAGATGCTTGAAATGTTCACAGAATATTAAGTTGTATGTTCCCTCAAAACTAAATAATTAAATTAAAAGGATTCCATACGGTATGGAACCCTTGGTGCGCGAGCCCGACTCGCACTTGGCCGATTATTAAATCTGTTTTTTATTCTGATCAGGCTGACTGAATTTAGCAGAATGGTGAATAGACTCGGATAGTTTAGGATAAATGTTTGAAGTATTCGTCTCAAGTAACTACCGATCAAGTCCTGTAATTTTCAATTTGATTTGATTCAGTTGGTTGGTAGGTTTTATTCAGTCTATTAATAGGATCGTACTTAGAATGGTATGCCATAGTCTATAATTATTTTTCGCAAAAAATGGCAAAACCGCCGCCTTCAGTCTTGTTTAAAATTCGAACATTTCGCTCAAATTGTTTACACTATTGTTGATTTATCAAAAACGGCTCAGCCGATTTCTTTAAAATGTAAATGAGACCACCTTGGGAGTAAACCTTTTCGAAATAAAAAAGAATTTTTCGATTCAGTCCACAATTGGCGAAATTATCGATGAACATACACAAAAAAAAAACACACGAACATAGAACCATTTCTTTTTGGAAGCCGGTTAAAAACTAATAAAATACAACACTTCTAAAAATCAAACTTGGAACGATTAAGAAAACGAATAATCTAAAAAAAACATTTATTGGCCGTATCTAAGGAGCATAAAATGAGTTAATTCAATGATAAATCACCTTATTTTTAGGCTAAATGCATTTGGACAACCTAGTATTTTTCTCTTAATAAATTATCAAAACGTTTTGCTGCTGCCCGTTCGAATTCCGCCCATTATATCGTTTATGGATAAATGTCGGAGGATTAGCCCGCTTTACAAGTGGGTATCAGTGGCAATTTCCTACGCAATCTGCTAATCATGTCTGACCTTGGTACGTGTTTGCCGTACGTTGTATAAGCCAAAGTTAATGTTAGAACATGTTTAATAACAACTGTAATGAAACGTGCAAAATATAAAAATAAGAATGAAACGTTTTACAAGGTTGAGGAATTATGGAAGAGCTGTTTGATGTATCTAAATCTGTAGGAATTTAGTGTCATTTTAGTCCTGTCACTTTTTAGGGTTCCGTACCCAAAGGGTAAAAACGGGACCCTATTACTAAAACTTCGATGTCCGTCTGCCCGTCTGTCTGTCTGTCACCAGGCTGTACCTCATGAACCGTGATAGCTAGAAAGCTGAAATTTTCACAGATGATGTATTTTTGTTGCCGCTATAACAACAAACATTAAAAACTAAATAAAGTAAACATTTAAGAGGGGCTCCCTTACAACAAACGTGATTTTTAGGAGTTTTTTTGCTCGCTATTAATAATGGCAAGAGAAATAGAGCTAAGGGAGCTCCAACACGGTACGGAACCCTTCGTGCGCGAGTCTAACTCGCCATTGGCCGATTTTTTTATTTACTTAGCTGCCTAGCCTAACCGTCTAGCCATTTGCAATACATTACTGCCCATTTACGAGTTTTCAAATTATTGAATTTTTTGGGAAGAAAAATATTGAGATAAAATTTGCCTCCAGCACGGGTAAGCATGGCAAAGGGATAAAACTATTTTATCCATTTTTAGTGTCAGTCGACAATCCATAATTTATTTCCTCTTCGAGGGGATATAACGGCGGAAAGACAATGTGTCCCAATGCCATGCTACCCGGGCCGATAAGAAATTTAATGGTGTTTGTGCCCCATCGGGCCAAATACGGTATACAGTACAGTATGGTTACACAAACTTACTATAGGCCGACCGCTTAGCACGCGTATCGCCTGCGCGGAAGAAGGAAGCGGGGGGAAATGTCACCGGTGAGAGGGGTACGCTAGAGCTCTGCTCCGCGTACCTCTTTTACCCACCCTCCATTAACATCTCCCCCCGCTCGCTTTTTACCGCGCAGGCGATACGCGTGTTAAGCGGTCGGCCTATAACAACTTGCCAACAACAACTTGCCAACTTGCTTGGTAGGTAGCCCACTTGGCTGATCATGGAGCTGGTGTTGACTTGGCACATGTGCCGCGATCCTCCTGCTGGACTTAGCTGACGTGTAACAGCCACGTCACAGCGTTGTTGTGAACACACTGAGCTGACACAAACTTACCAACAACTTGGAGGTAGCCCACTTGGCTGATCATGGGATTGGTGTTGACTTGGCACATGTAGTAGCCTCGGTCTTCCTGCTGGACTTGGCTGACATGTAACAACCACGTCATAGCGTTGTCATGGGACACGCTGAACCGTGCTAGCCGCGTGATCACGTGCCGGTGGATCGTCAGGATCATCTGCCGGTCGATGTGGATCCATGCCACCTGCAAAAAAAAACCACATTTTATTTAATTCCTGTCAAATTTTAAGCCTGCCACAAGAAGCTTTACAACATTGACGTGTGTAAACTTATGTATTGGTACCTGTCTAAAGCATTATAGTTTTAAAAACTAGACCAATAAAGATTTTGGGTTTTCTTAAAAACTGGCGTAGTTGCGATGGTTCACAGCTATGCATAAGTTTATTATTTTGGTCCATAGCTTATTTTTAAATTGTGCACTTAAATTCTCATATTTGTATATTGTTCGTCTCTATAAACCATTAAAAAGCCCTAAATCACTACCTAAAAATACATTATTACAACGTTCTTTGCTTTGATTATGTCACAGTCTATATAGCGAATTGGCTGAGCAAAAGAGCAGCCCAAAAATATTAGTTACGAGTATATAATAATATGGTGCCCATGCATATAGAGGTAAAATTGGACAGTTAAGACATAATATATACACGCACAATGTCAAAGATCTGGACCGTTTTTTATTTTTGTAATTGATAATAATAATTATGCTTATACAGGTATTTGTCCATTTACACAGATACATGTCAAATATTCTTTTATAATTTTTTATGTTACTTATATTAAAGCGTTGGTTTTATTACTTCCAAAACAACGTTTTCTAGCAGAGTAAAGCAGTTTTCTGAAATATTTTTGTTTCCAATTTCTCTCGCGTTGGTACGAGTATCGAAAAAACTTCGGTACGACCGAGTCCAGTTTGTTTACACATTTTCCACCTGGGGGAGGCAATAAAACTTGTAAATAGAATGTTTATTGCACCGGGTAATGGCTTTATGCAGTTGACATTTTCGCCGCTACTTATTGCCGCCGACTTCTGAAACTGCCGATAGAAGACAAAAACTAAAGTTCGTATAGGCCGGGTTCGGCTAGCCCTGGCGTCAGATATTTTAAGCTTCATGAAAGCCTTTAATATGGTTTAACGGTTAAAACAACCGTGATCTACAATTTAACGTGTCATCCGAGCCACAGTAACGCTCAGTTGTAAATGCCACCCTCGGTCACCCATTCAAAGACTGATCGAACTGAACATTGCTTAACTTCGATGATTGCTAACGAATACCTAGTTAAACTATGCTGTGAGCGCTCAAAGATAAACATCGACTTGGCATTTTTTTCCTTACATTCCATATTGATGAAGATAAATAATAGGCCAGGGTTCCGTGCCGTATGGAAGCCCCCTTAATGTATTTTTTTTAATTATTTATTTTTGAAGGGATTATACAACATAACATTCTGTGATAATTTTGAGCATCTTCCTGTTTCCGTTATTAATATCGAGCAAAAAATTAAGAGTCTTGTATGGGAGCCCCCCATAAATGCTTATTTTATTTAAATTTAACTATTTATTTTAGGAGTAAAAATTCAACTAAATAATAATTTGTGAATATTTCAAGTATCTACCTATCGCCGTTATTAATATCGAGCGAATTACGGCTAAAATTCTGGTTTGTTAAATGGAAGCCCCCTATAATATATTTTTTTTCTATTTTTAGTATGTGTTGTAATAGTGGCAACAGAAATATATCATTTATGAACATTTCATCGTTCTAGCTATCACTGTTCATGAAATACAGTGTGGTGATAGACAGACGGACAGAAGGACGGACGGATTTTTTGTCGAATCGTATTAAACTTTGCCTTAACAAGTTGGTCACATATCAAAAGTGCATCGTAATGATGTACCTCGTGTGTGGTTACAGTATTACTACACCTTTCATAATAACGTTGTATACTGTGCAAAATTAAAGATAACTTTAATACACCAATTCTAAGATAACTAAGACGCCTAACAAGCGAGTAAGTGTATCAAGTTGTGTCTATGTAAGGCGAGTCAGATTGAACAGCTATTACTCTGAAGTTACGAGTAGAACAGGGAACTTAGTCCCGGAAGTAACTCCGAAGGTGTTGAGTAGGATCTCGATTGAGGTATTTTAGACCCTATTATGTGCTCTAGATTTTGTGGGTGTTGAGTTAAACGTAAATCTTTGCATTAATATTAGTAAGGCTATTTGTTGTGTACATTTACCTAATGACGTTTGCCCAACAGGCATTATGACTAAAAAATATAATTAGTCCGTCACATAGGTTATCAAAAAAATTAACCACGGTTTTTTCTTTTGTTAACTAAACAAAAATTCGCGAAGAAATAGCCCGTCAAAGTTCCGCATTATGTCACAAGTGCCATACAAATGTATAGACTTCTAAGAGAAGTCAGAGAGGTAAGTCGTAAGAGAGGTGGCGTCACGATCCCCACTCCCAAACTTTGACAAGGTTTACTCGTATCGTTGTCATTTGTTGTTTGATTGACATCAGAAAAAATACGTGTAATTTATTTTTTGATAAATCTAACTAACGAACTAATTACCTATAGGTATTATTCATTTTTTTTTTAAATCATCATGCCTATTGCAAAGTAGTTTTGGATGTTTTGCATGAATAATGATACCAACCCGATATTCAAGAAAAATAATCAGCTGATTCAAACTGTGTGTCCGTCTGTGACATCGTAGCTCCCAAACGGATAAACCAACTTTGCTGTTTTTTTTCTTTAAAGGTGAATAAGTCGAATTTTTTGAAATTTGTTCATCAAAATTGGTTCAGCCGTTTTGAAGTTGTCAGCTCTTTTGTTTGCTGTGTTAGAAATCATATTGCGTCGGGTTTTTAAATTCTGTGCAAGCATTGAATTTTTCAAAAAACTTCGATGTTACAACTTCATTGATTATATTATTATCTATTGTTTTTGTTCAGTTCAGTAAGCAAATTTACTAGGATTCAGTGCGATATCTGAGGGGCTAGTCCAGGTTTACACGTAAATTGAAGCTACAGCTGTTTCCGTATGGCTCTGTACATTTTTGTACAGCGCCCCTGGCGGAAACGAGGAAGAACTAGCCAAAATGTTTAAGTTTAAGTAAACCACGCAAAGCCTGGACTTAGGGCCCTGAATGTTGTAAGTTTTTTGTTCACTCCAGTAAGCAAGTTTAGTAGGATTCAGTGCGATATCTGAACGTTCCAGAATCATCCCGTAGCCGGTGCCGCAGTGCGGACCGATCCGGTGCATATTTCACGAGCAGGCATCTGTAGCCGGGACCGGGACCAGTTATTTACATGTCTTCTGTCGGGCACGTGATACGCAAACATGGCGTAATGCTTGAGCACACGATGGGTGGCGGCACAGTGCCCAGGAAAAAATAAGCTAGGAACAGTTTATAACCCATACGGCTGCTATTATTAAGATATATAAAGTAAAATTTATTCGCAAAAAAATCGTAAAACCGCCTTCCATCGTTTACAAAATTCGAATATTTCGCTCAAATTGTTTATGTTATTGTTAAATTTTCCAAAAATAGCTCAGCCGATTTCTGTTAAATTTATATAGGACTACCTCGGGAATATACCCTTTTGAACTGAAAAATAATTTTTCGATTCGGTTCACAATTGGCGGAATTATCGATGAAAATACACAAAAAATGCATACAGACGAACATAGAATCTCCTCCTTTATGGAAGTCGGTTAAAAATCGTATGACGCTTTGATAAAAAATAATATTTTGTATCCTACTGCCAAAGAAGAACGGTGTTTAAAGGTATAACGTGCATTTATTATCTTACCTCCTTGTTGATAAATTGGTTACTACAGGACAAGTAGAAAGACGCCACATTACCACCCCTACACTGTCGATTTTTCTTCAATACGTACGAAGCGGTTTGACTCAATGAACAGTCTTCCTGCTTTCTTGTTTCCTAAGAGATATAATCTAAAGCTTTTCAAGATCAGAGTGAATACGTAGCTTTTAGGTCTGCGTGCTTCATATTCGACCACAACGTCGCTTACCATCAGACGAGTAGGTTAGGCGCGGACTTATTTGCGATAAAAAAGTAGCATTCAATGTTAAACAACTAATTGTAAATATCTGTACATATTCACATAGGAAAATGAACACATTGCTATGAACAAATTTCGCTAAATGACCAACCCAGACACCGAAATAAAATTTCTGTTCCATACAAAGTTCTTTGACATTATATAAAATGTATGACGTTGGCATTTTTCTCACATGGTAGGCATCTGCGAACGATTACCGGGATCAGATACATATTTATATGTCTTCTGTCGGGCACGTAATGCGCAATCATGGGGCACACAATGCGCTGCGGGCACGGTGCAGAGGAAAAAATATACCTTGGTTTTATTCACGCATCGAGTAAAAATATAGGTATACTCGTACCAGTATGTAAGAACCCTAGACAATGCTATTCAAAATAGATATGTGATCATTCACCATCATCTTATCAGTCAAAAGAAATCTACTGCTAGATATATGCTATCTCTATATATTTCCAATTAATTGGAAGCGGCATGTATCCAGCGTACTTAGTCGGTATATTTTCCACTTTACGCTAGCCGGTACGTGGTCTTCATTCGAGAAATTTGCGGCTTCATCGTCCATCAGTTCTCCGCGCATTGTGCCCTGCCTCCTGCCACTCTTTAGCTTACTAATCTACCGGGCTATGTAATTATGGTATATGGTCCACATAAAATTGGACCAAACTGTTGTTGATATAACATGATGTAAAACCGGGGAAGTGGCCACAACCGGTGCATCTACCTTAATCGTAGCATATTTCTTTCGTTTGTGAAGCTGAAGTCATCGTAGTTTTTATTTTGTAGATCTGAAAGAATCCAAAAGAAAATGGAACAAGTTAAGGGAAACACCGATCTAAAAATTTTAAATGTGAAAAGTTTCAATCGGAAACCAATACTTTAGTTAACTTCATTACGGATCATAATATTGTGGCTTTTGGCTTAAGTTATCACATAATTGACTAATTAACTAACCACAAATCGTACAATTATAACGCAAAACTTTGAAACTAAATATTAATTTCATTTGTTTTGCGGATTAGAATAAATATCCAATTATCACTCGGAGCAAATATGACGCATACTAATCTATACGAGTACTAATATTAATATAATAAAGAGGTAAAGTTTGTGAGGTTGTAGGGGGTAATCTCTGGATCTACTGAACCGATTTTGAAAATTATTTTACGAATAGAAAGCTACTTTATTTGTGAGTGTTATAGGCTACAATGTCAGCGCGGGCGAAGCCGCGGGCAAAGGTTAGTTATCAATAATATAAATCAAGTGAATACACAATGCTGCCAGGATGTTGTGCACTGTTTACTGGCATTTGAGCATTGAATACTTGAGCATTTAAATTATCTATGGATCTTTAGTGGACTGTAAATGATTTTTTTGGTAAGTACTTTCTGTGTACTTCTTGATCCAATTTTTTTTATGGCACTTGCTACTATACCTACACTTGAAAATATTTCACACAAACATACATTATCATAATCACCACTTCCGGGTTTAAGGCTCGTCAATATTACAATTCATTACACTGCAAAACTATAAAAATATTTTACAGGAAATGCTGTGTATTCAGCAGTTCTGCCAATAGTTCTGCTGATGTTTTATGACGTAGGTAAAAAGTGTCACGTTCCGCCTGAGCCAAGCGTGCAAGCGAGAGCACAGAACGAGCGATAGAGAGGCACGATCGGCCTACGCGTTCAACTTCTTTTAGTTGTTAATTCAACAATATTTTCTCGTGACGTTATCAACTAAAATTATTGTCCGTAAACCGACTTAACAAACAACCATTTTTTATTCTTATATTTGAACTCATACCTGTAGCATACGAACCGACCACGCTGACTACCAGGCAATCATAACCAAAAACAAATCTTCGAGCCACTTCGATTATCTAAATGATAAATATCCGTAACAAACCGTTGCACCGAGTTACCAACTCGAATTAAGGGGGTATAAATCAACGATTTTCGACCTCAGACCTCCAAGCCTATTAACGGCGATGGCGAATTTAAGACCAGGCATCGGGCCGAGAAACACGAAATCGAGTACTTTTAAATGCGCGATGTAAGAGGACTTATGATATTGATTCAAATTTAAAAAATATCATAGATAAGGGAAAATCTTGAACATTTTTATGAACCGGACAAAATTTTAAAAAGTGACCGGCTTTATTATAAAAAAAATTATAAATTTCTCACCAAAAAAAAAGTTTAATAATTCGAATGCTCAGAATTATCAGCGACACCACCCCATTATTTTTTACCAATAAAATAGCCAGATCACTTTTCTATTAAATAGTCCGAGAAGTTATTTTTTTTAATGTGTATATTTTGAGTAATTAACTAAAAACTCAATCAAATCCATTTGCGCCTTCTCTAGTTTAGCTTTTACCCTACAGCGTTTGCTCAGAAAATTTGATCAGGCACTATCTGGGCCGCCGCACGCAGTGGGGGCTGCGCCGCCGCCGCACCGATGCGACGTTGCGACTCCGACGAGCGCACGATTGCCTGTTCGCACAGCGTCGGGCTGGCAACGCCGCAACGTACGGACGGCGCGAGACGCGTGCTGTTTGTTTTGGTTATTGTCTTGTATCTACTCTGTGCGACGACAACCGAGTTATTTATTTCAGAATTATTTTCAAAATTATAAGTTAGACTTTATTTGTACTATATAATATTGTAGCTTCAGAACATTATTGTAGTAGGAGGTAACTTAGGTACCTTATATTTTTGTTTGGTTGTTTTTTTCACAGAAAGCGTTAGTTTTACTACAAGAGTATACGCGTGGCATACTATAGTAGACCAGGGCAATGATTTTTTATACATCTCACTGGACCAGGGTATATTATTGGCCATATTTTTTAAGGTTTTCGGGTTAGAGAGCTGAAATTCCAGGAAAGCTTCCTTCTTGAAATTTGTCAACAGATTAGTAACTGATATGACGTATGTGAGTACTCAGATTTGTATAATTTGACGCCAAAACCGCGGGCCTACCATAGTAGTCCGCGCGTGTATTGGTGTACCAAAATTAGTCCAGCAAGTTTTTGTTTATTTTTTGGTAATTAGGTTTTTCTACCATGTTTAATATTGTTTGGTTGTATATATAGAAAGTATAAAAGAATTATTTATTTTTTTTGTGTATATTTATCACCTAGGTATATTTATCACTTTCACTATTTATGAATCTAGGATAGCACTATTGAAAAGATGGCTGACGGAAATGAATGATGATGATAATACAAAAATTAGCTAAAATTTAGTACAGTAATGTTAGTAAATACTTCCCCATCAGCAGAATAACACGATTTTATACCAAAGTTAGACCAGATTGGTCGGTGGCCACCTGGCCACTCCGTCCAAAATGACCAAAACGTGTAGCAAGTGGATTTTCCTCGATCGCTAAGAATTCGTACGTTTTAATTGCTCCAAAATGTATTTTAGTAAAAAAAGTCTAAATTCCGAAAATGAACCTCAAAGGTGCCATTTATCTTACATTTTCATATAAGTTAGCAAAATTTTGTATACTTCGCAATTTCTTGCAGCTACACCCAAAAAAATATTTATTAAAATAAATAAAATGTATAGTTATATCATTTCAATTGAATTTTAATTCATTTTTACTTTAATAACTTACTAAGAGCCATTTTAAAAAGGCCTACTATAGTAGGCCACGCGTGCTCTGGTGTAAAAAACGTGGGCGCGTATACTCTAGTGTTAACAAAAATAATAAAACAATATAACAATATACATAAAACAATATTCATGTGTATATTGTATGAAAAATAACGAACATTAAAAAGTACAAAATAATTTTTGGCTTTTTTTAAATGGTTGAATAAGGACAAGGCGACTCCATGATATCTATGCTCTAGCTGGGCAAATCAAGTTGACGCGTGCCGCCGCCGCGGCGTTAGCAGCGCCACGTACGCAGCTACACCAGCGCTGCCGCCCGCCGCTCTGGCGTGATCCTGTCGAGCGCGATCGCGTAAAATTTGTCAAGTGAAGCGGCGCGGTACTCGATTTTGAAACAATAGTTTATCAATGCGTCACCTTAAGTGTCGTCATAACTTATCTACCGTAGTTCCGGCTCCCTAGTACTGACTACCATCTAAATAAACTGTGACTCTACCATACCAACTATCGCAAAACCTGTGACTTTCCCAATACAGACTATGACAGGATCTGTGACTGTGCCGTAGTAGCTGGTGGGTACTTTCTAATACTAGCTATGGCCAAATCTGGGACGATGCGATAGTAACTGTTAGTTGTTCTGTGAGAGGAGTGTAATAAAGTGGCACCACTTGTGACTCCCTCACCTACTCTCTATTAGGTTTCAACAACTTAATGATTTATTGGATATTGTGGAGGCCATGATGTATCTGCGACATAATTGGAAACTTAGTAATCTTGGGGCAGCAAGCAATTGACTGCAGTAATTATAATGCTTATAATTAGGTACAACTTTGTACCTAGATTATGTAAAACTAGAGTTAAATTTGACTTTAAAAATTGGCTTCAATAAAATTTGATGTAGGAGGAGTTTATCTTTTCGAACTAAAAAGTGTTTTTTCTGGTCGGTTCATAATTGGCGAAACCATCGATAAATATTCCCAAAAAAAAAAACATAGGAACACCTACAGAAGAACAAATACCCGAAATTAATTTCAATTTGAAACATTGTTAGTAAAAAGTACGGGCCCCGGAGTCTGAGTGTAAAACACAAAGTAAAAAAAACATATTAATTTGTTTATTTGTAACGTAACAATTTGTAACGATTAATAGTCATCTGTTTAAGAAACTGATTAATTGGATTGAACAAATCTAATTCAGTCCCTAAAAACAAGCTATCAAATAATATTATCAACATTTTTTATAGCGAATAAGGTCTACACTTGACCACAGACTTGTTTCATCCTTTACATTTTTTCTTAACAAAATCTTACGTTACCAAAATAGATTCACGTTGCAAGCCGGGGGTTCCCCCTTAGCAAATATTTGGCAGCACGAGTGTTTGCTTCGCCGACGTTATCTTTGGAGCGCAAGCCTCTTCACACACTATGACGACACTATGAGCTGGCGGAGAAAATGCTCCTTGTTTACTGTTAGCACTGCTAATTACTGTACGTGTTAAATATTCATATTAAACAGATCGAAAAAGCATGTAAAACGGTAAGCAAATAGCGAAAATATCACGTAAAATTACGAATTTATTTTTGTAGAAAAGGGCTGAAAACGACAATATTTTTGTAACAGATAAACATATTTATTGGTAATTTAGATTAAGAAATTACATGTCATAAAACATAATAAGATCCTTCAATACAATTTTAATGCAACAATATCACATTCAACGTTACAACATTACATGTCTTAGGAAAGTATGTGCTTTTGTGGAAATTTTGATTACAATTTTAGATCAAATATTTACAAGCAACAGAAAAACACATATTACTAGCGCTACAAAATTGTTTCGATGAATTTTGTCCCGAAAATAACAGACAATTATGGTTCAGAAATAAATATTGGCAGCTTACAGGATTCCAAGTAAAGAAAGTCGCCAAAACACAGAAAATACCAATGTTGTTACAACAAAGAAATCCCAGACACAATCCGATCCCGAATAACGTGCAAACACAGTATCAAATTCAAAACAACAATATATCGGGGCTCAGGCCTCTAAGGGCGGGGACACATTTAGCAAACACCCACGGAGGCAGCGTAAAGACATGTCCCAAGGGTTATAATAACTAGAACAACTGTTCAAAAACTTTAAGGCTTTTTAGCTATTGACTTATGTGGACTGCCAGCGACTGGAATGCTTTACCCCCGTCATTGTTTCCTGACAATTACAATCTGTATAATAATATTAATCTGTGTAGAGGTCGTCATACTCCAGCCTTTTGTTGTAAATACTCGTAAGTCCGTTTTAAATCACTATATCAAGTAAGCACGCAAAAAGAAACTCAAGTAAGTACTCAAAAAGGAGGAGGTTCTATGTTCGTGTGTATGTATTTTTTTTGTATGATCATCGATAATTTCCCCAATTGTGAACCGAATCGAAAAATTATTTTTTAGTTTGAAAGGGTATACCTTCAAAGTGGTCCCATTTAAGTTTTACAGAAATCGGCTGAGCCGTTTTTGAAAAAACCTACAATAGTGTAAGCGATTCGAGCGAAATATCCAAATGTTGTATACGATGAACATCGATAATTTCGCCAATTGTGAACCGAATCGAAAAATTCTTTTTTTAGTTCAAAAGGGTATACTCCCGAAGTGGTCCTATTTAAATTTTACAGAAATCGGCTTAGCCGTTTTTGATAAATCAATAATAATGTAAACAATTTGAGCGAAATATTCGAATTTTGAACATGATGGAAGGCGGTTTTGCCATTTTTGCGAAAAATAATCATTATACATTTTAACAATATGTAAAGAATAATGTAATAAAACATTACTCAAAACGTAAATCTAATGCCATATCTCTCCATAGGTATCTAAGGATGAGGGCACAACGCGCCCAAAGTTGAGGCGACGGATAAAGGTCGCACACTTGAAATTGCCGTTAAGTATGTGGTGGCAAATAAAAAGGGGGGCAAAGAGGATTAGGGGCTTATGTCTCGCGAGTGCCAAGTTGCGAGTTATGCCCCTCTGCTTGTTTGTTCTGTGCCATTTCCGATGTGATTAAGTGACGGATTTAGGTGATAAAGCTTGGGAACCAGTCGTTGGAATTTTTATTGCAGGTGTGAACATTGGAGCATATTATTAATATTTAAACGTTGTTTTATGAGTAATACATTTGTGTTTAACAGAAATGAATACATGTTGTCCGTATGGTTGGTTTATCGGTTACCGGTTTTATTTAGTAGGAATTTTATGAGTTTGAGGCACCGCTCGTCGCACTTAATAATCATCAACCAAAGATACAAAATTTGCATAAGAGATTGCCAGGCACTAGTACAGGTCTAAGAGGACTAATAGAACAATAAACTATCAAAATTTAAAATTAAAATATGATATTCAATACAAATAGCAAAGTACAAGCTCGCATTAACAATGAGAACACAAAAATGTTTACAATATTTATTTTGCTAACAAGCTACCCATTATAAAGATGTTAAGCCCCTAATTAAGGCTCGACCCCACCGCT
Source organism: Hypomecis atomaria (assembly GCA_964007245.1). Taxonomy (NCBI): domain Eukaryota; kingdom Metazoa; phylum Arthropoda; class Insecta; order Lepidoptera; family Geometridae; genus Hypomecis; species Hypomecis atomaria. The sequence continues at coordinate 638,156 of OZ023284.1, forward strand.
TCGATTCTCCGTAAACTGAACGTGTTTAAAACCTTAACAAGCTGACTTTCGAACTGAACTTCAAACTTTGAATACAATTTCGACATGGTGCTAATTAAAACATGACGTTACAATGAGCTTATAATTTTATTATAATGTTTAAGACTAGTGGTTTTTGCGAGTTAGATTTAAGCTGCTAGATGTAGAAACGTTTGGAGTTGTATAGGTTTAAGACACACTGAGTGTATTTATTTGCGTTTTTTTCTATAATTTTTTTATTTTATGAACCGGTTGTCTTTGTTTTCTCTCCGCACCGCGTTAGGTAGGTAAGTAATGAATAAGATAAGAGGAAGTCTAAAAAGTAGTTTCAGTACAGAAACAACAGTAGTGAAACAGTGGCATGCTATCATGGTATTAAGATGTCATGAAAAAGGAAAAGAGTCATGTCACAAAAAGTTTAATGCAAAAATATTTTTAGCTTAGGTTATTACTTTGTACAGTATTCAATTATTTGTTTTAGAAAAAAGAGTTTCCTATTATTTTCTTTGACAATCTTTATTTAAAGGAATTTCATAATTTCGGATTTTATTATCTTTTGAGATTGCTTGTAAAATATGGCAGCGTGATGGCGGCCTTGAACAAAAATCAAATTAGAAAACATGAATTTTTTTTTAAATTAAGCATTCAATGCAGTTATTTTTCTCAGCGTTTTTATTTACCATATTTTAATGGATTTTTTGTTCTACTGTACACAATCTGGTCCCACTTTGTGAGATCCTCTTTATAGTAAACGGCAGAAGTGGGAGGGGAAGATCGGCCAAGTACGAGTAGGACTCGTGCACGCAGGATTCCGTACTGTATGGGGGCTCCCCTTAAATATTTATTTTAATTTTCTAAACATTATGTGAATATTTCAAGCATCTACCTGTTACCATTATTAATGTCGAGCGAAATACGGTTAAAAATTTGGGTTTGATGTATGAGAGCCCCCATTAAATGTTAATTTTATTTTGTTTTTAGTATTTGCTGTTATAGAAGCAACAGAAATACATCATCTGTGAAAATTTCAGCTTTCTAGCTATCACCGTACATGACATACAGCCTGGTGACAGACGGACGGACAGCGGAGTCTTAGTAATAGGGTCCCGTTTTTACCCTTTGGGTACGGAACCCTAAAGAGTATGGATGAATAAATAATTATTACTGTGTGAAAGATGCCATGAGATCTAATGATGATAAAATATATGAGTAAAGTGGCAAAAGAAATCGTGATGTGCTGACCCCATTTAGGGATAAATACAAAAAGGTGACGACTGGCGTTTTGGGAAAGGAAAACATCGCGAGGCATAGCAAACAATAGGGCAAACATTGAACCCCTTGCACAAAAATAAGCTAAAAACTTTATTTTTTAAGTCTTTGCAACACAATTTTCGGTACGAAATTACACGACAATTTCAATATTTTACATGCAACACGGTGCAGCACAGAGTAATGCAATTACACCGCTCCGTGAGACAACCAGGTTGCGCATCCGGGGTAAAGGCAGGGACACACCACGACAATCTAATTTATGCTGTTAAAATTTTGCTGGATGACTGGGTAACTAGAGGTACTTATTTATGCGTTGTATTTATTTAAAATTAGATATTGCCCGCAGCTTCACCCGCATGATATTTTGAGGCCCTACCTTACCACCCTAAATGAAGGAGGTGAAAAATTAAAAAACAAAAAAAAAACGATTTGACATTTTTTCGATTCGACAGTTCTCTTTTGACATTTCTTGGACTTCGCACGCTAGAATAGCTCGCAGATGGCAGAGTTTTTCCTACTTACTTAACACTTATTGTTATAATATGGAAAATTTACGCAATGTCATTAAAATTTATAGTCTATGTGTTATTCTGATATATAAGCTATATACGAGTAACTGCAAAGTTTCATCTCAATCCGTTTGGTTGTTTTTGCGTGAAAGAGTAACAAACATCCATACATCCAGCCATCCTTACAAACTTTCACGTTTATTATATTAGTAGGAAGTAGGAAGAGATTAAAAAATACACTATGAAAAGTCCTATTGTTGCAATGAAAACTACTAAACACAAAACGTCATAAAAAATTATCAACAATACTTTATCGTTAAAAATGCGACACGAGTACATCTTGTTGTGTCCGCAAATTTTTTTCACAGGTATAATTTACTTAAAGATTTTTTCTTTCATTATTATGCAGTCATGGTAGTTTTATAAAACTGACACAAAATCTGTGAAATATTAAAATAATTACGCTTCGCAAATAAAAAAAAACACTTTTCTTTCTTTAAAAATACGTTGACATAGACTTGCGTTTGATCACATTTTACCTGATGTTAAGCAAACGACGTAAGATCTGTCATATTTAACTCGAACATACTTATTCACAATCTTTATAAATTGATTACATTTTTTTTGTTCTAAACGCTGTGAAGTGTCACAACCCAGTGTGTTCCTAGCTTTACCCTGCCCCACGTTGGGCGCCAAAAAAGGAAAAGTGTGTAAATGTTTGCGCGAGGTACACACGAAGGCTTAATGGATTTCAGGTACTATATACTCAGGTTTTAAACATTATCAGTTATATTTATTTTATTAATACCCACACAAAGGTACGATACATGCTATTTCTATTTCTTACTAGAGTGAGACTGAGTTTTATTTGGAACAAAAAAATGAATTTTCTTAATAATAATACCGCCTTCTATGATGGACTTCTAACGAAAACCTTCATCTAAAACCAAATTTCATCAAAACAGTTAAGAGTCATTTCAGAGACTCAACTATCACTAGTCACTAGTCAGTATAAAACAAAGTCGCTTCCCGCTGTCTGTCCACATGTGTGCTTACGAGTATATCTTTAAAACTACGCAACGGATTTTGATGCGGTTTTCTTTTAGTAGATAGAGTAATTCAAGGGGAAGGTTTATATGTATATAATACACCTGTGCGAAGCCGGGGCGGGTCGCTAGTAAATATATAAATCTACAAAAAAATTCTTTGGATTTTGGGTTGTCTGTACACAATTAAACTCATCATCACCATGTCTCCCAACCGATTTCGGCCTCGGCGACTTTACTTCTCTTTAATACAAGTTCATATCAAGGCAAGCTTAGGTGAGGTGCTCTTATATGGCTTATTTATATCAGTAAATGTCCTTGAACAGTCGAAACAGGTTATATGCTATTTGAGTAATTGTGTGTTATGTTTAAAACAACAATTAAACTACTTAGCTTTTTATCCATTGTTTTTAAAAGGAAGTTATTTATTTTCAGTTAGTTTATACATTAATTTAATTTTTGAGATATCTCTCGAAATATCTCAAAAAATATTTTAGACAGAGTAATTTATAGCACAGTTTGTTAATCTTGTACAAAAAAAAAAAATCATTGATTTCATCCACAATCAACAGACTGTTAAAATTGAAAATTTTCTTTGAATAAGCCAAATTAACCTCATCAGGTACTGACATCCAACTTCCTTCGGGAAAATTACTCTCATTTAATAAGGCCAAATATCGAAAAAATCACTTAAGGCCAAGTATAATCCGATCAGGTTATAAACCGGAATCGAACCAGTTAAGGTATATTTGATTGCGACCCTTAAGGCGTTATCACATTGGCGATTTGCGAAACGAATTTCAGGAATTCGAATGGACAGCGCGATGAATGCGATCGCTTGCAAAGCTCTCCGATTTTTTACTTGTATCTTCTTTAGATAATATAATTTGCAATGTAGGTTAGGTAAAAGATGAGTTAAAATTGATTTAGACAAGTTGAAGGTACTTAGTACTTATATTACACCGGCATAATAAATTTGCGTGATTTAATTTAGTAACATTTACTCGTTCTAGATGAAAATGTGTCTATAAATCAATAGTTTAAAAAACACTAGAAAACACGCTTAGTGCATTACATGGCCTTTCTCACAAGTGCAAACACGACTATGATACGATATTCCTTCATGGAATGCCAGTGCTTATTTTCCGGCTACATCAGATCTTGAAACCTAATCGTGGTCAAAGTTCATTACAAGACTTTTCTTAGAAATCCAAAACAGCTATGATACGATTTTCCATCATGAAGTTCCAGTTCATATCTTCCGGCTCCATCATCAGATCGGTTCGACAGTACCATATTATTGTATTGTCATCAGAACTACATACAGCTACCAATTTTCATTACGCTACGACCCTTGGAAGATGGTTAAATTAGTTACCTTAGATTCCATTACATGTTAGTTACATACACGTCGACCTGATATAAGCGTGTTAAAATTCTACACATTAAAAAAATGCATGTTATTTTTTGTCGACAATAACAATTGTGGGTGTTTTGTTGTTAATAAAGCTAATATTAGTGTATAGTAAGGATTTATGTACCTACCCAAAACCTGTATACGAAACTCTACGAACGGCTTCAACGGACATTAAGCCCGATTACAGAGGCGCCATCGTAATTATATTAGCTAAATTGCATAGTTCTGTTTCTTTTCCACTTTAGGCATTCGATAGAGAGAACGCTTCTTACGTTGCTATTACATTTACGCTGGCGCCTCTGTAATCGGGCTTACTATGTGCTCTGACCAATCGTCTCGCTCGATGCACGTTACTGCGACAGTGTGATAAGGCCCTTAGGCCCTGCTCTGCGGCAACCCTCGGGCTCATATCACCATTTTTATTTGCCCCCATCTATTAAATCGTTTTTCAACGACGCCCTTTTGCGAAACAGACTCCATCTAATACGATTTTAAGAGTTTATTTGTTTTGCGTTTAGGGCACGCTGGGATTTGCTCTGCGGTTCGAGAAGGTCATTGATCAACGTTTTTAGAAATAAAAGTCTTGAACATCGGTATTGGGCTATTTGTAGATAAGGTTTTGTCTTTTATGCGATGTAAGTAAGATTTTATTTGTGTAGATATATTCGCATATTCAGCTTTAAGACCGGTGAAACGTAACTATAGCAGATTTTGAACGTAATATATTACTCTGAAACGTAAAATGCGTGAGCGAAAATTATCTTTGTAACAAAGGCTTTTTAGCAAGCATTTACATAAGTCTTACCTAGTTAGGTTGCGTTGTGTTTTCTAGAGGTCTTATTAAAACATCCTACGTCTGATAATGATAAAAAATATATCTTAATAAAAATAATCTGCCAAGTACGAGTCGGACTCGCGCATGAAGGGTTCCGTACTGTATGGGATCCCTCCTTAAATATTTATTTTATTTTACTTATTTGTTATTATATTAAGCATGCAGCTAAATATTCTGTGAATATTTCAAGCAGCAATATTGATATCGAGCGAAAAACGGCTAAAAATTTAGATTTGTTGTATGGGAGCCCCCCTTAAATAATGTTTTTATTCTATTTTTAATATTTGTTGTTATAACGGCAACAGAAATACATCATTTGTTAAAATTTCAGCTTTCTAGCTATAGCGGTTCATGAGATACAGCTTGGAAACAGACAGACGGACAGCGGAGTCTTAGTAATAGGGTCTCGTTTTTACTCTTTGGGTATGGAACCGTAAAAAGTCTAGCCATTAACACGAGATGAAATAATGATGAATCAAGTAAACATTATTTTAGTATTAGTAGTTCGGTTCTGAAAGCTGAATGTATACGCTGCTTTTTAATTTATTCGCTCTATGGCGATCTACAAGTAAAACTCAAAACCGACGTAGCGCCACTTGAAAATTACTTGAAAATTCAAAGCTACCCTCATTCACCGCTCAAGTATTTACGAGGCGGGTGTTACTGGATAATAGGGATCGTAAAATAAAATAAATAATTAGGGCTCCGGCACATTCATGAATAAGTTAATTGTTAGAATGCAGACGGCTGCGTAACTCAAGCGAGACTCGGTGCTGGATGGTTCTTGCACACCGAATCGACTCAGTAATGATTTTTGAGTCGGTATTGAGTCTTCATCTTAGCCGCTACGCTATTGACAGAGTAGTTGTGGTTATGTAGTATGTCTGATAAGGGCAAACGTAATGCGCTCCACGAAGTTTTTTCCATCTCTCTCTATTGGTTGGAGGTAAATCAGGTACACTCATGCACGGGCCTGCCAGCAGATTTAATTTAGTCGGTCACTCGCGTGGGCAACCGCGCGGTTTTCTGAATTCCCATTGATATTGCCCTGAACGACTAGTTCGCCTATGGACTGGCTAACTAAATTCTCTCAAAACGTGTCCGAAAAATGCAAGTATACGATACTGTATTATTTAGAGTACGAAATACGAAAGTTCTAAGTCGGGATTGAGCGGAAGATTAAACTCTAATGTTTTGTTAATTAAAATAATGCCTTTCCTGTTAATTAGCTACTTAAATAAAATAATGAAAATGGCATTAAAAGGAATAGAGGCATTTTTTGTGACTAATTTGTATACTATACTGAGATATTACTTTTTCTAGTTGTATTTGATCTTAGCTACGAATCCATTCATCTTAATAAACCATATTGAAATTTATTTGAAGCTATAGGTACAGTTAACGTAAAGCCATGTCCTTCGCTTAAAGTGCTCTCTATAATTGGAATCATACGTAATCTTCTGTGAAATAAACTGATTGTTCGTGACGTCGCATTTATCTCCTCGCCCGCTAAGCCCACGCCACGCTACATTGAAGCATTGTTGAGTCAGTGGTATAAATCATTACCACATTGAAGCACCATAACTGATGCGGAGCCTTTTTATGGATCCAATATCAGTCTAGATCGTATCAATTAAAATGTCTTTCAATGGCGACTTTAAGTCGAAGTAGAGTCAATACGGTGTGCGAAAGCCATAAACCTCGTTTGTAGCCTCGTTGCTTTCTCCAGTTAATTATAGTTATGACACTCGTTCCATTTTACTGTGAGATACGTTTGTAAAGGATTGGATAGTAACGATTGACCGGCGCAGGAGATAAATGGAATTTTCGTTAGCCGTAATTTGCCCAGTTCTCTCTTCTGGAGATTTAGAGTACAAAGTACCTACGAAAATGTAAAGTCAATAATAAATTGAAACTTCAAATCTTATCGAATGTTGGTCTCTATTTATATAACTAAACTATTAAAAACAGCATTCAAAGAAAATGATAGAGATTAAGTGAAATTTTTATTTATTACTTTAATTTATATACAACTGCCTTGTTGAATTTGAACGTTTCAATGATTTTTTTTAATGTACATTATGCAGGTATAGATTACCACATGCCAACAGTAAAACACGTTGCACGTGCGTTTTAATCAAAAAACATTTCTTGCCATAACACCTTTGAGTCAAGTAGAGTCAATACGGTGTGCGAAAGCCATAATCCTCGCTCGTAGCCTGGTTGCTTTCTCCAGTTAATTATAGTCGAGTTATGACACTCGTTACATTTTACTGTGAGATACATTTGTAAAGGATTGGATAGTAAAGATTGACCGGCGCAGGAGATAAATGGAATTCTCGTTAGCCGTAACTTGCACGATTCTCTTTTATTGTGTTAGTACTCTAACTAAAGTATAATTACTGAGAAAATCTTGTTTTATATAAGCGCTGGAACAAAAATCAGTGAGTATTTTTGAAGAATAATAATATGTGTATATTATTGATACACGTTCACGCGTTAAAAATAAAGTTCATTTTTCAACCCAAACGTAAAATGACTTAAATGAGTTTGTGTTGTATTCTGTTCTGTTTTAGTTCTGTGGCGGAAGTTCTAGATGATGTAACGCTAACTGGTATTCGAGTATTTTCTTTATAATTAAAGAATCCACACCCTTTTTGTTTTAAGCTAAACGAGTGTTAAGATTTAATTAAGTGTGACCAAATTTAGCATAATAAGGTTCCTAAGTAAGGACTTAGCAGATTATATTATACAGATAGCAGTTTTTGATATATTGTAATAACTAATTAATTAATAATTTGACAAAATAATGTACTGAATGTTAACTATTTCACTAAACTAATTTTTGACACACTTATTTTCTTAATCTATTAAACCACAGCTTAGAATATTTTTATGTGAAATATACTAAAGAGATAATAGAGGGAGGTCTAAGTCCGGGACGGACGACTAGTGTACCATCTGATATCACAATATCTCAAGTGGATAGTGATTCCGTACAAGATCGTCTCAAGTCCAGTAGTGCACTAAATGCCGACGCGGGGTAACGAGCTGTGAACCACAATGAATACGCGTCAGCCGGACACGGGGCGTAATGGACGCCTTGTCGCCCTGTGTTGACCACCTTGTTCTGATGAATCTTGGCTAAACTATGTGTTTATTATACAACAAAATGGTCTTATTATGTACAAAGATTACTTTACTCATGTTTTAATTAGTTAGTATTCTCAAGTAGTTATTGATTACACACAAGAACGCTTCAAGCCAGTAAACTGCCGGTGGTAAGGAGCAGCAATGAATACACCGGACACGGGCTGTAACGAACGCCTTGTCGCCCTGACTGTATTGACCGTCTTATTGTAATAGCCTTTGGCTGAACAAATCAATCAAATCAAAAATATTTATTTTCAGACACAAAAGATCCATATCACGTTCAAATTCAAATTACAAATAGATTATAAAATTAAATTTAAAACATAAATCAAATTAAATTAATAAACTAAATTGGGCATGTCACAACTTATTAAATCAAATTTGACATGTCACATTTATCTAATTTAACAGCACCTTAATGTGGTGAAGCAAAATAGGACAGCTGAAGTTGTCTGTGATAGCTATCAAAATGCTGTTGCCGCTCGCTCGCGTCCTACTCAACAGCGAGGCAATTTTTTTGCGCATGATAGCTGCGAAGCCATCAGTGCGTGCCTCTGCAAACATAGATGACGCGCTGCAAAACGGCGGAAGCCGCATCAGCACTCTGAAAGCGTTGTTATATTGGACGCGCAGGACGCCAATAGATTTTTGAGTGTATGCTGTCCATAAGCTACTTACACTATGCAATATATTGTGGCTATGAGAAGTATAATTGTGGTTGGTTAAATACTACAACGAGCAACAAGCACTGGGCCAGCGTGGTTGGATATTCCCAATCACCCTTCATGGGTAGTCGTAAGTTCTGCAGTTGACTATTAAAAAAGACTGTGCCAGTTTACAGTTACTAAAACTAAGATATTATTTTTATATTGCCTTTGATTTGCAAGGTGTGTTAGAATGTACAATTGTACATGTCTTAAAACTTATGACATATATTTTTTCTACGCTGGTTTAGTTCACCGTTAGAAGCGATATTATAGTATACTAGCTGCCCGCCCCGGCTTCGCCCGGGTGCGATTGGCTAAAGAAAACAGATTTTATAAATATTGTGACTATCACGTATATGTTTTCGAGTTAATTTATAGCCTATGTAAAATAATTTTCAAAATCGGTTCAGTAGATCCAGAGATTACCCCCTACAACCTCACAAACTTTACCTCTTTTGATAAAGGAAATCCTTTAGCTTGATCTATTAATGGCATAATATTAACAAATGTAATGTGTATACTTTAAGGAGAAGCCATCGGCTCCTAAAATACAGTTTTCAACTAGTTTAGGCGCCTTAGGCTAAGAACATTGTTATTTTATGTCCAAATAAACGATTTATTTATTTATTTATACTTTACTTAAATTATTAGTATGGAAAAGTATAACGTTTACAAGTCACATAAACGTTGAAAGTACCTACAAGATTCAATGTTTAAAAAATTTAAATGAAAGTACCGTAGCTGTTCTGCTGTATAAATTTGAAGTAAATAAAGTTGTAATTTATTTCAACCGCATGAAATGGACTTTATTGAAGACAGACGAGATAATTATTAGCGCCCAAGCACTCCTATACACAAATTAACGCAAATGTAATTAATACACCATCGCACTAAACAGATTATGAGCGAGCTTGTCGCTTTACCATCAAACAAACTAACTCGTTTTGTTATTCAGTTACTCAAAAAGACAAGCATCAAGCAAGTCGTCATTAGTGAATACCGTGAAACCCAACGCAGTTTCGCTCATCTGCGATTCATGAATAAGTTAATTGGGTCGTTGCAGCTTTTAGCGTAGAGACTACGACCAGTGTTGCCAGGTATTTTAAGCTTCAAGTTGCCCAAAACTTGTAGTAAAGTGCCTTGGAATTTGCCTAATTGGAATGTTTGAACAAAACCCTAGTCCGAGACTGTTTTTAGGGTTCCGTAAAAGAATTGGACCCCGTTACTAAGACTCCACAGTCCGTCCGTCCGTCAGTACGTCTGTCTGTCTGTCCCCAGGCTGTATCTCATGAACCGTGTTAGCTAGATAGTTGAAATATTCGTAGATTATTATAAATTTTTGGTGCTGCTATAGCAACAAATACAATAAAATCAATATTAAAGGAGGGTGTCCATAAACCAAACGTTTATTTAAATATCTAGCAAAAAGAGAAACAAAACTTTCTCTTTTTGCTTGATATCAATAACGGCAACAGGTAGACGCAGGAAATTTTCACAGAATGTTCTGTTTTATATTCACTTTAAAATAAGTAATAAATTTGAAATAAAATAAATTAAGGGGCGCTCCCATACAGGACGGAACCCTTCGTTCTCTAGTCCGACTCGCTCAATTATTCACTGTTTATTAATTCTCTTTTATACAAATAGTTCTTGTGGTTACAAAACTGCTAATCACAGTCGACAATAATCATGATTTTTGTCGCGAAAATAGCGATAAATCGTCTTAGTTGGCAGCACAGACCTATAAATATACATACTACATTTGTAGCATAAACTATAAATAAACATACAACATTACGAAGCGCCTGATAGATGTCTAGTACAAACAACTGTCGACTGTTATGGAATTATGATCGTATTAAATAATTTATGTTTCGTGATGTTAGTACCTGGAGATATTCATTATTATCATGTCAGGTAAGTTTGCAGCTGGATGTAGGAAACTTCATAAGTAAATAGATTTCTAAAACAACCGATTCAAGCGGATTAATTAAAGTGCAATGCTGATTTTCCGTTTGAAGTGTAATTTGTGGATATTTTTGTCTCGTAATTAAATAATATTATTCTAAGATAAAAAATCGGCCAAGTGCGAGTCGGAATCGCGCACTCAGGGTTTTGTATTGTGTTGGAGTCCCCTTAACCCTATTCTTCTTCCTCTATTATTAACACCGAGCAAAAATCTCCTAAAAATCACGTTTGTTGTATGGGACCCCCCTTAAATATTAATTTTATTCTGTTTTTAGTATTTGTTGTTACAGCGGCAACAGAAATACATCACCTGTGAAAATTTCACCTGTCTAGTTATCATCCATCCATCCATCCATCAGCCATAAGAAGTCCACTGCTGGACATAGGCCTCCCCTATGGATCTCCAATAAGACCGGTTGGAAGCGGCTTGAATCCAGCGTGATCCTGCGGTCTTAATGAGGTCATCCGTCCACCTTGTGGGTGGACGTCCTACGCTGCGCTTGCCGATACGTGGTCTCCACTCGAGAACTTTCCGACCCCATCGGTCATCAGTCCTCCGCGCTATGTGCCCTGCCCATTGCCATTTCAACTTGCCAATCCGTTGGGCTATGACGGTAACTTTGGTTCTTCTACGGATCTCCTCATTTCTGATTCGATCTCGCAGAGAGACTCCGAGCATAGCCCTCTCCATAGCTCGTTGGGCTACTTGGAGCTTACTAATAAGGCCCATAGTGAGAGACCACGTTTCTGTGCCATTAGTCATCACTGACAACACACACTGGTCGAAAACTTTCGACTTGAGGCACTGAGGTATGTCGGACGAGAAGACGCTACGCAATTTTCCGAACGCTGCCCAGCCGAGTTGGATTCGGCGATTAGCCTCTTTCTTGAAGTCGGACCTACCTAACTGGACTACTTGTCCTAGGTAGACGTACGAGTCAACGACTTCAAGAACCGAGTTCCCAACAGTGATCGGGGTGGGTACAACATGGGAATTACACATGACCTTCGTCTTGTCCATGTTCATCTTAAGACCCACCTGTTGAGAAACCCGATTGAGGCTTTCGAGCATCGTGCTGAGCTCTTCCATCGATTTTGCCATGACTACTATATCGTCGGCAAACCGAAGGTGAGTGAGGTATTCGCCATTGACATTGATGCCGAATCCTTTCCATTCCAGGAGCTTGAAGGCGTTCTCCAAAGTAGCCGTAAACAGTTTCGGAGAAATTACGTCTCCCTGTCTTACGCCTCTTTTTAAAGGGATCGCCTTGGAGCTCTCTTCCTGTACTCGGACCGACATAGTGGCGTTATTATACAAGCACTTCAACACTTCGATGTACCGATAGTCAATACGGCATCTTTGGAGAGACTCGAGCACAGCCCAAGTCTCGACCGAATCAAAGGCTTTCTCATAGTCCACAAACGCTAAGCAAAGAGGCAAGTTATACTTTTCGGTCTTCTGTATAACCTGCCGCATCATGGCCTAGTTATCATGGTTCATGAGATACAGCCTGGTGACAGACAGACAGACGGACAGATGAACAGACGGACGTCGGAGTCTTAGTAATAGGGTCCCGTTTTTACCCTTTGGGTACGGAACCCTAAAAATTAATAAATGAATAAATGTTTCGCCAAAAATGGCATAACCAGCTTCAACCGTTACAATCTGCAAAAGTACCTACAGAATTCGGATAGTTCGCTCGAATCGATGTCATTGTAAGATTATTGTTGGTTTTTCATAAACGAAATTTCAATAAAATTAAAATCAGTTCTCTGAAAAATATGATCAGCCAAATAAAAGAAATAGGTTCATGATTCGCGGAATCATCGCGTAACATACACACTAAAAATAAACATACAGTCGAAGTGAGAACCTCCTTTTTTGAATGACTGTAGGGAACTAAAAGCTTCTTATTCTAATATGTCGTGGTTATACTACCAAAGGTTGGGGTAGTTTTTTTTACTGCCTACTCTGCTACTCGTACATAGGTATGTATGACTACAATCTGGCACAATCGTCAGTTTAGTGACGATCAAATAAGGTTTTGTTAGATCGATCTTTGGGATATCTTATGGAAATTAGCCTCTAGCATAAAATTTCTCATTTATAGATGAAGACGATGTTTCCGATCGAGGTACAGAGCTATCTTCACTTCCTTCCTGATATTATAAATAATTCGTAAGTGTGTTTGTTAGCTTATTGGCTAGTTCCTCTTTAACGCAGCAACGGAGAAACGTATTGACTTGATTTTTGGAAATTAGTTTGAAAGGCGGGAAGTGACAGGCTACTTTCCCATATCATACTTGTATCCCAGTAAAATAAAATGTTCCCATGGGATAGCACAAAAATTAAAATACCACGCGGTCGAAGCCGCAGGCAAAAGATAGTAAGTACCTACGAAATGTAATCTTTAAACGGCGCGAGAAGGATATTTTGTTGACACTCAATATAAATTTTGTATGGAATAGCTGTTTTTTTTTTCGTAATTTCGGGATTGGTTAGAAAAAAGTTGATCATAATGAGTACAAATCTTTTCTGGAATATTTCTGTTGTTATGAATACACTTTGGATAGATTTAACAATGATGATGATTTTTATTTTATTTACTAACATAGAGTCAAAAACTTACAGTCACATGCAGACCAAATTTATTTGACTTAAATAGAACACAATATATTTATATGTTGATTTATTTACATAGCTGCAATCAAAAATCAAAACCGGGACGTTTTTACCTCAAAGCTCTAGAAATACAAATCCAGATAATGCTAATTTTACACAATACGAAGCAGAATAAACCAGTCTGTACTGGCTTTATTTCGAGTCGACGTCGGAAGGTACATCGACTTTGTAGCTATGACTTGGTAAATGTATAGCCCGGGAAAAGCTAAATTACTGCATTAACTCCCGAGGGATATTTATTATCGCCTACTAATTAGAACCACCTCGGAGATATTTTAAGCTTTCAAATTAATATTTTCGGTAGCTCCGGTATGTTTATGATATTGTCGGTTAATGAGTTCTTGTTGTATAATATGTCATCTAGAGGCCAGGTGTTGTTTGTAAAGGCTTTTTTAGAGGATGGATTAGATGACAATGGTAAAAAAGAACTTAAATTAATTTGGAAGTATTTTTACAAGAGAGAATTATTGTGGTTTGCGGTGCGACAACATAATTATAAACTAAAAACACTTAATTTTATCGACAAGGTAGAAAGATGATCTGATCAAACCACAAAAATTGAGAATAGAAACAGAAAGAAAAAAGGAAAATCGGCCAAGTGCTAGACGAAATCACGCACGAAGGGTTCCGTACTGCATGGGAGCGAAAAACTACTAAAATTCATGTTTATTGTATTAGAGCCCCCCTTAAATATAAATTTTATCATATTTTTAGTATTTGTTGTTATAGCGGCAACAGAAGTACGTCATCTGTGAAAATTTCAACTTTCTAGCTATCACGGTTCTTAAGATACAGCCTAGTGACAGACAGACGGACAGTGAAGTCTTAGTAATAGCGTCCCGTTTTAACCCTTTCAGGTACGGAACCCCAAAAAAGGATGCGAGCCATTTTTAAAGATTTAAGTGGAAAGCCATAATTGGGTCCAGTAGGCCGATTTATACAGCAGTTGATGATTACAGCTGATAATAAGATGGTGAACGTAGAAATATAATTAATTTATCATAAGAAATCTAATTAATGCAATAAGTAATTAGCTCGGCGAATCGAGACCTAGTAATAACATTTGGATCATGTTTTTTTTCGTTCTATTAATTTTTCATGTTAAATAAATTGTCTATGCTCTCTTGTATTGATAAAAAGTAACTAAACATATTATTATACTTGTTTATCACTACATAGTATAAAACAAAGTCGCTTCGACGTCTGTATGTCCCTATGTACAACCCAGTCACAATATCTGTGCACCTGACTTCGTGACGTCATATCTAATTATCGGGACGTATATACATTACCGGACGTCTAGTATACCGTCCGGACGTAAATTATTATCGGGACGTGTATCGGCAACGAAGATGCTAACCGTACTGTTGCACCGGGGAGTGCGCGGAGAGGTGACAGGGGAAGCGGGAGAGGCGCCGCATTCCAGCGAGGTGCACAGATATTCTGACCGGGTTGTATAGGTATGCTTATATCATCAAAACGACGCAACGGATTTTGATGCGCCTTTTTTAATAGTCATAGTCATATTTATTGATAAAAATTATTTTACAAGTCAAACATTATATAGGTAAATAATTCTATGAATTAGGTACAATATTTGTAAATAAAAAATTTAGTATCAGGATAATTTCAATATAATAGATAGTGATTAAAGAGAAAGGTTTATATGTACAAAACAGCAGTGCGAAGCGGGGGCGGGTCGCTAGTTTGTTATATAATAAGTACGGCGAATAACGCCAATTCGTTCGTTCGTTCGTTTCAGCCATTGGACGTCCACTGCTGGACATATGCCTCCCCTAAAGATCTCCAATAAGACCGGTTGGTAGCGGCTTTCATCCAGCGCGATCCCGCGGTCTTCATGAGGATGTAGGTCCACCTTGTGGGGGGATATCCTACGCTATGCTTAACGGTACGTGGTCTTCACTCGAGAACTTTTCGACCCCATCAGTCATCAGTCCTCCGCCAATAACTTAATATATATCAGTACACACCCATACATTATTTCAAGACTAAGGAAATCAATTTAAATATTTTTCCGTGCCCTTGAGGCTGAAAGAGTCAATTTAAACCAAAAGGTCGCAGGTGACTGAAGGAATTCAAATGTCAAACGCTGCCTACTCTTTAACACTTCGCATTTGGTTCGGTAACAGCCCGTTACTTTTTAAATTACTTTCTTGGTAATAGAAAAATTAAATGTCAAAATAAATTAAAACACTCTCCAAAGTAATGTCAAAACCAAGTTAAAGTTCACGCAAAAATAAATAACCGTAATACCGCTTACGTATTGTGTTTTCTTACTGAAATACACAAACTGATGATATTTACTTTTTTTAAAAGTGGTTTTCAATCTACTGAAGGCGGGCAGCCCTACCGCGTGCTACGGTCTGCGTGGCTACGTGACGTCGTAGGTATATATCTCAAGGACAGGACCGAGTCACACTACTGTAGATATCATTACCGTGACCAGTTTGATTTGGCCAATACCATGCGTCTATTTTCTGTACCTACTTGTAATACACAATTTTCGTACCTTTCATTTCATATCATCATAGTACGGTCTCCTGGTTGAATGAGTTTTTTAATTTCTGTTTCCCGAATTCGGTCTCTATTTTCAGTTATGTTTAATTTTCTTTCGTTCCTCGAGTTGCGTTGTTTAATCACGCTTCTATTAGGGATGAAGTTTTGTGTGTTTGGTTAATTTCTTATGAATTCTTTTGTTCTTTAGTACGGCTTTACAATTATGTATTTACAGAAAGTGTTCCAGCTATACAGGGTTATTTCTAATCAATTAGCATCCTTTTAGGGGCTTTTTCTGTACATCAAAACTAACAACTTTTCTTCTGAGACTTTTGCCAGGACTCAAAAAAAATCAGCTGTTCCATGCATTTTGTCGCGGGTGAACGATATTTTTTTATAAAACAACATTTTTTTTGAGTTTTGACAAAAGTCGCAGAACAAAAATTGTTAGTTTTGATGTAAAGAATAAGCCCCTAAAAGGATGCTTATTGATTAGAAATAACCCTGTATTTTAGGTTCAAATTAATAGAAACGTAAAACAAGTGTCTCCTAGGTAAGCGTGATCTACTTTAAAAAGGACTTTTGCTTATAAAACATATCAGGCACACGATGTACTCAAACAAAAATTTATCCTCATCATCATCAGCTTGTTTCGGCCCACTGAAGAGCATAAGCCATAAAATCTATCCTATATAAAAAATAAAACATTAGTTTTACGTGTAAGTTTTGTGCTTTGGTACCGACTGCTAACGCAAATCAAGAGTGTTTAGCCGGATTAATTAATTATTAGCTAATTATTGTGTAACATCGTGAAATTTTAAATATTTTACCCTACCAAGTACGTCTATTCAATCTGCATTTGGCTTGCCTAGACTAACCAAAGAATATAATAATATCATGCTATAACTGAACAGAATATATTTATGTAAGATTTATGACTACATGGTACTACAAATATTGATCCAGGTCCAATTTAAGAATACGAGTTTAAACATTAGATTGTTAATTAACTAACACGTACAAAAGAGGTATAATTGGGCTATACGTCTTACATCTTTAGAATCTAAAGGTCTACTATATCGTACCAAACCATGAGGCACCGTACTGTTTCAGCCTTTCTAATAGTCCATGCAGGACGTAGGCCTACCCACAAAGGTGTGATTGGGCTATAACCTACACGCATGCCCAGTACGGGTTGGTGGATTTACATACGCCATCGAATTTCTTCTACGGACGTATGCAGGTTGCCTAACGATGTTTTCTTTCACCGGGAACCCAGTGGTGTTGAATTCCGTATATACATAAATTCCAAAGAACTCATTGGTACGGGACCGGGGTTTGAACCCACGAAAATGTAAGGCAGGTTGCAGTACCACTAGACCGCCACGGCTTATATGCTAGGCACGTGTCAGGAAAAAAAAATATTGCTTGTATTATATTATGTAAAGTATGAGATTATGCCCACTAGACTGTTCCATCAGCGACCAGCACCGTCGCGTGCCAAGTGGACCGTTTTGGCCCCGACAAAATATCCTACTAATATTATAAACGTGAAAGTTTGTAAGGATGGATGGATGGATGGATGTTTGTTACTCTTTCACGCAAAAACTACTGAACGGAAAGAGATAAAACTTTGCAATTATATAGCTTATATATCATAATAACACATAGGCTATAAATTTTAATGATATTGCGTAAATTTTCCATATGGTAACAATAAGTAAGTGCGCTCCAAGAAAGGACAAAAACGAACTGTCGAATCGAACAAATGTCAAATCGTTTTTTTTTTTCACCTCCTTTATTAAGAGTGGTAAGGTAGGGCCTCGAAATATCATGCTGCGGGAAAAAGCTAGTTCTTGATAAAGTTATTGTTAACGTACGTTGACGGTACGTTTTAGTGGACATAGTAAAGCGTTTCGAGTTTTTTTCTTGTAACTTAAACTTTTCTTACATAGTTTTGGTACATCATAGTGTGCAGACACCTTAAACGTGATTTAAATTAACCAGATTTATACATCAACTTCATTGTAAATTAACCACGTTGTTACACCAAGGAACTGGCAATAAAACAAAATCCTGCCTTACTCAATAAAAGAAACGTATATACGTAATATACGTAATGAACTTTCCACAAGGACAAGTCAATAAATATTTAATTTTCACTCGCACTTAGGCACACGTCTCCCGTAACCCGCTCTGCAGATTTCCCTAGAGTCGGGGAGTTGGGGAGTCGGGAGGCGGGGAATGGCAACATCGCGAAGAAATGTGACGGTGATTGATTCCCGATGATGCGGACTTGGGGTTGTGGGGAATTTTATATGGTAGTACTGAAGTGTTTTATGTTGAGTGTTGATTTGTAGGTGCCACAGGGTTGGAAATTGGTTTTGGTTGTCGTAAATTTAGAAACGAAGGTTTATTTTTTAGAAAAACGTAATTAAAATTTAATATGACATTGGTTTTACTAAAATTTTAATTTACAGTTGTTCTTTTTCAACGAATTTCAAAACTGATGAGGTATATTGTTCGTTTGTATGTTCAATTGTTCATCGATAGTTTCGCCATTTGTGAACCGATAAAGTTCTATTTTGAAAGGATATACCTACGAGTACTTCAGAGGTGATCCTATTTAAATTTTGATGAATGAACAATAATGTTCATGGATCGTCACATCGATTCATGCAAACTGTTAGGAATTCTGTAGGTACATACACGGTTGAAGTTGGTGGTGCCATTTTTTGCGAAAAATATGACGGAGTGAGACAGCATAGTAGGTTTTAGTTAAAAGCAACAGTGATGATTTTAAAGTGGGTACCACCCGAATGGGGTCGCACGTGGCAACACTGCAGGCTTGTGTCGGAATGAAATGATTTGACAGATGGGCGAGAAACGTCATGCCATTCCGCACGCAAGGCGGACTGCTCCCGTGCCAATCCATTAGCTTTAAAATCCGTTTTCATCCTCGAAAATTCCCGTTAAATTGATTACCAAGTGGTACTAGGTCAATAAAACCACCCGTCGCAGTAGTACAGAGTGTCTATTTGGTGAGATGGACAACTGGAGACCGCCGGCAAGCCGTACCGATGGATGGCCCACAAATAGCGATGGCGGGTGCTTTACACGATTAGTCCTAGTCCCCGACAAATATTTATTTGTTATCACCGATAATCCACAAAACCGACAGAATATTAAATTGAAACGTGTGAATATGCTATAATCATCACAGTAGCAGTGGATGTCGTGGCAAAGGCCACCACGGTGGCCTATGGTAGTAGGTATATCTTACCTAACAATCGTAAAGTCGGTGGTTGAAATCCCGATCTCGTACCAATGAGTTATTTAAAAAAAATTGATGTTCCCATGACTGGCTTTCTCTGAAAGAAAACATCGTGGGAGAACCGGTATACGACCGTAGAAGAAATTTGACAGCGTGTGTGAGTCTTTCAACCTACACTGGGCCAGTGTGGTGAATAACCAATAGGCATGATGGATACAAAAAACATTATTAGTTAGTTAGCTTATCAAAAAATATTGGACATCTATTTTTTCTTATTAAACTTTCGCGATTTGAACACATTATTTTATTTTATTTAAATAGGTTCGGTTACAGACAGTAGGTTAACATTAGATAACAATAATAGACTTAGTACAACATTTTGAACCTAAGGTCCGGTTATAACCGCACACAACTTAGCCAACTTAAAAAAAGGTTACACAGTACACAATTAGTCATAGTAAGATCAAATTTTGAGATATAATTTAAGATTTAAAATAAAAATTTAAAAAGAAATTCAAAAGAAATTGTTAACAGCAGATTTAAATGAAGCATAGCTGCAAGAAAACATGTCTGTGGGGTTAGATATGTCGTCATATGCACGACACATCCTAATCAAAGGACTGTTCCGTGAGACGTTATTGAAAGCGGGTGTCGAGTTGAAAAGCTGAAACTTACGATCCGAGCGAGATGGTACTCTGAAGTTGATATTACCTAACAGCTCACTGCCAAAATCACCGTTGACTATTTTGTATAGGACACATAAATCTGTTACAGTTCTGCGACTATCCAGGGTTTTCATATGGATTTTTTTTAATCTGTCGGAATATTCTTTGACTTTGCGCCTTAGACCCAATCTACAGCATAATGCACGCAAAAATCTACGCTGAATGGCTTCAAGTCTGTCCACGTGCGTGTCATATATTGGGTACCAGACCGAAGAACAATACTCTAGAACTGGCCTCACCAGACTGTTGTATAGCATGATCCAAGTGGCGATACTTTTGAACGGCTTAGCTGTACGCAGAGTAAAACTTAGCATTCTACTAGCTTTGTTGGCTATGAAATCATAATGAGGCCTAAAAGAAAGTTTAGAATCAAACATAACGCCTAGATCTCGAACGAGTACAACCCGATTAAGTAGAGTTCCATTATCATACCACGACCAATGCAACTTGGTCGAAACGTCGGGAGAAAAAGAGATACTCAATTAGCTCATATCTCAAGTTTCATTGCGTGATAAGTCGTAGTATGATAATCAATTTTTTCTTTTGCAACAATAAATGACAAAGATAACCCTTATCAAATTTTTGGAATGGGGGCTCGTGACGTCGCTGCTCTGTCAAAAATCTATACTTTTGTAGTCTAGTCGTGACGTAACGCGAATCTTTAACTGGCTATCAATTTTTGTGTAATTGACAAAATAAAATACGTGTCTAGTATTTTTTTTAATAAATCTATCTGACGGACTAATTATATCTTTGTACTCATCTTGCCTATTTTCATTTACGTGTAGGCCTATTCTTGTCACTGAATTGTTAAAAAAGCCGTTGGTATGTGAATTACATTTTATATATATGTATTTTATTTTTTATTTTATTTTTTATTTTATTTTATTTTACAACAATTACTTACTATGCTTACAGCCTAGACTAGCCAGCACGCAAAGAAAGCTAGAAATGTAATACAATAAAAATTTAACACTAATACTATATATAAAAAGAATTTATCAACTTAAAAAACTTATACATGCGTTTAACATTTCATTGAAATTTGAACAAAATATGTCGATATCTGGTGTACGAGTATGAGCAATCAGATCCTTGAGCAGATTAATAACGCGGGTCGTGGGAGCATAGAGAGCTGTATACATGTACTTAATTAATTAGAAATGTATATATTTTTTACTGTTACTATTAATTAAGAAGATATTATCAAATAACTATGTAATTACCAAATACAAGCCATAATAAAATTATTAATCGTCAAATAAGATGTTTTGATCAAACGAGATTATTTATGGTAAGTAATCAAATACGTTTTCGCCCACGAACTCATATAACGTTAGTTTCGATAGAGAGAGCTTTACATATATAAATTTAGCTGAGCCTGCGGTTATCTTATTTATATTCTCAGAATACACCTAACCCACTACAGAAATTTGACATGTATTGGAAAATCCATTGCTTGAATTTAGGATAAATAGATTAAAAATCTTTGAGTCGTCAATCTTAAGAGATAAAAAAGTGTGAAACTATAAATTTCTATTGGCAATCAACTGCAAAAATATTTTCTCGACGACACACTGGCGTCGTCTCATTTTCCTGGCACACAGACAAGGCTTGCTCTGCTGCAGCTAAAGCCTAAAACCTCAAACGGCACAAATATGAGTCGTTGGATAGAATGTACCATGTTGTGCCGTTTGGGGTTGAAACCTTAAAGGTCCGTGGAGGCCGGACGCGCACTTTTTATACTAAGACCTTGCCTGGCGTCTGGTAGAGGTTACACGTGTCAAGAATGCTGGCATCTACTTTGGCCAAAGGCTGAGTATTGCTAATCAGCGAGGCAACGCCGCCAGCATTCTGGCCACGTTGCCCTCTGCGACAGGGCTTTTAGAATAGTTTTATTTTGAAGTTTAATGTTCTAGTATAAGTTTTTTTAATTATGTAGGAAGTCGTAAGTAGTACTTTCAACAGTGTTATTTAAGTTTGTGCAATTAAATTCATTCTATTCTCGAAAATCTACGATTCCACAAATGCACGCATACACACACGCGCGCTAAAAGAACACATCTGCGTTTGAGTGGAGGTCAATAGCAGAAAAAATACTTTTGCTCTACATGAAGGATATATGTAGTCTAGCTAAATTATTGAAATCGAAGTTTTATCCACCAATCCGCACTGGGCCAGCGTGGATATGGCCCAATCCCAATTTATTGGTAAGCATATTGGTATTGGTATCATTGTCACAATAATGCCTTGTTAAAAAGTCGGTACATTATAGTACAATTCAAGTACAAAATGGTTTTTTCCCATATATTTTTGACGTGACATTTTCTTATAAATCGATGAACGCTAGCTGCACGCACGAACAAGTGTCACGTTCCGCCTGAGCCTAGTGTCCAAGCGAGAGCGCGGAACAAGCAATAAATTGGTTCGATCGGTCTAAGCGTTCGGCTTGTTTCAGTTGTAGATTCAACAATGTTTTCTTATGACGTTATCACGTACAAGTATCTGCCGTAAACCGATTTTACAGACATGAACCAATTTTTTTTTTGCTATAATGAGAAGCACACAATTGGTTTATTATTCAGAGAAAAACTTTTCACGATGATAACATACATCATTTGAAAGCTTGTATTATGGGCTTTTATCAAAAATTTACATTAATTCATAATTTAATAAAAATGGGGGGCATTTTGCATGGATGTATCATGTCTGGACAATAATCATTTTCATTTTATTTTTATTAAATGTGAAATATAAATTGTATAAAATACAGACAAATTTTTCTAGTTAAGCAATAATAGTGAGCTTCTATAGTTCTTTTTCTTGCATTTTTACCTAATTCTTCCGCATTCATTTCATACTTTGCTTAATTTACGAGAAGAAACAAAGAAACTAGTGTGACCAGTTGGTACAAAATGACAAGAAACACTTAAAAAGTGTGTCCAATTAGTAAAAATGGTTTCTTAAAACTATTTGAAGGTTACTTAATCGAAGTTGCCAGAGATAAACTACCTAATGTGTCAAATATATTTATCTTAATAAGTTCAAAATTAATTTGAAAAAAATTCGGAGGGCTCTTTTTTGTTTTTAACTGATTTAACAGACTCAGGAAAACATGTACTTTCTGGAGATGTAACGAGTGCTGTGGTTAGTTTTTTTTTATTACTATTAAACCAGCCTCCATACATTCTGTGGACGTGTCCTTTGAAATAATCAGCTTGTACCCAGCTCTAGTTTGATAATTTCGCAAAACCCTCGTCTCCCGTCGCTGTGGAAGTAAAGGAACAGTCCCCGTAATTCCAGGCTTCTAGAATTAGCTCTGTCCAACTTTTGTTAGCATTACGACTGCAGCTACGCGCGAAGAATCTGAATTCCATTTAAATAGTTTTTGTAGAGAGTTTTTGTTTTATGATTGTTAATTTTGTAATCTTTTGTGTGATTTATCAACAGTAAATCCTACTAATATTATAAACGTGAAAGTTTGTAAGGATGGATGGATGTTTGTTACTCTTTCACGCAAAATACTACTAAACGGATTGAGATGAAACTTTGCAATTATATAGCTTATATATCAGAATAACACATAGGCTATAAATTATAATGATATTGCGTAAATATTCCATATTATAACAATAAGTGTTAAGTAAGTAGGAACTGCGAGCTATTCTAGCGTGCGCTCCAAGAAATGTCAAAAAAGAACTGTCAAATCGAACAAATGTCGAATCGATTTTTTGTTTTTTTTTATTTTCCACCTCCTTTATTAAGGGTGGTAAAGTAGGGCCTCGAAATATCATGCGGGCGAAGCCGCGGGCATAATCTAGTAATACTTATAACTAGTAGTTCTCCGAAAGTAAAAGAAAGTAGATCTCGCGACAGTCGCCGCACATCTCTTTAACTTAATCTTCATACGCCTATATCTCGACTCGCGCTAGACCGATATGGTTCATAATCGCATAATATATTATCTTGATGTGATTTAGATAAACAGATAAATTTATTTATATCGTTTAAAATGTGTGAAAACCACGTTAACTTCCATAGTAAAATAAATATATTTATTGGAAATTTGGATTTAAAAATTACATGTCACTAAAGAATCTTGCCAAATATTATCGAAATCAGCTGATAAATAGCACAACAACAATTTTCCACCCTTTTGAAGAAACTAACCCAAAATCAAAAATGCCGACGATAAAAATAGGTATTAAGTCATAGCACCTGTATACCAAGTTCCGTTGAGATTTGTTGAAAAATACAACCTGTAGACAAAAAGCAAAATCTGGACAGATGACAGCAAAATGCTAAAACGAAGATCTTTCTTTTTTGAACATTTTTTGTGTAGTTTCTGTTGTACCTATATTACTGCAATTTTGGTGTCCAATAAAGATATATTTATTTAATATTATTTATTTATTTCTCACATCGTTTACTCGATCAATCAAGTCGAAGTATCATACTAAAATCAACTAATAATAATATCCAAATTCAAATTAAGAAAATACCTATATACTTTAGATTTCACTTACAAATCTGCGGTCGCAACAGTAGAACTCCTTCCAGTGAATTTTTTGACCACAGGTGACATTTAAAACTAAGCGCTGCTTTAACCGTTTCGCCATGTAACAGGTCTTCAGGTGGCTTAAAAACCTTAAAAAAGCGACACCAGAGCTAGGCACTCGGCTTACAGGAACTTACATACTTTTTTAAGTTATAATATCGGTACTAATAAAAAAAAATGACATAAGATTAGAATTTTCAGTTTCGTCATGACACACCTTCGCGCTTACGAGAGGTTCACTGAAGTGAATAAGGCTACTTTAGTATACCATATACACGTATTCTAGACATTGAAGACACTTTATAATAATTAATTTCGCAAAAAATAACAAAACCGCCTCCCATCATGTACAAAATTCGAAAATCTTTTCAAATTGTTTACATTATTGTAGATTTTTCAAAAACGGCTCATCCGGTATCTGTAAAATTAAAATGGGCCAACTCGGGAGTATACCCTTTCGAACTAAAAAATAATTTTGTGATTCGGTTCACAAATGGCGGAATTATCGATGAACATAAACAAGAAAATACATACAGACTAACATAAAACCTCCTCCTTTTTGGAAGTCGGTTAAGAAGAAATCCACTAAAGAATAACATTTTAGTATGGATTTTTCCCCCAAGTAGGTAGATCATTTTCTTCCAAGCTACGGGAGTTACTTCTGCAAAGACCATTTTTTTCATAATAATTAGATACAATTACCTAGAAAAAGACGGATCTGGAATACTAAGCAGGCACGATTTAATATCCGCGGCTTATTCTTTTCGCTCGTGTTTTTATTTCTACCACAGATCTCGTAACACGGAACATGCCATCTCAAACTACGGCAAAAAAAAAAAAAATTAAGTAAAGCACAGGTGTTACTCACGCTGCATTTTAGTAGAAAACTGCTAATAGAAAAGAGAAAGATGCGATCGAAACTATAGTAGCAGTTTTCTACTAAAATGCAGCGTGAGTGACATATACGCTCTGTGCTTTACTTAATTAAAATGTGCGAAAACCACGCTAGTTTCCATATTGAAACGCCAAAAATAATGACACGATAATGATTTATTACCAACAGATCACAAATTACTCATTGATATGCTCTCACACATTTTGGAATATAGTTTTTATAAAAAATGCACTATCTTATGTTTGCGTATGCTTTACTTAATCAAAATGTGCGAAAACCACGCTAGTTTCCATATTGAAACGCCAAAAATAAATACACGATAATGATTTATTACCAACAGATCACAAATTACTCATTGATACGCACTCACACATTCTGCAATACATTTTTCATAATTAATGCACTATCCTATGTTTACGAATTCGCTACTGTAATGTTCGGTGGATGAAACTGCACTTGAAAAGGGTGATACAAAAAAACATTCGATCAGGTCATTGCGGGCATTTTGCACGGCGGGCGTTGTGATAATTATGATTTTAGTTAAGGATTGGGTAAGCATATGAATTATTCCTTAAAGTTCTAAAAAAAGAAAGAGCGTTTGAATGGCCTGTGCAACATGTAGGTGAGTGTTTGCGCTTCGAGTGGAGAGAAAGTCTCTCTCTAGGTATCTGTGATTTCTACGTATTCATCTGGTTTAATACGGTGAAATGTTAGTTTTATTACAACGAGATGTGTTTGTGATATTTTGTGAAGAGGTATAATTGTTATAGGAGGGTACCAGGTAAACCTTTTAAACATATGAAGGTATTACAGTTACTGTATGCTAAGTAAGATACGGGTTTTATTGGGAATATTATCACATTTATAGGTTTTTATGTTTTACACTAATAGTAAGGATAAAGTAAAAGTAAAGTAATACAGTAAATAGATAAATAAGCGTACGCAAGGTTATCTTGCGTACGCTTATTTATCTATCCACTACTCAGTATAAAGCAAAACGGTATTTTTGTGTGTCTGTCTGTGGATCCGCTTATATCTTCCAAAATAGACAACAGATTGCAATGCGGTTTTCACTATCTTTTAGAATGTTTCTTTTGGAAGGTTTAAAGCTTTAATTCATCCGTAACCGGACGTAACCAGGAGGAGCAGACAGTTTTTTTTTTATTCTGAATAGGTTTGAGTTTGACCACATACTGCCTGATGTTGAGCAGATAAGCGGTCTAAGTTGTAGCACGCTTACCTAGAAGATACCTATTTACTCGGGATTTGAAGACGCCCACGTTGTACTTTAGCGGGAAGACAGACCCAGGCAAAGCGTTCCACATTCTGGCTGTTCGTATGAGGAATGAGTATTCGAAACGCTTGGTTCTAACGCGCAGAATGTCCGTTCATTAATCAAATATCTTCGATCTTAGAATTGGTAATAATCTTCCCTATTTATTACAAGTAACACTTACCTTATAAGTTCCGAGATGCTCGACGACGCACGGGAGACTGGCATCCCGCCCCAGCGCTACCGTCACGTTCGGGATCGGCTCGGCGAACCGGGGCTCCTCTGTTAGCACTGTGGACAATACGGTTATGTGTTATTTATCATAATTATCTTATCATTTGTATTCCTAGTAGTTTTACGAACAGTAGATTTTGCCACACAACTCTTTAACTGAATCTTTATAACTCTCTTTCTCGACTCTATCTTGACCGATTTCGTTTATACTTGCAAATCATGTTAGTATTTAGATACTTAACAATCTTGGCAAAAATGATCACATTTTTGCCAAGATTGTTAAGTATCTAAAATCAACTACTAAATAACGTGACAGCATAGGGGTTTGAACATTTGTGGCATTTCCACCCGCCGCCATTTTGTCCTTTTTTTTTCAATGTTTCCGCGCACGATGTAAGTAGTTCGAGTATATATGAGTAGGGGACACTTATACACACAATAAATATCACATAAGCTTTGCTTAGTTTGGGGTCAGAGACAGTTTGTATGATATCTCCCGATATTTATTTATTCATGTGGAATCATGAAATAATTCTAAATCAACCGACCCAAAAACCTCCGACGATTTTAAACTCACAAGTTGTTGGAAATATTTCAAACGACAACAATCGAGACCGCTATTAAATTCCACGCAATCTGATCCCATTCTTCCCGCATAAAGAACAGGATAAAACATCACAAAAACACGGCCGAAGTTTAGATTGATATTTATAATCAACCGCGAAGTTGCGAGCTCCGTAATGACAGGCGAAATATTGTTTATTTTAGAAGTTTCTCGAAGTCACGGGATGGAGCGTGGAAGGGGTCGGGATCAGGCAGACGGAGTAGTACCTACCTACCCACTTGCTTTAAAAATTAGGTAGGGCTTAGAGAAATGGGTAATTTAAACAGTCTGTTTCTTTTCTGTTGTCTATGGTTGTGTTTGTTACATATTATTATTGTTAAACTAGCGCGAGTTGAGCACGTTATATTTCTACGGGACTAATTGCGCACTAAAAATATGAGATATATAAATATAAATAAATAAATATAAATCAATATTAGGGGACATCTTACACACGGTCTCTGACCCCAAACTAAGCAAAGCTTGTGATATGGCTGCCAGAGACTGATTTACTCCATATACATATCTTAAATACATACTTATATAGATAGTACCTAAATAACACCCAGACACAGAGCAAACACCTATGTTCATCACACAAATGTTTGCCCGGGTGGGGATCGAACCCACGCCTCTTTGACCCAGAAGTCAGGGTCACTAACCACTGAGCCACCGAGGCAGTCACCATACCTCATTAGGTTTTAATTTAAGTGTAGCACGGTACAGGTGTTACTCACGCTTTATTTTAGTAGATCACTGCTACTATAGTTTCGATCGCATTTGGCGATATTTTTCAAGATTAGAGTACTAGCACGCAGGCTCGTCTCGTATGGCACTGCGAGCCGCACCGCGCTGTGCTTGCAATGATAAGTGATTTAATTAAAATGTGCGAAAACCACGCTAGTTTCCATAATCAAACTTCATTAGGTATCCCGACGTTTCGACCGAATTGCATAGATCGTGGTCACGGTAGATTGTCGGTCGAAATGTCGAGATAAAGAGGTGTTTATTTATCTCATATTTTCAGTGCGCGATTAGTCCCATAGTATTTGAAAATAATGTAGTCGTATTGTACTGTTGTACTAAGCTCTCGTCTCAACTTTTCTCAGCATCTCAATGTGTTTTTGTTACCGACTTCCAAAATGGAGGAGGTACTATGTTCATCTGTATGTATTTTTTGTTTGTGTATGTTCATTGATATTTTCGCCAATTGTGAACCAATTTAAAGAAAATCTTTTTTACTTTGAAAGAATATACTTCCGGAATACCATTCAAATTTAATTGAAATCGGCTGAGCCGCGTTTGATAAATCAACAAAAATGTACATGGATTTCACATCGATTCGTGAAAATTATTCGAATTCTGTACACGGTGGAAGTAGGTGTTGCGATTTTTTGCGAAAAATAATTATTTAGCATGACAAAGGGCCACCCCTTTTAATGTCAGCTGTCAATGTCAATGCATATTTTGGTTTTTTTTCGAGGGGATAAATCTCAGAATAAGTGGGATAAATTGATCGAATATAATTTATCTATTGGCCACGATTAAGGTATGGATTACAATCTTTGTGACTAGAGTACTTTACTCTGCGCCACCACTGAAGTCTGATAGATTAGGCGCCACAATCCCTTAGCTTTTTAGATTTCAGTGTCCTTGTTTATGTCAATAAACAAGCTATCGGACCTCCTGATGGTAAGAGACCAATGCAAAGGCATTACCAGGGAATTGCCTATTTTTTAAGATTCTATTCACATATTTCTAGACGTTATGTGTATGTTACAGGGTTATTTCTAATCAATTAGCATCCTTTTAGGGGCTTATTCTGTACATCAAAACTAACAACTTTTGTTCAACGACTTTTATCAAAACTCAAAAAAAAAACAGCTGTTAGCAGTTTGTAGCCATACAATTTGTCGAGAGTAAACGATATTTTTCTATGGAATAACAACTTTACTTTTGATGTATAGAATAAGCCCCTAAAAGCATGTTAATTGATTAGAAATAACCCTGTATATGTTACGTTGTGGAAACAGCTCTGGGGAAAAATATTCGATTCAAATTTAGGATCAGCAACCACATATACCTAGAATAATTAGATAATATTAATTAATTAATTACTTTCCTAGTACCTACTGTATTTGTAATGTTGGATACCTAAAATACTTAATAATAAGGAAGAGACTAGTTCCCACGACACAGGTCACCCTAGTGTGGGAACTAGTGTACAACTTGTTTTGTAAACTTTTTGGATCAATAAACGTTTTATTATTATTATTATTATTATTATTATACCATCAAATACAAGACAAAAGCTGTTTAGACAAATATTGCTAAGCAGTTCAGAAATAGCACAAAAGCTGAACAAGTTCAGTTCAAAAATAAAACGTAAATAAAAGTCACCTTAACTTTTATCGGTTTTAGTCTTACGGAGCCTATATTTAGGGTTCATGATGCCTTCTCAAAGTAGCTGTAATAAGCTTCGCATTTATAAACTGCCAATCAATCTATCGATGGCCTCGCACAAAAATGGAAGCGAAACCGTTTGCAGTAGACGAAACATTAAATATCCAACTTTATGGACACGCCAGAGGTTCTCGCATTTTACCAATATAAAATCATAAGTACTAAGCATGGACTCATAAACTGTGAAGCTTGTAACTTAGCCTTTTTGGTTGGAGATCATGTTTTTGTAAGCTTTAGACCTAATTTCACCGGACGATGTTTGTTAGTTCTTAATGAGGCATTAACTGATGGGTCTTTAAAAGTAACAGAACTGTTGGATCATTTTCTGTCCTATGAAGAAAATATAACAAATCGTTAGTAAATCCCACGTTAAGCAAATTGTTCACTATATGTTCATTCTCATTGTAATACGACCTAATCGAAAGGTTTGTATTTGATATATCATTGCATGTACATTTGCACAATTTTCTTCTTAGTTGCTTAATAATGCTATGTGACCAATTTTAAATAACGATCACTCTGTAGGATTATAATGCAACCGGCCTACTTTTAATTTTAATACTTAGGTAAAATGTCAAACTTGGCTGAAGTTATTTCTGTGCTTCCTGTGAAAAGTGATATAAGTCAAAAAACACCATTTTACAGGAGAGCAAAAACAAGTTCTAAAAAAATTTAGTTCGTGAACTAAGGGGCTTTAGTTACATTTAAGTACCTCGTTTTGTAGATAAAAACATTTACTTTCAATGTGCATTTAAATTTTCATTTTACATATTATAGTTTTAAAGTAGTTCATGAACAATCTGTAAGCTGTACCTTTTTTATTTTTAATATGTGTTTAAATTACGTGGTAGGTGAGACAAGTACAATTAAACCATTTTGCATCTATTAAGTTGTTTTTGTATAAAATGATATACAAGAAGTTAAAAAACGTAATAGTCCATTATAATATGTTCTCCAAATGTTGCTCAAACAAATAATAGTCATATTAACCTAAAGATTACTTTGGTTCACTTGTCTGTCTGTATTATCATAATTTACTTGAATTGTATCAGTTTGCTAAAATTCTAGTCTTTTGAAATATGTGTTGAATGATACAAGTCTAGTTATACCCTACATACCCTACATATTTACCGTGTAAATAGATACCAAAAAGTTCGCAATTTTTTTCTCATCATTTTTTATCTGTCAAAATTAAAAAGGGTAAGATTCGACTTGGGTCAATCGTCACAGGAGGAACAGATTTGGTTGATCTTTTGACAATCTGTGGGGGAGAATAGAGCAATGACGGTCAATTACAATAAAATTCACAATATAAATCACAGCTTTATGAGCAAAATAACATAGCTATTCTACATTGTCGGAATATTATTTGACATCAAAACAATCATCTTTGGAGTATTCATCTAATAGATAGATAGATAATTCTTTATTAGTTAACCACAATTACAATACAAAAAAAAACACGAAAAAAAGCGAATTACAAAGCTATACTAAATGGCGGCCTTATCGCTTCAAGCGATTTCTTCTAGGCTTCTTTAGATATATCAAAATAAAATAAAAAAATGGCTTTGACCACCATTGTACACACACGACCAATATAAGAATGGATTTCTGGATCATCATCATTTACGCAGAAGTCCGCAATATCTACGTTAGTCAATGGGCAGGGCACATAGCGCGGAGGACTGATGACCCATATAATATGAGAAATTGCTTTCTTATTGAAGAACTTTCATTTTTAGCCTGTTTAAATCTTTCTTTTTAGTCTTTTTTTAATTTCTTTTGCCTTTTTGTGGTTAATTGATGCATCGGACTTAATGGAAACAAAAGAGTTAAAACACAAGCAAAAATATATTTTGATAAGAAATTTCTTTTAATTATGAGCGTGACCATGTTTCCCCGCTGACCACCATTGCCCTGTTTTCCCCCTAACATCTGTCATCTGGCAGTCTGTCAACTGTTAACGGACCTCAAAAGCAGTGATTAGATTTAACATCATGTCAAGAGAACTAACAAAGCATTAGCGCATGGTGGGACACTCGATAACGTAGACAGTCTGTTAATAGCTCTAACACGGCATCAAATATTTGACATCGCTCGGTGAAATTAGGCCCTTAGGCCTAATAGATAGCGCATGCCATATTCGCTTATAGACTTCAGTTTATTAATATCGATGTTCTAGAAAATCTAAAATTTTCAAGTACTTACTATTCTACCTGCAATTTTTTTAAAATAATTATTGTAAGAATAGCGTGCACAAAAAAAATTATCGTGACGATATTATATTTAGTGTTAAAGCTTTAAGCTTTTTGCTAAGCGGTAAGCTTTGTAAAAAACCCTTATTTTTTTTAAGAAGCCAAAATTTAATGAATGAATAGTGATTACATTTTTACCTATTTTTTATTCAAAAAACTTAAAACAATAGTGATTACATTAAATATTGTCTATAAACCAAGATTTGGTTTGTCTTGACAATAGGTTCTCATCACTAGATAATTTAACCTACTATTAAGTACTTTTTGTTTTATATGAGCATTACAGTATTTTTGCTATCTTTACCATTTTATGAAATTTTAAATGCATTTTATTTTATGTATTGTAGGTTTCCACCTAATACTTACAGTTCTGCATAATCGCATTATACCTTCCGACTAAGCAATGAGTCTAAAGTGTTCCAAGTCCTTCTATTTATTGGTCGAAGAGTGCAAAACACGCAGATGCGCGGTAAACAAGTCAACAAACGTCGCAGTTACAAAACAATAATATTACTTCCCTTCCAAATGAACGATTCTTGACAAAAACATTAATTTTATTATTTATTGGCAAATGGATCTGAAATTTAAATTCAAGTAAACTTGAATGGAAAGATTCTTGTCAATAAATTAAGCCGCTAAAAAGGTAAATATAAAATATATTTTGAGTGTTAAGACTACAAAAAGGTAAATTATCACAAATTAAATCATAATAAGTGTGTACGTAATTGTGTAATGTAATGTATAGAAATTGTGTGCATTGTGTGCATGCCCTGAGCATTCATGCTCGCCATCGAAGGGCTCCTTCTTGCGGCGGCGTCGTGTGTCGGGTCGTTCTCCTCCCTCAAGTATGGTCGAGGAGAGCGATGGCTGGCACATGCGTCACACTCGTGATCGGGTGCTACATGCGGGTCGCCGGTTTGCTCGCGGCATTCACGCAAAGCACTGGAACTGCTAACTTAGACTAAGATTTAAACTAACCTCTCTCTATAGTACAGTCGAATTCTTTAAAATGTAACTACTCAACAAAGGGCACAGACCCTGGAGTCTGTGGGTCAATAAATTAAATTATAAAAATAAAAAAAAGGTAAATTCACTGGCTGACAGACAACGCAGAGCCTAAACCGTTGGTTGCAGACACATGAAATTTGGAGGGTGTATTCGTCTTGATGCGTAGGGGTGTGCTAATAAAGGTTTTTTTTTTTAATTTAATCCCTTTATTGAAGTGAAGTGAAATGGCGTATGTATGTTAATTCACCAACCCGCAATCGGCCAGTGTAGTCGATATGGCCCAAACACCCACAGTGGGGAGACCTATGTCCTGTGAAAAGGCTGGTACAGTACAGCACTGGCCAAACTTCTACAAACTAACCTAGACTAGACTTAATAGTTAAAATTGAGATAAATAAATAATTAAGTAGTCGCAAAGTCTAACTTTATAACCGATACTATTCTCTTATGAGCCGCGAGATTTAATTACCCAAGTTGCAGAGCTTCCAAAACATTGTCTTCATTAAGAACTGTGCCCTTTGAGCCTCGTTTTATTCGAAAACTTTGAATGTAATTCGGAAACTTAGTTAGCCGTCCTATTAACATTCTGCGATGTTAGTCGCGATAAAATTTGATGTGTCGATTGCAAGAGTTACACTATCGTCATTTTGGACAGATTTATTTTAAATCCTTAAAATAGCTATGAACAAATCATGTGTACGTGATATTTTGTGAGCACGTATAATATATTATTATACCTATGTAAATTGGCACTTTAGCAACCCATTTTAGGGTTCCGTGCCTAAAGGGTTAACACGGGACCCTAATGATAAGACTCTGCCGTCTGTCCGTCTGTCTGTCACCAGGCTGTATCTCGTGAACCGTGATAGCTAGAACGTTGAAATAATCAACAAAAACTATTTGTTGTCTTACTGTCCCAGGTAATGCTTGTAAAAAGTAATCTACTCAAGCATCTTACAAAATAATCTCAATCGTTTCTTTTTTTGGGCAGTTGCCTAAATTAGCGCATGGGAAAACTTTCCTATATTTATCAGTAGCTTTAGATCAATATCTTCTGAATACTAATCAATATCTTGATGAATTACCTATCAAATTGATGTATGTTGTAGTGAAACTAACCTTTTTGTTAGCTTCTCTACATTCAGACTAGAAACAATTCTAGTTATGAAATTTTTCAAATTATTTTTTTTGACAGGATCAGCGATCCTTGTTTGTAAAATAGGGCAGTCTTGAGTGGGAAGTCATCTTGTAGACATCAGAGTACATGTCTTTTAAATCTTTGATTGAAAGTATGTAGAGACTGTGTGATTTAAGATTGCGTGGACGAGTCCCGTAGTGTAAGCGGCATGAGCGTCGGGTAACAGTCAGGGTGAGAGGCTCCGGTCCCTTTGACTTTGCTTGCAGGAGGATCTCTTGTTTTGGGGCTTCTGACCCCTTACCCTGGAGCACTGGGCTGGCGCTGTCGACGAACCCTGTCGGCCGGTTTGGGCCGGCGCCTGTCGGCCGGTTTGGGCCGGCGCCTCCACCTCAAGTGACAGTTCAGCACCGCAGGTGTCTTCACGCTAGCGCTCACCGAGCGCTACCCTGCAGGCGCCACACTATCGGCGGGTCCAGCTCAGTCTACAGAAAATCCTCGGCTAGCCTCCAGCGTGGTTCTACGAGTGCTACCCTCGCCCTTTTTTTTGGCTAACATTCCACGGACTCTTTTCAAAATTCTTAACTCTCTCTCTCCGCTTTATGAAGACTTAATAGACGATAAGTGCAGTGTGTGATAGTGTAAATAAATGTGTAAATACTATGGTTAGTTTTCTATATTACTCTCTCCGAACCGTTAGGAATCCTATCCACTAGGCAGGACTCTTTGGTTAGGTTCTCTGAAGTCTCGTACTTGTGGTGTGGCAACCGGCTCCCCCGCTTGCCACATTACGGGTTCTCTAATCCTCTCTTAACTTGTGGTGCTGCAAACGGCTTCCCCGTTT
The DNA here is from genome assembly GCA_964007245.1 of Hypomecis atomaria. Lineage (NCBI taxonomy): Eukaryota > Metazoa > Arthropoda > Insecta > Lepidoptera > Geometridae > Hypomecis > Hypomecis atomaria. Next base: position 673,549 of record OZ023284.1, read on the forward strand.
GCAACATTACAATGTTTAATGAGCATGTGACTCAGGTGCAGAGTATGTAGTCAAACGAAAAACCTATGCGAAAAAAAATTGAATTCAAAAGTGCGTGTGTGTAGCGTTACGACGTGTAGAGTAAGAATCTTGGCTCTAAATGAGATAAAATAAATCTTCACACTTACGAGTAATATTCTCGTCTTGGCAGCATTTTTCATGAAAACGTTTTTGATGGGGTTCAATTTTGTACAATGTTATTATCGCACGAAACGTATTAACGTGTGACAATTTGACTTGCAACTATTATTTATTTGCCCAAATGCGTCCATTCCCTTTACAGAGCAACTGCAATTTTAGTCCTGTGTATTGCAGCATGTTTGCTCTATATCAATATTATGCAAGACGGTCTGTATGGCCCAAGTAACAGTATAGTTTTACTACAAGTAACGTTTGTCTGGTAAATTCGCCGGGAAATTGGATTTGGTTCATGACGTCAGTGCGATTTACGACGGACCGTACGGTTGTATGCAAGTGCCGCTTGTAAATATACGCTGGCTATCCTTCTAGATATTGAGAGCAGAATGTGAAAATTAGATTTATTCATAGTTTTTAGGGTTCCGTACCCAAAGGGATAAACGGGACCCTATTACTAAGACTTCGATGTCCGTCTGTCCGTCTGTCCGTCTGTCTGTCTGTCCGTCTGTCCGTCTGTCTGTCTGTCTGTATGTCTGTCTGTCACCGGGCTGTATCTCATGAACCATGATAGCTAGGTAGCTGAAATTTTCACAGATGAAGGGGGGCTCCCATACAGTACGGAACCCTCCGTGCGCGAGTCCGACTCGTACTTGGCCGATTATTTTTTCATACAAAATATTATTGTGGTTATTTCTTGTAATAAGTTATCAATACATGTTTTGCTAAAACGTAAATTTACGCGCTGGATATAGGTCGCTTACAGCCGGGCTTTTTAGAAAGCTACAGTGGAGGCCTGTGCCTTGTTTTTGGATTTCCAATTAAATATTTCACCCATACCTTACATGTATGGGACGCTTGGGAGGTAGTCCTTATATACACGATCTTGATTTTGCATATAAATATCAAGAGATCAATGTTAAAATTATTTCAAAGACGATTTGGTTCCATACGTGAACCAAAGATATGAGGTTCGGTTACACGGAGACGACAAACCGACAGACGGACGGACGTAACGAAATTAAAAAGTATGTTGTTGTTTGTTTTACTAGAGAACTCAGACAAAATCTACGTATAAATCCATAGCTAACGCAAAAATGTAACGTATTAAACTATTAATAACTAAGTAGGTGTACTAATTTGAATATTCAACAATCAAGTTTTGCAAAAGCAATCAAATTCCAAGATAATTGGCATTTCATTAAAAATTCTTGCTATCAAGATCCATTTGTGTAATAAGTAGAAAATTAGTTTCCTGTCAGAGACCTAAGTTTGCATCTAGAGCAATATAAACTTAACTATATAACTTTGGGATTATCTTGTGAGCTATTCGAGCAGTCGTAACCATGTTAAGTTAAACTTATGCTTTTTTTTAATACTTGTTTTATTTACTAACTATTAATAACTTTTACAAACAGACTACACATATTGTATTGTCTTGAAACCTAAAGTAGGTTTGTGACAACTAAAGAAGGGTTGTCAAAATAGTGCAAAAGTCTATTTTGAACTACACATGTCTCTGTTATGTAAGTATGATTGTGATTTGATTTATCGTCATCATCGTATCTTTCCTAGAAAAGGTCCTATTTGATATAGGGTTCCTCAGTTTATTTAATTTTAAAATAGGACTGATTGTATTCAACTTGTATTCAACGTAATCTGGAGTTTCTTATCAGATTGTGTGTCCGACAGGTATAGATAGATTTTTGATTTGCTTGCAAAACAATTTTCTGTGCAAATGCTATAATACGTTTGCTAAAGTAAAGTCAATTTTGTTGCTTTAAACTGTGTCAGTACAAATATGTTACAAGTAGATTATTGGTATCAACAGTTTGTCCTAGCGGACATGCAATATGGTAGCCATCCTAAGACTTAGATGGGTACCAAAAGCATAACCATAGATGAAGGCCATTACTTACATTTAATAACAACAATATCTATTTACATAAAAAAATTAGTTTCTTTAGATGTATGTACAATTAATTGTACATGTGCTTGAGATCAACCATTTAAAACAATTTATAACAATAATACCTATCTAAATATTATGATGGTCTATATTCCAAATACTATAGCTACTTACTGATATATTATTTTAACTCGTTTATAATAAAAAAGCTACAACAATAAGTTGTTGAAGTTCAGTCTACATACTCGTATTTGTAATTCATATGATTTTATGCTCTATCTAAAACTCACCGTAACATGAATTGAACAAGTTCTTATTTTAAATTACAGAGTCTCTTTCAGTATAATTCTAGAACAATCAAACAAACTTAGCAGCAAAAAGTAATTCAATCTTTTAAGCCCTTGAAAAGTCGTAGTAAAAGTTAAATTTCTACAGAAGTAATGAAAAGGTGAGTGAGATCAATCTATCTCGTGATAAATTTAAATGGTAATCTTGTTAAAACGTTTGCTTTAATGCCAACCTTTAAAACAAGGATTGAATAACCGAAAAACTGATAATAGGTAAGAGTTATAACAGTATGATTTTATCTGCTTTATCGTATATCTAAATGCCTGAAACTTACGATTCACAATAAAATCAATTTGGAAAAATAGCGATTCCTTTAATTTACGGATTCCGAAAATGAGGGAGTACTATGTTTGTCTGTATGTATTTTTTGAGCGTAATAGTATGTTCATCAATATTTTCGCCAATGGTGAACCGATATACAAAATTCTTTCAAAAAGTATTCTGTTACTCCCGAGGTGATCCCATTTAAATTTTATCGAAATCGGTTGAGCCGTTTAACATTATCTCACATCGGTTCATGCAAACTATTAGAATTATGTACACGGTGGAAGTAGGTGGTGCCATTTTTTTGCAAAAAAATAATTATTTGCGGTAAATATCTTAGCTCCCAACACTACCAAAATAGTTTTTTGACAAAATCCGGCACCACCGTCTACACAGCTCTTGCGCCAATTATGTACTGGTAGTATTTTTCGGTACGAAAATTATTTAGCTTAGAACAGGTTAAATACAGTTAGTACTTACCGATTAATAATTATTCATTGGTAGTGCAACTGTGACTTGACATCAGTACTACCAGTAAAAGAAAACGCTGCTGTTAGTTTTACCGGTAACTGGGGTAAAAAATAAATAAAATAAAAATAACTATTTTGTGATTTAACCGCATTCAGTCCCATTTGCGAAGTAGTTGACAAGTTTATTGATCGGCTCAAGTTGTACGAGGTACATGTTTTAACCTTTTGAATAATGCTTTCTTATCATTTTGCTTTTGTAACGTATTCATCATAATCATCATCACTATCAGCCGTAGGACGTCCACTGCTGGACATAAGCCTCCCTTATGGATTTCCAATAAGCCCGATTGGAAACAGCATGTATCCAGCGCGTGCCTGCGGTAACGTATTATATTGTTTTAATTTATAAAGTTTACTGTGCATAGTATCGGAAACCTGCTTCTTTGTCAACGTACGTACCTACATATATTGTTTATCGGTAATTATGTTATTGAAGAAAGCTCTGTATTAATAATGTTTTTCGTGCTATGCCTTCTTAAGACACGTACCTTGACAAATGATGGTAATGATTTCTAGAAAGCTTATCTCGAAGCTCTGGCAAAAGCCCCGACTCATGCTGCAGCTCTCGGCATCAGTCGACGGGACACCACAGCCTTCTCATGAGACGTACCTTGATAAATGATGGTGATGATCTGCAGGAAGCTTATCGCGAAGCTCTGGCAAAAGCCCCGACTCATGCTGCACCTCTCGGCATCAGTCGACGGGAAACCACAGATTCTCATGAGACGTACCTTGACAAATGATGGTGATGATCTGCAGGAAGCTTATCGCGAAGCTCTGGCAAAAGCCCCGACTCATGCTGCACCTCTCGGCATCAGTCGACGGGAAACCACAGATTCTCATGAGACGTACCTTGACAAATGATGGTGATGATCTGCAGGAAGCTTATCGCGAAGCTCTGGCAAAAGCCCCGACTCATGCTGCACCTCTTGGCATCAGTCGACGGGAAACCACAGATTCTCATGAGACGTACCTTGACAAATGATGGTGATGATCTGCAGGAAGCTTACCGCGAAGCTCTGCCAAAAGCCCCGACTCATGCTGCACCTCTCGGCATCAGTCGACGGGAAACCACAGATTCTCATGAGACGTACCTTGACAAATGATAGTGATGACCTGCAGAACGCTTACCGCGAAGCTCTGGCAAAAGCCCCGACTCATGCTGCACCTCTCGGCATCAGTCGACGGGAAACCACAGATTCTCATGAGACGTACCTTGACAAATGATGGTGATGATCTGCAGGAAGCTTATAGCGAAGCTCCGGCAAGGCCCCCGCCTGCTCATGATGTCCCAAATCTCGGCATCAGTCGACGGGACACTGGCGCGGCCTTCTCATGACGAACGGCTACCAACTGGAACATGATATATGTTAATTAATTTAAGTTATAGGAAAAACATAATATGCATATCAAAGGAGCATCATATTGTTCAAAAATTATACTGATATTGTGTAACTTATTGAAAACGAATGTAGTGAAAGGATCGTAGCATAGTTTCTATACACAATTTCCGAAGCTTATATTATAAACAAGTTTTTATACCTCAAAATTTACTGTTGCATTATGGATGCAGCAGAAAAAAAATTATGCAGATTTTTTTATTCATTTAAAGTCTAAGAGCGGAGAAAAAACGTAAAACCCAATTTAAATTTGTTTTAATGGAAAATAAATTAGTATTGTACTATACAGGGTTATTTCTGATCAATTAGCATCCTCTTAGGGGCTAATTTTGTACATCAAAACTTACAACTTCAGTTCTGCGACTTTTGTCAAACCTAAAAAAAGAAACAGGTGTTTTATAAATTTTGTCGCGGGTGAATGATATTTTTCTATGGAACAACATTTTTTTTTAGTTTTACAAAAGTCGCAGAACAAAAGTTTTTAGTTTTGATGTACAGAATAAGCCCCTAAACCTAAAAGGATGCTAATTGATTAGGAATAACCCTGTATAACACAAATTATTTGATAACACAAATTATTTTGTGTCGGCGCAATATGTTTCCGCAGATACAATCTCGGCGCTCCCAATATGGTCATCCGATAGCATGCTTGATTCGTAATTGTCAAATATTACGGTTCTCGAAGCAATTTCACTGTTACCAATATTTCATTTTACAATAACTAACTACTCGTACCTCTGGCCCTAAACCACTGCGCCATAAATTTTACTGCTCGAAAACTACCCATCAAACCGGGGTTTACAATTCATAGTCGAAATTAGCATTTATGCAAATACCCTGATAGAATTCGGCAGGCTGACATAACAGACGTGAATGGGGGAATATGATATGATCTAAATCTGTTGGCCGGATGGATCGATATAATCTGTCACAGGGGAGTATCGGTTACATTATTGTTTTATGGCAGGTTTTAAATTATTAAGTTATTTTAGTTTATTATGCAAAAAAAAAAAAAAATGTATACGCATTATCGTTAATATGCCAAAGAACAAGCTGTAAACTCTACTTCAAAGAACTAAATATGCTTACACTACCGTCTAAATTTAAGAAATCACTAACTGACTGGCCTCTAACGAACTGCTTTTATAGTATCAAGGAATATAATAATTTTAATAATTAATTGATTATACTGACATACCTATGTAATAAATTCATGTAATAAATATTTGCACGTCTGCTTGCAGACTGAATGCAATGTAAGTATAAAACTAACCTGTTATGACTTGTATTGTACATGTATTCTATGCAAATAAACTACTTGATTTGATTTGATTACATATCTATGAATCAGCGTCTTTTGTAAGAAAACATTCACATCTGTACACATCTGAAACTAATCCCCGCAGAAAATATAAATTTAAACTACCAGGGCCGCGTCTAGAAATGTTCAAAAAGGTCCTCTGTATACGTCAATTAATATACAACAATATCCTTAATGATATAACAGAGAAACATCATTTAAAAGCTTCCAAAAGAAACTCCGTCATTACCTAGTACAAAAGTGTTATTACAAACTAAACGAATTCTACAAAGATAAAAATTAACAACCATTGCAATGTACCTAGCTAGTCTCATTTAAGAATACTTAATTATTTAACTTACTTAAAGATTAGCATGATAAGTAAGTATTATTAAGTACCTATTAAATTATTAGAAAATAATTATGATATGCCCTATAGGGTTCACATGTACACCTCTGAATAGTATGTGTTCAATGTAATTGAACATGTATGTATTGCAAAACCTTCAACATGCCGAATACACCGTCCGCGACCCAGATACGCCGGGCATCGACACCTCCGCGGCCAGAGCACGTGTGCTGACGGTGCTTCACACCGACACGGCACACAAATATGGTTTTTTGTATGTAGATTGTAAGTGTTTTAGTATATAAGTTGTTTAGTTTTAAAATAAAATTAATTACTACCGAAGACTGGTTTTAATTCACCACCTCCGAGAAGACCCCACCTGGAGCAGCCAAGAAGAACCCAACTACCTGGAGCAGCAAGAAGAGCTCAGAGGGAAGCCGCCCGCCCAGCCAACCGGCTGTGACCAGAGGCTCCACCGCCCGCCCTGCACGAGGTTTCTGCCCGCCCTACGCTGAGCGCTGCTCCGCCCGCCCGCCTTCCACGAGGTCACGTCCGCCCGCGACGAGCCGACCTCCGCCCTGACGCCGAGCGCTACTGAGAGCGGCCTCCGTAGCACCGTCCAGCACTCCTGCTGGACCTAACCCTTTCCCTCCACTGCGGCATAAGACACCTTGTAGCCGTTGCCATCTGCATCGTTCACGTGAGCCTGCGTGAACGGCAGTGGAGTATCATTCCCTGCGCACATTGCACGACGTGCGTATCCCTATTACCTTCCCCCATTCCGCTTGTTGCCTTAGGTCGCCGGCAACAGGTTTTCCCGTACCTATCTGTATATATGTATATATCGCTCTATGGTTAGGGCTAGGTATTATAGATAGGTAGGTAGGTTAGCTAGGGACCCAGTGGTGAGTATCCTTGTATAGGAGAGTAGGGGTCTCTAACTTAGCTAGGGAATCTATCAATAGGTACTAGTTTGACATTGTCATACTAGATCGTAGGGTCTTGTAGGTAATGTTAGGTACTACAGATTGATAGGCTCCCTCTTAGAAACTTGCAGTTTGACTGTTACAGCACTCAGAGCTCACGCTCTAGTGCTTTAATAGTTTAATCAGGCGTTTAGGTAACTGCCAGTAGCACATTGGCAGGTAGCTAAACGCTCTGAAAACTGTCAAGTCGCAACCAACCTAGAGTGATACAGATTTACGACCTGCATTGCTCTGGGGTTTCCGTCAGGCGTTGGAGAATTTAGTAGTCGGCGACTATTATTTAACCTAACGCCTAGACATATGGTCCTTCGAGAATTTTTGACCCGGAAGGCCTGGACATATGGTCCTTCGACAATTTTTGAACCAGTAGGTAAATTTTGCGATCCTCCTGTCCCTGGTAGATGAATTTTGACTGACAAACACCTTTGAAGTACTACAGGCTAGCGTACTCAACCAAGCGCTAGTTTTGTTGTACGGATAAGCACTGACGTTTACGCTGAGCTGCTTTCGATCGGTAGCGGATCGGGCCCCGGCCTCCCACAAGCGGGAATCACCGGTGTTTTGAGAAGCCGCACGTACCGAATCGAGGATAAGACGAACGCAGCGAAGCATAGGGTGTAGCTGATAGGAGTAGGGATAGGAATCAAGAAAGAAAAACCAAGAGAGAAGAACGAAGAAAGAAGAAACACAATGGATATTACCACAATCAATAACTTATTAAGAAGCCAAGATAAACAGTTAGAAGAATTACAACAGATATTCAGAAATATCAAGAAAGATTCATCTTATAGAAAAACTGACGCCTATTTGAAAACGAAGAGACAAAGAGTGGAAGAAATAATAGAAGAAGTCACTCACACCCATGAAGTCCTCCAATTTGAAGAATCCTTACAAAATCACAAATATATTACGTTGGGTTATTTTACCAAAGTGAGAAGCCTTTACCTAGAGATAATTGAATACTTAGACAGTTGTAACAAAACTGAACAGATTGAACACAGAGAAACAGTCAAAACACCGGCAAAAATACAATCACAACTCTTCTTGATAAAAATATTAAGAAACAAACTGAATAGATCGTCTGAATTGTTAAGAATAGATCAAGTACACAAGGAAACACTTGACACCAGTAGATCACAACTAGAACAGTCACTCGAAGAAGTACTAAAGCAACACGCGGTGCTTATGCAAGAAGAAGAGTTAATCAGCCACGATTATTTTAGAAATGACGTCATCGATGATGTCCAGATGGAAGTAGAACCAGTCATCCAAGAATTACTTAGTAGAAGCTTAAGCCAGTCCTTTAACCAGAAACAAGAAACAGTCATGAATACCACCGTGAACTTACCGAAAATTAACATACCGTATTTTAATGGCACGTATGAATCCTGGGAATCATTTTACGACCTATTTAAGAAAATCATACATGACCACAGAACGTTATCTCTCACAGAAAAAATGCAATATTTAAAAACTCATGTAAAAGACGAAGCAGCCAAATTAATTAACCACTTAACAGTATGTGACGAACATTACGAGAGAGCGTGGACTCTATTAACAAGTAGATATAGAAACGAACGGATTTTGGTAACAAGGCACATAGATAACATAATACATTTACCAAAGATAGAAAAGGGCAATGCTGACAATTTGAAGAAACTTCACGATAACATGAATGAAAGCCTGGAAGCGCTCAAAGGGTTGGGGCTCAATATAGAATCTTGGGATCCATTTTTAACCAGAATCATTACATTAAAATGGGATTCTGAAACAAACGAAAGGTATGAGCAACATGTAATGCAGCCTAAACAACTTCAAAAGTTATCAGATGTTATGGACTTCTTACAACGAAGATTTATGTCATTAGAAGCATGTGGCATGAAACATACAGTAACGCAATACTCGTATACACAAAATCAATTAGAAGTTTACAATTCAACGCCCGTTGGAAGAGGTTGTTGGCTATGCGATACCCGCATGCATAACATATACGGTTGCACCAAATTCAGAGCATTATCATTAACAGAACGAAATAGAGCAGTATTTACGAACAAAAAATGCAGGCGTTGTATAAACCACAATAAAGACGAGCAATGTTACACATCAGGCAAGTGTGTTCAATGCGGATCACCAGATCACCATTCGTTATTACACCCACATGAACGAACAAAACAAAAAGAAGCTCAGAACCATAGGCCGCCGTATAGAGAAGCTAATAGCACACCATATACTTTAACAAATCAAGGAGTTACATCGAACATAGCAACCAACGCATCGACAGAAGACACGTTATTAGCTACAGCAGAGGTACAAGCTAGAGCTGCCGACGGCTCAACGCATCGACTGAGAATATTGTGTGACCAAGGGTCACAAGCATCATTTTGCACAGAACGTGTAGCGCAAATAATGTCATACCCACGCCGAAGAATAAGAACTCAAGTAACTGGTATTGGAGACGAAATACCAAAATCATCAAACTACTCAACGAATATTGTATTAGAGCCAAGATTACCAACTGGTTACAAGTTACCAGTGAACCTAGTAATATTACCAAAATTAACCCGATCAATACCTAACAGAGACATTCCTGAATTGAGATCGAAATGTCTTGCCGATCTACTAGTAGCAGATCCAAATTATAATAAAAGAAGTCCCATAGATATAATCTTGGGAGCTAAAGAATATAGCAAGTTACTGCTGAACGGTTTCCAGAAAGTACAAGAAGGAGTGATTGCTCAAAATACGAAGTTTGGGTGGATACTTTCTGGAAAATGTGAAGTTGGGAAACGTACAAATTCCACAAGAAAATTACATTTAAGAACACAAGTTAAGAAGACAGAAGAATTGCGTAAAGATCGAGATTTAGAAGGAGAAGAAGGAAGAAATACGAAAACAGTTCCAGTAGACGATAATTACCAGCAGAAATACTACATACCGTATCATGCCTTAAAATGCAAAGATCCAGATGAACATTATTATTCATTTATACCAAAGAGAAATGCAGAAAGATGGAAAACATGTGCAGCAAACCGATTACCAGATGTCCAGAGATTGTTACTGAAAACCAAATGGAACCATGAAGTTACATCTGCGAATCCAGCAGATATCACGTCAAAAGAAACATTACCGAGTAACTATGAGAACCTATCACTATGTTGGAGAAGACCAGAATGGATGAAACGCGAAGACATTCCAACGATACGAACAACACCAGAAACCTATGATGAAGAAAATAAAGCACTTCATATCACCGTTGATACGAAACCGGAAAACGAGTTATGGGAGCAACGTTTAAGATTCCAGAGAATGCTACAAAATATATCCTATTGTTCGAGAATGGATAATACAACCAAAAGACTACTAACTTGTCAGAACTGCCAAGCCTAATTCCAGTTATTAATGCAGAAGGAGTAATGAGACGCAGAGGAGAATTGGAGATTAACATACCAAATACCAAAAACCACGAAGCGACAAACACCTTGTTGGAGCACCTAATTTAAATTCCATTGGTAAAAGAAGAAAATGACATACAAGCAAATTATCCTACAAATCCTACGACAAAAAAATATATGAAAAGAATATGCATGGAAGAAAATCTTTGCTATTCCTGGAGTGGCGAAGACCATGCAATACAAATATTGCATGGTTAACCAACCAGCACCGTGAGCGAAGCCGAAAATAACGAGGAACAAGGAAAAACGTCCGGACTACTCCAGAAAAACTATAGGAAATGTCAGCTCTAGAACAACCCGGAGTTGCCATTCTACACTGAGAGCTGGCAGAATGTTCAATGTAATTGAACATGTATGTATTGCAAAACCTTCAACATGCCGAATACACCGTCCGCGACCCAGATACGCCGGGCATCGACACCTCCGCGGCCAGAGCACGTGTGCTGACGGTGCTTCACACCGACACGGCACACAAATATGGTTTTTTGTATGTAGATTGTAAGTGTTTTAGTATATAAGTTGTTTAGTTTTAAAATAAAATTAATTACTACCGAAGACTGGTTTTAATTCACCACCTCCGAGAAGACCCCACCTGGAGCAGCCAAGAAGAACCCAACTACCTGGAGCAGCAAGAAGAGCTCAGAGGGAAGCCGCCCGCCCAGCCAACCGGCTGTGACCAGAGGCTCCACCGCCCGCCCTGCACGAGGTTTCTGCCCGCCCTACGCTGAGCGCTGCTCCGCCCGCCCGCCTTCCACGAGGTCACGTCCGCCCGCGACGAGCCGACCTCCGCCCTGACGCCGAGCGCTACTGAGAGCGGCCTCCGTAGCACCGTCCAGCACTCCTGCTGGACCTAACCCTTTCCCTCCACTGCGGCATAAGACACCTTGTAGCCGTTGCCATCTGCATCGTTCACGTGAGCCTGCGTGAACGGCAGTGGAGTATCATTCCCTGCGCACATTGCACGACGTGCGTATCCCTATTACCTTCCCCCATTCCGCTTGTTGCCTTAGGTCGCCGGCAACAGGTTTTCCCGTACCTATCTGTATATATGTATATATCGCTCTATGGTTAGGGCTAGGTATTATAGATAGGTAGGTAGGTTAGCTAGGGACCCAGTGGTGAGTATCCTTGTATAGGAGAGTAGGGGTCTCTAACTTAGCTAGGGAAACCGTAGGGAATAGGTAAGTACTGATTTGAGTTAGGACCTGTAGGGATAGGGTCCTGTAGGAAATCTAGGGAATCTATCAATAGGTACTAGTTTGACATTGTCATACTAGATCGTAGGGTCTTGTAGGTAATGTTAGGTACTACAGATTGATAGGCTCCCTCTTAGAAACTTGCAGTTTGACTGTTACAGCACTCAGAGCTCACGCTCTAGTGCTTTAATAGTTTAATCAGGCGTTTAGGTAACTGCCAGTAGCACATTGGCAGGTAGCTAAACGCTCTGAAAACTGTCAAGTCGCAACCAACCTAGAGTGATACAGATTTACGACCTGCATTGCTCTGGGGTTTCCGTCAGGCGTTGGAGAATTTAGTAGTCGGCGACTATTATTTAACCTAACGCCTAGACAGTATGTATTAGATTTAAACTCTAATTTGTTTTTTTTTTTCATGTGTATAATGTATGCGTAAATAAATAAAGAAAGAAAGTATAGTTGAGTAGATTGCTTGAATTAATCAACACTATTTATATAAGGTTCTTATTTTGTTACCTGGTTTTTATGTGGTAAATTCATATCATATTAAACTCAGTGCAACCTAAGCTGAGCGACGAGTGTAGACATGACTTTTGAATTATACACTCACTAGGGCTATGACTAAAATAAATAAATAAAATAAAATAATCTCTTCGTCTCGGTTGCGACGTCTGCGAGCCCCACACCTGTATTTGTGGGGCGAGAGTAGAAGCTGACGGCCATCACGGCCTGACCTGCATTCGTAGCGCCGGACGAAGGCCTAGACATCATGGCATCAATAATTTGCTACAGCGTGCCCTTGTGTCTGCCGAGGTCCCGAGCGTTCTGGAGCCCCCCGGCTTGTCTCGGTCAGACGGTAAGAGACCTGACGGTCTTACTTTGATTCCATGGCACAAAGGGCGCTGCCTCGTGTGGGATGCAACGTGTGTTAGCACCTTTGCATCCTGCCACCTCCTCGCCACCCAGCAATCAGCTGGTGCGGGAGCGGAGGCGGCCGCCAGAGGCAAACGCCTAAAATATGCCTGCCCGGAATCGGCGTACGATTTCGTCCCTTTTGCTGTCGAGACGGCTGGTCCGTGGTGCTTCGAAGCTCGGAGATTTGTTAACAACCTGGGACGGCGCCTTGGAGAAAAAGGCCGCGATTCTCGCTCTGGCTTGTATTTAGTCCAGCACATATCTCTGGCGATCCAGCGCGGCAACGCGGCGAGCATTATGGGCACTTTTGGCCAGGGCACTATAAGGGGAGGGCTATTCGATTAGATTTTATAATTAATTACTTTGACACTTTCTTGACTCATTTACTATTTGTTACATTTAAAATTGATGACTTGTTTTTAACACTATTTTGATTGTTAATTTATAATTTGTAATTATTGTATGACATTGTGTATATTCGGTAAATAAATTATTACCTGAATAAAATAATAAAATTAATAACTCTTCGGTTTTTTTCGTTGTAGCATAATGCAGGAAAATAGATCCCAGACATAAAATTACAAAATTAGGGCTGAATAAAAACTAAATAAAAAGAATTTCTACATACATTTGTTTTGTTCATCTTCCGAACCCATTAGACAAAAATAAAGGAATCTCAGAATCAGAAATACTAAAAAGAGATGGCATTAAACTTTACCGAGATTTCATGCCAACCAAGAACAATAAAATTCTTTTTCATTACATTACTTCTTGTCTTCTATCAGTTTTGCAGCGGAGTAAGAAGCAAACGTAAAATAGAAATATATTATATTAGTAAGAATCACCACAACGAACCTCATTCTACGTCTACTCTTTCAATTTTTTTGATCCCATAAAAAAGAGAGAGAGGATTTATAGAAAGACAATGATGACCATCATCCATTCATCTATGCATCAGCCACATGGCGTGACTAGCCACATGAAGATCTCCTATAAGACCGGTTGGAAGCGACTTGCATCCAGCATGATCCTGTGGTCTTAATGAGACCATCTACCGACCTCGTAGGTAGACATCCTACGCTGCGCTTGTTTTCACTTTTCAATCCCATCGGTCATCATTCCTCCGTGCTGTATGGCCTTCCCACTGCCATATTTACTTGCCAATCCACCGGGCTATGTTAGTGACTTTCGGTCGGTTCTAATGTACATGATGAGTACCAATAAACCCATCCTACATCTTCCATCTTCCTCTGTAGCGGAAGCCCGTGCTTGGAAACCAGATTTATCAGCCGATCAAATTCAATTGCGCCTGTCGCGAAATTGACTAAAAATTCCGCCGACGATCGCCTAACTTTTACAAATTTGAATCACTTGTCTCGGGTCGTCTGGATTTAGATCTTTATTTTAAGTCTGGCAATTTTTGAGCTTTGAAATGATAATCTAGTTTGTTTGCAGCGACAAATAGTTATTTAAAACATCTGTTGGGACTGTTGGGAGATCAGTAATTCTATATTATTAGTAACTAGCGACCCGCCCCAGCTTCGCACAGGTTTATTGTACATATAAACCTTCCTCTTGAATTACTCTATCTATTAAAAAAAACTGCATCAAAATTCGTTGTGTAGTTTTAAAGATATAAGCATACATGGGGACATGGGGACAGCGGAAGCGACTTTGTTTTATACTATGTAGTGATTTGATCATGATTTTTTGGGATAGTTTTAGTTAATTTCTCCTATTTTTTTCTGAACTACTTTCTCCTATTTTTCTGGCAACATAAAATAACATGGCGAAGAATTTTATACTTTATTCTAAAAGTTTGTATTTTAGTATAAGTACTTACAGAAAAATTACATTGAAATGAAATATAAAGCATATTTAAATTATTTATTGATTTAATAGAAACAAAATTTAAGATACGTAACTCGTACAATTTCATATATAAGATTTTTTTTAAATCTCCATCGTTATAATATTCCTACTTTAGTTATCCAATGAGCTGATAACTTTGAAACGGCTGAACCAATTTTTATTAAACATATATTTTAAGATATGTTTCATAAAAATTGGTTCAGCCGTTCGAGAGCTACGATGCCACAGACAGACGCAGCCACTTCAAACTTATAGCAATTATAGCACCCGATCGTTTTTGCGCCGGGAGTTAAAAACAAAACACAACACAACATACTTATAAACAAACTAGTAAGTCACCAAATCCTTGTTGATTTTCAATTAATAAATGGTCTAACATACACACCCAATAATATGAGATCACAATAAAATACTCCAATCGCTGTCTCATAAAGCTTAAGCTTAACAAAACTGCACTTGATCCCTAAAGCCACCTTAAAGCTCCATAATCACCTTAAGCGCAGAAGCTTACAATAAATACCATCGCGCCATTACCACCTAATAAAAATGTTACGGCCAATATTTTCCCAATTTTTTTAAACCCAATAGCCTGTTAACAAAGAAAAACGTTCCGTGTATTTTAGGTAATAGAATAGAAAATTGAAAAGCAATAGGTCAAAGACGGCCCAAGGCGGTCTCGTCGAGTGATTCATCTTTTTGAGGGCTGCCTTTTGGAAGTTGGTGGCTTAAGTAGCTTCCGTACCGGCGAGCGGTCCGACTGTTTTTGTTTGGGTGTTGAGTTGATCGGTTTCGGTCAGCCTGCAATTACACTTTACAACTCTGTAGGTACTGAAGATTATTAAGTAGTAAGTTCATTTTATGCTAAAGCCCAGTTGAAATCCTATACCTCATAAATTAGAATCATAATTCCACTTAATGTGAAGTTAAATGGAATAACTATTGTGTACCTTTAGGGTACCTACAGAACGTACACTCGTAGGGCTCGTATCGTAGCTAAAGCGTAGCAGCTACGGGTTTTAGTGAAGCTACAGCTACGGCGTAGCCTGAATACGTGTTTTTTTTGCGATCATTGAAGTGAAGTCATGGTAAGTATAAACGATTTTCAGATGGGTGACCGCAGATGGCATATGAAACTGATTGTTATGTGACTTAAATGACAAATTAGATTGTAGAGCCTGATTGTCTTAACCTCTGAATGAGAACTAACTAGTCCCAACCGTTTATGTAATTATATTGCCTTAAAATGATGACATCATAGCTAGCCACCCGACCTTTATGCGTTTATGGACTTGTTTTTTAACTCACATAACTTTATGATAAACATTATTTCTTAATAAAAATGCAAGTAATAAAAGCAAATGCTTTTTTTTTTTGTTTTTGACCGACTTCCAAATAGGTGAAGGTTCTATGTTCTTCTGTATGTTTTTTTTGGTGTAACTATGTTCATCGAAAATTCCGCCAATTATGAACCGAATCGAAAAATTCTTTTATTAGTTCGTAAGGGTAGAAGAAGTGGATCATTTAAATTTTCCAGAAACCGGCTGAGCCGTTTTTGAAAAATCAACAGTAATGTAAACAATTCAAGCGAAATATTCGAATTTTGTAACCGATGGAAAGCAGTTTTGCAATTTTTTTGCGAAAACTAATTATGTTATAAGCATAAATGCTGCAAAGTCATCCGTAAACCTCTCACAGGCGGGATGTATTAATATGCGTTGAAATGACACAAAATTGTAGCTACCCCAAGACTTTTTCATTATGAACAACTTTTACTATGGGACCAACCTCGTTATAGAGAAAAGTGCACTTTGCAAAGTGACAGTTTGTAATTTAAGTTTAATAAACACGTATAATGAAACATCTCACAACAAAAGACAGGCCATAAATCATTCAGAAAACTTCCGTAGATCCGTTGTTGTTCTAATTTTTAGAAAAAGTAACAACACTAACAACAACAATCTTATAAAACCTTTTATGTGTCCTAAGCCAACAGATAATGTTTGTAGGATAGAAGCGAAATAAGCTTGTTACATTTTGTGATATTAAGTAAAACTAACATAGAAGAAGATTAGTAGGCAGAGAAAATAAAGAAAGTACTGGAGAATTATAAATGTTGAGGAGAAATGTTACATTTTATTAAGAACTCAGCATATCGTTAGCGAAAAACCTAAAATAAAAAGTACCAACAATTGGAAACCATTCAACTCTAAAAATAAGTTCAATAAGAAATTCTAATTCAATAAAATAACGTCTATTTTAGTGTTAAACTCACTAGTAGATATTCGGTGGTGACTTTCTATTACAATTTTCAAATTGCAGTCTAATTTAAGAACTTGCATTCAGTTCACAACATTCAGTTATTTCTGGTGGGCGTTAAGTCACAAATTGAGTATTCATAAATACAAAGTTAAACACACATTACTAGGTTCTTTAGTGTAGGATTATTTCATTCTAAGAAAATACAATTTAAATGTTAGACTATAATCTATGTTTTTAGGGTTCCATACCCATAGGGTAAAAACAGAACCCTATTACTAAGACTCCGGTGTCCGTCTGTCCGTTTGTCTGTCACAAGGCTGTATTTCATGAACCATTACAGCTAGAAAGCTGAAATTTTCACAGATGATGTATTTCTGTTGCCGCTATAATAACAAATACTAAAAACAGAATAAAATTACTTTTTAAAGGGGGCTCCCATACAGCAAACCTTATTTTTAAGCCGTTTTACGCTCGATATTTATAATGGTAACAGGTAGATGCTTCAAAATTTCTCAGAATACTCGTATCAAGAGTATATTCACACCAATAATAAAATAAAATTAAATAGATATTTTAGGGGGGCTCCCATACAGTACGGAACCCTCCGTGCGAGAGTCAGACTCGTACTTGGCCAATTATTTTTTAAAGTCAGGGTTGAAGGATTAGATGTAATTTGTAAATTGAATTATATAATGTAATAAGACACATAGATAGATATGTATTGACATTAGGTAATTTTAGCTCAAAGCTGCTTAATTTCAAGTCTAAATCTTGTAGCGTAGCTACTAACAATACTTATTTCTTTCTCGTTGCACGACATTTAAACATCACAATCATTCGTTTTATGCACTTTTGGACTTTACTTAATAAACAAATCGAAAACATTAAATAGCAAATGAAATTGCAAATGCAGTGACTTTGAAGTTAGCAAGTAATGAGACAGTAAAAGTGACAGTTGGTTTGACGCTGTCATGTATGGACTGCTTGTCGCTGTCATGTATGGACTGCTTGTCGCTGTCATTGTTCGGACTGATCCGTAAAGAAAAAAAAGAAATTATTTGTGTCTGTATTTTTCATAACCTTGTTGGGAGAATGGAACGTAAATAAGTATGTTTTGTTTACAAGGCGTAGTAGATTAAGTGCGGTGACGTCATAAGTGGATGCGTGATTCGAAACGGTTGAAAGGTGACAAGTGAGTTATCAAATTTTCATTTGCGATGGCAAAAAGCTTTTTCTGGAGACTTCGTTGAAGAATGTGGTGCTCCGGACATCCATCTGCTTTAGGGCGGAGGCGTTTAAAAAGAGGCGATTGAGGTTAGTCAATTGATTTAGTGATTCTCTCGTCAATTTGATCTGAATTTTGATTCGCTGGAAAAAAACATTTTTTTGATCTTGGAATCATCCCGGTGAAAAATACGAGCGATACTTATTTGCCGTCTGGTTTGTCCATAGCCTCTTCCCGCGACCTGATTGATCTTCCCGCGACCCGACTGATCTTCCCGCGACCCGATTGATTCCCCGACGGACCACGCGCTGATGATTCCGGACTCCTGATTTTTGCACACGTCATTTTGGTTGTATCGACGGGCTAGCCTGGTGGCGTACCTGCCAGCCTACACCTGTTTCCACTTGCGGATTTCATCCTGCGAGCATGCCTGCCACGGATCCACAAGTAATACCTATTTAGTTTTTTTACATAACCCAGAGCCACATGGTCACTTTGGTATGAATATTAAGTTCACCCTCTTCTACAAATTTCCACGATTGAAGCCTTCTGGACAGAGTTTAGACGTATGAGACATTCCTCGTTTTCACTGTATGATCCATGCTTTAGTGAACATAAGTAGACTTTATTTTTATCCCCGGACTAAACGACTAGCTACCGTTTTGTTCGCTTGATTGTAATTAATGTTAGAAATCACATTAGTTTGTATTTTATGCAATATCGCAGACGGTATATGCACAGTCTATAATAGTTAAGTTAATTACCCGCCACATTGTTAGAAGTTTGGTTTAATTAGGTTCGCTTTAATTTAAGTACTGAAAATATAGCAATAAGTATTGATAAACTTTACAACGGTTAAGTTTGTGTAATTTTAAGCCCGTTGGCATTAAGACCATTCTGGTCACCACCGAGTAAACTTACCCGCTTTAGACTTAAGATAATTTAATGTAAATTCAAAGAGTTAAGGTCATTACAAATAAATTTGTTGTGATTTAAATTACAAAACAAAATCTTTTAATTTTGTCCTCGCTCAACAACTCACAGGTAGATAATAATACGGTCTTTGGGAACAGAGGTTCTTTGTTCTTATCGACTTAGTTTATCCAGGTAACATTTTGTTTATTTGTCAAGTAACTGCGACACCACACCTTCGAAGGTGTTGTATCATTTGTCCCCTCTAGTATCATTAGTCCATTTTTGTATCATTTGTCCCTTTGCTCTAACTGGTAACGTTTTACATCACCACTACCCCTTTTAAATCGCCACATTTAATTCATCTTCTTTTAAAATTATTTTTTTTTTATATCACGTTACAATCTACGAGTAATTGCAAACTCCAAAGAGACTCAATTATTCCGTGAAAATAAACTTTAAATTGTCAGAAAAGCGTAGACTACACCGTTCAAATAAATCTCCCCTATAACTACCGATGGGCAACTAACAAGGCCATTACACACTGGAGGGCGATAGTCCGTTTAGCCAAGAGGCGATTAATCTTACGTGTGCACACAGCTTTACCTCGGGATCTGTTTGACTTCTTATTAGGGAAGTGGGCTTGGTCAATAGGAAATTGGTGGTTTCTTTAACGCTTAAATGGGTTGGTAGTGATTTTTGTTACTGAAATGTATAATTTGATAAAATTTGTAAATTGACGACGATGGTAATATTATATTTAAGACAGCTACTAGAGGTATACAGGGTTATTTCTAATCAATTAGCATTCCTTTAGGGGCTTATTCTGTACATCAGAACCAACAAATTTTGTTCTGCAACTTTTCTCAAAACTATAAAAAAAAATTGTTGTTCCAAAAAAAATACTGTTTACCCGCGACAAAATGTATGAAACAGCTGATTTTTTGTTGAGTTCTGACAAAAGTCGCAGAACAAAAGTTGTTAGTTTTGATGTACAGAATAAGCCCCTAGAAGGATGCTAATTGATTAGAAATAACCCTGTGTACGAACTTGGTAATATTATATTTAAGACAGCTACTATACCTATAGGTATGTAATATTTTATAACATCTTAACTTGTAATGTAATTTAGGCGGGCGCTTTGGTGCCGGCCTGTAACTGCCCACCTATTAATACTGTAAATAAAATGAAACTAGAACTTTATCGACATTATACCTGCCTCCTATAACTGGTACTGGGCCGATTATTATAACATTCGCAATGGTAATCGTAATTTGGTATAAATCTCTCTAAGTAGTTAACCATTCCCATGAAATGCTCTGTTTTGACGTGACAACGTCTTATAAATTGGTTTGCCGGGTGACACTTCAAGAAACTGCGTTACGCTCCGCTCACACTTTTCTCGAACTACCCCCTACTTAAGATTTAATCAGTTATTGTCAATAATAATTACTAACACCTAATAATTACAAACAACGAGACGAATGAGACGAATGAGAGCGAGTGTAAGTGCCTCTCACTCGCTCTCATTCGTCTCAAAGTCGTTGTCACGTAAAACTTTCGCCCGTATACCGACTTTACAGGCAACTGTTTTTTTTTTATCTGTCGGTCTCGCAATATTATTGATTGCACTGATACGACTGGACATTGGGCTGATGCCCTCGCTACTTAATCTATGTTCTAGCAAATTAACTTCCGAAGCTCTAAACACGCACCTATGCTTTTTGAATTTGACACCGTAATGAATGGCCTCCTAATCACCTCTTTAAGTCTGTCGTCGTGTTCTTTTTTTCGTTACGCCCCCAAACCAAAATGTCATAAGCGAAGACGTCTACCCCCAGCATAGAAAATATTTTATACATTTCATTGTGAAATAGTAAATAGCAATACATAGTTCCAGCCCGCATTCTATGGCTTTAAAAATATTCAGTAAATTGCCAAATAATCTAAAAGATATCGAAAAGGAAAACTGTTTTATAAAACAACTAAAAATTATTCTATTATCCAAATGTTATTACACATTAGACGATTTTTTAACGATAATCTAGAAACAATAATAATAAACCGTTACAATACGAATCATACGAATAATAAAATTGCCATACCCTTATCAGGGTCATATGTATAACTATACAAAACATGTTAATTAAGAAACATGTAAATTTCATATGTTGCAATAAATGATTTGACTTTGACTTTGAAATATTTCCGGTGCACAATATATTCCAAAAGGCATTCGAAGCCATCTGAATCAACCATACGGAGTACAAAATTTACAGAGTTTTGAACTTTCTTCGTCCAATCTCAGCATCCAAAACCCGTTTTTGGCGTCGATTTTAGAAAATACCTTAGCGCACGTCAAGTTGCCCGTTATCTCCTCCAAAGTAGGAAGTTGAAAATGACAGCGGCGCACGGCCTTGTTTAGATCATACGGATCCAAACAAATCCTAAGTTTATCGGGTTTTTCGACTACCACGAAATTCGAGACCCAATCGGTAGGCGAGTCCTCTTATACAATGATGCCTAAACTTTCTAAGTTATCTAACTCTAATTTCAACTTAGGTCTAATTTTCATGGCGACTTTTCTAGACGCATTTACTACGGGACGCACTGTTTTATCGACTTCGATTTTATAAACATTTGGTAAACATACTATTCCTTCGAACACAGATTTTTCGATTACAAACTCTGAGATGTCGCATTCTGTTTTATCGTTACGTACAATCAGTTTTAATTCATGGCAGGCTTTAGTGCCTAATAAATTATTGGAATTTAAATTCAAAACATAGATTTGTTGTCGAATCCGCAAGTTATTGTGACTTAGAAAAGATTCGAAATAACCTACTACGGGTAATTTCGTTTAACTAACTTGTAAAATGCATTTAGTTTTCTTTATTTAGTTTTCTTTAGTATTGTCTCCGAAAAGCCTGCTTCTTTATATGTACGTAACGACATCACGGAATTTTCCGTCCCACTATCTAGCTTAAAGTTTATTTTTATACCATCAACCATGACGTCATCAAACCAAGAATCACAATTCCATTCCAATTCGAAGTAGGCACTTCGTCGAAAGATAGGCAACATAACGACTCACATGTCTCGTCGCAGTCCTCAGTCTCCTCGTAGTCCTCCAATTCGCTCACATACTTAGCACGACACATACGCGCAAAATGACCAATGCGCTTACATTTGTAACACTTGTCGTGCCACGCACAAACCAACTCCGTGTTTACGACCACAATTACCGCACGAAATATGTAAATTTCCTCCACGAACATTCTGCTGGAACCTCTGGGGCTGGCGCGCAGGCACAGCCACAGCCCGGGCGCGCGGCGCGGCGGTGGCGCCCGCTCGCACTGCCTCCAGAGCGAGGGCCGGCCCGGCGCCGGCGCACGCCTCGGCCTGCCAGCCTGCAGTTTCTACCACACGGCACTACGATATTGCCTCTTCCAAGTTTAGCTTCGATTTGGCCAACATTCGCTCCCGCATGCCAGGATCCTTAATACCTCTAATAGTCGGAGTCATAATGAGACTTTTTTTTAACTGACCGAACTCGCACAATCCTTAGTTTTAGTGCGCTCAGGAATTTATTGAAACTACCCTCACGTTGAAAAATTTCGAAGAACACATGTCGCTCGTTGTTTATATTACGTGTCGGATCACAATGAAGTTTGAGCTTCAATACTAATTCTTCATAATCAGTTTTGTCCTCCAGGTCCAAATCTTCGAATATTTCCCGGCCATATTTTCCAATGACGTGTAAAAATTACGCGCACTTCTCCCTGGACGCTGCATCCTCCTTGCCCGTGGCGATCAATCAAAGGCAGCTTTCCAGTCGCGCCAGTTTGCAGCCATGTTGCCGTCCTCGCTCAGGCGGCCGGCTGCTACAGCGCCGCGTGCCCCACGTCTCTCGGCGTCGCTCGAGTTGTCTCCGATTTCACCGACATGTTATCCTTTGATAATGACACAATTCCACTCAAAATAATTCCTATTATTCACACCTGATACCATGTAGTATCCGGGAAACATATAATCAAACAGCCATGTGCTCGGTTACAAGACAACTGATTTATTTCTAAGTACCCGCATACTACATTAAATAAATATAAACCTAAAACTACCTACATACAACACTCATGATGGGTGCATCAAAAACTGACCAATGAGCATAAAGACCACAAAGTAGGTTGTCGCAGATTAGTAATTGTGAAACTCAATGGAGGGAAATAATCTGCCAAGTACGAGTCGGACTCGCGCACGAAGGGTTCCGTACTATATGGAAGCCCCCTTTAAATAATTTATTTTATTTGAATTATTTATTACTAAAGTAAGCACGCAGTTAAATATTCTGTGAACTTTTCAAGCATCTACCTGTTATCATTATGGATATTGAACGTAAAAAGGCCAAACATTTAGATTTTTTGCATGGGAGCCCCCCTTAAATATTATTTTTATTCTATTTTAATTGGTATTTGTTGTTATAGTGGCAACAGAAATACATCGTTTGTGAAAATTTCAGCTTTCTAGCTATGGCGGTTTATAAGATACAGCCTGGAGACAGACAGACGGAGCATTTCTTAAAACATTTGTCATAAAAAAATCATTGATCGAATAGTGACATTTTTGTGTGAGAAGAGCTTTTAATTTATTCTTAAAACAATTTACCTCTTGATCCCTTATACACTTTGGTACATGATTGCATTTAACAGTTTTTGAATGAAAAATTCTACGTTTTTTTGGTCCTCGATTTTTTTGTATTTAAAGAATGAGTATATCCTGCCTCGTCTACCATGTTCTTGTAGCTCAGAACCTAACTATGGTTAGTCAATTTACAAAATTGAAGAAAATGTATGAAGATAGACTACCGGACTGAAATTTTAGGATTTTTAATACCTCTAAGAATTAGTCATTAGAGGTACCTTCTTATTAACTTATACATTTAGGAAAGTGTAAACGTAATCAAAGTGAACCTGTTGATACACAAAATGATAATTAATAATTTTTATAGTTTTTAAGTATCTAAGTTCTTTTGGCGTGTTCCATGTATGTCTAAGAGATAGGTCTATACCCAGCAGTAGGATAAAGAAGGCTGAAGATGACGATGATGATGATGTATGTGTACCCATGAAAGACGATAACAACATCGTTTAACAACAATCCAATGCGTTCGATATTACGGCGTATTAATAAGTAAGAAAAATTTTTTTTTCTTAATAAGTAAGAAAAAAATCTACTAAATTATAAGAAATTCCAGACATTCATCTGTTATCCTAATAATGTTTTTCTTCATAGTTCAAAAGCTAGTACTATTAAACAACACGCACATAACTTTGAAAGAACAGGGAGGACAATAAACAAACTCAGAAGTACAGAGTAGAAAGCTACAGGAAAGTTTTGGGTTCCCACCAACTTAAGGGCAGTAATCTTATGACCTCCAAGCCAAGCTGTCCCAACTTCAACGGAACTGGCCTCAAGACCTCCAAGACAAGCTGTCTGAACTTCAACGGTACTGTGGTTGGTGTGTTCTGACTGTGAGACTTCCAAGGTCTTCAAACCAAGTTGTCTCAATTTCATCGGAATTAGCTTCTTATTCTTATTCGGTGCAAAGGCGATAAGTCCTGCACTCACGACTCCAATGGGTGTTTTGTGCATATCTTCCAGCAGTCTACTCGAGCCAACCTAGTTATTTAAGTAACGTAGCGTGGCTCTTGGCCGCTGACAAAACTAATCCAGCTTGAATGGTGTGATTGAGATGATGGCGATGTGGCAAAGCTGATGATAATGCAGAAGCAGTATGCAGCTGATGATAATGCAGAAGCGTCACGCACTGGCTGCGGCTGCGACTACAATCTCAGTCTCGATTTAGATAGTGCAATCAACGAAGACGCGCCCCACCACTCCTCCTAACCGTTTATAGTGTGTGTGTGCAGGCTTCCGTCGGTGTTTGGGTGTTATCGGTACACACTACTACACATTCATGGGTAATTAGTGTGTGCCGATAGCACTCGGACGTTGACGGAGGCTTGCACATTTGTGTGCTATGGACGGTTGGAGGATTGGTGGGGCGCGTCTTCGTGGATTGCACTATCTATATAAAGCACCCATAATTTGAAGTCTGTCGCGATATTCCATTAAACGATCCCATTTCAGCAGGTCGTGTAAGAATCAGCATTTTCCATTTTGTCGGCTCGCAGACACGTTTCAGAGGGTATAATAATGAGATTAAATTGAAAAGTCTTAAGCCTTTGCCGGGTAATAAGGAGCGTGACTATGGATATTTGCGCCTCATCTTCTAATATTAAAGCGGAATTGTATTTCATTTGATCCTTCGCGTGTTCGGATTTTAGACGTCTCTGGGCTATATTAAAAAGGTATCCTGGAAAAAGCCTGACCTTGGATTTTGAAGGTTTGACGTTGGCTTGAAATAACGTTTCTTTATCTATTTCAGTAACTTTTTGAAATGAATACTGTTAGATAATTTTATTATCAAGGAATTATGTTAAGGAGGAATATTTTGTATTTAAAGAAAGAAAGTTCTTTGGATTTAGTAATAACATTTTGTCATGATCATTTTAGTTGATTGAATAAGGCATTACTTTGCAGAAGTTCAGCTTCCAATCTACTTTGAATACATATTTAGTGTATTTCTGTTCTGTAACATAGTTTTTTGTCCTAAATAAATATTTATATCATCATTTTAGCTATGTATGATTACTGCTGGATGGTTACCTTTTCGTTCAGATATCTAATAAAATCGGTTGAAAACAAACTTAATCAAGAGTGCTATAACTAGTTACTTGTCTACTTGTTGTTGTACTTGCTGGTATATAGCATTTCAGAACTCTGCTGCCCCACAGGCGTCGTCGCTACTATGTACTGATAGCGCGCGAGTTGAATGCAGAGCTTAGGAATGCGAATGTCTCCCCCCGCTATCCGCACGCCCAATTCGCCCAGGCGCGTGAGGTGGGGCGTGCGGATAGCGGGGGGAGATGCTCCCGCTCTTTACCTCAGACCCCGACTGCATTCAACTCGCGCGCTATCTGTAGGTAGGTACTTCACTAACATTCAATTAGCTAATTCATAGTAATGTAATTTGTATACATAGTAGCCATAGCTTTAATTAGCTTGCGTAACTGATTGTCTCGCCGTGAGACAACCAAATAATTAACGTGGAAAACGACGACATATTATTTGAAACAAATTACAGCGACACTCATGGTGAACGTGAGCATAACACGAGAAAAAAATTGGCTCTTCTATTTTCCCTCATTTTTCCCGGATATTTGGAGAAGTGGTATTAACCTATGTAATCCACATATTTTCCAAACCAATGTTTACTTAATCATTTAACACTTCACTGTATTTTGTATGTATTTTGTACAAAATGAGGACTATAGGTGAAAGACAGCTTTCATAATTTTTTTAACTTTCATTACGATTGAGACGATGAACTCAATCACAAAATTTTACTTAGCTAGTTAGATGCATAAAGAACCTGTTCCGGTCATGAACTTCATGATTATGTCAACCTTGAACATATAATAATATACCTAGTTAACTTTCGGAAGCGCGAGAGAATGTTTCTTAAAAACTAGAAATAAAACTAAGATGTTGCCGATGCGAAGGCACTATAATTAATGAATAAAATACACTGATACATCTTACAAGATAACTTAGGCATCTAGGTGGTCTTATTCGCAGACGCATAGTCAGCTCTACTGATAAGACCAGTGCTCGGTTTGTTTCTGCGAACCGGCCGCTTATCTCTAGTATTAAGTTACGTGGGAACATACATCGAATTACATCGCTTAGAGTAATAGAGGTGGTGCTGTTCGATGAGAGAACATAACGTCTCCCTCCCTAAGCGAAAAATTATCGGAGCACTCGATTTTAGAGGGATTCCGATAATTTTGAATGAAAGGATTAATTTTGGTGTTTGAAACATAAAAATAATCAAAACTATACTTAATACTACTAATCCTAATGCTATAACACTAATTATAGAGTCCGTTTCTTTGCTATCACCGAAAATTTCACTGTTTTTCAAAGCAAAGGCCATGTATTTAACTTCGTCAAGTGCAGCCTCTCGTATATTGAGTGCATGTGAACTGGACATTTCCTCGACCGCGCGTAATTTTGGTAAGTTGATGATGAGTAGTGGGGTCCCTGGGTCCACTTCGGTGTAAAGACGGTGGTGCCGGATGGTCGTCCCGTTGACAGTGACATCACAGGGTCTTTTCAGCGTAACAACGTGCGTTTCGCATATCTGCTGTTTCGAAGCCTCTTCGCCGCAGGTCTCTGTGAGGGTTGTTACCGATCTGGTGAATAGTATACAGTTGTTTCTATCTATTTGCTGCAGCTTCACATCCTCGAAGTGAATGGGGTGCTGCTTGCAGATGCCAGTGACGTCCTCGTATCTCATTAGTTTTTCCTAGCAGGAGGGTCCGCTGTATGGGGCGCGGTTGTCATCGTCGCAGAGAAACTCATCTCCAGCAGCGAGTGAGCGGCACGGCATTGCGATCGGCTGATACTTCAGCCCTTTCGCCAATAGAAATGGGTACTTAGGAAATATGGCAACGGTTAGGTTTTCAGGTTTGAGGAGGATGGGTAATGTGTACAATTTAAAATAGTTATACGTAATATTATCGGTCAGAGGGTTTTCCAATATAAAGGTAATATGGTCCTTTTTGATAAAAGATTTGACATCAATAGTTTCCTCAATCTTAAATAAATTAAATTCATTGGATACATATACGAGGTTTCTAGATTCTGCTTTCAAGTTCAAATGGTATAGCAGTTTGGTGGAATTAATTATAGACTGGTGTAGTATGAAGCTCTTGCTCAAAGCTAGAGCGGTTTCGATTTCGCTTAATCTAATGAATAAAGTCCTAAAACTACTTATGAATAAACTATATAGTTCTAACGCATAAGATGATATCCTTAAATTATTTTCTCGGATAACAGTCTCTTTAAGGGTCCTGTTAAGCAAGCAAAAGTTGCAATAACATTTCTGAAAGTAACATCAACGAGCTTGTAACTGTAACTATGTTCCTGCAACATTACTTACATAGGTTAGGTAAATAAAAAGAACAATTCGTAATGTTGTAGGAAAGTTGATAAAAAAATATAACAATAGACCTATTGTCGCAATGTTATACTATAAAACATTTCAGAAACTTTCATTTGTAAAGTACAGACAATGCCAGACAGTGAAGTTAGTAAAATTACATTGCAGCAACGTTTTATTTTGTAACGTCCCAATCACATTTTTGCAACAATGTTAGTTACTTACATTTAGGTATGTTTGGGAGGCTATATCCCTGCAAAGTTGAAACGTAAACTTTCATGCGACATATAACAGTAACATAATAAAATGATTTTTGATAAGTTTCAACATAACAATAAGATCTATGTAAGTGACATGTTCCTGCAAGATGATGTTCGAAATTCACAAATGTGCCATATACAAAAACTTACTACAACTTATTGCAAGTTTCATGCTTAGTGGGAAACTTAGTGGGGTACTTGTATTCGAAGTCGTTTGAATGGTCATATTTGTATAGTCCGTACATGTCGTTTTTGTGAGTATAAGGGTAAGTATCATCAGGGTAAAAATTTTGTCCATCGTCGTCACCGGTTATCTCGTAAAGCTTAAATCCAATAGAACGGTCGCCGGATTGCAAGTGTGGCGGGTTAACTTGTTGAGGTTATTCAAAGGGTGGCTTGTACCCAAATTGGGGTGGCTTGTACCTGAATTGGGGTGGTTTGTACCCAAATTGGAGTGGCCTATGACCTAGCTGAGGGGACGTCCCTAATCGGGGTCTGAACCCTTGCTGCGGTCTTGATTGTGGGCCTAATTTACCAAACTGAGGTGCGGAGCCTAGCTGCGGGCGGTAGCCAAATTGAAGCTGTGCGAACCTTGGAACCGGTGGTCTATTTAAATTTTGGTTCCTTGGTATACCGGACTGGAATTGAGGCGCGGGAATCGCGGGCCTCATGATATTCTGGCTACAAGGCATTGAAAACTGAGATCTTAGTAAATTTGACTTCATCCCTGTTCCTTGTTCCTTGAAGTTTACTTCTTCCAGCACAACTTTTAGAGCATTCTTTTTTGGGATTTCCCTTTGTGCAAGAGTAGCAGCTCTATGTTCTTGCGCCATTTCTAATTAATTTTATTTTAATATATAACTAAAACAAAATAATTCAAACCTAATTTAGAGTCTCGGTAGAGTTTATACCGACACTATTACTTAATATTTATTTTATTTCATTTCATTTCATTTCATTTATTTATCATTAATTACACCTACCATTACAGTAAAAAAACCAATGCGATAGTGTAAAAAAACAAAACAATTCATAAAAATAGAAAATTATAAAATGTCAATTTGAATAATAAAAATAATGTCATAATAATAAAATCAATTCATCATGTCAATTAACATTAATAATGTCATTATACCGTCAAAAAAATAATCTAATTCTATCAAATAATAAATTTACTATCTAAATAATAGCGTCACAATTTTATGTTAAGTCTCTATAGCAGGCATCAAACAATACCGCCCTCTTAAAATCAGGACCAGAGCACACAAACATGTCAATTTTCTGTGCAACTCGATTTAGTGCGTGCAAAGTTCGAACCATCGGTGACTTAGCGAGTAAGTTGGTTCTGGCGCGCGGCACCGCGAACAGCCGCGGCCGGCGCCGGCGCGACACGTACTCGTCCGGCACGCTCAGTCCCATCACATTCAATACAGCCGAATTTGATAAGACGCCCCGGAATACTCTCATCATATAACATGCGAGCGCCACATCCCTTCTCACCTCTAGCTTGTTGTATCCGACCATGCCCAGAACGAACAGAGTCGGATACATGAGGGGATAGTATGGATAAATTCCATACAAGCGTAAGTATAGGAACCTCGTAAATTTATTTTGTATCCGTTCTAACATTAGTGTATACTTAGCTTCATGCGGAGCCCATATGGCCGCATTAAATTCTAGCTGACTTCGAACGAGAGCGTCGTAAAGCGTTGCTATCGCCCTTATGTTCTTAAACCCCGCAGATTGTCGCAATACAAAACCCAACGTCCGGTATGATTTCTTGCAGACCTGTTCGATATGATTCCTAAACGACAGTTCGCTATTCATAGTCACCCCGAGATCTTTTACTGCCACAACCCGCTTCAAGATTTCCCCGTCCATGCTGTAGTTAAAATGGCGGGGTCTCATTGACTTGCTAAAAGACAGCACTGAGCACTTCGAGACATTGAACTGCAGTTTGTTCATTTTACTCCACTCGACTACTCTGTCAATATCTCTCTGCAAGCTATGGCAATCCTTCTCATCTCGAACCGCCAGGAGCAACTTCAGGTCGTCCGCAAACAATAGACAGCGAGCATCCTGGATCACTTCGGGCAGTTTATTTATCATAATAATAAATTCTAAGGGCCCGAGATTCGACCCTTGACTTACACCCGTTTTAGTGAAATATGGCTCCGATTGGTGCCCCGCATATTCCACATATTGTTGTCTATCCTTTAAGGAGCTAGCAAAAAAATTTAGCAACTTATTCGTGTATCCTACGCACGCCATATTCGATAACAAGACATCGTTGTCGACCAAATCGAACGCTTTTTTGTAGTCAAAGTAAGCAACATCGACCTGTCCACCCGCGTCCACGTGGGGGGTGATGTACGCCACCGCCTCGAGCAGGTCGGAGGTGGTGCTGCGCGCCGGACGGAACCCGTGCTGCGCGTCCGCGAGCTGCGCGCCCACCTGCCGCTGCACGCTGCTCTGCACGCCCGACTCGAACACCTTCGCCGGCGTCGACAAGATAGCCACCGGCCTAAAGTTGCTCACCTCGGAATCAGTGCCGCTTTTCGGTATTGGAACTACCCGAGTTACTTTCCACCGATCGGGAAAATACGACGCGTCTAATGTGTGTAATGTGTAATTGTAGATGTGATGCAACGGTTCCTCCAAAACAATGGCGCAATCTTTCACGACGAAAGCTGGTATACCATCAGGTCCCGCCGAGCGCTTGGGTTTCAGTCTGGCGAGAGCCGCGCGCACCTCCGGTCGCGTGAGGCGCGGGAGGCTGATGGTCGCGGCGCTCGCGCCGCCGCAGCCCGCCGCCGCCTCCGCGTCCAACTGAGGCGTATCGCTGCCGTATACCGAATGAAAATAACTGGCAAACTCAACCGCACATTCCGCATCCGTTAAACTTTTCCCATTTTTATTGATTTTTTTACGGTTTACCGTACCCTTTTTCGACCGAACATAAGACCAAAACGACTTAGGATCTTTTACTAAATTGTTTTCTATTTTTTCTAAGTGTAGTGCATGCGCTCGCGCAATCATCGTTTTTACACGTGCCCTACATTCAGAAAAAGAATTGTAATCCTCTAGTAATTTAGTAGTTTTGTACCTTTTGTGAAATTTTGCTTTCTGACGTATAGCCCGGATGATATCTACGGTATACCATTCTGGATAGTTATATCTCAAGGAACTGTCTTTACGAGATGTTTTTTCCGGTACACAATCACGAAAAATATTGTTAAAAATGTCGTAAAAGAGATCAATAGCAACTTCTGGCTCCCGCATGTCATATAACGGACCCCAGTCAATGTCAGATACCAACGCGTATAATGTCCTAAAATCCGCCTTAGAAAAATTATAACAATGCGATAGGTCATCAGCGCGCCGTGTGCACGAGGGGTCGCGCGGCCGGCCTGGGCCGAGCGCGGCGGCTGCTGGCGCCGCTGGCGCCACGGGCGCGGGCCCGGCGGCGGGCGCGGGGCGGGCGCGCTCGGCGCGGCGCAGGCGCAGTGCGAGCGGGGGGTGGTGCGCGTCCACCGGCACCAGCTCCTCGCCCGCCGCGCGCACCTCCACCGCCTCCCGCATATTATCCGAGCATAACACTAAATCGAGTTGCCTGTTATTACAATTTGGAACACTATTCATTTGTACCAATTCACAGAAAGCCAAAAAATATTCGTAATAACTCACAACATTTTCGTTACTAGAATGGAAATTGAAGTCCCCAACCACTATTATTGACTTGTATTTTGTACACCAATTTTCCATTATCCTAAATAAAACCATGTACTCAGTTTCCGGGCTACCCGGCGGTATGTAAAGAACACAACAAAAAAACAAAAACCTGTTACTTAGATATACAGCTACTCCGACTATTTCGAACATATGTATATCAACGTTTACGTCGCACGGTAGCTTCACTCTACGCAGTTCGAACCGATGTGTTGCTACGAAGAACGCGCCGCCTTGTTTTCTCCCGTCCGTCCGGTCACATCTTACTATTTGGTAGCCGGCTGGAACTATTTCTGCGTCGCATATAGACTCGTTGCAACCCGTCTCAGTAATCGCGAAGAAATCGGCACTCGACGACTCCATGTTGTTTTGAGGCCTCTCGCATTCTGATAATACATATCAAAGATTTGCCCGGTCGATGACTTATGCTTTGTCGATTGGCTTATTTGTGGGTCTCCGAAACCAGATCCACTCAGCATAAGCTGTATTTACGGGCCAAGCTTCGGGCCTGCACAACTTATCATAGTCATTCTCAGACACAGTAATAATAAACGAAGCATAGGGTCTTTCTGTCTTATGCTTAACTTTTTCGATTTTAACTATAGCGTCCGGTCCACAGATTAATTTTACGTGCGACTCTAATTTTTCTATGGTAGCTTCTAATGTTAGCCGCCAAACGTGAAGATGTTTATTTCGAGCCAGGGCTTTGATTTCAGTGAACTTAGTATTTTGGCCCCTCTGCACGTTTTTAGTTGGCAACTGTGCCGCTGCTGTACCATCTTCGCTACTTTTTACTCTGGGAACAGAAACCGCCGGCCGCGGCCGCTTAGTTTCGGGTGAAGTGCTGTGAGATTTCTCAAGTTTCTCGAGTTGTCCCCCGTGCGATTTAATTTTCCTACCGCTTCCGGACTTTTTTCTCCGTACCTCAACCCAGTCATTCTTATCACCTCTCGATGGTGTTTTCATCTCACTAGTCTCCGAGACATCCTGGACTACGTCATTTTGAGATGTACATTCTTCACCGGTAGCCGCCGGTTTCGAGGCCGCACAAGTTGGTTTTGTCGATTCTAAGTTGAGGGTAGGTTGTACGCACGGAGTAATCGTTAATGTACCGTTATTATGACTCAGGTTTGTAGGTTTATTTTTAGCACTGGTGTTTAGATTTACCTGTGCTGTGCTCAGCGACATCTCAATACGCTGGTTACGATCGCTAAGTTCTTTCAAGCAATTTTCTATTGACTTCAAATCACCATCAGAACGCCGCCTTTCTTGTAACATAGACTTCAGTTGCTGGATTTCATCTCTTGTAGTACAACATACTTTCTGAATTTCTAGGATGTGCTTATCTTGCGTGTCTAATCTGGTTCTTACTTCGTGACGAAATTCTTTGAATTCCATCAACAACTCACTGTCGTCATCCAATACCGATAGCTCCATCTGAGTTTTGCTGCCGCGTTGGTTATTGACGTAACTTGGAGTGGCACCTGCTGACAGCTTCCTATGTTCGGGAGTGCGAACCGGCGTATCATTTCCAGCACGTTTTCTTTTCATGCTGTCGCACTCCGGGCATGTCCACTGGCACAAATAGTCCGTTGAAAAAGATTCAAAATCGCGTCCCTTTATTCCAAGGCATATTAAATGTTATATCCTTAATTAGCAAAATTTTATCGATTTGAGACAAAATTATCTAATACTATAACTATTATTAAATTTCTATCCTTAACTAACACAATTTAATCGATTTGAGACTAAAAGTTCCGATACTATTACTTACTTTTATTAAATATCCTTAATTAAAACAATTCAATCGATTTGAGATTTAATGTTCGTATACTATTACTTACTTTTATTAAATATCCTTAATTAAAACAATTCAATCGATTTGAGATTAAATGTTCCGATACTATTACTTACTTTTATTAAATGTCCTTAATTAAAACAATTCAATCGATTTGAGATTAAATGTTCCGATACTATTACTATTATTAAATAATATATCTTAATTAACACAATTCAGTCGATTTAAGACCAAAAATTTTCAATACTACAATTAACATAAGCAAATCTGACCGATGACCAAGGTCTAAATTTACAACATTCGAGGAAAATGGGGGTGGAAGGTTAAGGAAGGCAAAAAAGGCTTACTCACCAACCGACCTGCATCTTCTGCGCCCGTAGATAACTTATTTGTTTGGTTCGTGTGGATAGCCGGAACGAATACAACTGAATTCAGTATTAACACCGTTTACTTAATACTGCACAACGCGGGGGAAATTCACCGAATTTAAGAGCGAACTTTTCGCGCTGGCAGCAGCCGACTATCCTACCGGCTGCGCCAGTTAACTTTCGGAAGCGCGAGAGAATGTTTCTTAAAAACTAGAAATAAAACTAAGATGTTGCCGATGCGAAGGCACTATAATTAATGAATAAAATACACTGATACATCTTACAAGATAACTTAGGCATCTAGGTGGTCTTATTCGCAGACGCATAGTCAGCTCTACTGATAAGACCAGTGCTCGGTTTGTTTCTGCGAACCGGCCGCTTATCTCTAGTATTAAGTTACGTGGGAACATACATCGAATTACATCGCTTAGAGTAATAGAGGTGGTGCTGTTCGATGAGAGAACATAACGACCTACCTATCCTCATTCACAAACCTATTAGAAATAATTAACGAATTAAATGATGACCTCAACTAAGCCAACGTGCCTATTTAATACAAGACATATCACACTAAAGCATGATATTCCATCCATCAGCTTTAGGACGTACACTGCTGAACATAGGCCTCTCCTATAGATCTCCAATAAGACCGTTTGACCATTTCAACATGATGAACATTTGAACATATCTCACAAGATTACAAAATTGCCACTGACTTGTAAACTTTCTATCTATGCAGCCTGTTTTACCTACTGCTGGGTATAGGCCTCCTCTCATTCTCGCCATTCTTTTCGATTTTGTACAAGCCTCTTTTGCTTGCTAATAATTTGACTTTAACACATGCCTAAAGTGAGCATAAGTCTTGAAAGCAATTGTCTCTTCCCGCATTTTTCCCGGATGCTGGGGACGTGGCATGAACCACTTCACGTAATTCACATTATTTCCGAACTGACGTTTAAACTTTCATTCCGAGTGTCAAAGGCAGCGAGGGTTGCCAGACGAGCTGTGGTAGGGAAGATGATTTTACTTTACTGATTTGTTTGATTATGGATTTCATTATTATTTTGAGTTTAATGTATTTAGATTATTAAGCTGGAATTTTATATTTAATTTTTAAGCAACACGTACCTGACTTACCTAATATAACGCAACTTTGTTATAAGGTCAATAAAGAATCTGAATCTGATGTCTTCCATAATATTTTGACCAAACCGAAGAAGTGAAAGATCTCTTCCTATATGTTTCGCATTATGTCTACAAAACTTGGTACACATATTATATAATGTTTAGTACCCGATTTATTATGTCGTCGGCTATTTTTGATTGGGAGGTATTTTTCTCAAAAAGAGAGAAGGCCCTCGCACTATTTATCGTCAGATTTCGATAATATTTGATGACATTGTTAAGTATCTAAAATCGTAATAATTATGATTTGTGAGTATAAACCAAATCGGTCAAAGCGGGTCAAGATTAAAGACTTATGAAAATTCAGTTGAAGAGAAGTGCCGCGAAGCCTTTTGTTTGGAGGACTACTAGTTTTTTTTTAGTTAGGTAGGTAATCATGTATCTTCTATGTGAGCATAAATAAATCTTATATTTTAACAACAAATTACTTTAGCCTTATTATTACCTAGCACGTGGACGTCTTACTCTGCGAATGCCAGTACGTGGTTTCATTTAGCAGAAGATTACAGAGATGCAAAAATACCAGTGTACACTGTACTAGGATGACCTGTATCGCAGGGCTGGACTCGGGGATGCTTACATTAATAATACTATCAGGTATACGTAGGGTGCGGCTAATACAATTATAACAAAACATTTTGATTCAATATTATGACATTTTTAAAATAGAAAAAAAATAAAAAATAGAGGGAGGGACTGAAGTGAGACATAAAATGAGATATAGCCGGCCCTCCGTCAGCGCCATTTTATTGCCCCTATGTGTAAAGCTTGTAAAAAATTACTCCAGACTCACAGTTTTTATTTGCGAAGACGAGGTTACGATAATTTTTTTATTCCTCCTTCCTCCGTGGATATTCAACTTAATTAGGGTTGTTTTTCACTAACACGATGAAAAGACAACCACAGCTAAGGATAATAATTATATCTGTTCTACATACTATGTTATGTGTCACTGTGATCATATTTTTAATGTAATTTGTAAATTATGAAACAAAACTAAGATGATGTTACTAGAACTTTTTGACATTGTTTTATAAACTAACAATGTTTAAAAAATGTATAAAATAAATAAATATTAAAGGACATCTTACACACAAACACAGAGATAATACCTATGTTCATCTCAGAAATACTTGCCCCGTGAGGGAATAGAACCCACGCTTCTTTGACCCAGGAGTCAGGGTCACTAACCACTAGATCACCGAAGGAGTCAATGATATAATCCATTCAGATATTACTGAAAACTCATTATGGCAGTATTTATGTTACATCTCTATAGTCTATTGATCTTTTCGGAACCAAAATGCCAAAAAAATGCCAAATACATTAAATTTGCTATTTTCTTTTCTTTCTAAATCATGAATTATTTCGTACTAGCGACCCGCCCCGGCTTCGCACAGGTGTATTAAATAAACAAACCTTTCTCTTGAATTACTTTATGCAATAAAAAAAACCGCAACAAAATCCGTTGCGAAGTTTTAAGGATATAAGCATACATGGGGACATACAGCGGGAAGCGACTTTGTTTTATACTATATAGTCATTACTGTTTCTGTAAAACAACTCATAATTATTAGATCTAATTTATTAATGAAAAATTTATCTGTTAATCCTAAAATAACTAATTTTTATTAGGTAGATGGCATCATACAAACAAAGTAATATTCCAAACGTAAAAAAAAACACTTACGCGAAATATTAAAACTGGATTACTTATTTAGTTTTATTTCACTGCGAGTGGTTTCCACGAGATAATAAAATATTTATTAAACAAACTAGTTACTATTTATTTTAGTTTACAGCACCCAGGTGGTCATTGACCCTAATGCCGTAATTGTCATATTGCAGCCGTGTGTCGGACGTTTAATAAAAGTTTTTAATGGCAAGACTTTAACGTACTGTTTGGGATGGCGGGTAATTGAATTTTTCTCGTCTAAATAATACAAGTAAGTATAAATGAAAATTCGCAAAAAGTAAATTGCTGTTGTACGACTTTGTTAAAGTTGTGAATCATAGAAGATTTTGCTGAGTCTAGCTCAAGTAATGTTAATATTACATTTATTATGTTGCAAGAAATGATTGAAGATTGAGTAATTTTTCAGGGGACATTTTATTTTTCTGCCAAAAATAAAGAAAATGTTTTAGATCGCTACGTTGAAATATATTTAAGTCAAACACGTACCGATTAAATATTTTCGCTGAATGCAAGTCTCTTACAACCAGTTTTGTGGCGATTTATAGAGGAGGCATATGTCTAATAGTGGATATCATATTGCTGAAAGGATCACGAAGAAGGTATTGTGATCGAAATTGTGAGCATGATCATCCAGCAACACACAACAGGGTCAGCGTGGCAGTTATGGTCCAATTGCTCATCGAAGTTAAATCTATTATTAATAGTTTTTTATTTAGTATAAGTTTGCGTATGACTATATACTGCTATAGTTATATATAGAATGTCTACTGTTTAGTTAGGAACATAACTGATTCAAGGAATATTTTTTGAGTATTAAAGTAAGACAGATTTTCAGATTTCATCATCAAAATCACTCCTGTTCTTAAGGCAATCGCGAGGCAACAACTTGACCATACAAATATCAGTCATCCACCTCTACATACTATCCGATATCAGTGATTTTTTTCATGTAATCAGCACTTCAATTGCTAAGATTACACATCTTAATTTTTACAGTTTTTAAATGACCTTAAAGTTATAAGCCAAAAACATGCCTGAAAAATATACAGAAACTTTTCTGAAAAAAATAACGCTTACGAGCGTGCGATATTTCTTACTCAAGCGATTGACACTATGTTACATTTTAAGGGGTGAAAAGAGGTTAGTTTTTTGCAAATTTTATCAAAGATGTAAGTATTGAAAATTCTCTAGTTGTTCTACAGAAAACGCGAAAACAGTGGTCGATTCACGCTACTCTTAAGATGATCAAATGTAGAAAATGTTTATAACGCCTTTCGTTGTATCCATCTGCAAAGGATTAAATTAAATTAATTTAAATATTAGGGGACATCTTACACACGGTCTCTGACCCTAAACTAAGCAAAGCTTGTGATAAGGCTGCCTGAGACTGATATACAGCATCATGTTTTAAATACATACATAATATATAGATTACACCCAGACACATAGCAAACACTTATGTTCATCACATAAATGCTTGCCCTGAGTGGGAATCGAACCCACGCTTCTTTGATCCAGAAGTCAGGGTCACTAACCACTCAGCCACCGAGGAAGTGTGGATATAATTTATTGTAGGATATTTTAGGTATATTTTTTATTACGGTAGGTATTTGTTGAAATTCTAACTCTAAGAGTAATCACCAGACGTCTTCATACGTACTCCCACACGGGTAATCAACTCGAGCCTAATAAGCTCTCGAGGCTTATGCTGAAGTGACTGTGGGTGTACATCTGTTTTACACAGAATATACAGACATAGAGACGGTCATCTTCCAAAATGTGTAAAGTTTTACACGTACTTATAAAAGACAACGTAAATGACGCAGGAAAAATAATAAGTTGTCAAGTGCGTGTCGAGACACGCGATAGGTTTCCGTAGAAGGTAACGATGATCACGATGACGATAAAAACCTATTTTTAAGATGTCATTAGATGGTTCAGTGCTGAAAAACACAATTGGCTATGAAATTTGTTTGTGAGGTCAACGACCTCTAAGCCATATGCGAATTTAATTTTTTTTTCTCTCTTTGTAACTCAAAAAGTGAAAATTTTACACTACTCAAAATAACTTTCAGTGAAAGTTTTTAATAAAGTCAGAAACTCAGAAAGTTTTAACATTCTATCTTGTATACTTTAGCAAATTTCATGCAATTTAGTTCATAAATGTGGAATTTATGAGGCTTTGTAACATGAGGACGGATGGACGGACGGACGGACGGACTCTTTCCTTGTTTTACTACGGAGCCCTAAAAATCGACATGACGGCCGGCTTACTTCTTTTAGGTACTTCACTTCCTTATTCCAGTGGCAAACCAGTGTTGGATTTGATCGCTAAACTGGAATAATGTAATGGATCCACAAATTTCATGAGACGGGACATCATCGTCGCAACCTTGCTATTTTCGTAAAAAACTATCTATTTAAGGCGAGAGTGAACCGCCAAGTTACCCATAGAAAAACAATAAGCAAATAAATTCATCTAAATACTATACGATTTGAGTGTTTTTTTTTTTCATATAACTAGCAAATGAATAACTAGGGTAAAATTTCTTATTTGTACTGTTTTTTTAAATGACTTTATTAAAGTTATAAACCTCACCTAGTCTTTTATTATGCAACAACTTGGCTACAAAAAAAATAAGACATACAAGCGTGCAATATTTCTTACTCAAGCGATAGACACCAAAAACATGACATTTCGTTACAATTTAAGAAGTGAAAAAGTTTTCTCCTGGAACAAGATTTTATCAAAAAGGTATACACCGTGCTACATAAGTTGATGGATGTGAAGTTAGCCACTAGCTGCGCAATAGCCAATCAACGTGCGGCTTCCACGTCACGTCTCGTCAGGATTGGACATTGCGCAGCTAGTGGCTAACTTCACATCCATCAACTTGTGTGGCGCGGAGTTTACCAAATTTTTTTCGATGTTCAGCAGAAAACGCGAAAGCAGTCGATTCACGATCCTCTTAAAGTCGCAACTACGTGTAACGCAAATAATTAGAAGATTTAGTAAGTAGATGACAGTTGTCCTTCTTCCAAACTCTACTCTATGTAATAACATGGTTTAGGTCCTATGTATGAGATTGTAATCACATGGCACTTGTTGACACAACTTGAGGTGCTTGTATCCTAGAAACAAATATGCTCTACATACATTATGTATAAATATTTATGTACAAGTAGGCAACAAAATAATTTAGTTTCATAATTGAATAACACCGCTTTTTTTTTTAATTAAACAACATGCAATTTTTTTTTTTAAATCCAAAAACTTTATTTACATAACTATGAAACATTGAGTTGCCATGCTATACTATCTACCTAAATACTACACAAAATAAAAAAAAACTACCTAAATTTATACAAAATCAAAGGCTAAAAATCGAAAAGAGACTGTCCTTGTGGAAGGGTGCCAATAATCTGGCTGCATTCCCGCGCTTATTTTTAAAGATTTGTCAATTTTCATAAGGTTTGTCTTGATTAATAAGGTTAGTCTTGATACAAAAATGTTTTTGACGATTACTGTAGAATTTATTCTAAATATTTTAAATCCTTCTCCATCCATACATCAGCCATAGAACCTCATGAACCTCGTAGGAGTGATTACCTCGGTAGCCTTGTGGTTAGTGACTCTGACTCCGGGACTAAAAAACCGTGGGTTCAATTCTCACCTAGGGTAAATATTTATGTGGTAAACATAGGTGTTTGCAAAAGCTGGTGTTTTCTATGATTGCAAATACCTACTTTACCTTTACCCTAGGTGGGTAACGAACCCACGCCTCTTTAGTCCATTTCTGTATTTAAAAATAAAACTAAGAAAAGCAATATGCAATTAATCATATGTTTATGAAGTATATATCAGTTTCTGGCAACTATCACATGCTTGCATACCGTGTGTAAGATGTTCTCTAATATTTATTTCTTTATAGAAAGTCTGCTACTGGACATAGACACCTCCATTATGGAAAACACCGATTGGAAGCTGCTTGCATCCAGCGTTATCCTTCGGTTTTGAGGTCATCTATCTACGTCGTCAGTGGACGTTCTACGCTGCGCTTGTCGATCCGTGGTCTCCACTCGATAAATGTTCAACCCCATCGGTCATTAGTCCACCAAACTAAATACTCTAAATATTGTAGTCCCTAAATATTCAAATAATGTTCCCTCGACGTTATTTATCAAATGACCTTCCGAGCTTTAAAGGAACTAAGCGACTAGCCATTTAATCTATTCACCTTACAGTAACGGCAACTTCCGAGGTGAATTACCTCTAGATAATATTCAAGTTACCCGATAGACCATGAAGAGGAAACCTTCAGTATAATGCAAATTGCCTAGCGAGATGTATATTTAGCTTGGTTAGGTCGATTCTGGGACTAAATTACCTGGAAAAGTGATATGTTTAAAGCTCAGCGTCTACTTAATCAGGAAATCAAATTGGCGACGTTTGAATAAGAATAAAAAATCGGCGAAGTAATTTTACAATTATTTTTACTAAAACACACAGACAGACATAACTCTTTGTTGTGTGCACGAATATTAACAGGTAACTACAACAGAAGGTTCAAAGTATAGGTATGCATCTTAAATTAGTGGCATAAATGGCGGCCTTATCGCTGACAGCGATCCTACCAGGCAACTATTGAACGGCAAGAGATATCAAACAAGATAAATAAATCGTGAAAGACTTAATTTATTTAATTTATAAGTATTTTAGGTACCAATGAATTCTGTAAATTTTTGAAGTTATAAGTACCTATTTATTGATAACTGGCAATTACGTCACAATTTACACTACTTCTAAAAAAAGTATTCTGCAGTTAAGTAGTAATAATTATAATTCACTAGATATCAATACAAGGATTGTGAGTGATGATTCGAGCAGTATTTTTTGGCTGACAAGGACATTGAAATACTTTTTGCTAAAACATTTATAGAAGACCATTGATTGACACAAATAAAAATCGATCGTACAGCAAAAACATACGGGCGAAAATTTCTCATCTCAACTGTGAGAGACCTCTTTTTTGACCTACAAAACAGAGGAGGATCTCTATTCGACGCGTATTTTTTTTTTTTTTATGTATAACCACGCATATGTTTTTACTGAGTGGTCCGATTTCAATAGTGTTTTTTTAATTGCAATACTTCAAAATTGATCCCATTTAAATTTTATTGATATCGGCTAAGCTATTTTTTGATAAATCAACAGTAATGTGAAAAATGCTACATCGATCCGTGCGAAATATTCGCGAATTCTATACACCGTTGAAGTTAGTCATGCTATTTTTCGCAAAAAATAATACTTGTCTTTGTAATAATTAATAAGTGGATTCAATGAGTAATATAGCTCACCCAGTTGCATGAAAAACGATAATTTTGAGTCTGCCGCACTCTGAAATTATCTTATTATTCATAACTAGTAGTCTGTTCCGGCTTCACCCATATACGATGTTTATACTTATCTGCAATCATTTTTATTAAAGTACTCTAAAAGATAGTGAAAATCGCATTCGAATCTGTTCTTAGTTTGAAAGATATAAGCGGATA
Source organism: Hypomecis atomaria (assembly GCA_964007245.1). Classification (NCBI taxonomy): domain Eukaryota; kingdom Metazoa; phylum Arthropoda; class Insecta; order Lepidoptera; family Geometridae; genus Hypomecis; species Hypomecis atomaria. Next base: position 716,296 of record OZ023284.1, read on the forward strand.
TACAGACAGGAGGACAGACACAAAAATAGCGACTTTGTTTTATTATATAGTGATAATAATTATTCTCAGAATACGTAAACAAGAACTATTATCTAACTACTTAATCTTTCATTATCTACTGCAATTAAAAATACTAACAGATTTTATTCAAATAGAAACAAAGAGATAGTTTGGACTACTACGAAGTCGGAATCAGCGTCTTGTTTTGCAGCAAAGCCAATTTGAGCTTTATGGCAGAAGTTTAAAGACGAAAATGGCACAACGATGAATAAATGAAAAGAACTTCTCTGAGCTCTAGTGTAATTTCTTCGCGAGACGCGCAAGTGACGAGAGTTCGCGATTAAGGTGGTGAGATGGGCAAATTGAGTGATTTTGTACTCATTTCCTGACCTTTGTTGAAAGTGTGGCAGATTTTAAATTAGTATATCTTGTTAAACATATCTTCTGTTAGCAAATAAAGGCCAAAATGCTTATTATTAACATTTGCAACTACTTTAAAATACCATTGAAAAGTATTACTACACCAGTTTTGTAATCATTTTTTATCCTGATTTTTCATGAATCGGAGAGGTTCATTTTGAATTAAACTAAAATAAGTTGTTTGAGATATTAGCACCTTTTTCCTAAACGAACATTTCTTTCTAAATGTTATCGTTTAATAAAGTTTACAGATAAATACTGATAACGCCTGCTGAAAACTTTTCATTCAGAAATACCGTTGCTTGCATAATTATGACAGGCGTTATTATTGCATATGAAGGCGCGGTTGCATGACTTCAAAGTCTTCAGCGGCGTTGCCTAACTTCACCGCACGACGACAATTTCTATATTCTTGTTCTACATTGTTAATTTATAAGGTTTCATGTTCGGTACGCGGTTTACGCGCAGGATTACTAATTATCATAAAATCTAAGTTGTCCGGGTTGCCTATCAAAAATGCCCCATTCTCAAAATCAAGAAGTCAAAATGATGATTTATTTCCATTAGGAATTTTAAAATAAACATAGGTACGTACATTAATATAATAGGTACGTACTCTTATAGGCGAGTTAAATACATCAAGAAGAATAACTTTTACAATGGGACTAACCCAAACTCAAGAAAAAGTCAGCTGATCCATAGAAAAAGTCCATTGTACTTATTGTAGGTAGTACCTTATCGACAAAATACAAATATGGGACAGCTGATTTGCTAATTCTGGATTGGTTGGTCCCATAATTGGACCTTGATGTAGATACGAATTTCGCCTTGTGATTTTCGCCGGTGATTTATGAATTTCGTATTTTTTTTTACAAACTCTTTTTTGAAACTATTATTTTATATTTTACTAAATATTCACATATTTTAAATTATTGAATAATTATATTCTCAATTTTCAATCTGCGCTACGCCATAATGATGCCTATAGGTCTATACTGCCGTCCTTTAACTAAAATGCCGTTAACTGACATTTTGTCATTTTCACTTTTCTGAGGTCATTGTCATCAGAAAAATTATCCGCATTAAAGGATTTTACACAAAATAATAATTTGTCAGCATACAAATGGAATCGGTATACAACGGCAGTTATAATTGGTCTAGCAATTTTTTTTAAATATTGTTCAAGACTATATTGCTGCTATACAACATAACTTATCTAAAATGCCGCTGCGTGAACAGAATCAGTTCTGCTGATTCTGCTCACGCAGCGGCGCGGCGTGGCGCCTGTATCACGGCACGGGTGAAAGTGTTTGATGGTTTAAATGGGACAGGCGCGTGGACAGTTGCGGATTCCCGCCAATTTCGTTATCATGGCTAACAGCATTTCCAGTTTTCTAACTACTTATATCAAAAGCGCGCTTTTGGCGTGAACAGTCTGTAAAATTAGTGTAAAAAGTGAAATTATGTGATTGTTAACGGACGTAACGAAATTATAAATTTCGTCTTACCTTAGTACCTAAGTAAAAGAGTATTTGAGGTAACTTTGATGCGTATCGAGATTTCAATTTAGTATAACATTTGATTCGGAGAAGTTAAGGCGTTTGTTCTGTATTAAATAGTTAGCTCTTAACAAAATCTATCAATTATGGATAAAACATTAGTGTATTATTATGACTGTGACTGTAATTGAAATATTGAAATTTAAATATATTTATTTGACGAAAATTGTTACTTAGCTGTTGGATGATAAGGGAAATTACAAACATACTTTACAGTGGGTTCGAAACTCGGCTAGGCCTGTTTTTTGGTAATTCATGAAGTGGAGAATTGCCTAAGTTTACATTGTGCGCGCTCTCATTTTCAGTAGATAGGTATATAGTATAATTATAGTGAAAAGTTTTGGATACAATAATAATATGAATTATATAAAATAACATTATAATAATATGTTACACGGTCAGACAAAAGTATAAAACATCAGTTGAAATTTTATACTTACTAAGTTATAATTCTTCAAACCATACAATAGTTAGAATACAGTTATTAGTGACAAATCATCCATGAGAATCAATCTAACTACTTAAAGTTCGTCAGATTATTGCCAAAATATGGTAACTAAAACTTGGAATAGGTGCATATAAAAAATATTTTAAAATTCAAGTAGCATTCAATCAAGGGTCGCCAGCTGCCCTTGGCATTAAACCTATAAACTTATAACCAATATCACGAATTAGGCGATAAAATATAAAAAAAGCTTACAAATGTATAATATCAGCCTTGACATGTCAAAAAGCCAGATAGAAATACAAATATTGCACACGGTTAGAATAAGCATTTCAAAAGTAATAAAATGGTATCAATAAAAAACCATATGACCGAGACAAATACGAGACGTATTCACGTACAATACACGGCTGCGTCCACGACTCAGCCACACCAGATTTTGTTTTGATTCCAGCATAGTGTGTCTGTGTTCTGTAAGACCACTGAGACAAATAGATATTGAAGAGCGTATCGAGCGAATAAAGTGACACGGAAAGGGGCGAGGGGAGCCCGTCTTCATCTGATGACATTAGCAAAACAAGAAGAGTTGATTTTATTGTTGTATTTGATTTCAATTAGAATAACTTAAATATTCCTTTAACAGTGACAAACTGCCTTGAACTGCTGGGGCTTACACTTACTTCCACATTGAACTACGACACGTACCTAGAATCTAGGACCAAATTGGCTGGTAAGAAGCTGGGTATCCTGAACAAGGTCAGGCGGTATTTCACACCGGGAAAGCTTACTCTGTATCAAGCACAAGGCCGTTGATGTCTGGAATGCTGCTGCCAATGACTTTGGGATGGCTCGGCTAAGTATCAGCTCAAGGCCTTGGGATCGGTGGACTGGCGTGCTGTTTGCCTTATAGGTGTTGAAAAGTTAGTTGCAAAAAATATCATAGCCTGGAGCATCGCCGTAGGGTTGCGAGTCAGTCCATTTTCTATAGGATTCATTTTGGAGAGTGTGCATCTGAGCTGCACCCTACCTTATCCTACCATCCCGTTTTTACTACAGGACAAGAAGGAGGACGCCATATTACCACCCCTACACTGCTGATTTTCCTTCGATACGTTCGAAGCGGTTTGACTCAACATTTCTGATTCTTACCGCCAGGGAATAATATAGATCAGTCTTCCTGCTTTCCTGTTTCCTGAGAGATATAATGTAAAGCTTTTCAAAGCCAAAGTGAATAGGTATCTTCTAGATCTGCGTGCTTCATCTTCTACCACAACGTCGCGTACCATCAGGCGAGTTGGTGGTCTAGCGCGGACTTATTCACGATAAAAAAAAAATTCTTTATTAATTATGAAATGTGATGCATAGTTAAAATGCCGTAATAATTACAAGTTTTGTAAAGAGCCGCATTTAAGCAATGTAATAAATATAAAAAAATACTACTGCAAAAGATATATTGAGTTATTATTTAAATTTACTTGTCTTTATTGCCGTTATACTGACTTTAGCGTATTTAGCGGCTTTTAAAGTTTTTACTAGTACCATAATAATATTTTTTCAGTCTGGAATATATAACTGTAAAATTCTGTCAAAACTATTAGCAAAAATTCCGTTAAAGTATGTATTACGGTATTATAGTCATGTTTTTAGGACTTGAAATTTTAAGGATTGCTGTCAGAAAATAACAAATATTTATTTTCTTTAATTTACGCAAACAATTTTGACTGCTAGCTGCATTGACTGAAAGAACTTTTAGGTTGTATTTTTGGTATTTAAAAGTTTTGCAAGAAACTTGTAGTTAGGAAGTAGCATATTTTTTTTAAATTATGTCACCCTTATGTCATCTCTAAATATGGTTTTGGTACTTAACTGCACTTTAGTTAAGAAACGGCAGTATAGGTTCATACCAATGAGGTAGGAGGAACTAAAGTCAGTGGTTCATACATTAGACGTCATGTCAACTTAGCCAACGCGCTGCCTACTTTGTTCACGCCGAATCGAACAGATGGCGCGCGTCAAACTATTGTTTATTCTGTGTCAAAATTGGCGAAAATTACTGTCGGGTACCGTCCCCTTAATGTACTTACTTTGACTTAAATAAAGTTGAAAGTTGCTTAAAACTTCAGTTTTGAGAAGTTAGTTTTACACATGTAAGAACAAGTTGCTTTAAAGAGGGTGAACGTACATGCCGTTACAAACTTGGTGACGTAATATAGTGTAACGTTCATAATAAAATTACTAGTAAAACTTAAACGACGTAACTTTTTTGTTACGCGCCTGTTTTCTTGTTCAAAATGTTGTAATAACCTGACTAGTACGATTCTATTATAAATGTAACTTTAGATGGAAAATAAACCTATATTTACTTCGGTTATATATGGCTTAGGTATATCTCCTTTTGTCAGTTAGAAAAAGAAACAAAAATTAACGATGAAGATCGACACAAAAATCAACGATATCTAATTCAGACGCGCGCTACGTACATGATACTCGTATTATCGGCAAAACAGCTGATTTCTTTTGTGTTTTTTCATAATTTTTGTGAACAATGAAGAAATTTTTCGAATTTATGAATGAAGCTAAGAAGAAATGCATTTTCAAAAATCTCTCAAAATTTTTGCCATAATTTAACCATTGATTTAGACTAAAATTACAACTTCAACGAATTTGCACTATTCATCCATCTATCAACCGTACGACGTCTACTGCTGAACATAGGCCTCATCTATGAACTTCCAAAGAGGCTTCTTGCGAGAGCGCGTTCATAAATATTAATTTATCAATCTTTTGAAGGACAAAATACATTTTTGAACGACGAACCAAACCGGAGGAGGTACTCAATTCGACGCCTATTTTTTTTTTTTTATGTATAACCGCACGCATAACTTTTTTCAGTAGTCCGATTTCAAAAGTTCTTTTTTTATTGGAAAGAGTATACTTCGAAATTGGTCCCATTAAAATTTTATTGAAATCGGCTGAGCCATTTTTGATAAATCAACAATAATGTGAAAAACGTAACATCGATCCGTGCGAAATATTCGCGAATTCTGTACACGGGTGAAGTCGGTCACGCGGTTTTTTGCGAAAAATAATTATCACATTTTCTTATGTCTTTAACCAAAGGCAAAGTATTCCACACTTCGTGGAGCTCGGTCGCGAAGTTCCCCCACTTTTTCATAACAATAACTAATTTCGTTGGTTAATTAAGCAACTGAGGAATGTTTGCTTCCAAATTTTAATGTTTCAATACAGGTTCAGGATTACAGAAGTTTGCAACTTTACTTTTGGGAGCGGTGCGAGAATTTCGAACTTACGTGCCTAAATTAATATTTTGGTTAGAAGGACTTATTTTGAATGGTTTGTTTTAAACAAAGAAGATTTTGAAAAAGAAACTAAGATTAAAAATTTTGTGTGACAAGTCAAATAAAAAGTTCGTTATTAGAATACCGCAGCTAGTTTTTAGGGTTCCGTACCCAAAGGGTAAAAACAGGATCCTATTACTAAGACTCCGCTGTCCGTCTGTCTGTCTGTCCGTCGGTCTGTCTGTCACCAAGCTGTATCTCATGAACCCTTATGGCTAGAAAGCTGAAATTGTCACAGATAATGTATTTCTGTTGCCGCTATACCAACAAATACTAAAAACTGAATAAAATAAATATTTAAGGGGGGCTCCCGTACAACAAACATGATTTTTAGGAGTTTTTTTGCTCGCTATTAAGAACAGCAAGAAGAATGGGGCTCCCATACGGTACGGAACCCTCCGTGCGCGAGTCCGACTCGCACTTGGCTGATTATTACTTTCTCATATATCAACCATAGGACGTCCAATGCTAGACATAGGCCGCCCTATGGATCTCCAATAAGACCGGTTCGTAGCGGCTTGCATCTAGAGAGATCTAGCCGTCCTAATGAGATCATCCATCTACCTTGCAAGTGAGTTTCATCTTTACTTTTTCACAGTTATGTTAATGGTATAATGATGTTGGACATACGAATCGGAGATGCCTCACTTACTTTGAAATTCAAATAAATAGTTAATAAGTAAAGCGTAACCTTAGTAACAGCTACTTACTAGATTTCGGTGACTAAAGTACTCTCTGTCAGATATTTAATTTGATCCGAATTGAAAACAAACCTTAAGGTAGATTATGTAACAAAATTATATGTATGCTTTTTAAAAATGTGAGTTCGTAACTCTGAAATACTTTGTTCTTGATTTAAGACACTGAGTTTTATCTGTTGCAAGCAAACCACGATTGTTTTTGCTTGTTCCTAAATTCTAGCCGTGGATATTCAATAAAATTAGATGAAATTTTATTTTCATGAACTTTAGACACTCGCTTAATGTGAATGTAGATTTTCAGACAACTACAAAATTATTTTAATGTTAGGTATTATTATCGTGTAGTAGTAGTTCAAAAAGTCTAAATAGTCCTATGTAGTCAGAGAGACAAAATGAGAGTTACTTGCAATTTACTCGTATTAGCAATAAGTCATCTGAGTTTACGCTTACTTATTTTAGCTACATTTATTAAAATTTTCGTTTAATTCATTCAGTTTAATGTATTAAACATTTGAAAATCTAAGGTTACGAATAAAATTGTTGTCTTTAAACTATTAGGCTCGAAATAAATAAAGCAGTCTAGACTAACTTGTTAAATTTTAAAATAGTACATTTTAAAAGCAACATCCGTTTCAATAATTAAATTAAAATGCACTTTCTACTCCAAATTTTATCAACAATCGAAAATTATTAAATGTACCTATCTAAGTATAATACTTATGTAGGCTTCATTTATATCAGTAAGTACAGTAATTTCCGAAAATCGCTTATACCATTATCGCAATTTGGGCAAATTATTGTGCGCGTAAAATTTCATTTTGTCCAATATTGAAACATTGGGACGGAGCGATTTCAATAAAATAAAACTACCCTACCTTCCGAGACCTTCCACTGTACAGACCTAAAACACTGATTAGATAAGTGCAGATACAATTCAAATACTTAAGAAAGCTAGGAAGTTAAAAATTGCCAAAATAATTACACCACGAATATGTATATTTAGTATCTCAATCATCCATCCATCCATTAGCCAAAGGACGTCCACTGCTTGACATAGCCCCCCCTATAGATCTCCAATAAGACTGGTTGGATGCGGCTTGCATACATCGCGATCCTGTCTGAAATGTTCTGTCGCGCTATTTATCAGCTGATTTCTATAATATTTGGCAAGGTTGTTTAATTTCTAAATATTAACAGGACTTGCAATTATGAACCAAATCAGTCAAGAGCAATTCGAGATATAGGCTTATAAAAATTCGGTTAGTGAGATGTGTAAACAGAACTAGTGTTTACGGGAAGTTGTCTCTATGAAAACTTTACCGCCCCATCGGACGTCGACCGTTGTTCTTTTGTTTTGTTGTTTTATACATATTTGGAAGTTGAGTCTCTGCCCGTAGCCTATTCTACATGTACAGGACCCACAACTTCAAGGTTCGTCTCCCGGGAGCCATCCCAGGTCTATTGTGCACTACAACCGAGAATTTGCCTGTGAACTCCCTGGGGGGAGAGTTAAACGTTTTTGTGGCCGCTGAGTTACTACGCCTGCCATGTGGGAAATTAACGTCGTGGATGCAGACGAAAGACCAAATTCACTTAAGATTCACACACAGATGTATGTATTTTTGCTGTTGAGATGTAGGTACGTGCTGACTGAAAATTTATTAGCAAATTATACAGACAACAGTGAAATATTGCATAAAGGAAAAAAAACACCTAAATTGGTAAATAGAGATACGCAGCGTAAAAGATAAGGTATTATGTAGACAGTATTACGTAACTATAATACGCAAAATGAAAAATTGTTCAATGGAAGTCAGAGTTTTGCTGAGTAATTTTCATATAGATTTTATGACCTTTGTATTTTATACTTTCATTGCGCTAAACTAGAAAATAAAAAATGAGAGACTAAAATGATTTCCACAGAAATTTAAATTGAACAGTTATTTCACCTATTCTTGTAGTAATAATGTTAGGAAACATAGTTTAAGTGCAAACGACTTAGGTATGGAATAAAATAAATTAAACACCAAATTCAACACACTGAAGAATAAGTAAAGGTATATTCTCTTTAGTGTGTTCAATATAAACCATAGTACCACAGTACTAAAAATATAAACCATAAAACCTCCAGCATTCAGCATTCCAATTTACGTAATTTAGTGATCCTCAACGCAAAAACTAAAGAGTCTCCTTCCTTCTGTTAATTTTATCAACTGTTGCGGCTAACAAGAAAAGTTAATTAAAATACACTCCTAGCTAACCGATTACGAAAAGACAATTTTCCGAGTCAAAAGACTTGAGAAAAATTCTTTGCAGTTAGGAAAAATCAAATTTTGCTTGAGGCATTTGTCGGCTGTCACATTACTGGAGAGGAAGTTTGAATCGCTGATTGTTATGGAATCTTTGCGTTTTTTGGCTGGAAAAGACGTAATTAAGGGTCAATTATGATCTTTTTTACAGTTTATTTTTAGTGAATTTTAATGAACAGTTGTGTGCCAAAGTAACAAACATTGACATAGACCAGCAGATTGGCATGTTGAAAAGGCAGAGCGTAGGGTGTAGGGAGAAAGGGTAGGGCTAGTGTGTCCTACAATGTGCTACACGTAGCACAAAGGATCAATGGAGTCGGTATTTCTCAAGCGGAGATCTCATAATAGCAAGCGCTGAGTAAAACGTCCACCAACTTCGTGGATAAAAGTATATCGATTTTATTAAGACTTCGACTTCTGCGTCAGTGGGCGCCGAGACTAGACGTGTCATAAACCGTACTTAAATTAAATAAATATCAGCTAGCCCAATATCAACTCTTTCACAGTGAATTAAAGTATAATCTGCAGTATCCGCAGGAAGCCGCTTTAAACCTTATCGAACGCACAAAAACAGTAACCGCGTGACCAGCTTCCACCTCCAGCGCGAGCGCCGCGGTCCTAGCGACACCTTACCCCCGCTACTGCACCCGCGCTCGCCCGGCTCCCGCAAAGAAGTGAGACAGGTGATTACTAGCTCTTTTGTTTACCTAGTTACTTCGGAGTTACGGAGCGCTGCGTGCCGAGGTATTTGCACTATAAGGGCGAATACACACTGCGCGATACGATGAGCACCCAAAATTCACCGATTGAGTCAGGAAAAATGCCTCCAGCTTCGCGTTCTGCCAGCGGGCCGTCTCTACGGCTGACACCTGGTAAGTCAGGGGGTATTCCGAGCAACTCGCGATCCACAAGTGTGCCCTCTTTAAGATTGACGCCCGGTAAATCTGCCCCGAAAAAACGCAAACAAGCGGATCCAGATATTGATTACCGTAAGGAGTTCGATGATTTTAAAAACGAAATGTCGACTTTTCTCACGAATTTTAGTAAAGTACAAAATGATAACCTTATGCAAATTCGACATGATATTATGTCAGATATGAGAGAATTTATGAGAGGATTAACGCTAACGACTGAAAAATTACTTGAAGATCAAAAGATAATGAACAACGAAATAGCAGAAGTCAAAAAATCTTCTTCCCAGACTGCAGACACTGTAAAAAAGTAACAAGCCGAGTTAAACTGTCTCCGTAATACAGGCACGTCCGTAACCCAGCCAAGTACTTTTACACGCTCCTGTGAAGAGTTTGTACATGAACTACAGGAACGATCTTGGAGACAAAAAACATCATTGTCGTAGGTATTCCGGAGTCGCAGATGCTAGACGCGGTTGGAAGAGTACAACACGATAGAACTGAAGTACTGAAAATTATTTCGCCGGCGTGTCAGAACCCTGTGGACCCAAAAAATGTATTTAGAGCCGGAAAATACTGTCCAGGCAGAACCAGGCCTATTAAGGTATGTTTACAAAATGAATCGTTGGCCCTAGAAATATTACGTAATAAATCCAAAGTACCTAGCCTCATAAAATTATATGCTGACCAAACACCACTTCAGCAAAAATACCTAAAAGAACTGAGGGAAGAATTAAATCTTAGAACTAATGATGGCGAAACTGATTTAGTTATAAAATATGTAAGAGGGACACCTAAAATTCAAAAAATTAGACCGCCAAAAAACTAACTAATGCGCAACAAAACCTAACACTACCTGAACTTAACGACTCAGAGCCAACTACTTATGAAATACTAAATAACTACAGTGCATTACAAACTAAAAATAGCAAGTCTCTTCGTTTCCTATACTTCAACATAAGAAGCATTATGACGCCAGGAAAATTGGACGAATTACTCTGCATCATTACCCATATCAATACAACTATACACATCATATTTTTAACAGAAACGTGGATTAAATCTGACGCAGACGCATAGCTTATCCACCTACCAAACTATACCCACTACTACAATATACGCACAGATGGCAAGATAGGAGGTGGTGTTTCAATTTTTGCTCACAACAGTATTAAACCCACTGAAATTGACCAGCAATACATAGGTGGTAATAATTATTTATGGATTCATCTAGACAAGCACTCAATTGACATCGGAGTTATATATAAACCTGGGCGTACTGATACCAAAAAAATTCTTGAAGTATTGGAACCGCAACTTGGAAAACGCAAAAGGTGTGTTATTTTCGGCGATTTTAATTTGAACTTATTAGACAAAAATGATAAATCGGTAAATGACTATAAAAGCACGTTGCAGGTATCAAATTATACTGTGCTGAATAAAATTGACAAAGCATACTGTACCAGAGAAACATTAAATACGCAAACAATCCTAGATCATGTTCTTACAAATATCGACAAAAACTACAATCATCATTTGGCAATTATTAATTCATCTATATCTGACCACAAACAAATATTTCTGGAATTCAATAAGATTGACCCTACTTTCAAAAACAAGATACACTATGAAGCTATAAATTATGATAAACTAGACGAATGTATGAAAAACAGTAATTTTGAAAATACTTTATACAAATATGAAGAACTAGAAAAATACTTAAGAGATAGCATAGACAAATGTAAGAAACAAAAATTAAAAATACTGAACCTACCAAAAGAAGACTGGATATCCAAAGATATATTAGAAGCAATTGAAAAAAGGAACCACATATGGAACAGATTAAAAAAGATGCCGGATGATGAGAAACTAAGGCAAGATTTTATAAAAGAAAGGAACAAAGTATCAATAAAAATACGATATGCAAAGAACAGTTACTACAAAAAAGAATTTGATAAATGTGCACGCAAACCCAAAAAAATGTGGAGTTTAATTAATAAACTGTCTCGAAATAAAGTACACACAAGCAGTGTTCCCCTAAAACTTTCCATACAATCCCGTACTATCACTGATACCAAAGAAATATGTGAATGTTTTAATGAATTTTTTGCTACTATTGGATCTGTTTTAGCAAACAAATTGTTCCAATGGATAACACTCGTACCAAAGTACTTCAGTCTGAACTGCCACCACGTGAGTTTGAACTATCACACATTGAACCAACTACCCCTGAAGAGGTATTTGAAATAATTAGCAATCTGGACCCAAACAGTAGTTCTGGAATTGATGGCATATCAACAAAAAGTATTATTAGAATAAAACAATATATTGTGAGGGATCTGACTGACTGTATTAATAGCTGTTTCGAGCAAGGAGTTTTCCCAAATTCACTGAAAATTGCAAAAGTTACACCCATTTATAAATCTGGCAAAAAAACTGATCCCGGGAATTATCGACCAATCTCTGTTCTCCCAGTATTATCTAAAATTTTTGAGAAACTTTTACATAAACGTCTTTTTTGCTATCTTGATAAAATTAATTTTCTAACAGACAAACAATACGGTTTTCGACCCAAATCCAATACATTAACAGCAACCATTGATATAGTAACCAACATAATGACCAATATTGATAAAAAAAGATAGCTCTAGGTATATTTATTGACTTAAAAAAAGCATTTGATACAGTCAGTCATACTCTGCTACTGGATGAACTAAATAAGACTGGGGTCATCGAAACAGCGCACAAAATGTATGAATCATATCTAACTGGTAGGACACAAATAGTTAAAATAGGTAATACCCAGAGTTCTCCCCAACACATAACTTTTGGCGTACCTCAGGGCTCCATTGTAGGACCCTTGCTGTTTGTTTTTTATATAAATAGAATAAACGATCTTGGTTTATCTGGAAAATTGACGTTATATGCGGATGATACGAGTCTTTTCTATTTTGGAAACAATATCGAACATGTTATGAGTCAAGCACAGCGATATCTAGATATTCTTTCTAATTGGTTTGCAAACAATTTACTTACAATAAATACGTCCAAAACATGCTATGTGGTATTTGCCGCCAAAAATAAGAACACCTCAACTACTACAAACTTAACTATCAACAACAAAATTATTCATAGAAAATCTTACGAAAAATATCTTGGCCTTTATCTAGATAGTAAACTAACATGGAAGAAACACATTTCTCATATTATACCTAAGATAGAATCTCTCACCGGTGCCATAAGAAAATGTGTCGGGTGTCTTGCACGCACAATTAAATATACAATTTACAATACCCTAGTTAAACCGCATATTGACTATTTAATAGAAGTCTGGGGCAATGCAGCTCCGACGAACTTAGATGCCTTGCAAACCAAGCAAAACAAACTTTTAAAAGTACTTTTTTCGTATGACTATTTAACCCCTACAAAACAGCTATATCAAGAACTAAAAATCATGAACATTAAACAACAACATATTTATAACACGTGTATCCTGATAAGAAAAATATTAAACAAGAAAATACATACACAACTAACCTTTAAAAAAAGGGAGAAGCCTCGTATGTGGTAAAAAGACTCCGGTGTGCCAACAACCTAACTATGCCGAGTTCTAGAACCGGTTATGGCCAGCGAATAATATTGTACAAAGGAGTGCAATATTATAACAAACTTCCGAATAGCATTAGAGAAGTGAAGTCTGCTATGGTATTTAAAAAGAAATTGAAATCACATATTTTTGACAAATTTTCATAGTGTTGTTAGTGTATGGATAAACGAAAGTAGTTTATTGCAACTACATTTACGTAATATATTTTAATTATTAGTTTCCGTTTTAGTATATTTATTTTTGTTGATTTCATTTTGTAGATTAATGTATTGTGTAATGGAATAATTTATTTAAGTACATACCTATATTATACAAAGAGAGAAATGTTTTTAGTTGGCTAAAAATTTCGCTGAATAATATGTGTAAATATAATATGTGTGTACCCATAAATTGTCCATACTACCTACTTAACTACTTTAATCGTGCCTTTTGTTTGCATATTGTATTGACGTTTTTGATTTACTTTTACTGGTTTATTTACGTTAAAATTGTTAATTGCTCATACAGAAGTTAAATATCCCACTGACCTATATGTGCATGTTACTGTAATGTAGTATTTAAGATTATCACATAAGTGAGACAAAATGTTTCTTGTGATACACAATAAAGATCTTTGAACCTAAGACCAGAAGCACGCTAGATGTATTTTTAATGCAAATTAAGGTACCGACTTGTCTGATGGAAAGCGAAGTTGTTGTTTAGGATAAGACAGAAGATATCTATTCCTTATTGTCTTAAAGATATCCGGATTTTAAGACGCCTCCAACCGGTCTTAATGGTGATTCATGGTATTTAACTTATCGCCATCATCATTCGAAGTCCAACAGTAGACGTATAATTATTGAGTTTATAGTAAAAAATGTCATTATTCACGTACCCATCTTATTTTTATGCAACCTTTAAAAACTACAGTCTATTATATATTTTACATCGTTTTCATTTATACCTACTGTTATCCATCAAATACTTTCAAGTTTAATTAAAACATCAGTTAATTTTCCAAGTAAACAGACATTTCCGAGCAAAAAAACAAAATTGAAGCTATCAAATGCTCAAATAATGAGCTTCAGAATTCTTAACAAAAAGAATTCCTATAGTCTCGGGGAAAATGTTCGACAAGTTTTATGAAACCGCAAGAGGTAGAGTAATTAATTAAAGGTGCTTATAGCGAATATCGAAGGTTTTTAGGGTTCCGTAGTATAACAAGGAAGCCTTATAATTTCGTCACGTCTGTTCGCCTGTCCGTGTCACAAAGCGATTTTTGAACCAAATTGCCTGAAATTTTATATTTTGATAGTAATTGTTTAGATATTAATTTTACGTACTTTAGTAGCGCTCGTAGCGTAGTTTGACTAGGTGATTGTCAGCGATCACCAAAATTAAGCAACGTTCCGCACGGTCAGTATTCGGATGGGTGGCATTTTCTAACTGAGTGCTACCGTGGCTCGGACGACACGTTAAATTGTAGGCCCCGGTTGTTTTAACCGTTGAGCCATGTCAGAGGCCTTCAGGCGGCCTAAAAATTCTGACACTAGGGCTAGCCACCCGGCCTATACGAACTTACTTACTTTTAGTACTTTAGTAGTTTTCTTTACAAAAATCAAAAGTGTATGTTAAAGGAGTAGCTCTCATATATGTAAAGTGGGGGTGAAAATTTGTTTCGACCCCTTCCCCTCGTAAGATATCGTTGAATGGAGTTTTTAAAATAATTGTATTTTCATAAAACGTCGTATTTTGGTTCCATGTTTCGTTTTTAAGATGTAAAGTAAAAGTTAAAAATATAATATCCACAACCTTCCGCCTTTTCATTTCTAAAGTTAACAAGATAGAATCTTCTACATTTATGTGTTTATGGATCATACTAAAAGCGTTCTCCTAAAATTATTTTAAGCACTGTAAAATTATAACTTTTGCGATATGAACCAATTTTTTTTCAAAATTGCGCAATTTTCTGAGGTACCTTACCTGACCTTAGAAACACATTTTAGACAATAAGGTTTTTTACTAGGTAACCATCTAATGATAATAATTAACCGACGAACCACCGGAGAAGGTACGCAATTCGACGAGTTTTTTTTTATGTATAACCACGCATAACTTTTTTTATAGTAGTCCGATTTCAGTAATTCTTTTTTTATTGGATAGAATATACTTTGAAATTGGTCCCATTTAAATTTTATCGAAATCGGCTAAGCCATTGTTGATAAATAAACAATAATGTGGATTGATCCGTGCGAAATATTCGCGAATTCTGTACATGGGTGAAGTCGATTATGCTATTTTTTGCAATTAATAATTAAAATCGTCACTAATCACCATCTAAGGAAGCCTATCATACGCGTGTCTCGACACGCACTTGACAACTTATTGGGTTATGTTTGGGTTAGATTGAAAGTTTGAGTAATCCGCTCGGTAGTTAGAAGGTGATTAAGGGCAGCAATGTAACGGCATGGCAGGTAGGTACTTTGATTTATTGCAGATTTTTAAGTTACTGGGAGATTAATCCTGTAGGAAGGCAGTTTTTGGAATGATAAGATTGGAGGTTTTGGATCTGTTTTATATTCCCGCACGTTATTTTGATTTTTGTGCTATCTCATGGGAACCCTTTATTTATCCGGGATAAAAATAAGACTATGTCAAACCCGAGGCCCTACCTTACCACCCTTAATAAAGGAGGTAGAAAATAAAAAAAACGATTTGACAGTTGTTCGATTCTACAGTTGTTTTTTTTAACATTTCTTGAAGCGCACTCTAGAATAGCTCACAGATGGCAGAATTTTTCCAACTTACTTAACACCTATCGCTTTATGATGGAAAATTTACGCAATATCATTATAATTATAGCCTTTGTATTATTCTGATATATAAGCTATATTATTGCAAAGGTTCATCTCAATCCGTTCAGTAGTTTTTGCGTGAAAGAGTAACAAACATCCATCCATCCATCCATCCATCCATCCTTACAAACTTTCGCGTTTATAATATTAGTAGGATAGTAGGATTAACTTAACAACTAGATTTCAGATTTTATGGCACGATTTTACTCGACTGCCAAAGAAGGGCATTTATTTTGTTTTTCGCGCGCATCTTGACTGTAATTTTTTAATACCCACGTATCTTCCAAATCGCTGAATGGCTGTCAAAAATTAGGTATCGTTAGATACAAATTTAACAACCTTTAAACAATTAAAAAACCCAACTTTAGATAGGTTTTTAAAACAAAACAGAGACTTTTTTCGCGACAATATGCTACACTTATCAAGTAGGGTTTCGAAATAAAGGGAATCAAAGTATATACATATGTCATGTATATAAAGTTAATCGGGAACAATTACAACATTTACAACCATTTTAATTCTTCTTTGGTGCGCTGCTTATCTGTTCATTTTCGCAGTCGGGTTTATCAACTTTAAAACGATTCACATGTTTTTCGTTTTGATCACTTGAAAAAAACTTGAAAAATAAATATGGCTCTGTCATTTGTCTGTATCAATAATGTAAGTATTGATTTCATAATCGTGGTGGTGTATAGATTACATGCGTGCACTGATGTTATTTACAAAAACTATATCGTTCAAAAATATTTATTTGCGTGGTAATACTTGTAGTAAGCTACTTAAATGAGTTGACTTGGCTGTACTATGGTATCGTTAATGTCTAAAATTGACGCGGGCAACACTTGCCGCGATAACATCAAATACAATACGCTGTGGCAGATTTTATAATAATAAATAGAAAAAACGTAAAAATGTAACCTCAAGATATGCTCCAAGTAAACATCGAAGACTGAGAATTAGAATAACACTATTTGAAGCACTGGAAAACCTTTGGTAAGCACTATTTTAGCCACTATTACATTCCATAGCTTCAAACAAACGGTCATAATTAGTCAGCAAGAGCTAATTAGCAAGTAATTACCTTTTGAAATAAATAAAATAATTATTTCAGAGGTTACATCAAATTTATTTTTGTTAGCAATGTATTATTTTGTCTCTAATACTAGTTTTCATTTCATAAGTACAAATCAGCTCAGAATTTATGTAACTACAGCACCTGCGTCCAAAGTTAACACCATGTCACAATTAATATTCGCAGGAATAGGTTGAAATTCATATCTCCGGCTAAAATGGCGCATTGACATACATTGTGGTTTTGCCGTACCGTCGCAAATATAAATGCAAATATATAGGTACATATAATTTTGCACATGTTTGGTTCCGTATTTAGAACGGCTCAGATACACATGTGGGGCGGAGGAATTTGGCCGTGAATTAATAATAGATGGAATCAATTTTATTTACAAAGAATTTTAGAAGTTAAGTAAAACTATAAGGAGTTTCACTATTATCGATAAACATGATACAAATTGATGTTTTTAGTTCACGTGTGGTGAAATAAATAAATAAATAATTTGCATCGCCTCTTTGGAGGCGCAAAGTGACTTTTAACTTTTATTTCAAGTTTTTAAGAGGTAAAAAATCTTATTGGGCCTGTAAGTGGTAAAAAGTTATTACTGTGTTTGGACTACTTCTACTAAATAAACAACGGAGCCCTTATCAATGCTTTGTCTACTATTCAAGGCGTGAAATTCGTTCTTAAATATTGTTTTTAAGTTTTCTTAATTTAGTTTTTTTATTTACAATAGACACTGATTTTTATCTTGACTAAAATTGTGTAATGTTATGGACAAGTATTAATCAGTAAATTATTAGTGGTAAAATGTAGTAAATTATGAGTCTTTTGTGTTTTTTTGTATGCATATAATTGTATGAATTGCCAGACTGTTTAACTGCATTAAATTTGAAATTAAGTTACATGATGTATCATAAAAAATGGAAAATGATTATTTTAAAAATAACACGACAATATCTAAAAAAATACAATTTCTACCTTCCTTTGATTAACATTTACTTGAGCTAGATTATAAGAATAAAAGATTTTATTGAAAATAAACAACAAATCCCTATCATAAATAGTGTTTACATAAAGGAAGCTTTCTAGAACCGCCTTTAAGTAAAAGTCTCATTATTTTCAAAATTACTACGTAGCCGTCTGGCAATTCATACAAAGCGATTTAGCCGAACACAAATAAGAGTCTGCGTCGACGTTGTCCCCTATCATTTGTTCCGCCCGTCTGCGACTGACGGCCTCCTTAAAATGGACCAAAAACACACGCGAAAAACACCACTAAGCTTCAAGTTATAAAGGTGAAATTGGCATGTAGTTAGAACGATATTTGCAACACAATTTGGCGGTAAATTGCATGTGAATATAATTTTTTAAGAACTTGAATTAATCAGTGATACGGTGACGGTTTGTTTTTCGTTTCGTGGGGTTTTAGGAATAAATATGTAAGTCTAATATAGATGTAAGTTTAGTGCTATTTTAATAAATATACTAAGGCTGCATTTAGCCACCAACTTACTTGATGAATCAACTCAATATTGTGGCCGAGGATAGAGTATGTAGACCTAGCAGATAGATAGATAGATAGAACTCTTTATTGTGTGCACTAATACTATTATTGTACAAAGTAGACAACTTATCTTAAATTAGTGCCACAAATGGCGGCCTTATCGCTGACAGCAATCTCTACCAGGCAACCACTGAACGGAAAGAGATCACAAACAAGAGTATAAATGGGAGGTACCAAACACAACTGATAATAATAAAAATGTAAATAATATATAAATAAATACTACAAAAATATAAATACACATACATACATACAATAAAATACAAAATAATAATATTGAGAAGGAGAAAAGAGACAAAGGCTAAAATGGAAGTAGAAAACAAAGGATATAAAAACAGACAAGTGAAAAGAGAAAATAGCAATTACATCATTTTTAACACTGATCAAGATAAAAATCTTTCACTCTTTCCTTAAAAATGTGCAGTGACTGTGAAGTTCTTATGGAGACAGGTAAGGCATTCCATAAGCGGACAGCGGTGACAGAAAAAGCATTTTCATAAAATGTGGTATGATGGGTAGGAGTGGAGAGACAAAGCAAGGTTGATGGTGTTATAGGACGAGAAGAGCCCTCACGAAAGAATTTCACTCCTGCTTTAAAGATATCCAGATTATAATTATGAGGAGACAATTCCAGAGGTAGGGCATTCCAAGCCCTTAGTCATTTTTTTGAATATTGTCGTTGTAATCTATTCCTTATTTAAGCTGTCCTAATTGCTAGGTGACATTTTATTTTGAACTTAACTTTTATACACTTAGTAAGTATACTTATGCAACTTTCTAAAAGGAGATAATGCAAATATGCATAGAAATAGGGCCACTAAAGGGTACAGTATTTCATAATTTGCTTTGTTTCTTTCGGAAAATGATTTTCCCGTTATTTTTTACAATAACAGTGTCCATTAAAAGTAATTTCGTGTATTCGGGTATTAAGGTTACATGTGACCAAAATGACAGTAATTCAATGACTGAACAAAAATCAAATTGGAAAATAAATGTGAAATTACTCATGAATTAAGCATTTGGTGCGGTTGTTTTACTCCGCGCATTTATTTATCATAGTTTAACGGATTTTTTGAGCTACTGTACCTAGTCTGAGCCCAATTTGCATTATTTCCTTTGTGATTTGGACGACTTTCACAATAAGTTTTTAGTGTTTATTTTGATCTTGTGTACCTTTAGATTCTTCAGTTTAGCCATAATTTTTACAAATAATGTTCTTAAAATATAACTTCAGTTAGTTAGTTAATAAGAAAATATACCTACTATATTAAACATGAAAATTTTACGTTGTAAAAGTTTCGTCATGTTTCTAAAACGATATTTGGTCTAAGAGGTAGCTCAATTTAATGGTTGCTGTAAAATATTGACTTTTATTAGCCTGTGAGTTGAGGTATAATGTTTTATCAGAACATAATTATTTTTTGCAAAAAATAGCATGACCGACTTCAACCGTGTACAGAATTCGCGAATATTTCGCTATCAATGTGGCATTTTTCACATGATTGTTGATTTAACAAAAATGGCTGAGCCGATTTCGATAAAATTAAATAGGACCAATTTCAAAGAATACTCTTTTCAAAATAATTATCGAAATTGGACAACTGCGTAAACAGTTACGCGTGGTCGTATATACGCGTCGAATTGAGTACCTACTCCGGTTCGTCGGTCGAAAATAGATTTCTACTAAGGGCACTAATTTATAAATGAAGGCTATAAATAAACTATTTTATCTACACTAATGTTGTAACATTCTACTTATGTTTCCAATACTTGACTTATAATGACTACTGTTATAGCGCAGACAACAAAACACTCAATTTAAGCAATTTCACATGATGTTATAATATCCACATCGATGTCGTAAAATCTCATTATAACATCGCGCGCTCGCTCCTGATTGGCCCTGCGCGCGCAGCTGCGCTCTCATTGGTAAGATTTTAATGGCCCCAAGTTCACAGTGACAATACACGTACGCGTGAATTTAATGTTTCGCAATATGTTTTATTTTTATTTTTATTACTGAAGATAAAGTAGTGTATGCAACTGCATATAACACTTCATTATATGACAGTTGCATAAACTACTATAATTACAGAATCTGTCACACTAACCAAAATACATCTATCATTAATCAATTAGAACCAAACCGATACAAAAACAGAAATACTCGTATTATAAATTAAACTCGTAAGGTCACTTTCACATATATACTTGTATATTTCTAACTTGGTAAAATAGGTACAATTACAGTATAATACACTTGCTTAATAATATTCGGCAGGGCACTTGCCTCTCGATGCTTCTACTTTGGAGCGAGTTACTCGTAATTGAATGCTGGCCTGAAGCCTCTTTCTTTACACATCGACTTGCTGCGTTACTGATAATGATGGACCGACCGAACAGCACGCGGGAAACGATTTCATTGGCTAACTAAATGCGCGCCACTTCTTGCTGTTTTTAAATCGGCCAATCATATCAGCCCAGTGTTGCCCTTGAAAGAGCTACTTTATATACAAAATTAACAACCATAAATGATCAAATTAGAAAATCATAACACTCGTAATGCATAATCCAAAACATTTCAACGTTTCGGCGCGTCCGACGTAATTATACTATCAATTCATAATAGAAATTACATCCAAACAGTCCAATTTAGCAATTAATGTATTATGAGCTCTATGCGGTTGTCATTAGCAGCTTTATTTACTAGTTGTTGCTCCGTCTATATAATGTAACACAGGGTGGGAGCTGTCTATGACAGGTCTATAGTGTTACGTTGTACAATGGCAACCTTTCACCCATGGGGTTTTTCCTGAAGCTGAATGCTAGTTTTGTTTCGATGATGGTGGAAAAGCTGTGATGGTTCAGTGGGAAAACGTTTGCGTTGCAAGCGTAGCGTAAGACGTGAGAACTCACGCCTTACGCACTAATAAACTCATACGTACTAATACTTTGTGCTTCTTGTCAATCTTAGTCTAAGTGTACTAATGTCTTTGGAATTCATGTGGATGATGTTTTTAAATTTTTGCGATTTGAATACATTATAATTATATTATACTACGGGACTAAACGGGCACTAAATCACGAGATAAATAAATACCTCATCATTCCGACGTTTTGACCGAGTTCCATCGATCGTGGTCACGGGCAGACACACGGGTATCTCGTGATTTAAGTGCGCAATTAGTCCCGCACATGCATTATTATTATATAGGTATGTATATAATAATAATGCATGTGCGGATTTTATCACTGCTCTTTTCGGTGATAGTTTAACAGATGATCCTTCTTTAGCATAAATAGTAAGTAATATGATTTATAACACATTTGCTCGTAAAGTGGCTGTAATTACACCAATTTTAATATCATAATGTACTTCATTACGCACTTGTGCGTTATTGTAATATAAAAAGCACAAGTGAACGATACTTTTTAATTTACCGCATTTATGTCATAATGTACTATTGTGCATCAGTTCGGCTTGTATATTATATTTTATCGATGCGCGAAAATGTGATGGATGAAATACCCCACCACAACTTTTTCTCATTCTAACTCCACGGACGACAAATAATATTAGAAGAAATGTTGTTACCAAAACCAATCAGTTCAGTTCATTTATTCTCATATAGGTACAATAATGCACACTTATGAATGTCAATAGAAAACAAACAAAAAATATACATAGCAATAAAGAACAAAATAATAAATTAATATAAAACAATAAAACTAACAGAATAAATACATTTCATTCACAAATACTGTCACACAGTCCACGCAAGGAGTTTTTGTCAGACATGAAATCTTTTACACTATAGTAAGCTTTTTGTAAAAGAAAATCTTTGATAATATTTTGGAACATTGTTTCATTTTTCCTTGTCAAATTTTCAGGTATTAAATTGTAAAAGCAGATACTATTTCTTACAAATGAATTCAAATACAACATAAGTTATATACATTATATAACCGCGACGTCATCATAAAGAAATAGTGCTATAAACTTCAGTTATTATTTATCAAATTTCTCAGAAGATCCAAGTCCAAAAGTTAGTATGTACTTATTACGTTAGTACGAGTAGAAAATAGAATAGCATAGGTACGCAAAAGCTGCAGAGATTGCACATTAAAGAAAATACTGAAACGGGAATCCCCTGGTATGGAATTTCTATTATTTCAGCGGATTGTACTGCAAGCGATATATTTGTTATTTTATTTTTACTAATCAAAACTAGATTAACCCGTGGTTTTGAAAAAAAATAGAATAAAAATTGCCTACGATAATTTTTAATTTGTAGACTATTATTTAAGCAAAAATCTAATCACAATATTTTTTTTTGATACAAAAAATACCATTCGTTTGCAGACGAGTACCTACGAAGAAAATATGAATTTTTTTGTTTTCAAAATACCTACATCCATAAAATATCATAAATCCAGAAGCGTGTTTGTTAGACGGTTTGTCACTTTTTTAAGCAATAACACAACAACAGATCGTATTGATTTATTGCACAAATAATAATTTATAAATTGGAGAGTGTGATAAATTACCCTTTATTCTAGAAAAAATGAAAAATCTTGTTTAAACCTCTGGCAAAATTCAATCCATTTTTGAATGACTTGATTTTGAGCATACATAAATAACGCAGAGTGTCATAGTTATGTTTCGCAAAGAATGGCAAAACCGCCTTCCATCGTGTACAAAATTCAAATATTTTGCTCGAATCTTTTATATTATTGTTGATTTTTCAAAAACGGCACAGCCGATTTGTTCAAAATTTAAGTGGGATTACCTCGGGATACCCTTTCGAACTAAAACAGAATTTTTCGATTCGGTTCATAATTGGCGAAATTATCGATAAACATTCACAAAAAATGCATACAGACGATCATAGATCCTCCTCTTTTTTGAAAGTCGGTTAAATAAACTACTAAAATTATATGGGTAAATAACTAGTTTTGGTACGATCCCTTAGCCGACTGCACGGTACAGCAGCAAACCACAGTGTCACCGCGACTCTACTGGGTTCTCGAGTGTGTGTAAAAAGAGAACCGTCGTGGCGTTACGGTGAACTAACAATAAGATTTTAATTAGCAGCTAAGGTACCGAACATACTTCGTAGACACGAGTACTGATGAAAACCGAATTGGTGTCTACCAAGTATCAAATACTTTTAGTTGTGCTAGCAATGACAGAGCAGTGTTGTCAACGTAACAAAATTAGTAAAATGGCACACGGGTGACCTCACCTACGACTCTTCTCTTTTTGTACAAACTATGTATTTTCTTGGTTTTTCTATGAAATATATTCCATAGCCAACAAAGCATAGATTGGCCTGATTGTGCGACTGCATCTGTCCACCTTGTGGGTGGACGACTGGATGTCTTACGCTGCTCTTGTACACAACTTTTTTTACTTATTCTAGGCTTGCATTTGACTTCATACACCTTGAGGTTAAGAAGATGATCCAATCTAGGGTGTAACTTGCTTACCTAGAAGATATCTATTTACAGTGATTGTCAGCGATCACCGAAATTAAGCAACGTTCCGCACGGTCAGTACTTGGATGGGTGACCGCGGGTGGCATTTTCCAACTGAGCGCTACCGTGGCTCGGATGACACGTTAAATTGTAGGCCCCGGTTGTTTTAACCGTTTAGCCATGTCAGAGGCCTTCAGGCGGCCTAAAAACTCTGACACCAGGGCTAGCCACCCGGCCTATACGAACTTACTTACTTATCTATTTACTTACTCGAGATTTTAAAATACCATGTTTTACTTTAGTGGAAAAACAGACTCAGAACTAAAGCGTTTCATTCTGGCAGTTAGTATGAGAAAAGTAGATTCGAAACGCTTGTTTCTGGCGTGCGGAATATCCGCCATTTTATGGTTATGATTTCTAAACGCTTTAATAAGATATAGTTTCTTGTTGTGCCATAAATAAAATAATAACTTCATAAAACAGATCACAATAACGTAAGTACCTACGACGCAAGAAAAAAATCTTAGTACCTATATAATAGGTGCTCCAGCACTTTGATAGTTCCTTCTTATTCTTTCGTGCCTTATACGATTTCGTAAAATTTTTGACCGACAAACCACCGGAGGAGGTACTCAATTCGACGTGTATATTTTTTTTTTTTTTTATTTTTTATGTATAACCACGCATAACTTTTTTCATAGTATTCCGATTTCAATAACTCTTTTTTTATCGGAAAGAAAATACTTCGAAATTGGTCCTATTTAAATTTTATCGAAATCGGCGAAGCCATTTTTGAAAAATTAACAATAATGTGAAAAATGCTACATCGATCTGTGCGAAATATTCACGAATTCTGTATACGGGTGAAGTCGGTCATGCTATTTTTTGCAATAAATATTTATGTAAATGAATTAGTAATCATTTGTGCACATTTGTTTAGGTATATTTGAAGTTCCAAGATTTACGCTTTTGCACTGGATGCAAGCCGCTTTCAACCGTTTTTTTAGAGATCCATTGGAGAGGCTATGTCCAACAGTGGACGTTCTGTGCCTGATAGATGATATACATAGTAGATGAATGGAATATTTATAACTAGCATTTTATTAGCACAAAAATGGAAATATATTGTGACTTGTCGATTTTTATGGTACTGTACCTCAAAAACAAAAAACGGAACCCTTATGGCATCACTTTGTAGTCTGTACAGACAGACTACAAAGTGATACTATAACACGGACGGACAGACAGCTGTCTTTCCGTTTGTCAAGAACTTTTATTTCAAGAAAGCGTAAAGATATCGAGTTGAAATTAAAACCAAATACGTAGATCTAAAGCCTCTCTCAGCTGCGAAAACAACAAACTTCTCGGTTATCGTAAAAAATGCTCCTAAGGGAATAAATCTGAAAACAACATTTTTTTGCTGGATCATGGATAGGTATTTATAGAACCTAAATATCATAGCAATATTTCTATGGCATGTGACTTTAGATTTATGACGTTTTTAGAGCGTTTTTGAGCGTTTTAAAAGACAAAGAACGCCATCGCGTAAGCAATCTATGACCAGCTTTTCTTTGAGGTTACTAAATAAACTTATTTTCCGATTTTTCAGGACTTGTACGGAATTCTCGGTGAGCGAGCCTGACTCGCACTTGTCCGGATTTTTGTGCTATCCCATCGAACCATTTTATTTTCCCGGGAAAAAAAGTTCCCGTCACTCTCCGATTAACTTTTGAATTTCACATTTATAATAGTAGTAAGGAAGTAAAAAAAGCCTTAGCCGCTAACAGTTCTATACGAACATTTTCTGTAATACGACAAAGCAAAAATTCTTCATCCGTATTTTGTATTTGAAATAACCACGCTGTGGTTCGGTAAATCTGAATGCAATTGTTAGAACTAAATTGCATTTGCTGTTCTATTTCCGTTTGTAAATTGAGTTTCACGCATTGGATGGCTGGTGTATGAATACTGAAAGAAAATAACTATATAATAAGTAAGTGGTTTAAAGCTGTTAAATATCAGGTAATAATAAATCTATTTGGTACTTACAAGTAAGCTATACTTTGAATGTAATCTTCTTTTTTTTTCAGAAATAATAAAGTGAATTGTCAACCCTGATTTATTTTTTGATTGGTTATCTCTCAGAGGATAACTGGACCAATTTATCTAATTATATCTTAAAATAACTGTGATTAAAAAACTGTCTTTAAAAGTTACAGAAAGGTGTATACAGTGAGAATATATAAAAAAATCGAAAATAATGAATAACGATAGAGCCATAAAATCATCAATTTAATTGCCCATACATGTTGGTGGCTCTTAATACCATGGACATGATAATTATGAAGTTCATCGGGTAGTTAGGACAGTAAATTTTAAATTACATGTGTTGGGTGGCTAGTCCTCATGTTAGAGTTTGTAAGTTGCCTCAAAGTCTCTGGCATGGCTCCATGGTTAAAACAACTGGGAACTACAATTTAACGTGTCCTCCAAGCCATGGTAACTCTCAGTGGTAAATCCTAACCCCGGTCACGCATCCGTGACTGACCGTGCCGAACATTGAGCCTTTTTGATGAACAAACACCTAGTCAATTTGGCGTAGCACAGCTACAGTGTAAAAAACGTTTGATTTGCTACGTTATCCACTCGCTACATAAGTCTACGTGAATCCCGTAGCGGCGCAAGATAGCGTAGCGCCCTATGAGAACTCATATTTACTTAGCTCAATAAGATTTTTTTAATTGAATGGAACAGTGTATCTCAGATTTTTAACGGATTCCAAAAAAATTGGTTCTCAATTCGTCTATGCTTTTTAGGGTTCCGTACCCAAAGGGTAAAAACGGGACCCTATTACTAAGACTCCGCTGTCCGCCTGTACGTCTGTCGTTCTGTCTCCAAGCTGTATCTCATGAACCGTTATAGCTAGGAAGCTGAAATTTTCAGAGATGGTGTATTTCTGTTGCCGCTATAACAAAAAATACTAAAAACAGAATAATACTAATAATTAAGGGGGCTCCCATACAACAAACCTGATTTTTTAGCCGTTTTTCGCTCTATATTAATAATGGTAACATGAAGGTTCTTGAAATTTTCACAGAATATTTATTTGTGTATTCACTTGAATAAAAAAAAAATTAAACTAAAATAAATATTTAATGGGGGCTCCCAAACAGTACGGAACCCTCCGTGCGCGAGTTGTACTTGGCCGATTACTATATGTATAATTACGAGATTATTCCGCTAACTATGAACCGATTTTTTGTTCAGTACCTAGATCATAAAGAGATAGTGTCATTTAAATATTCTTGTTATGAATTGAGTTGGTTTTAAAAAATAAACAATAATGTAAGAAATACTACATCGATTATTTTTTTCAAAAATTGTGAAATAATATGAAATTGAAATTTCGTTTAAATTTTTCGATTCAAAGCACTTTTGCTTACTTTAAAATAATAAAATGTAGAGAACAATGACAGGCTCACCTCATACTCCAAAACCACAAAAACCAACCAGTCTCCAGAAAAATAAAACGCTTTCCACAATCAAATCCAAAAATCCAACCAACTGAACCTCACCACGCTCCAAACGCGTTCGAAACTTGAAAACTTTTCGCGGGCTGTGTGAAAAAAACGCATGGACCGCTCGAGACGCGCGCAGCCTGCGACGACCGGCGAGGTACTGCCGAGTGCTGCCGAACGCACCTCTAAAACGATCCACTGTGTTACATAGTAAGATCGAAATTTGATCGCAGATAGAATGTACGCGCTAAGACAGCCCCCTGGCTATTTAGCATAGAAAAGAAAGTACAACGCATGCGCGCTTTGATGCAGCTGATGCGTCGGAAGCATGTCACGAGAATGCATTGGGATTTGGAATGGTACCTAGCTGACTGAAGCGTTCTGAATGGCTTGTCGGAGAGAATGAGTTTGAATTTGGAATTAAACGGGCTGCGTTTAGTGACAGATTTTATTCCGTTTTATTGTAGAGAGTTGTTGTTAGGTTTAAGGTTCGTAAATTAGTTTTTGTGGAGATTGAACACAAGTTTTTAGGTTTTGATGTTTTTTTTTTAAATGTAAGCAGTAGTAATTAATTCGTGCGTTGTTTGTCATGTTCCAACCCAAGCTTTTTTTTTGTGTCACATCTATTCTTATAGATATTCGACGACACTTTATTCGTCTAATAATTGTTTGGTGTAATGAAAGGTTTGACAAATGATAAATGTTCCATACGTTTTTTGTCATTATATTAAACAAAAATTCTACCAAATGAAACGTCATACAAAAATCAGCCAAAAAATTTTCCTCGAAACGGAAGGAAACCGTATGTAACAATATTATTACCTATAATATTTCATGAATTAAGTGCCTTTTTAGGGTTCCGTACCCAAAGGGAAAAACGGGACCCTATTACTAAGATTTCGATGTTCCGTCTGTCTGTCCGTCTGTCTTTCTGTCTGTCTGTCACCGGATTGTATCTCATGAACCATGATAGCTAGGCAGCTGAAATTTTTACAGATGATGTATTTCTGTTGCCGCTATAACAACAAATACTAAAAACAGAATAAAACTAATAATTAAGGGGGGCTCCCATACAACAAACCTGATTTTTAGACGTTTTTCGCTCTATATTAATAATGGTAACAGGTAATGCTTGAAATTTTCACAGAATATTTAGTTTTGTATTCACTTCAATACTAAATATTAAAATCAAAATAAAATAAGTATTTAAGGGGGCCTCCCATACAGTACGGAACTCTCCGTGCGCGAGTCCGACTCGTACTTGGCCGATTATTTAATGTCGTCTTTGTAACATTCTATTAGAATTTCTCTAAGTTTTGCATGAGCTATTGCTCTCAAAACAGAACTTTAATTAAATAAAATGTACTACTAGGATTTTAACGTACACTAGTAATTACTGTGCATAAATGTTAAATAAAGAAGGTACTTACCCATCTATACCAATATTATAAAGAGGAAAGATTTGATTGTTTGTTTGTTTGTATTGAATAGGCTCCAAAACTATTGAACCGATTCCAAAAATTATTTCACTGTTGTAAAGCCACATTGTACCCGCTGGACATAGGCCATATTATATTTAAAAAAAAGGGATTAATTACTATCTATCTTTTTTACCCAATCGTACCCGGGTGAAGCCGGGACAGGCAGCTAGTGTATTATACGTAGGTCCTAGGTACGCATATTTTTATTGCCTTTGTAAATTATTTAATTTTAGATTGCAATGTGACTTATTTTGACATCAAATTTTATGTGACATTATTATGAATAAATAATATTTGATATTGAAAATTGAATTGAATATTATTACCTCAGCTAATAAAACGCAGCTCAAACCCGACAAATTGATAGTCGCCCACATTTGCTTGTCGCACACCTATGATATATTTCACCCGGTTTATTATTATTCAAAGAACCATATTATAAAGAAAAAAACGAAAAATTTTCATGTTACCTATTACTTTAAATAAAGAGAACCCAATGCGTCTATAAATAAAATACCTAAACATCGACACAGAAAAACTAATCGAATAAAACTCGTAAACACAAAAATCTCTCAAAGATTTATAGGTCAGATGGGCACACTGATTAATATTGCCTATCCGTCAAACGTATCAAACGAAGATATCCAATCAAAGAGTAAGTCCCAGAGGTGAAATCCGTGAACGTCTAAGCAACTGGATCGGACGATATTCGCGATTTGACATTAATTGCTCTCGATTCAGACATTTGGCGGCTAAAATGTTGCCCTACATTATATTTTATATTCTTACTAGTATTGTAAATGTTAAAGTGTACTTGTTGGTTTATTGGTTTGTTGCTGTTTCACGCAGCAACGGAGTAACGGAATAACTTGATTTTTGGCGTAGACATTGTTTGAAAGATGGTAAGAGAAAGAGGCTACTTTTCATCTCAAAAAAATGTTCCCATGAGATAGCACAAAAATTAATATACAAAAAATCAATCTTCTCAGTTATCTTAAAAAAAAGTAAAAGCCACTTATGTCGTAAGAAACCGCATATTTCGACGCTCACAAAAATCAAAACCTACAGGGTACTTCCCGCTTACATAGAACTATTAAATTTGGCAAGAAGCATTGTCTCAGAGTACACATAAAGAAATAAATCTGAAAACCGTATGTACATTTTTTATTTAAATCACAAAAAATAGGGCCTAGATTCACATAACATGGGTTGAAAATTAAAGTGAGTAAATCGTATCATGTAAGGTATCATATAAAAGAACTTCAGTAGTACATGCTTAAACAGGTTTATAATTATTTTAACAATGTGTAATTTTCGATGTATGACGAGTTAAGTGAAAAAAAAAAACTTTTTTGTCCATGTCAACTTACTTCCCAATATTGTGCAATTTTCTAGATTTGTACGGAACCCTCGGTGTGCGAGCCTGACTCGCACTTGTCCGGTTTTTTTTTCACCTGAGCTACAGAACCCTAAAAAAATACTATAATGGTTTGATTAAATAAAGAAAATATCCTAAACATTTACCTAGTACATTCATAGTTATTATAGAATCTGACTGATGTGTGATGTGCAATGTGCATGCCTACTCGTACATGCAAGTTAAACTGATTTTGATTCAACGTTAAATAAGAACCTATGCGACATTTTAGCGACCAAATCCAACATAATCGACGTCTGCATCTGACTTTCATTGACAAATTAGATTGATTCTCTATTATTAATGTACCAAAATTACCACCGGAACCATATTATCGATATGTCCCGGCATTATCAGGTACTTTCCGATACAATGTTTGATGTCCATCCGCCATTTTGCAGATGATTGAAATTGAAATGCTTTTGTGGAATAATCATTATTGAATCAATCATTATTGAATCGGTAAATTCCGATGTTTATTAACTAAATTTGTATTGAATTTTGTTTAACATTGCAGTTTAATGCCATTACATATGTAATGGATGTTTGGTGTGCTGTTTTGGTGCCATATAGCAAATATTAACTAATAATGCTTGGTTTTGCAGCTAGTAACGTTGTGAATAGAGAATTAATAATTCGGTGAACGCTTAACATTTTGTATTTAAATAAATAGGTAAAAATATTGGTTTAATTATTTTTTTACAATTTCCGGATGATGAATTCATTCAGTAGTTTTTTTTTGAGTTGTGACGTGACATGAAGTGATTTTTTTTGTTGAATTTTCTTCCTTTGCGCAGTATTTATTTATTGTCATTTCTAGGAGATACGCAGCTGAGTGTACGTAGATAGCTTATTATTAATCTATGGCACAAATAAGGCTGACAAGTTTTATGATCACCAAAGTTACAATTGTGTGTTATGCTTGTGCACATTTTTTAAATGTAATCTAAGTTAAATTAGTGTACTTGCGTGTATGTTGAATGCGTGAATGCTCTCCGCAACATCGAATCATGAATGCGATGATCCGCAGACGAACTAAAGTTTTCCACATTTAGCAAGCTTAGGATTAGTTGACGTTCCAAAGTTCGGGGAACGGATAATTCGATAAGGACACAAAGTTATCGAATGCAGACCATGCACCGGCAAGTGCAGCAGCGCAGCGTAGGACATCTATTAACTCGGTAGACAGATCAAGACCGCATACACTGAATGAAAGTCGCTTCATATCGTGCTTCTTAAAAATCCATAGAAGAGGCCTATGTCCGACAGTGGACATCATACGGCTGGTAATGATGATGAAGAGTGAATAGCCGTTTTGCATGAATATACCAAACGTTAATAGTCCTATACAATCTGTTCTGACGAAGCAAATCCGGTACATAGGCTGCGTCTATTCAGGGACATTAGTTATTCACTGACCTAGCAGGTAACCGATAAACCGGTGACGTACGCGTGAGGTATAGACTTGAACTAGTACAGAGATAGCGCGGGTTTACGCACTGTACTAAAAAATATTGTGAATACTGTTATAGTGCATATCTTTCACTGTAGTAAAGTTATGTTTCATAACGCTGATTATTTTGCCGGAAAATCTGTAGTTTATAAATTGTACATGTATTCAAAAATAACATAAATTGGTTTACTTAAGGGGTATTGCGGCTTAGTCTCACTTTTGCAAGGCAAGTAGTTTCCCACTAAACGAAGGTACAACTTACGTTTCTTTTTTTTTAAACCCAGTGAAATTTATTACTTCCATATTTTACTACTGTTTTTGAAGATGTAAAGCTTTCCAGTTTTCTTCAGGGGGTAGCATGTTGTAGTTGGGAATTCAAAGTATTCAAACACCTGGCCATATCAATAAATTGCTTATTTCTTAAAATAATCTTCAAATCAAATCAATTCTCTGAGTTGATTCTTTTTTTTTTTTCAGAAAGATTGTTATTTTTCCAATTGTGCTAGGTAATTAAACACTTTTTAATGTTCATACGTACCCAGATTTAGTGATTTATGTTGTTTAATTAATTTCCAGACAGAAAGACTAACATTTTTCTTTACTATTAGCATGATATTACGCATTTAGCACAACATTAGTGAGTCAACAGCAGATAGCTCAGTGAATAGATTTACTCCATTCAGGTGCACTGAAGAGCTTCATTCATTGACAGCCTTTTACTTAATGTCTTGCAAAATGAAATATTACTTCGCTTTATTATTTTAATCACCTAATTTAGCGACAATCTATAATAAATTAAAAAAATCCAACACAATAAGGCTCCTACCGCAACACTAACAAAAAACTAATGCTTTGGAAGTGGTGAACCGATTTTAATGAAACATAGCTAAGAATACCTTCAATTAATCCATGATTTAATTTAAAAAAAAAAGCCATTCGTCTCTTAGGGAGCTACAATGCCACAGATAGACACACAGATACGAAAAACTAATAATACATTTACGCGTCGCTCCGGGGTCTAATATCTGAAACGAACTCTGAAAAATCTTAAAATCGCAAATACTACGTAACGGCAATAAACTAATTACCACGTATCACATATTTACATGTGCACCTTCAGCTTTATGTTTGTAGCTTGTATCTACTGGTAAAAACTAAAAAAAGAAATCCAAGTAAAACAGAGATAAACTACAAATATTGAATTTTTTGACACAGGAAAATTTGTAAATTAGCAGAATTTATAATAGGAAATCATATATTATAAATTGTTTGCTTTCTATTCCGTAACGGTATTAAGAAAATTATGAGTAGGTACTTATTATACAATACTTCACACTTTCAGAAAAAGTAACAAATGATACAAACCAAAGTATCGAAAGCGAACCCTTCAAAGCCTTCCTTCATCGCATTATTTGCCACATCCGCCAAAGTTTGGAAACCTTGCTTAAATATTCTTACATAAAATTCAAATTCCTTTGTTTTATGCGGCATAAACGATTTGCACCACATCTAAACTGACTACCAAATGTAAACTATAGTACTGAAGATATAGAGTTGAAAAGGAGATATTGAAAGGTGGATTTTGAACAAAAGGTGGGATCTCAAAGTTGTTGGTTACCTTACTTTTGTTTTGGAGATAGTGGAGCAGTGGATAACTATTATTCGAAACTTATTTGGCCCGTTCAGTCCACTGTGGAATAGGTTTTCATAAACAATTTTCGTATTTATTGTGAACTGGATAAACAACCATTATGGCAGCTTATAATGCCTTCTAAAATGAGTGAAGAGAGTTCTTTGATTATTAGTTGGACAATTAAGTTTTTTAGATTCATTTAAATATTTCACATCGGAACAATACATTTTAAAAATAACTATTGTGATATCAAGAAAACAAAGTGTACTTTGCAATCCTTTACTTTATGTTAAGCCGTCGTGGTCTAGAGGTAGTGACACCTGACTTACAATCGTAAGGTCGTTGGTTCAGATCCCGGTCTGGTAGTCCGGATTGGTACGGGACCAATGAGTTCTTTGAAATTTATGAACGGAATTTTACGCCACTGACTTTTCGGTGAAAGAAAACATCGTAAGGGAACCTGCATACGTCGCGTCCGTAGAAGAAATTCGATGGCGTATGTGAACCAACCCGCACTGAGCCCAATGTGGTGGATATGGCCCAATCACCCATCGAGGCCTACGTCCTGCAGTGGACTATTAAAAGGCTGGTACCGGTACAGGTACTTTATGTCACATGTTACTAATTCTTAACTACGGTTGCAAAGCTTATTTCTTAGGCTCCGACTCTAACAATGGAGTGAAGCGGAGAACAAAGTCGTTGTTAGCCCATTTCAGACATGTTGTATTTGCAAAGCATAGAACACAGCATCTCTTCGTTAACAATTATGCGTGTTTTTGCTAAGCAAATAATACGTATCTATTCTGTACTCTCATTTTATAATCCTCCGTTCATTTCCATCTAGCTTTCGTGGAGTCTGAGACTTACATATTTCTTCTTACAAACTATTATGAAAATAAGATTTTGGATGAGCTTTCATTTGACGTGTTCTCACAGTTAGGAATTGTAAAGATATGAATGAATGAATTAATATTTTTATTAAATTGACATTTTCATACTGATTTTTCATTATTTAATGTATTTAAATTGACATTTCATAATGAAGTGTAGAATTTGTCAATAATTGCCTATTTTTCTAGATAGTGATTATGTAAACCTATCGCGTATTGACATGTAAATTAAATAGTTTTTGAATAAATTGACTATGAATTTGAATATTCGTATATTCATACGATGAACACGAGTTATTAATTTAAATTAGAGAAATTTTATCCGACACTAGAACAAGGACAGAATTCCAAACCACTACACTGTTTTTATTTTATTATAACTTCTCCACTTCAAAGTGTAGTAAGCTAGTAGTTGGAGCGCTTCTTTTGTACAAAGAATCAAGTAGATAGACTTCATCTCAGGCTTTTCCAAGTAGATAGTGATCGGTGTCGCCCCGGGGCCATTTTGAAACTTCATCTCGTGATGGACTCTTCTTCTGAAGTATTGAGTTCTTGCATCCAAGACTTGCCACGGGAAGATTGTTTACAATGTTCTTAAAGCATTTGGGTTATTGAAGAGAAAAAACGCTTGAAGTATTTAGTGAATTCGGTATTGAATACTTAGCTTGAATTTCAGTCCTTTTTAACCGACTTCCAAATGGGAGGAGATTCTATAGGTATGTTCGTCTGTATATTTTTTTTTTGTGTATGTTCATTGATAATTCCACCACTTGTGAACCGAAACCAAAAGTTCTTTTTAGTTCGAAAGGGTATACTCCCAAAGTAGTCCCATTTAAAATTTACAGAAATCGGCTAAGCCATTTTTGAAAAATCAACAATATAGTAAACAATTTGAGCGAAATATTCGAAATTGTACTCGATGGAAGGCGGTTTTTGCCATTTTTTACGAAAAGTAATTATTTTTCTAGAATTATAAAACACAAACGTAAATTCACGCCATTATATTCTTAGCATTTTACGATAAGCCAGATGTAATGCAATATCGGAAATGTTATACATGTTCTAAGTGTTCGGATAATTTAGAACTGTCTATTATAACTTTTTTTTATTTCATTTGAGCTGCTTCCAACCTGACCTATTGAAGATTTATAGGGAAAGCTTATGCCCAGCAGGCAACGTCCTACGTATTTTAGCGCGGATTTGTCCGCGCTTGACCTCCAACTCGCCTGACGGTAAGCGACGTTGTGGTCGAAGATGAAGCACGCAGACCTACAAGTTACCTATTCACTCTGACCTTGAAAAGGTTTAGATTATATCTCTTAGGAAATAGGGAAGCAGGAAGACTGTTCCATTCCCTGGCGGAACGAATCAGAAAAGTTGAGTCAAACCGCTTCGTACGTATCGAAGGAAAATCGACAGTGTAGGGGTGGTAATTTGGCGTCTTCCTACTTGTCCTGTAGTAAAAAATGGATGGTAGGATTAGGTAGTGCAGCTCAGATGCATACTCTCCGAAATGAATCCTGTAGAAAATGGACAGACTCGCAACCTTACGGCTATGCTTCAGGATATGAAGTTTGTAACAAATATGACGACTTTTCACTAAAACTAAATAACCGACTACATGAAACTGAGTTCAAATTGAAACAAAGTGAATAAGTTTACTTCATAAAAGAAAAACTTAAATTTATGTAGGATCGTGACTCACTAAAACTAAATAACCGACTACATTAAACTGATATCAAATTGAACCGAAGAGAACAACTTTAATTAATATAAGAAACACTTAAATGAATGTAGGATCGTGATGGGAAATTATCAGGGTTAAAAAAAAACTATCCGCAAGATAATAGAGGATACATTTTGATAAAATCGGAAAAAGACTAGTAGGTATATGTAGCTCTAATTATGTAGGTATATGTATATTATATGTATTATATCGTATATATTGAATATTTAAATTTAATTAAGCATGTTTAGTATATTATTTATAGGTGTTTTCTTTGTTAATCTAGTGAAGGCCACTATTCTTTGTTCTTGTCAGTTCATAATCATGCAAGGTTGCTTGGAAGAAATCGCCATGGGTGATAAGGCCGCAACTATATAATCATATTTTTTGTCGTTAAGTGTAAATAATGTGTATTTTTAAATTGTGGTTGTAAAATAAAGAGTTTTGTCTGTCTGTCTGTCTGACTACCTACCTAATTGAAAACCCTTCCTTTGAAGTCGGTTGAAGAAATTATCTAAGCATTTTAGTATCATAGTAGCGCTCGTAGCGTAGTTTGACTAGATGATTGTCAGCGATCACCGAAATTAAGCAACGGTCCGCACGGTCAGTATTTGGATGGGTGACCGCGGGTGGCACTTTACGACTGACGCTACCGTGCCTCGGATGACACGTTAAATTGTAGGCCCCGGTTGTTTTAATCATTTAGCCAGAGGTCAGAGGCCTTCAGGCGGCCTAAAAACTCTGACACCAGGGCTAGCCTCCCGGCCTATACGAACTTACTTACTTAGTATCATACTAAATCCAATATTCTCCCACATAGACGAGCCAGTACAAAATTGTAGGCGACACAGTGAATATGTAAAACGGCACGCCATGTTAGCATAATCCACGAGCAGTAAGAAGGCCGTCGACACACAAATAGAATAAAAAGCTGCACCGCTGCAAACATGAGCTTAACTGCGTTTTGTTGGCATTCTGCATGTGCTTTTGCTGGTGCTTAGTGTTCTTGTACCGTTTTCGAATGGGGTTTAAAATTATAGTGGTATCGGCTTTACTTTAAATCCGATAACAGTTGGCTGCATTTGTTACTATTGCACTTTACTGTTCGTTCGTTTGAGCCATAGAAACTGCACTATTGGACATAGGCCCTTATAGATCTCAAATAAGACCGATAGGAAGCAGCAAGCGTTCAACGATAATTCTGCGGTCTTAATGACTTTGTCAGTGCATCTCGTGGATGGATGTCTTATAGTGCGCTTGCCGATGCTTGCCTTTCAAATATAATATACCTAATTAAAAAACCCCCAAAACAAAAATATTTGACAACAAACTTTCAATTGATAACCATTTTGGGCATATTTGTAGAATTTTGGTTCTTCCATCCCCACTTTAACCCACCATAACTCTTAAACGGCTCAATCGATTTTTATAAAACATAGCTAAGAACACTCTCGATTAAGTCTCCTTTCATCCAAAAAAAAACTAAAATGAAATCGGTTCAGTGGTTCGGGCGCTATGATGCCACAGACAGACAGACAGACAGACACACGTCTGTGTATAACACCCCTCTTTTTCGTCGGGGGTTAAAAAATAAATCGATCCCATCGGTTATCAGTACTTCGTGTTATGTGTCCTGCCTACGGCCATTTTAACTTGCCAAACCACTGGAATAAGTCTGTAGCTTTGGTTCTTCTACCTCATTTCTGATTCGATCTCGTTGCACTAGGTACTTTATTTATTTACCTAGGGCTTATTAATAGGTAAGTGCCAAAATAATTTAAGAGACCACATTTGTAAGTTCTTAGGGTTCCGTACCCAAAGGGAAAAACGGGACCCTATTACTAAGACTTCGATGTCCGTCTGTTCGTCTGTCTGTCTGTCTGTCACCGGGCTGTATCTCATGAACCATGATAGCTAGGCATCTGAAATTTTCAGAGATGATGTATTTCTGTTGCCGTAATACTAAAAACCAAATTAAATAAATATTTAAGGGGGCTCCCATACAATAAACCTGAATTTTTAGACGTTTTTTGTTCTATATTAATAATGTTAACAGGTAGATGCTTGAAATTTTAACAGAATATTTAGTTTTATATTCACTGCAATAATAAATAATGAAATTAAAATAAAATCAATATTTAAGGGGGGCTCCCATACAGTACGGAACCCTTCGTGAGTGAGTCCTACTCGAACTTGGCCGATTATTACATAGCGCACAGTATTATATTTTCTTAATTTTTATCCGACTGACAATTCGTCGATATTTTCGCCAATTGTAAACCGTTTTTTTTTTTAGTTTGAAAGGCAACAAGAACAAGAAACTCCTTAAGATATGTCTTATTTAGATTTTATCGAAACCAACTGGGCCATTACAAACAATCAACAGTAATGTAACCATCGATTCGAGCAAACTATTCGAATTTTCGAATTTTGTACACAATTTAAGTAGATTGTGCCATTTTTTTGTGAAAAACAATTATTTACTGCTCAGATCGTTCTTAAACAAAACTGTATAAGAACAGCAGTATTGCCAGTCTCTAGTAATAAATCTAGGCTATACACGTGAGCTCGCCGTAGACTGGCCATCGGTATTTAATGCCGATATTAATGAGTACCCCTCAATCATGTTGGTGGTGATTAACTATCCGGAATCGGAAGATTAATCTACCGACTGATCTGCGCTTAATTACTACTACCTAATTATTTGTTTAGTATGTTTGGGTTGTCTTGAGTATTAAATTATGAGTTTCATCGTCATCAACTGCAGTCCTCGTTATCTTAATGCCGTGTATAATTCTCGCTCTTATGGTGCCGTGTTGACTGGAGCTTAATGCCATCCAGCCTTTTTAATAAGTAAGTTCGTGTAGGCCGGGTGGCTAGGCCTGGTGTCAGAGTTTTTAGGCCGCCTGAAGGCCTCTGACATAGCTAAACGGTTAAAACAACCGGGACCTACAATTTAACGTGTCATCCGAGCCACGGTAGCGCTCAGTTGGAAAATGCCACCCGCGGTCAACCATCCAAATACTGACCGTGCGGAACGTTGCTTAATTTCGGTGATCGCTGACAATCACCTAGTCAAACTACGCTACGAGCGCTACAAGCTTTTTAGCCTTTTTAATAGTTTACTGCAAGACGTAGGCCTGCCGACAAAGTGTAATTGGGCCATATTCACCACGCTGGCCCAGTGCAAATCGGTGGATTCACATACGCCATCGAATTTCTTCTACGGAAATATGCACGTTTCCTAACGATGTTTTTCTTCACCGAAAAGCCAGTGGTGTGAAAATCCGTTCATAAATTTCAAAAAGTTCATGGTTACGGGACCAGGATTTGAACCCAAGATCTCACGATTGTTAGGCGGGTTTCACTACCACTAGACCACACGGCTTATTATTATTATAGTCTGACCGTTTAACTGAGTCCACGCCTGCGCGGGTACAGGGGCGCGGGGGTAGACGACAAAGGGGACTGAGACAGGTGCGGGCGGCGGGTCCTCATCGCCCGCACCTGTCTCAATCCCCCTTTGTCGTCTACCCCCGCGCCCCTGTACCGCGCAGGCGTGGACTCAGTTAAACGGTCAGACTATAGTACAATACAAATAGAATATATTACTTTTATTTCGCTTTTGCTTTTTGCAAGCTAAAAAAGAAGAAGGAGTAAGCTTGTGTGTTTCAGTCGATTTCGATTGGATTTATTTAGAATGGGTTGCAAAACTAATGTAATAAACACAAAATCAAACATGTTAAAATTTTAATAAATCTAATTAGTGCACGTTTCAATCACTTGCAGTGCACGAGCTGCACAACATCAATCAACGAGCTGTACAAATAGGAAGGTTCTCACAGATAGTATACAGCATACAGATAGTTACAATAATATATGTAATGGTCAATGCAACAAAGAGCAATATTGAATAACAGATGCTACAATTAAGCCGAATCGTAATGAGGTACGCGGTACGAGCATCGTAATTGAAATCGGAAAAACTATTCGGTTACGGATGTAGATCGCGCCGTACGAAGCGGGAATCAACGTATTCCTTTTTTATTGTTAAAGTGTACAATTATTTTCGATCTGCAGTAAAATATATTTTATATTAGTTTTAAACATACAACTAAACGATATCTACGATATCATATCATATATTATTGTAATTAATCAAAATTATCAAATTCAATAATCTGAAATTCTACTATAGTTCGGCCGTTCACAGAATGCGTTCCTGAATGGCCGAACTATAGGTCCACATCCATGACACGAAGAATAAGATGCCGAAAATCTAGTCGACAACTGCGTGGCAGAGTAACTAGTAAGTTAATTATTTTAATAATCGAGGTGGTCTTCATTACAGAATTTAATTCAATTTTACAGAAATCGGCTGAGCCATTTTTGAAAAAAACCAACAATAATGTAAGCAATTCGAGCGAAATATCCGAATATTGTACACGATGAACATCGATAATTTCGCCAATTGTGAACCGAATGGAAAAATTGTTTTTTAGTTCGAAAGGGTATACTCTCAAGGTGGTCCCATTATAATTTTACAGAAATCGGCTTAGCTGTTTTTGATAATCAGCAATAATGTACACAATTTGAGCGATTTATTTGAATTTTGTTCACGATGGAAGGCGGTTTTGCCATTTTTAAAAAAAAAATATTATTAATCAAAACTATTAGCTTTATATATTTGTTTGCTACATAATAGTTATATTAAGCCAATAAGTAAGTCAATAAGTATTAAATAAATAAAGCACAGCGATCAATGTAATGAATGGAACCGCACATCGATGTTTATTGTCGGTTAAGTGAATTCTACCAGTAAAAAGCTGCATAACGTTTTTGTTTGTTTATCAATTAAATGTATTATTGACATATTTATTATGTTTTTTTTTTGGTAGCTATTTAGCACAGCGTAGGTCGTCCGCCGACAGAATGGAGACACTGTCTAATCAAGACTGCAGAAAATTGCTGCATGTTGGATAAGTCCTGCTTTCAAATCTTAATTAAAATCCTTAGGAGATGCCTTTGTTAGGCAGTAGACTTCCCGGTTTTTAGGGAGATTAGAGTAAAGTACTATTGATGCTCGTTAAATAGTGATGACGAAATTGATACAACTGAATCCTTGATCATTTAATTCAACTGAAGCTGAAGTAGCAAATATAATTTATAAATTTGTATAAATATTGTTAGGTGTGAATTTATAGGTTTTTGGAAATATTTTGATTCTTAATGATCTGTTTTAATATATATTTTTTAGTTTGTGTGGCGTGTAATACATTTTTCATTTTATGAGAATGTACGGCTTCGCATTAGGTAGCATATGACGGCATCCTTGATGCAACCATGCTAAAAATAAAGGTAAATTAAGACATTTTTATATACACTGAAATTGTGTACTAATAATATAAATCCAAAAGTGGTTAAAACCAGTAGGTTTTTACACGCTTTTATTTAACTTAATGCGTAGAACTTTAAATAAAATTAATGATAAGAAATTTTTGTAATAACGCATATTAATTTTGTTATTGTTGTTGCCAGGACCTCAAATAAGTGTGAGGGATTGTGATGTATGAGCGCGCGAACGAGCGGCGTGTCTGCAGTATTAAACTAAGCACAGTGAAGAACGCTTGTTTCATTTCCGTCCCTCATCAGTTCGTACTAAGATCTACACTACATTATGGTCAAATTTAACTTGCAAGATTGCACCCAAACTTAGGTACATACATATAGATACTTTCATTGCAAGTTAAATAAAAGCGTGTAATAACCAATAAACCCACTTTCAGATTTACAATTTTAGTACACAATATCAGTGTATATAAAAATGTCTTTATTTACCTTTATTTTTAGCATGGTTGCATCAAGTATGCCGTCATATGCTAGCTAATTCGAAGTCGTACAAGCTTATAAATATATTACACGCTACACAAACAAACAGAAAATTGAAATAGAGCATTAAAAATCAAACTATTCCAAAAACTTAAAAATTCACATTTATTATTTATACAAATTGATAAAACATATTAACTACTTCAGAGCTTTAGTTGAAATAAATGATCAAGGATTCAGTTGTTTCAATTTCATCATCACTATTTAACAAGGATCAATAGTACTCTACTCTAATACTCCCTAAAAACCTGGGAAGTCTACTGCCTAACAATGACATCTAAAAAGGATTTCAAGTAAGATTTGTTAGAAGCGGGTTTTATACAAATGCAGCATTTTTTTGCACTCTTTTTTTAAACATTCACATCTACATTCTGTCTAGTTTCAGTCCATTAGTCTACATTCTGTCGGCGGATGACCTACGCTGTGCTAAATAGCTACCAAAAAACATAATAAATATGTCAACAATGCATTTAATTGATAAACAAACAAAATTTTTATGCAGCTTTTTACTGATAGAATTTACTTAATCAGCAATAAACATCGATGTGCGGTTCCATTCATTACAGTGATCGCTGTGCTTTATTTATTTAATACTTACTGGCTTACTTATTGGCTTAATATAACTATTATAGAGCAAACAAATATATTAAGCTAATAGTTTTGATTAATAATTATTATTTGCAAAAAATGGCAAAACCGCCTTCCATAGTGAACAAAATTCGAATAATTATATCGCTCGAATTGTGTACAATATTGTTGATGTATCAAAAACAGCTTAGCCGATTTCTGTAAAATTGAAATACCTTGAGAGTATACCCTTTCGAACTAAAAAATATTTTTTCCATTCGGTTCACAATTGGCGAAATTATCGATGTTCATCGTGTACAACATTCGGATATTTCGCTCAAATTGCTTACATGATTGTTGGTTTTTCAAAAACGGCTCAGCTGATTTCTGTAAAATTTAATGGGTACCAACTCGGGAGTATACCCTTTTGAACTAAACAAGAATTTTTTGATTCGGTTCACAATTGGCGAAATTATCGATGAACATACACAAAAAAACCCACACACGAACATAGAACCTCCTCCTTTTCGGAAGTCGGTTAAAAAACCATGATTGCCATCATTATGGCCATGCAACATTTTAGAAAATTCTGATGTTATCTTTGATGAGCTAAATTCATTTCTGTTGATGATGATGCTGTCGGTGAGATATTTTTTTCAGTAAGAAATAGTTTTCACCAATTTCAATGATAGCAAAACAAATAATGTTAGAAAACCATCAAAACCCAAAAAGAACCATCAGCTTTAGCAAAAATAATACTATTTTATGATTTGACTAAGACAAATCATTTTCGAACCTGTTAACATAATAATATTTTACTTATAGAAATTTACGTAATTAGAGCAATTACAGTTTTATATTCATCGAGTACCTAACTACAAAACTTCTAGAAAAATTAGTAGCTGCAGGTAAAAAAGTAGTATTGAAACCTATTCAGTTAAATAAAACTAACATTTCGATCAGTGTTAAAAAGTAAAACTAGAATATTTTATTTTCGCTAAGACTGATTTTTCTCTAAACTAATACTTTTGCTTTATATTTAGAGCAATTCACACAATTAGAACAATTTTAACAAAACAAATAATCGGCCAAGTACGAGTCGGACTCGCGCACAGAGGGTTCCGTACTGCATGGGGCCCCCCTTAAATATTTATTTAATTTTAATTTTATTCTTTATTATTGAAGTAAATATAAAACTAAATATTCTGTGAAAATTTCAAGGATCTACCTGTTACCATTTTTAATATATAGTGAAAAACGTCTAAAAATTCAGGTTTGTTGTATGGGAGCCCCATTAAAT
Source organism: Hypomecis atomaria (assembly GCA_964007245.1). Taxonomy (NCBI): domain Eukaryota; kingdom Metazoa; phylum Arthropoda; class Insecta; order Lepidoptera; family Geometridae; genus Hypomecis; species Hypomecis atomaria. The sequence continues at coordinate 760,435 of OZ023284.1, forward strand.
ATTTATTTTATTTTCTTTTTAGTATTTGTTGTTATAGCGGCAACAGAAATACATCATCTGTGAAAATTTCAGCTTTCTAGCTATAACGGTTCATAAGATACTGCCTAGAGACAGACGGAGAGACGGACAGTCGAGTCTTAGTAATAGGGTCCCGTTTTGACCCTTTGGGTACGGAACCCTAAAAATAGTACCTGCAATGTAACTGAAACCCTTTTAACCTAATCTCGATATAACAAACTCACTAAATACTCTCCATCGACCTATTGAACGAATTGTTACTTTAGAGATGGGGAAGATCGTCGAACTCAAGTTAAAGAGCAAGACAGGAATCTTGACTGCCTCGGTGGCTCAGTGGTTAGTGATCATAACTTCTGGGTCAGAGAGGCGTGGGTTCGATCCCCACCCAGGGCAAATATTTATGTGATGAACATAAGTATTTGCTCTGTGTCTGGGTGTTATTTAGTTACGATTTATATAAGTATATATCTAAAAATAGAATATAAGTATATATCTAAAAATAGAAAAAAGAGTAGAATAGCACCCCCCTCTTGTATCAGGTGTCGTAAGAGCCGACTGAGGTACTACGGAACCGACAGATGGCGGTATATCCATCCAAAACAGCGTAGCTCAAGTGCAACAGGGCGGGGATGGGCAGCAGCATCCCCGTCGCGAGAGCTACGCACTGCGATTGCCAACACGCCTGCCCAGCGCGGCAATTACGGGCAAAACCCCCCTTAATGATTAGTAAAAATAAGACCAGGCCCCCAGTCCCCGGCAGCGCCGCTATTCCTGGCTCCGGCAGCGGCCATGGTAACGGCGGAGCACGGGGTGCTAAGAATCGCCGGAAGAGATCCGGCTGCCACCCCACCCGACAACTGGCCCTGGCAACATATAACGTGCGCACAATGAGGACTGACGAGAAGATTGCGGAACTGGAAGAAGAGTTGAGTAGGTTGCGATGGGATATTGTGGGGTTGTCTGAAGTCCGTAGAGAGGGCGAGGACACGATAACCCTGAAATCCGGCAACCTACTTTACTACCGGGAAGGTGACCAACGGTCCCAAGGTGGTGTCGGCTTTCTCGTCCACAAGTCTCTCGTTAACAACATCATTACCATTGAAAGTGTGTCGAGCAGGGTTGTATACCTAATACTCAGAATATCTAAACGATATTCGTTGAAGGTCATTCAGGTATACGCACCGACCTCGTCACACCCAGATGATGAAGTGGAGGCTATGTATGAGGACGTAAGTCGGGCCATACATACGTCTAAGACCCGCTTCACGGTTGTTATGGGAGATTTCAACGCAAAGTTGGGCAAAAAAAGCGATGATGAGTTGAGAGTGGGGCAATTTGGATATGGGCAACGGAACCTCAGGGGCCAGAGGCTGGCAGATTTTCTGGAGAAAGAGGGACTCTTCATGATGAACTCTTTCTTTCAGAAGCCACCTCACAGGAAATGGACCTGGATGAGCCCCGATGGTTCTACGAGAAATGAGATAGACTTCATCATGACTAGCGAGAAACGGATATTCAACGATGTCTCCGTGATCCACAGGATAAAAACCGGTAGTGATCACAGAATCGTGCGAGGCAAACTGAATATTAACGTTAAACTCGAAAGGTCCCGCCTGATGAAGTCTACGCTCCGACCTACTCATGCTCATATACAAAACCCCGAGAACTTTCAGCTCGAGCTCTCAAATCGCTTTGCTTGCCTGGAGTACTTTGCGTCTGTGGACGAGATCAATAACGGGCTCGTAGAAACTGTCCAAACGGTAGGTTCTAAGTTCTTTAGACCCCGCCGTTCTGATAGACCTCGGAAATTTTCCGATCATACTCTAAATCTCATGGCCGAACGACGCTCGCTAAGACTGCAGTCTTCCGATGATGCAAAGCCATACAGGCGGCTCAATAGACAAATTTCAAAATCAGTGCGGTGCGACATTCGTCTCTTTAATACCAAACATATTAAGGAGACGATAGAGCGGAACAAAGGCTCCAAAGTGTTCGCAAGGCATTTGTCTATTGGGCAAAGCCAGCTGACAAAGCTGAAGAGAGAAGATGGCAGTACAGCGTCGACCAAGGCAGAGGTATTGGAGGAGATCGAAAAGTTCTACGGACAGCTATACGCCTCGGTAGCAAAGCCTGTAAACATCGCGGCTAGAGACCCAAGAGCCAAGCTGACCCGACACTTCACCGAAGACATCCCGGACATCAGCCTGTACGAGATTAGAATGGCCCTGAACCAACTTAAGAACAACAAGGCGCCGGGTGACGACGGAATCACTTCAGAGCTTCTGAAAGCGGGTGGTAAACCGGTACTTAAAGTCCTTCAGAAGCTTTTCAACACCGTCGTCCTCGAGGGCATAACGCCAGAAGCATGGAACAGAAGCGTGGTGGTGCTATTCTTTAAAAAAGGTGACAACACCTTATTGAAGAATTACAGACCCATCTCGCTTCTGAGCCATGTTTATAAGTTGTTTTCAAGAGTCATTACGAATCGTCTCGAACGCAGGCTTGATGACTTCCAGCCTTCCGAACAAGCCGGATTCCGAAAAGGCTTTAGTACCATGGACCACATACATACGCTGCGGCAGGTTATACAGAAGACTGAGGAGTATAACCAGCCACTTTGCTTAGCGTTTGTGGACTATGAGAAAGCCTTTGATTCGGTCGAGACATGGGCTGTGCTTGAGTCTCTTCAACGATGCCGTATTGACTATCGGTATATCGAAGTGTTGAAGTGTTTGTATAATAACGCCACTATGTCTGTCCGAGTACAGGAAGAGAGCTCCAAGGCGATCCCTTTGAAGAGAGGCGTAAGACAGGGAGATGTTATATCTCCGAAACTGTTTACTGCTACTCTGGAGAACGCCTTTAAGCTCCTGGAATGGAAAGGATTCGGCATCAACATCAATGGCGAATACCTCACTCACCTTCGGTTTGCCGACGATATCGTAGTCATGGCAAAATCGATGGAGGAACTCAGTACGATGCTCGAAGGCCTCAATCGAGTATCTCAACAGGTGGGTCTTAAAATGAACATGGACAAGACAAAGGTCATGTGTAATTCCCATGTTGTACCCACCCCCATTTCAGTTGGGAACTCGGTTCTTGAAGTCGTTGACTCGTACGTCTACCTAGGACAAGTAGTCCAGTTAGGTAGGTCCGACTTCAAGAAAGAGGCCAATCGCCGAATCCAACTCGGCTGGGCAGCGTTCGGAAAATTGCGTAACGTCTTCTCGTCCGACATACCTCAGTGCCTCAAGTCGAAAGTTTTCGACCAGTGTGTGTTGCCAGTGATGACTTACGGCACAGAAACGTGGTCTCTCACAATGGGCCTTATTAGTAAGCTTCAAGTAGCCCAACGAGCCATGGAGAGGGCTATGCTCGGAGTTTCTCTACGCGATCGAATCAGAAATGAGGAGATCCGTAGAAGAACCAAGGTTACCGACATAGCCCAGCGGATTGGCAGGTTGAAGTGGCAATGGGCAGGGCACATAGCGCGGAGGACTGATGACCGATGGGGTCGAAAAGTCCTCGAGTGGAGACCACGTACCGGCAAGCGCAGCGTAGGACGTCCACCCACAAGGTGGACGGACGACCTCATTAAGACCGCAGGTTCGCGCTGGATGCAAGCCGCTACCACCCGGTCTTATTGGAGATCTTTAGGGGAGGCCTATGTTCAGCAGTGGACGTCCTATGGCTGAAAGGAAGAAGGAAGGATATCTAAAAATAAGTATATGTAGTATATCAGTCTCTGGCAGCCATATCACAAGCTATGCTTAGTTTGGGGTCAGAAGCTGTGTGTAAGATGTCCCCAAAATAATGTATTTATTTATTATTATTATCTCGACACGTGCTTGCCACATACCGCAGTTGGTATTCAACAGAATCTATACCAGTTGTAAAAAACAAATAATAAAATATGAATTCAACAAGTTTTGTTCCAACAAAATAATGTTCATTGCATACATAAGAAGTCAATTCTTATGACGATGATGATGATTCAGCTGATCTTTGCTTCAACATTACCTATAGTTAACCAATTGATGAAAATATATAGGTATTTTTATTGTCTGAAAACAATGATTCTTAGCGAAAATAAAACGTTGCTAATATGCTTCTAGTTTTTTTTTTTCGTATAGGTTTGCGTTTGACTACACACTGCCTGATGTTAAGCAGATATGCGGTCTAGGATGTTACACGCTTACCTAGAAGATACCTATTTATTCGGGATTTGAAGACACCTACATTGTACTTGAGCGAGAAGACAGACTCAGGCAAAGCGTTCCACATTCTGGCAGTTCGTATGAGGAATGTGGACTTGAAACGCTTGGTTCTAATGCGCGGAATCTCCACCATAAAAAGGTGGCGCCTTGGTCGCGTCTGTCTAGCCGTACAATAGAAGAAAGGGGCAGGTGGGACCAGATTGTGCAACTCCTGGGCGCACTCACCGAAGTGTATCCGATAGAAGACTGATAGACACGCCACGCTACGTCGATGCTCGAGACTCTGCAGCTTCGACTCAGTCAAAGTTTCGTTGCCTATCAGCTTCCTGGCCTTGCATCGCCTTTCAATGGACTCTAAAGCCTTCAGCTGGTATTTGGCAGAGCTATCCCAAAAGTGAGAGCAGTATTCCATGCAAGACCTGACTTGCGTTTTATAAAGACTATAAGCAGTTGCTCAGGTGTGAAATACCGTCTCACCTTAGAGAGAACACCAAGTTTTTTGAGGCTATATAGGGGCTAGTGAATTAACTTTCGGATTTCCATAATAAAAATAAAACTACTAGTAAAAATTGTAGTACCGTTTAGAGCGCTTGTTCATAGCAATTTGATTCATCAGACAACTGACCGTTATTTTATCACCGGATTTGCGCTGGTGTGTGGCTTATAATGAACGTCTGTTGACGCACCGGATAATCATCTGGCGAAAGATTTTGGCATTTGTTTTGACAGTCTGTTGACCAGTAAACAAGCGCTCTTAGAGATGGGAAAGATCGGGAAATATCTCAACGAATAGTCTGTTACTGCAGAGATGGGGAAGATCGTCGAACTGGAGTTAAAAAGCAAGACATTACGGAATCACGGCGCGTGCCCGCCAGAGACCGCACTTGGTATTCAACAGAATCTATACCAGTTGTAAAAGGCGACTGGCATCCAGCGGAATTAGAATTTAAAATATATCGACTCCCTTATGAATGAGGGAAGGATAGGGGATGAAATATTAACGGGGGTTGCGGACGAGCGATTGTTCGGAAATTTTCAACTGTGTTTCTAGTGAATGGTTGTAAGATTTGATTTTTAATTTGAAATTGGAATGTTTTTTGTTCAATAGTCTGTTTTTTAGAGTTCCGTACCCAAAGGGTAAAAACGAGACTCTATTACTAAGACGCCGCTGTCCGTCTGTCTGTCTGTCACCAGGCTGTATCTCATCAACCGTGATAGCAACGCAGCTGAAATTTTCACATATGTGTTTCTGATGCTTCAATAACAACAAATAATATATTAGAATAAAAATAATTTAACAACAAACGTAATTTTTTGGCCGCTTTTTGCTCCATATTAATAACGGCAACAGGTAGACGCTCGAAATGGGGCTAAGGTGATTCCCATAGTGTACGGAACCCTTCGTGCGCGATTCCAACTCGCACTTGGCCAATGTTTTTCAATTCTCTTTTTACCACATTCTGCCTGATTAGAAGTAGTAATTGGGTTGAAGATGTTGCACGCTTTTGTAGTACGAGTATGTTACTATGTTACTTTTGATTCGATTATCAAAAAAAAAGGAAGTTTTAAAGTATGTTACTATCGTCACTGATAAAAACTTTTGCTTATAAGCTTGTAGGTATAAAATGTAAAATGTCTTTGTAATTCAATAGGTCATAACACAGCTGTCTAAAATCTTCTGTTTTTTTTAAATTAGACTCAACATGGTAAAATAACTTACTCGAATTATGTAACAATAGGTACATCACGTATTTTTAAATACATTTTCAAATTAAATGAAAGGTAGCACAACACATTGGTATACATTTCTCGTACACAAACCAAGTGTTGCGTTTCTTTCATCTTTCAGAACAACCAGAATGTAAAACGCTTTACATAAATCTATCTTTTTATCATACAATGTACTTGGGTGAAGGTTTATCTAATTCCAAGTAAAAGGCATGTTTAAGGTGATTTACACCCTAGACGGCATCTCTGCCAAACGATGGGCAGGATTATTATTGTATACTACGGGACTAACCGCGCACTAAAATTAAGAGATAAATAAATAAGCTTATTTATTTATGTCGTAATTTTAGTGTGCGATTAGTCCCGTAGTATACAGGGTTATTTCTAATCAATTAGGGGCTTATTCTGTACATCAAAACTAACAACTTTTGTTCTGCTACTTTTGTCAAAATTAAAAAAAAAACAGCTGTTCCATACATTTTGTCGCGGGTGAACGACATTTTTCTATGGAACAACAAAATTTTTGTTTGAGTTTCGACTAAAGTCGCAGAACAAAAGTTGTTAGTTTTGATGTACAAAATAAGCCCCTAAGAAGATGCCAATTGATTAGAAATAACCCTGTATAATAATTATGTGTTCAAATCGCCAAAGTTTACAAACAACGACAGGCAGGATGTGATCAAATGCAAACATCACTACATAGTATTAAACAAAGTCGCTTCCCGCTGTCTGTCCCATTAATTGTATGCTTATATCTTTAAAACTACGCAACGGATTTTGATGCGGTTTAAGTTAAATAGAGTGATTCAAGAGAAAGATTTTTATGTATAATACACCTGTGCGAAGCTTGGGCGGATCGCTAGTTTGACTATAAAACAAATTTTATATGAAGAAAATCTCTAGATACCAGGCCCTGCTCTGGTGTTATTAATTGTTAGTTGGCGCAACAAAGAAAAATTTTCACATTTCCCCAGTGTGTCTCGTCTGCATCGTCCATAAATGGCGTGTTTTTTTCCAATTGGCCGCTGCTCACAGCAGCTGAGGCGGTTGTAAAACCGATACGTGACCGGAGCGGCCCGAGCTACCGCTCCGCGAACCAACGCGTTTAGTGTATCTTCGCTACAGTTGCTAGCTGTTTTATTACATATACATACATATTACGGGACATCTTACACACGGCTTCTAGCCCCAAACTAAGCAAAACTTGTGATATGGTTGCCAGAGACTGATATACTACATATACATATTTTTAAATACATACTTATATAGATAGTAACTAAATAACACCCAGACACAGAGCAAACACATGTGTTCATCACATAAATATTTGACCTGGGTGGGGATCGAACCCACGCCTCTTTGACCCAGAAGTAAGGGGCACTAAGCACTGAGCCACCGGGGCAGTCAAATTTGCAACCGTACTAAGTAACCTCCGGCCCGTAACGGTTAACAAATGTTGTTTTTAAACTTTCGCGATTTGAACGCGTTTTTGTTATATGCTACGGGACAAAAAGCGCACTATAATTACGAGATAAATCAATACCTTATCATTCCGATGTTTCGACCGAGTTGCGTTGATCGTGGTCACGGGTATACTGTGGTCAGTACTAAGTAAGTTCATATAAGTTGGGTGGCTAGTGTGGCTACCCCTGGTGTTAGTGTTTTTAAACGGCCTGAAGGCCTTTAACATGGCTAAACGGTTAAACAACCGAGACCATCAATTTAAAGCGTCGTCTGAGGTACGGCAGCGCTCAGTTTTAAATGCAACACGCGGTCACCCTTCCGAAAATTGACCGTGCTTCACTAATTTCGATGATCGCAAACGAACACCTAGTCAAAGTCAAACTACGCTGCGAGCGATTGTACTAATTGGACTATTAAGTAAGTTTTCTTGAAAAATTATCAGTCAAAATAAATTAAACTACTGACATTCATTGTAAAATACAGAAGATACTACTGACAATACCTGAGTTGGTTGTAAAACCGATTCGTGACAAAAGCGGTTCGAGCTGCCATTCCAGTAACCATTCAATATTATTATAATTATAATAACATATTAAAACAATTTTAGGTAAGCAGCGTTTTGTTTACTTACATCTTTTTGGTGTATAAAATTTAATGCAAGAGTTATTTTCGTATTAAGTTACTTATTTGCTAATCTTTCGACAAAATGTTGTATTTTTATTTTCGAAGATGTGCTAAAGGTAAAATGAACAGTAGATATGGACAAATCAACCATATATGGAATAGAAAAATTGGGTGTAGTAGAAGTGGATTAGGTTTTGAATTAGTGGGTGTTTGATTATGCGTTATTTAGGAATATTGTATTCATATTTATAATACTGATAGTGTTTGAGTCGATAGCTGATTTCATACAGTTTTATCTCAAGCCATCTCTCAGTTTTCAGCTGCTAAGTTAAGGCTAAAATTATTTCTCTTTTTCATTTCCTTTTATTTATTTTCTTACAGATACAATTCTGTATATTTGAGAATGTCCGAAATAAGCACATAAGGTGTTATTGAGTTATCGCGCGCATCGAGCATCTATTGTTTGAAATTATTTTAATATTAGATTAGTTTTAGATTCCAATGTAGTTTTTTTACGAGAATCTGTTTTCTAAACAAACCTATTGTTTTGAGTAAAAAGTGTTTGTAAAACTTATTTAAGTAAATAGAAAAAGATTACAACTGAAGTAAAAAAATAACAAACATAAAATTACCTTAGAATTGGAATTAAACATACGAGTAAATGTCAATTCGAAAATAATCTTGTATTTGTTTTCCATATCAAATCATTTTCATCATCAATCCTTGATAAGCCCCACTGGGCGTTGGCTACATTTGTATGATATGTAATTCTTGACGTCCACTGCTGGACATAGGCCTCCCTTAAAGATCTAAAACCACGTTAGTTTCCATAGTGGAATAATTATTTTTTGTAAAAAATGGCAAAACCGCCTTCCATCGTGTACAAAATTCGAATATTTCCCTCGAATTATTTACGTTACTGTTGATTAATCAAAAACGGCTCAGCCAATTTCTGTAAACTTTAAATGGGACCATTTTGAGAGTATGCCTTTTCAAACTACAAAAAAAAATTTTTCGATTCGGTTCACAATTGGCGGAATTATCGATGTACATCTTGTACAAAATTCGGATATTTAGCTCGAATTGCTTACACAATTGTTGTTTTTTTTTTTCAAAAACAGCTCAGCCGATTTCTATAAAAATTAAGTGGGACCACCTCCGGAGTATACCTTTTCGAACTAAAAATAATTTTTCGATTCGGTTCATAATTAACGAAATTATCGATGAACATACACAAAAAAAATACATCCACACGAACATAGAACCTCCTTTTTGGAAGTCGGTTAAAAATATGTATACTGGTAAAAAAATTGTAAAAGATTTTCTTCAAAACTCAAAAAAACAAACAACATTTCACTTAGTTTTTGAACAATATCGTACATGCCAGGTGGAGTAGACCCAATGTTTCTGCGCCAGTCCTCGCACACAATTGGTCACGCGCTCTGACCGCGGTCTAGCCGAGACGTTTGATGCATACGTGCGACGTGTTAGCTCTCTAACAACTGAATAGAAAATCACTAAAAATATAACTTTAGTGTTAGAGTACTCCTACAGTAAAAATATAATTTTGTTACTACCACGAAATTGTGACAAGCTGATGATGCCGTTTAGTAGAAGACTATCGAATTGAAATCGAGGGTGCAAATTCGTAGCAGTGAGTTTTCTGGTATTCACGTTACGAATTTTTCACTAGTGGATTTTAAGTGAAAAAAATACATTGTAAAAATGTGTACTTAATATAGAAGAAACTTTATGACGAACGTGAATACGAGTACACCAACAAGCAATGGGTTGGTGAAGTGGATAAGGCCCGATCACCATTCAAAGGTAAACTTTTGCCTTTTAAAAAGCTGGTGCTGATAAAGTACCACCACAAAACAATGTGCCATTTTCACTGGACTGTTGAATACAGTCAGTTCAACAAGTTATGATGCGGTTTTAGAAAATAATTTACAAAATTAAAACCATATTACAATGAAAGGATAGATCATTTTCCAAAATCAACGCTACTGAATATTTTATAAATGTGGCGACTGCCGTTAAAATGATAAGTCTTCAGCTTTGTTCTGACTCGTGTTTCACTCTAAATATGATAAGCTCACAGTTCATACAGGTCGCGGCATATAAGTCTAGCGCTGAGCGAAGTGTGGAGGGGGTGGCTGTGCATAAGTTTAGTATGGCGGTCAACATGCGCAGCTACCCCCTCCACACTTCGCTCAACGTGCCGCTACTTGTACCGACTTGTATTTCTGCACATAAATTATTCCGTGTCAGAATTCTACATGTATTTTGTACGTATAGCTGTTCAGTACTCTACATGTCTGGCCGATAGGTTTTATGACGCACAATAACGGCGGAGCTTAGTGTTATCTATCCTTTATTGAATTTTTATAGCGAAAGAATAAACTTGAGAGCTTTTCTTGGTAGAATAAAAGGTTAAGTAAGTACAATATGAAAGAACCAGAAAAAAAGTTATAATCGGCCAAGTGCGAGCCGGACTCGCGCACGAAGGGTTCCGTACAGTATGTATCCCTCTTAAGATTTTTATTTTAATTAAATAATTAATTTTTGTAGGGAATATACAATTTAATATGCTGTGCATATTTTTAAAGTGAATATTTAATCAAATATTCTGTGATATTTCAAGCATCTACCTGTCACCTTTAATAATATCGATCTAAAAGCGGCTAAAAAATCAGGTTTTTTGTATGGGAGCCCCCTTAAATATTTATTTATTTGTTTTTAGTATTTCTTATTATAGCGGCAACAGAAATACATCATTTGTGAAAATTTCAACGTTCTAGCAATCACCGTTTATGAGATACAGCCTGGAGACAGATAGACGGACAGACGGACAGACGAACAGACGGCCAGACGGACAGCGGAGTCTTAGTAATAGGGTCCATTTTACCCCTTGGGTACGGAACCCTAAAAATGAATGAATTAATTAAATTACAGTTCTCATTTCAAATGTGTCAATTACACAAAAGTATAGCACAAGTAGGTACGAGCACATAGAAAAAATTCCCTGTTTCGAAACTCTGTTGAAATTAATTTTAATTCAAAGAAGGTAGAATTCAACCATTTCAAGTTAAGTATTAAAGTTTGGAGTGGATGTAAATTTAAAATAAGAAAGTGAGTGGAGTGAGAGTCCTGACACATAGTACGTAAAACGAATGATCGATGGGGCTTTAAAGTTCTTGAATGTAGACAATGTATTGGCAAGTGTAGAGAAGGTCTTCACGTGAATCTAAGATCTGGTCAAAACCATCGGAACACGTTGGATGCCAGCGCTTCCATCGGTTCCATCACAGCTTTTTGGGTTAGTAAGTTGAAGAGGCCTTAGGTAGGACATCGTAGAAGTACTTGTAGTACTGATGGCCGATATTTTACAAACTACTCGAATGAAGAAAAGATCATAGACAAGTGTATAGTAGAACGTCAACTAACTTGCGTTGGTAGAAAGTAGATGGACTGCGGGCTACGGGTCTCTAATATTCTAACCGTTTAATAACTCTGAAGCCAGGGATAGCCACACGACCCATACGAAATTACTTTTATTTAGATAGGCAAACACTATTTTTATTTTACGTTAATAGTGACTATAAAGAAAACGATTCGATCGATTCTACTACAAAATTGATTCATAATTGACGGAATAATCGCGTAAAATATATACAAAATGAAACACACAGTCGAATTGCGAACCTCATTTTTTGGTGGATACACGGATGGACGCTAGATGGGAAATTCTTGGAATGGTTGTTATTCAAAGTCTAATACGGGAGCCCTATGTTAAGCAGTGGGTGTTCTATGGCAAAAATATTTGCGATACTGTAATAATTATGAAAACTCGCTAAAATAACTGTTCATGTGAGTGACACATCTACATTACGTGGTAGAAAAATAGGCACAATACTCATCAAATCTGTCTTCTTTAACCAATCGTACCAGGTAAAGCCGGGGCGGGCCAGCTAGTAGCTCATAATTAAAAAGTAGGTACTTAGTTTAATTTTAATAGTTATATTTTCTACAATGTTTTTTAAGTTTTGTTGGAATTATATGACTAATATTGATTTGTTGTAGGGGGAAGTCCCCGAGTACCGGACACTTAAGGAATAATACAATTAAAAAAATGCTTGTAACAGTATTATTTGCTTATTTAGGCTTAATGGACTCCCAAATATGTACGTAATCATCACATAGATATAATCAGTCTCAAATATTACTTTATATGTATTAGATACTAAGGAATATCTCATACAGTAAAAATAACATTTTGAAAAAGGTCTTATCCGACAATTAACTTTACTATCATTATGTATACTGAAACATTTGTTTAACAAAAAATTTTTAATGATAACAATTACAATAGTACAATATTAAGCATAAATTTATTAATAAAACATATCATTTCCTCTCCTCGTTTTAACTTTTTAATGTAAGTCAAACAGGGTAGGTAATTTTTGGATCATTGTTGACTTCAGATGACAGTGAATACTTTTTGAATATCGCCTTATCGATGGCTTTTTTCATTGTTTCACATTTAAAGGTATTTTTGGGCTTACCCATGTTGAATTTAAAAAGGAAAAAAAAATTAAACCAAATAACTTAACTTAAAATTGTCCGGTTTTACGGGACATTTAAAGTGTCCGATCTTAGGGACCCTTAGATGTAAACAAGAAAAATCTCACTCACACTGTAAGTTACTAAGCATTAAAAATGTCGTAAAATATGACAATTAAGTAGCATAACAATAAAAATTAGCAATAATTAATAACATCCCATACTCTGAGTACTGTTAACAGACCCTTAAATATTACTTCGAACAAAATTTTTACTAACATTAAGATTCGCACTACGCTCCACGACCAACGAGTCAGCACTGGTTGATGCACGACCCCCCTGTAATTCATTTGGATGTAGCTTTCTAAACGCGGCACAAGTTACAAATTGGCACGCTTCCTTAGACAGATTTAAATAGTGTCCGGCTTTAAGAGCTGTCCGGGGTTACGGGACTTCCCCCTAAATGTTCAAAAGAATTTAAGTTTTTAAGGTTCCGCACCCAAAGGGACCTTATTACTAAGACTTCGATGTCCGTCTGTTTGTTTGTCACCGGGCTGTATCTCAAGAACCGTGTTAGCTAGGCAGCTGAAATGTTCACAGATGAAGTATTTCTGTTGCCGCTATAACAACAAATATTAAAACCAGAATAAAACAATTATTCAAGGGGGGCTCCCATACAACAAACGTTATTTTTAGGAGATTTTTAGCTCGCTATTAATAATGGCAAGAGAAATGGGGCTCCTAAACGGTACGGAACCCTTAGTGCGCGAGTCAGACTCGCACTTGGCCGATTTTTATTTTTATGTTCCAAAAACCATTCACAACCAGTACTTAAAACAATACACCAACTATTTATTTTCCATAGCCAAGAAAATCTAATAATCGTTCTTAAAACTATTTGAACCGTGCACCGCCGAGTTTAAACCGCATCTTCTTCGCATATCCTTTTCGAAAACTTTGCCTGCGCATCTCTGAGGTGCAGTTATCCAAAGTTGATTTTTCCCGGGCAAAGCTAACATTCGCTAACCCAGGATAAACTAGAATAATCTGCTTTAAGCCGGGTATACCCAGTATAAATATAAATTATGTCAACAAGCTCGAGAAACAAAGTATTCTGACAATATTGTTGTTTCCTATAAAGTTGTTTGTAATATTGTTCCTTGCGGCGCATTTTAATCTTTTAGTTAGTTTACTTAATTAGATCATCATTAAGCCAGATTACAGAGGCGCCATCGTAATTATAATAGCTAAATAGCATAATTCAGTTTCTTTTTCACTTTAGGTATTCGATAGAGAGAACGTTTTTTACGTTGCTATTAAATTTACGCTGGCGCCTCTATAATCGGGCTTATTATCATCTTAAATAAAGTAACGTAAAATTTATTACATAAACATCTGGTAAACATATGTATAAATAGCATAGTTATGAGTATTTTTATGCTTAGCAGTGAAAAACTACATCTGCACTACATGTAAATAAACAGATATATTTATAATTTTCTTGTACTAACTAGTAATAAGAAAGTTACGTAAACTCATTCAACTATGTAAGTGCAACACAGTCTTTTGTAATTCAAGAGCTGAAAATTCGCTAACTTTGCTCATTTCAATGTGATATAGGATGTCGGATGTCCATACTAATTTACTATTGTCATTAGACATTGATTTTAAATTCAAAACAGTTGAACAGGCTACTACTCGGCTAATAGTCTGTTTTAAGGGTTCCGTACTCAAAGGCTAAAAACATGCCTATGCATAAGACTCCGCTGTTCTTCCATCTGTCCGTCTGTCACCAAGCTGTATCTCATAAACCGTGATACTCGTAGCTAGAACGTTGAGTTTTCACAGATGACGTATTTCTGTTGCCGCTATAACAACTAATACTAAAAAAATATATGGGGGGTTCCCATACAACAAACCTGATTTTTTTGGAGAATTGGCTCCAAAAAACTGACGTGTGCTCGCCTCGAAGGTCTTTTGTCTACTGGTAAGACGGTGGCCCGACTCCCGGGTCAGAGGCGCTCGCGCCGGTCGGGACCGAACAAACCTTTAAATAAAAGTAAAATAAATATAAACTAGATTATGCCCGCGGCTTCGCCCGCATGATATTTTGAGGCCTTACCACCCTTAATAAAGGAGGTGGAAAATAAAATCACTAAAAAAATCGATTTGACATTTGTTCGATTCGACAGTTCTTTTTTGACATTTCTTGGAGCGCACGCTAGAATAGCTCGCAGATGGCAGAATGTTTCCTACTTACTTAACACTTATTGTTATAATATGGAAAATTTACGCAATATCATTATAATTTATAGCCTACGTGTTATTCTGATATATAAGCTATATAATTGCAAAGTTTCATCTCGATCCGTTTAGTAGTTTTTTTGCGTGAAAGAGTAATAAACATCCATCCATCCATCCTTACAAATTTTCACGTTTATAATATTAGTAGGATTGGATGGGGGGGCTTCCGTACAAAGAACGTGATTTTTGCTCGATATTTATGACGGTAACAGGAAGATATTTGAAATATTCACTGAATATTACGTTGTATATTCCATTCAAAAATGAATAATTTAACTTAAATAAAATATATTAAGGGGGGCTTCCATACGGTACGGAACCCTTCGTGAGAGAGTCCAACTCGCACTTGGCCAATTATTTTAACCTGTGTTCTCTATTGCTGCACTGGTCTCCCCTGTTTCATTCCATAGTTCACTGTCAGCGTTTATTAGGCGTCCTCTGGCTTTACTTAGTCTGTTCTCAGATATCCACTGTATGACCTAACTCCATCTTATATGATGCATACGAGCTACATGAAACGCCCAACAGCTTTGGGACACTGCACCTGTGATGAAACATGAAAGAAGTGCCATGTTTTTCATTGTGTACATTTAAATGCATACTGTATTTCATTTGCCTTTGAAAAATCCTGAGCCTCTAAGCATCAAATACACAAATCGATGCGCCTGAGCTAAAGTATACTATTTGGAAAAAAGTTATGCAAAAGATTTTTAGATAAATATTTTCGATTACGTAAAACTATGTCAAAATAGAAAAATAGAAATGGTAACGGGCAGGGCACATAGCTCAGAGGACCGATGACCGATGGGGTCGAAGAGTTCCTGAGTGGAGACCACGTACCGGCAAGCGCAGCGTAGAACGTCCACTCACAATCTCATCAATACCCGCAGGATCGCGCTGGATACAAGCCGCTATGAACCGGTCTTATTGGAGATATTTAGGGGAGGCCTATGTCCAGCAGTGGACGTCCTATGGCTGAAACGGACGAACGAACGCTGGCAAAATCAGCCACAATCCAGGATTCCCTTTAAAATATCCAAAAATACCACGTAACATTATTTTCTCTTTAAAATTATTGCCGCGAAAATGCACCCGCGAAAAGCTTCCTTTTAGACGTAAAGAGTCTCGGGGTATTCCGCTACGTGAATATGTTGCCGAGTACTACTGCAGTTTAAAATGTTCCTTCTACAGACCGATGGAAGCATCCCTGAGATTCTCGAGCTAACGTTTTGAGGAGGCCACTTTTAGATGTTAATACTGGAGATGTGTTTCGATGTAAATTATACATTTTAGATTTTATTACTTGTATTATCAAAACAAAAAAGGCCTTCAAGCAGTTTAAAAACTCTGACACCAGGGCTAGCCTATGCGAACTTTCTTATTTACTTCCTTAAAAAAAGAAAGAATCAAAATAACTTCAAAATAAGACGCTAATAGATATACAAAAATACAGAAAATTTTATTAAGGACAAAACAATAAGGTACACAAAAACAAAACTTGAAATTACAAAAAAAAAATACAATGAAATACACACTATAGCGTCTAGGTGCGCGTTCACCTTTAAAGGTAAAAAGTCTCGGGTATTCCGCGACGTGAATATATTGCCGAGTACAGCTTCAGTTTAAAATGTCCCTCTCAGAGATGCGTAGTAGAATACTCGATGAAAACGTCTCGGAAATTCTTGATAAGCTAACATTTTAAGAAAGGCTACACAAAAAACTAAGCTTTATACTCGTATTTTAAACAAAACTTAAAAACACCCACGGTTTGCATACCTATAACTGTATAATATGCTTGTCAAACTTTGTTTCAGTCTGTTAAAAACTTACCATAGAATTGAATTACAAAAAGTAACTTAAATAAACATACAAACATTGCAAATTAATCATACTGGCCAACTTTGAATACAATATTGAAAATATATTAAAACAAAAATAACCGCTATGGTACTTAATAAAATTACGCAGACGGTCGTAAAATACTTGAAAGTTTTCATTATCACAAAACAAAACTGCAAAATCCTTCACAAGAACTTAGCTCTAAACTTTCAAAATCAAAGAGTTATTAAATCAAGCCGGCCAGCTGAAATATCCGCCTCATACCTGAACGACGCCGTAGATTTCATTAGACTTAATTGAAAAATAAAAAGAATTCCTTTACTTACATCGCATTCAGTTCTGTCTTGCCTGCCATCCCGCAGTTTAGTCTACAAATGCTTTCCTTCTTCCCTACTCAAAACTGAATAAAATCCATTACCAAACAATGGAAAACTAAAACCTATTTCAGTTAGTGTAAGATTTGTTATCGCAAATTGGATCGGTTATCTTATGACATTAATCTATAAACAGATACAGCTTGCAGTACTTTTTCCATCGTTCTTAATTTGAACTATCCTGTGATGTGTAGTAGAGTCGAAATTTATCTGGGTAGATGAAGGGTTGATAGGACGTTTTGAGCCAGTGCTCGGAGTTTCCAGTACTAAGTGCATAGAGATCGGTGTACGTGCATCCGCTCGCAATGTCAGTTGGATATTTCTCGTTACCGCAATAATCCACCTTCGGGTCGAAATAGAGTTTGCTATATTTCTCGATCGCACTGAACGAGCTGCTGCCACGAAATGTTTCTATCGATTAATTTTTGAGTTTGGAGAATGTTCAGACTTTGATGGGTAAATTAGATTAATCATACAACATTTTCTCTGCAAAATTATTGGCCGATTGAATTCATTGAAAAAAATTAATCGGTTGATTTTAGAATATGTGTATACCAACATGTATACCGTTTGATAATTTAATCAAAAGATACGCAATTTGCATTTAAAAGTGATCATATTAAAATTATGTGGATTTCCAACAGCCTATTAGTATATACAACTAGATAAATAATTGATACTACAAACTGAAACATTTATATTTACAACATTAAATGAAAATCATGAAGCGATATCAGCACGAGTTTCTATTTGGAGATAAACTTAATAATTTTTAGAGAGTACATAAAGAACGTATTAATTGCATAATCGTAAAATTTTGACCCGTACTAATGAAGAGTATTTAATATACTCTCGTATCTTGTCCGTATTTTAATTTCCGGACAAAGTTAATTTAGATTTTAGAAATTCGACACGAGCAACAAATTAATTAGCCAGGTGAAGTGGGCCGCGCCCGCAGTGCATTAGCCGAGCTGGTTAATATTGCAACACACAGAGTTACATAATTGTCCTCTGTAGAACCGTTACCAGTCAGGTGAGTGGTACAGACCTCCTTTCAAGCTGGATTTGCTTTTTACTCCCCAGTCAAACATAATAAAAACAGTGAATTATTTTATTTTTCACAAGCTAGTTACACGTACATAAAGTTACTGAACTTAATGATTAGTTAGTAATATTAGACTTTTATTCGGAGCGAGTTTTGGGTTCATGTAATCGTAATTGTTAATTACAGAACATTTAATTTCAATGACTTTGTTCGGGTAATATTCTATTATTATATTCGAGATGTTATTTAGGGTATGATAATGTTGTATATTATGTAATAATGACAATTAGTAGCATGTTTCAACAGTACACAAGTAATACGTAAATTATGACTATTAACATGATATAAAATGATTATCATCATAACGTTACGTACCTTGTTAAGATTATTTTTTGCTTTTTGCGTATTACTTTGTTAAAAAGTTAAAATATCCATTCTTACATTTTAAATACTAGTCTATTTGTTGGTTTGTTGATTTGTTCTTCTTTCACGCAGGAACGGAGCAACGGATTGGTTTTTGGCATCGACATAGTTCGAAAGACGAAAAGTGACACAGGCTTCTTTTATCTCGAAAAAATAAAGCACGAGAATCAAAATGTCGCGCGGGTAAAGCGGGCAAAGGCTAGGTAAGAATAAAAAAATATCATACAAAAACTATGTACAAAACTGAACTTATGGCGTGTAATGTGTGCATTTTCATAGATAATCACCCTCCTGAAATGCAACAAGACAGAAAAACTGCACTAAACCTTGTGTAAAACCGTAAGTACAGGGAGCTCAGGTCGCATATTTTAATTTTTAAGTCGGTAATTCCCCGAGCAGCCTGAGAATACGGATGGTGACGCAAAGCCGGGTTTAACCTCGCATTCCGGGATCGCAAACTTACACCGTATGGAGGCAGGTGGTATCAAACTACTGGAGTTTACTATTACTAGGTATTTTTACTGATAGTACATACACAATAAGGTGGAGCAGAAAACTTTTTATTTCATTTGTCATTTTAAATTTCCTGTATCTCCAATCCTTAATGTACAGGGTGACTGGTAAATAATTAGCATCCTTTAAGGGGCTTATTCTTTACATCAAAACTAACAACTTTAGTTCAGCGACTTTTGTCAAAACTCAAAAAAAAATAATCTTGTTTCATAGAAAAATATCGTTCACCGGTAAATAATTTCATTAATTACATTTTACAATAATAAATAATTTATTGAAATACATTTTACAATATTCACTTGCGGTTCTTAAGTAATATTTTCTATTTTTATGCATAAGTAGGTTTGGTAAATCCTAATTACCGCTACCCGTTATTATTTTTCATTACTTTGAATTGACAATCATTCTCCGTTAAGCAAGTTTTTTAGTATAACGGGCTTGCATAATCTGCAAAACTATTAACTCTGGGTCAAATTAATGAAAAAATAAAAGAGGGTAAGGATTTTGAAAAAAGTGCCAAATTAAAGAATAACCGAAATACGGACGTTTTGCATTGTTTTATTTTCACTGATTCGAATTTTCAAATGCCCAAAAATTGCACAGATACCCCAGAATATCATGTTTCACAGCTTTTAATGATGAAATTTTTAAATAAAAAATAAAAACGAAATTTTTAATTCTCTACTCTTTTTATACCGCCTCCTATACAGGGCACGATAACAAACATATTATTATAACATCATACAAATTTAAAGACTGAAAACGTATTTAACAAAAGCTCTGATTTATCGACAACGTCCATTATTCATACTCATTCATACGAGCTTTCGTGAAATAATATCACGTAGTTGCGACGCTACGGCGTAGCTAGTGCTTCACCAAGATCGGCGTAGCAGCGTAGCAATAGTGTAAGAGCCGGTTCGAGCGGTTTTTTACAGGAATTTGACTGATTGATTTTTTTAATTAAATTATATTTCTCATAATACCAATGTTGACTGGTTAACAGATTGGTTTAGTGCTTATATTAACATATCTGTCTGCCATTTTTCATTTATTTAAATATTTTTACAAACATAATATTACACTTAAAACCTAAACTAGGTTTGTCTAGACAACAGATTCTCGTATAAAATAGCTACATGTAGTCATGAACAAAATTAGGTAGGATACCTAGGTAGGTGAGTATATTCTCTCTACTAAAATTATCACTTCAAATAAAAGATACCGGTTATCGATATTTTGTATTACCTTTTATTACGATTTATTGAATATTTCTATGTGTCAATTATTTTGTTATTTTGTAATGATAGCACAAGTAATATGTCAATGGAATAAATTGAGTAATCGTTTATTTAATGGAGTAATCGTTTAATCGTTTGACTGCCTCGGTGGCTCAGTGGTTAGTGACCCTGACTTCTGAGTCAAAGAGGCGAGGGTTCGATCCCCACCCAGGGCAAACATTTGTGTGATGAACATAGGTGTTTGCTCTGTGTCTGGGTGTGATTTAGGTACTATCTATATAAGTATGTATTTAAAATATGTATATGTAGTATATCAGTCTCTGGCAGCCATATCACAAGCTTTGCTTAGTTCGGGGTCAGAGACCGTGTGTAAGATGTCCCCTAATATTTATTTATTTATTTTTCTAACTTAAAAAACATTGAAATATAATTCTAAACTACCTAATATACACAAATGGAATAAATTAATTTTGAATTTGAATCAAAAAAGTGAAGGTAGTAAAAAAACATTTATAAAAATAATGAATGAACACTTTTCGAAAGGCAAGCCATTTGCTTGTTTCTAAATAATATTCGATTCAAAAACGTGTCATCTGGTTATCAGATCAGTGTTGGTCGTTCTTCCACGTCTCTACCTCTTATAGTTAGCGCTACGCCAGCCCTACACCGGTTACGGCGTAGCGGCGTAGCAATGCCGTAGCGCTCCTCGTAGCGCGGCAATCAAAATTCTGTCCGTAGCCTAGCGATTTTGCATCGCTCAGTTGCCGCAACGGCGCGGACGCAAGCGAAATTAATTAATGCTTGGTTTCGATACATTTTCTATGCAGTATGGACACGATATTGTGACACCACAGACAATAGTCTAGATTGTTCTTAACGGAGATTAAAAAAAGAGATCGCTGTGGGAAGGATCCAAAAAAACTCGTGTTTTCATTTCCTATTAAGCCCGAGTTCACCAACGCTTGTTTACTGTACGAGTGATTACTGTATTGAAACAATGGTTAGTGGTTGGTAAACTGCAACATTTCGTTAGCAAGCTGTTTAAGATTAAATGAACGGTTAATAAATTAAACATCTGTTGGTGAACTCAGGTACAGGACTCAAGTTTAACTGCTGTTGAAATACAGTAATCACACGTTTAACTTAAACAAGCGTTGGTGAACTAGGGTCTTTTTGCCAAATAATTATTTTTCATAAGTGTGACTATTTTATGTAGTACGTCAATACGGCATCTTAGTCACAAATTTCGAAACACTCATGAAAAACAAACAAACCTTTTCAAATCAAATTTAAACAACAGGAAAATTGCCAAATGCGTTCGAAACTCATTGTCACGACAAGATGAAGTCGAAGGCGTTACAAAAAAGCTGTTTAATTTTGTAAGTCACTTTCCGTTATACAGGGTTATTTCTAATCAATTGGCATCCTTTTAGTGGCTTATTCTGTACATCAAAACTAACAACATTTGTTCCGTGACTTTTGTCAGATCTAAAAAAAAAAACAGCTGTTTCATACATTTTGTCGCGGGCGGAACAACAAACATTTTTTTTTGTCAGTTTTGACAAATGTCGTAGAACAAAAGTTGTAAGTTTGAGCGTTGGAGCGTTGGCGAACTCGGGGCTTAATAGGAAATGAAAACACGAGTTTTTTTTGATAATGTATAAAAATCTGCCAAAAGCACGGAAGTTTTAATAGTACAATAGTTTTAAAGTTTTTTTGTCATTAACATGAGCTATCAAAAAATTAAGGTAACTGTTATTTTTACTGTTCGTACGTGCGTAGATGGTGCGTCGTGATTGGTCGGTAAAGGTACGTCCAAACTGCAGTGATTGTTTTATTGCAGGCTTTATGCCGCGTCAGGTATTGAGTGCCGATGGCGGAACGCGTGTAGCCGTGCTATTATTTAGACGCGCCGTAACCTGGGAGTTTCGTTAAAACATTTTCAGTTTTGAGTACATAATATTTACAGTCTAAATATTATGTACTCAAAACTGAAACCGGGAAACTTAGTTACCGACCTTCAAAAAAAACTGGGACAAGGGAGAGGAGGCCTATACCCAGCAGTGGGTCGACATAGGCTGATGATGATGATGACTTCCAAAAAGTAGGAGGTAAGGATGTTCGTCTGTATGTTTTTTTTTTATGTTAATCGATATTTTCGCCAATTGTAAACCGATTTAAAAAAATATTTTTGTTTAAAAGAGTATACTTTCGAGGTAGTCCTATTTAAATTTAATCGAAGTCGGCTCAGCCGCTTTTGATAAATCAACAAAAATGTACATGGATGTTAAATCGATTCGTGGAAATTATTCAAACACGCTGGAAGTCGGTGTAATGATTTTTTGCGATAAACAATCATAAACATTCTGTAAAATTTAAATGGGACCTCGGAAGTATACCCTTTCGAAATAAAAAATAATTTTTCAATTCGGTTCACAATTGGCGAAATTATCGATAAACAAAAACAAAAAAAAATACAAACACACGAACATAGAACCTCCTCCTTTTTGGAAGTCGTCAAAAATTATACAACGTCGTCCAAAAATGCATAATCAGCATAAAGTATAAATTAATATCAGCCTGCAGGCGATAAGGCCACCCATTATTCTACCGGATTGTTTATTATATTCTAGGTCAAGCTTCTTTTTGTTATACTTGTGTGAAAATAAAGCTATTTTGTGTAATATTGAAATCCCCATAGTGCGGACGCAGTCTGGCCGCTCGGCCAATTTTATACATTATTATAATTAGGTCAGCGGCCCGCGGCTAATGGCCCTAAATCAATCCAATCACAGGATAATTCCGACGTAATGCCATCTTTTATTCCCGCTTTGATGTTAATATGGCTCATCACGTGGAGCGACGAGTCAAGTGGAGTTCCGATCAGTTTATTTCATCAGGATATTAAATTTTTTTCATTCATTAACTCAATAAAGTTGAAAGTCCGTGTTACGTTAAATGCAATATGATGTG
Organism: Hypomecis atomaria; assembly: GCA_964007245.1. Classification (NCBI taxonomy): domain Eukaryota; kingdom Metazoa; phylum Arthropoda; class Insecta; order Lepidoptera; family Geometridae; genus Hypomecis; species Hypomecis atomaria. Next base: position 783,764 of record OZ023284.1, read on the forward strand.
AATTTCAAATTTTGTGTATAAAAATTTGAGAATGTCAATACACATTGTCGATACCGAGTGTCAATTTAGTATGAGACAGCTTATTTATTTTTTTCGAATTCTGGGTTTTGTTATTCAATGATTATAGTAATCATACTTTTTGGCTTAGTACACCTTGCTTTTCAAATTATATTTTATTGACGCACAGACAGTTTGTAAACTTCCGTTCTAGTCATTTTCCATTAACAACAATAAATTAATACCTTACATATTTCCAAACATAAATCGTACGTATACACACCAAGAAACCAAGTATCAAGACCAACTGTACTAATTAAACATACTAAAGGGAAGAAAAACATATCCAATTATCCAGTGCAATAAATCCACCGGCAAGAAACGCGGACATTTCCGTCCACCAGCTCACAACTCACAACAAAGAGGCGTTTCATTCAAAACGATCCTTGCCTAAGAACAGTAAGAGTGCTTGACTATGCGCACTTCAGTTTTAGAGTTCATAACCGATCAAAGACAAAAAGCGGTTAAATATCTTTAATAAATGGAAGAAAATTAAAACAGGTAGCATTTTGAAAAAAAATACTGAGAAGATTAGGTTTCGGGAAGAATAAAACATATATTGTTCTTAAAAGTTAACACAAAACCAGTTGTACACTAGATCCCACACTAGGGCGACCTGTGTCGTGAGATCAGCGGGGCAATTCTGACAACCGATTTCGTTACTAAGGTGACACGTTCTTGAACTTGTCTCGTTTTTGTGACAGTTTTGAGCTGTCGGAACTGTCACAAAAACGAGAGAGGTTCAAGAACGTATCACTTTCGTAAAGAGATCGGCTAACAGTATTGCCCCGCTGGGCTCTTCTTTATGATAACAAAAACAAAATTCCTTTACAATATACAAACTTAAATCAACATTCATAGTGCACTGGATCCCACACGAGGGTGACCTGTGTCCTAGGATCCAGGCTCTTTGCCAGACGGGAAGGTAATACTTACTTAATGCTACATTTTTAATTAGGAAACTTACTAACATGAAAATGACGTTGTGGCTTTTATCAATGAGACCTTTTGTTAAGGAATATCAGTTATTAATTATAATTCCTAGACCAATACCTTAACATAATTTTACTTCTACAACTGCTTTAAAGTAAGTAGGTAATAATAAAAAATCGGAACTTTCTTATGCCATGAAAGTGTGACCGATTTTGAAATACAACTTGTTTCAACAATTAGCTCTTATATTCAAAGTTTAGTTCAACAGTTATTTTGCTGGAATATTAGTTTAGACAACAGTTGGTTTAGTTATAAAGAGTACATGCCTCTGGACAATAACTGGCTTAAAAATTAACCGGTGTTCCGTTCCCTGCTTATAATTTTAGCAATAGACGATTTCCCCATTACATTTACCACGACTCCCAACTACTCGACCATATCGCTAAAAACTCAATTCATTGCGTTTTCAATTCGACTTGTTGGAATTTTATTACTGACAAAGTGCTCAATGGCTAAGTGCCATCCGTAATTGTCGAGTGTAATGAAGTGTGTTGTGCCGACGACGCGCAGTAAGAGGCACGCAGTAAGTGCAGATATGCATTATGCAATGGGGATGCTCGGTAAACTAAGTTCGTGATGTTTAGCAACCGTTCTGACTGTTTAAGCGAGACCAGACTATATTGTCTATTGTCTTCGCTTTCGGAGTGTACTGGTGTTTATTGATCGACTACCTTTGTGTTGCCGCTTCAAATGCAATTTCGAGGCTATATTCACACAAAATTAATAGCTATGATTGAGTTCTGATTTACAGATTGATTAATTTCTGCTTAACATCAGGCTGGATAAGGTCGAAGCTAGCATACTGTCGAGGATTCTCAGTTTAGTACTTAATCAAGAATTTAACAACTGAGCAAACCAAATAGTTTTACAAGGTTTTATAGCTTTCTAAGGCTGGCTAACCAATAATAATCGGCCAAGTGCGTGTCGAACTCGCACACAAAGGGCTTCGTACGGTTAGGGAGCTCCCCCAAAATGTATTTTTTTTAAACTATTAATTTTTCAAGTCAACTAATTATTCTGTGAGCTTTTCAATAAAAAAGATAAAAAATCTTTCTAAACACTTTCATAACACGCCTATATAGACGTCCTTACAAATGCCATAAGCACTGTCAACAGTTTTCAAAGCACTTCTTACAGCTGACCACACCAGAAAAAGTTTACACACCTCATTAAACAGTTGTCACTTGTCAGGATAATATATCTGGCTCCCCTCAATGCTCGGCCATCTATCGGAGCCGCGGCCCCGTTAATCTGCCACCGGTCATTTGCCGGACAAATGGCCTTCACTGCTGACGTATGAGGCCGCTTCGGAGGCCTAAAGTTAAAGATTCTATTCTCCGGAGACTGATAACTTGATGAGGCGACGGAACTATTTTTACAAATGGCAGGACGGAACAACGTGACCTTACGAATTTTAACCAATTTTTCTTATCTTTCTATATTAGCTTATTTATAATTTAAAAATAGCAATTTAAGTTTTATGCGTATATGTACCAGCAATCGTAGTGTAGGCGCGGGACAAATACAAGTGGCGTGGGGCGGTAGCGCGGTGCAGGCGTGGCGCGGGCGCGGTGCCCCTTCTATGATATTTCATACAAAATGTATAGAAGTGTCGTGGCGTCGCAAGAACACAAAAGGCGCGGCGCGGGCGCCGCTTCCTCGCCCTCGGCGCACCCGCTGTTACTAGTGGCACGCCGCACAGTGGTCCAAGAAACAATTCGTGACGATATTGAATTTAAAATTAATTAAAAATTGACATTAGTAAAGACCTTGATATAATAATACGTCGTAAATTAATTAAAAAAACCCTTGTTTAGTTTAACTACACGTTTTACAATTTAAATTTGGTTAGAAACAAAACAAACTTGTTTAACATATTATTTTAAAGTTATCAGTAGTAAATCGTCTTGCTAGATGAATATGCATTTTTCAATATCTACATTCTTTTCCAGGTCATATCTTACTTACATATTTTTTATTTATTTGGACATAATTGCATTAAAATATTGTAGTGATATCTTATACACGTCTTAAAAACGATCTGGATAGGTAGGGTTAAATCTTCCATTTGAATGAAAAATCTATGTTCCTGTCCTGCATGCCTCAAACGGATCCCCTGAGTCCGCCCGCGGCTCGCCATTCGACACCACTTCGCGCGCTTCTTTCGCGCTGCTCCGGCGCCTCGCCCGCGCCACGCCCGCGCCGCGCCCGGGCCTCGCCCGCGCCTCGCTCGCGCCTCGCCTGCGCCTCGCTCGCGCCTCGCCTGCGCCGCGCCCGCGCCGCGCCTCCGCCACACGCCTCTTTTATTTGTCCCGCGCCTAAGATGTTTTCTTACAAAGTGGGCAGATGACCTCATCAAGACCACAATATCGCGTTGTATGCAACGTTTAACAATGCTGTATGCGTTGTTTTTTAGTCGGGTACGGCTACCAAACTAAAAAAGTTCGTAAAAGCCGAAGAGCTAGCCCTGGTACTAGAGTTTTAAAACCACCTGAAAGCCTCTGTAAAAAGCCAGAACCTTCAATTTAACATGTCATCTGAGTCACGGCATCGCTCAGTTGTAAATACCACCCACGGTAACCCATCCGAAGACTGCCCGTGCCAAACGATGTTTTAAGTTCAGTGATCCCTAAAAACACTTCATCATACTACGGTCTGAACGCTCCATTAAAATATCAGCCAAATACGAGTTGGATTATGAACGGGTATGAACGGTTTTGTACCGTATGGGAGCCCCTGAGCAAAAAAATCACGTTGTTGTGTGAGCCTCCCTCATATATTAATATTATTCTGTTTTTAGTTTGTTGTTATAGCGGCAATCGAAATAAATTATCTGTGAAAATTTCAACTCTCTAGCTATTACGGTTCATGAGATACAGCCTGGTGACAAACAGACGGACAGCGGGGTCTTAGTAATGATTACGCAGACGGTCGTCAAATAACAGAACTCTAAAAAGGACAGTTCTTAATCACACCAAAACGCGCTCATAACTTCTATTTTCAAACAAACTTCGCGCTACCAACTTCTCCAAAGTCTCAATCGATGTTCAATCAACAGAGGTCCAAAACTCGACTCTTTCGACTCGCCACTTTATCCATTCGAGTTTCGTCCGTCACTTTTATTCTGCACTTGGCTTCCACCTCAGTGCAGCCACTCTCGTCTTTCCCTGCATTTGAATTTGCTGAATTATCGCAACAAGGTGAATGAGACTCTATTTTAAGGTAGGAGAGTTGGTACTCAAAATAGAGGCATGTTTATCTGCAATGTTTTTACTTTTCATTGGAATATGATGCAGAAATGTAAGATGTGTAGCATCAAATTTTCACACATATCTAATTTATGTATAATTCGGAACGCTATTTTTTTATTTCACAGTTGTCAACACTGTAAACGCTTCTAATTGGTCAGGACGAAACGTCAACCTGTCTAGTGATTGACAGTTTCCCAATCAATACTCGTTTGATCCAAACTATCGATTTTTTCACTCGATCATTTTTTTTCATTAATTCATATCAGCGTCTCCTTTTGATAAACAAACGCTTATTTAAAGCCACTCAACAAAGTGAAACCTTTGGATAAGCCTTAGTATTATTAATCTCACCTTTTTAGCATTTATCCGTTTTCCTTGGGAGTAATTTCCTCTCCTCGTATTATTTTTAGTCGATTCTAATTCGATTGTTTGTTGAGTTAGTTGCTAGTCTTTTTTCAACGTTGTCCCCACTGTCTGCGTGAGAGGGATTCATAAAACCAAAAGGACGATGGCGGACCCCTGCTTCCTGCATGGTTTTTTGCTCCGAAAACGCGGTGGAAGGCTGAGCTTTGACCCAGGGATACTGTGGAAGACCCCAGGAGCCACGCACCTCTAACTCACCGGGCGTGGAGCGGCCTCGAGTCGCCATTAGTATATTTTTCCCCCTAACAAGGTATGTAGTGACGCGTCACCATTCGTACTTTTTATAGTCCAATAATGCACGAAATACATACTAACTCGTATTATCTTCCATTGAGCGCGTGCGCAGCTACTTTTTCTATCGATTTCACTAAATTATTACCCTGAAATGTTCACTTCAACATGTGATTTCAATGCGTTTTTGGGCCAGTCACATGGATTGAAAATACAATCCTTTCGTTATTTAACTATTGAATATAGGATAAAAACTTTCCCCTCGACCCTGCGGTCGTGGCGAGGTGCAATTTTCCCCGATTTTAATGTAAAATCGCTGAGATTCTTGACTTTTTGTAAAAAACACACTCCGTGTAATACCCCCTTCTAAAATGCTACTTGACTATTAAACCTTTATTAAATAGTTTGTCCACAAGCCCCCGCACGTGGTGAGGCCCAATTATACCCCATTTTCTCATTTATGACCTGAGAAAATGTAATTTTAATTTTGTTTACTTTTCTTCCTACTCGGTGTTAACATGGATTCATTCCATCCATTTCAGGGTGTATAGGTGAGGCCGGCATGTTTGGGCATACCCCCAACCAGGCTTACCTGGATTAGCCGCCTGGGCGTCGTTGGTGCACCCAGTCAACGGTGCGACCACTGACCTTCACGTGAGCCCTACCAGAGTATTGGCAGTCTACCTCCAGTTCCTATTTGTTAACCGGCGGCGCGTACAGAGGTATTTCATTCCCCTTTATTACCGTCGGTCATCTACTTCCTATTGGTGACACCATCGGATGGATCCACCCATTTGCTGATTATAGTTTAAGTGAAGGGACAGAACTCGACCAAGCGACCCACCGTTATTATTATTTGATTTACCACTATTTTACATATTCAAGTCAGACGGCTTCCCCGTCTACATTCTACTTTACCTAGTATACCTATTTAATTCATTGAGTAACCATTGTAACATAACCAAGCGACCCACCGTTATCATTATTTTATTTACCACTATTTTACATATTCAAGTCAGACGGCTTCCCCGTCTACATTCTACCTTACCTAGTATACCTATTTAATCCATTAAGTACCCATTGTAAAATAACCAAGCAACTCACCGTTGTTTACCTATTAGAGTTAGACGGCTTCCCCGTCTACATTTTGTGTTACCCATGGTACCTATTCAACGCTACTATTATACTCCCATTATACTACTCCTATTTACTCCTAAATACTACTAAATACTACTATCATTGTAAAAGTACCATGGTGACCTCACTGTTCCTGTGAATATTAATCCTTTAAAAAACTTACAATAAAAACAAACATGCCGGTGATAAACGCTGTGCTTTTATTTAACTACCTTAGTCTATAAGTGTAGGTATATTTATCCTCACCCTTTCATAGGGAAGAAACCCTGCTACAGATGTAAGGACAATTGTGAGGAGGACGCGTGTAGTGCAAGCCTCTTTGTCTCAACGGTGGTGATTTTTTCTAAAAAACTGTGCTCTTTTCGTCATTTGTGGGGCGGGTTTGCTTTCAATTCTTTCGAATATTTTTCGCTTGGCGAGATTTTGGAACGATTTCAGAAATAATGACGTGGTTTTAAAATTCAATCTTTAGTTTTACGTCTATTTTTATAACGGTATGAAGTCTATTACGTTACTCAATTTTATAATTATTAAAATTGGTTTATATCAGGTATTTTAGTACCTACATTAAAATATCGTTCATATTTATTTGAATAATTTTAATGTTATGAATTATCTATGAATTGAACAGCATTTATTTAACGGCACAAATTACCAAAACGTGGGATAAATAATTAGATATAGCAAAATATTTTGCTTTTGGTAAATCAATAAATGGCGTGTAGGTACATTTGGTTGTTTTGTGACTATTTTTTTCTAATTTGTTTTATAAACCTATCAAACTTACTAAAAAAATTTACGCTGTAAAAATAACTACCTAGCAGAACACATTTTATATTCTTCGATATAAGTCTGAAAATTCCAGTTCAATTGACAAAATTCGTTTTACGAACTCTGCACCATAACCTGACAAGGCAATGGAAAATTTGACACATGAATGTTTCCAGAATATTCAGTGGCACCTCTAGGGAAGAAAGAGAAAGGAGGTACCGTAGCGGAGGTGTGGGGGGATGGGGTTCAATGTAGCAGAGTTCCTCAAAGTGGGATTTGTGAATCTCTTGGCGGTTCTCATTTGGCGTCAGATTGTCGTAATTTGTGGCTGGCATGTGCAAATAATTCAAATTCAAATTCAAAATTCATTTATTCCATTGACATATTACATGCGCTTAGAAACGTCATCACAAAATAAATATCATTAAAAAATAATTGAACACGTAGAATTCAATAAAACAAAATAATAGGTAGTTAACTTTCGGAAGCGCGTGAGAATGTTTCTTAAAAACTAGAAATAAAACTAAGATGTTGCCGATGCGAAGGCACTATAATTAATGAATAAAATACACTGATACATCTTACAAGATAACTTAGGCATCTAGGTGGTCTTATTCGCAGACGCATAGTCAGCTCTACTGATAAGACCAGTGCTCGGTTTGTTTCTGCGAACCGGCCGCTTATCTCTAGTATTAAGTTACGTGGGAACATACATCGAATTACATCGCTTAGAGTACTAGAGGTGGTGCTGTTCGATGAGAGAACATAACGTCTCCCTTCCTAAGCGAAAAATTATCGGAGCGCTCGATTTTAGAGGGATTCCGATAATTTTAAATGAAAAGATTAATTTTGGTGCGAAACATAAAAAATAATCAAAACTATACTTAATACTACTAATCCTAATGCTAATTGTAGAGTCTTTTTCTCTGTTATCACCGAAAACTTCACTGTTCTTCAAAGCAAAGGCTATGTATTTAACTTCGTCCAGTGCAATCTCTCGCATGTTGAGTGCATGTGCACTGGATAGGTTCTCGGTTGCGCGTCATTTCGGAAGGTTGATGATGGGTAGTGGGGTCCCTGGGTCCTCTTCGGTGTAAAGGCGGTGGTACCGGATGGTCGTCCCGTTGACAGTGACATCACAGGGCCTATTCAGCGTCACAACGTGCGTTCCGCATATCTGCTGCTTCGAAGCCTCTTCGCCGCAGGTCTCTGTGAGGGTTGTTACCGATCTGGTGTATAGTATCCAGTTGTTCCTATCTATTTTCTGCAGCTTCACGTCCTCGACGTGAATGGGGTGTTGCTTGCAGATGCCAGTGACGTCCTCGTACCTCATTAGTTTTTCCTCGCATAAGGATCCGCTGTATGAGGCGCGGTTGTCATCGTCGCAGAGAAACTCGTCTCCAACAGCGAGTGAGCGGCACGGCTTTACGATCGGCTGATACTTCAGCCCTTTCGCCAATAGGAATGGGTACTTAGGAAATATGGCAACGGTTAGGTTTTCAGGTTTGAGGAGGATGGGTAATGTGTACAATTTAAAATAGTTATACGTAACATTATCGGTCAGAAGGATTTCCAATATAAAGGTAATTTGGTCCTTTTTGATAAAAGATTTAACATCAATAGTTTCCTCAATCTTAATTAAATTAAATTCATTGGATACATTTTCTAGGTTTCTAGATTCTGCTATCAAGTTTAAATGGTATAGCAGTTTGGTGGAATTAATTATAGACTGGTGTAGTATGGAGCTCTTGCTTAGAGCTAGAGCGGTTTCGATTTCGCTTAATCTAATGAATAAATTCCTAAAACTACTTATGAATAAACTATATAGTTCTAACGCATAAGATGATATCCCTAAATTATTTTCTCGGATAACAGTCTCTTTAAGGGTCCTGTTAAGCAAGCAAAAGTTGCAATATTTCTGAAAGTAACATCAACGAGCTTGTAACTTACAAATATAAGGTTGCAACGTTCATGCAAGCTTACAGCGAGCTTGAAACGAAGCCCTAACAGCCCTGCCGTAGATAAACTTGCCCAGAGCTGATCTCATAAACTTTTTAAAACTTTAAAACGTGAAGTTCCAGTAATATTACACATGAAATATATCTGAAAGTTGTAAAGTTAACTTTCCGCAAGTATAAAGTTTAAACTTTCCACAACTTTAAATTTGAAAGGTATTAGTAACTTGTTTCATCTATCTTGTTAAAAGGTTACAAAATATTACAAATGAAACTTGCACTTGGCTTGCATTTATTTAGTTTTGAATTGCTAGCATTTATTTAGTTGTCGCAAAGTTCCATTTCTAGGTTTTCAGTTTCTAAAAAATAATTTGTTTCTCTAAATTTTGTTGAGGCTATAGTTTTAAATACATGTCCTAGAGGCAGGTGTGTGTGAGACTTTTCCTCTTTCCGCTGTAAGGAATGTTATAATCAAATTCACAAATGGGAATACCAATTTCTGCAAACACAACGCCACCGCGATACAGAATTTCAATGTGCGATGCTAACGCCATCTAGTTTTTCAATGTTAGGTAAGAAACTCTACAGTAACATTTGATAACTTTCGAAAATTAAGTTCCAGCAACATTACTTACATAGGTTAGGTAAATAAAAGAACAATTCGTAATGTTGTAGGAAAGTTGATAAAAAAATATAACAATAGACCTATTGTCGCAATGTTATACTATTACATTTCAGAAACTTTCATTTGTAAAGTACAGGCAATGCCAGACAGTGAAGTTAGTAAAATTACATTGCAGCAACGTTTTATTATGTAACGTCCCAATCACATTTTTGCAACAATGTTAATTACTTACATTTAGGTATGTTTGGGAGGCTATATCCCTGCAAAGTTCCCAGGTATACCGAACTGGAATTGAGGCGCGGAAATCGCGGATCTCATGGTATTCTGGCTACTAGGAATTGAAAACTGAGATCTTAGTAAATTTGACTTCATCCCTGTTCCTTGTTCCTTGAAGTTTACTTCTTCCAGCACAACTTTTAGAGCATCTTTTTTTGGGATTTTCGTTTGTGCAAGAGTAGCAGCTCTATGTTCTTGCGCCATTTCTAAATAATTTTATTTGAGTAAAACTAAAACAAAATAATTAAATCCTAATTTAGAGTCTCGGTAGAGTTTATAACGACACTTTTACTTAATATTAAATATTTTATCCTTAATTAGCAAAATTTTATCGATTTGAGACAAAATTATCTGATACTATTACTATTATTAAATACCTATCCTTAACTAACACAATTTAATCGATTTGAGACTAAATGTTCCGATACTATTACTTACTTTTATTAAATATCCTTAATTAACACAATTCAATCGATTTGAGATTAAATGTTCCTATACTATTACTTACTTTTATTAAATGTCCTTAATTAAAACAATTCAATCGATTTGAGACCAAATTTTCCGATACTACTACTATTCTTAAATAATATATCTTAATTAACACAATTCAATCGATTTGAGACCAAATTGTCTAATAATACAATTAACACAAGCAAATCTGACCGATGACCAAGGTCTAAATTTACAATATTCGAGGAAAATGGGGGTGGAAGGTTAAGGAAGGCGAAAAAAGCTTACTCACCAACCGACCTGCATCTTCTGCGCCCGTAGATAACTTATTTGTTTGGTTCGTGTGGATAGCCGGAACGGATACAACTGAATTCAGTATTAACACCGTTTACTTAATACTGCACAACGCGGGGGAAATTCACCGAATTTAAGAGCGAACTTTTCGCGCTGGCAGCAGCCGACTATCCTACCGGCTGCGCCAGTTAACTTTCGGAAGCGCGAGAGAATGTTTCTTAAAAACTAGAAATAAAACTTAGATGTTGCCGATGCGAAGGCACTATAATTAATGAATAAAATACACTGATACATCTTACAAGATAACTTAGGCATCTAGGTGGTCTTATTCGCAGACGCATAGTCAGCTCTACTGATAAGACCAGTGCTTGGTTTGTTTCTGCGAACCGGCCGCTTATCTCTAGTATTAAGTTACGTGGGAACATACATCGAATTACATCGCTTAGAGTACTAGAGGTGGTGCTGTTCGATGAGAGAACATAACGAGGTACTTAATAAAAAATATCAGCAATAGCATCGTCAAGAACAATATCATCAATTAAAATTACAAGGAAAACAAAATAAAATAAAATAAAATAAAATATAATGCACATAAGAAGAAAATTTTATCATAAGTCGCGGTAAAAACTAAAAATAGAAAGCAACTTAGTTCAGTTCCAATATTAATAAGGGCACGCTGTTGAAACTGAATACTTTATAACACCTTATTTCATGTACCTACATGGCTTCACATAAAAATATTCTTATTCTCACTAACCCGCGAGCACTCGCGCCATGTACATTGTAGAGAAACTAACCTTTTTGTTAGCTTCTCTACATTCAGACTCTTTCAACGATAACACTGCCAACTAACAATTCTAGTTATGAATTTTTTTTGTTATTCTTTTTTTTGACAGGATCAGCGATCCTTGTTTGTAAAATTGGGCAGTCGGGAGTTGAAAGTCATCTTGAAGACACCATTTTTTTTTTCTATAAAGATGTAGAGTGTGTGATTTTTTAAATTGCGTGGACGAGTCCTGTAAACGGCATGAGCGTCGGGTAACAGTCAGGGTGAGAGGCTCCGGTCCCTTTGACTTTGTTTACAGGAGGATTTTTTGTTTTGGGGCCACTGACCCCTTACCCTGGAGCACTGGGCTGGCGCTGTCGACGAACCCTGTCGGCCGGTTTGGGCCGGCGCCTGTCGGCCGGTTTGGGCCGGCGCCTCCACCTCAGTCGACAGATGTCTCCACGCTAGCGCTCACCTAGCGCTACCTTGCTGGCGCCACACTATCGGCGGGTCCAGCTCAGGCTATAGAAAATCCTCGGCTAGCGTGGTTCTACGAGTGCTACCCTCTCCCTTTTTGGCTAACATTCCAAGGACTCCTTCAAAATTCTCTCTCTCTCTCTCTCCGCTTCTTGAAGACTTAATAGACTATAAGTGCAGTGTGTGTCTAGTGTAAATAAATGTGTAAATACTAAGGTTAGTTTTCTATTTTAATCTCCTCTCTCCGAACCGTTAGGAATCCTATCCACTAGGCAGGACTCTTTGGTTAGGTTTTCTGAAGTCTCGTAACTTGTGGTGTGGCAACCGGCTCCCCCGCTTGCCACATTACGGGTTCTCTAATCCTCTTTTAACTTGTGGTGCTGCAAACGGCTTCCCCGTTTGTAACATTACAACATTTTGCTAACAGTAAATTTAAAACACGCAACATTTTGTCAAAATTATGCGTACGCACATGGTTTACTCAGTAGCTGGGTTTAATTCCTCTTCTACCAAGTACAGTTCATTTTACGCCAGGTTGCATAAGTTACTCGTATGAGAAGGTTTGTTGTGCCGTGTACCATGAAGCGTCATTTTGCTCATCGCGCGAGTGACATAGTAAGTACCTAGATTTTTATACAAAAATGTACACAAAAACAAAAAAAAGCACAGTTAAAGACTATGTGCTACGTAGAAAGCTCGAGGATTTGATAGTAATCAATTGTCTATTTAAACGCAAATATGTTTGTAGTATTATTTTTAAATTATTATTTTTTCCTTTAGAGTGCCTTTGAAGACTAGCTAATTAGTCCTTATGACTGTTAATTAAAATAAAAAAGATTAATACAAGTAGGGGAACGTAAGTCTAGCGCTGAGGGTACTGTGGAGGGGGTGGCTGCGCATGTTGACCGCCATACTAAACTCATGCGCAGCCACCCCCTCCACACTTCGCTCAGCGCTAGACTTATATGCCACGACCTGTACTATTAACTGTATGAATATACAAATATTTTCATGAACAAAAAACGTCCATTTTATTTAATGAAATAGAATATGTATTACTTGACAGCAGTTGCATTTAATTACATTTATAAACGTGAGCTAAATGTTCTACGCGCATGCGGCCGTGTAACTTCTAGAGACGCGAGTGCTCGCGGGTTATTGTTAAAAATGTTCATAAATACTCATAATTCTGACTGAATTTTGCGACAAGCCTGCCCATCACTTTGATATCTATTAAAAATATTTTTTGCCACTTTGTTTGTTACTATTTATTAAAAAAAATCTTGTTTTGTAAATCTTTTAAGACATCAATGCTTCAGTATATTTTTGCGGAGGGAAGAATACTCGGAGCCAAAAGGTTGAGAAACCTTCCGATAGAGTATCAGGTGCATAAGGCAGGTACAAAGTTATGAAGTAGCATTTCGCGAAGTGACAGTTCGTTATGCGATTTTATGAAGTTCATTTAATTTTGATTATGTTCTTGGGTATTGTTTATTTTTCTGGTCTTCTTTGAAAGTGATAATTTTCGTACAAATAACCAGTTAGATACTGTACTGTATTGACCATTTTAATAGTCCACTGTTATTTATTCACATGTTCAATTGTTCCAATGATTCGATTTTAGAGCCCTTGATAGCTTTAATTTTGTGCGAATAAACTTATAAACAAGTTTCGGTAAAAACAAGTAGCATTTTTTAAGTTTCCTCCTATCCTCAATCAAAAAGTATTATTTATTAGATTTGCTAACTGTAGTAAGGACGTAACGGACCGCACTCTTTAAAGCGTATTTCCTCTGTTTGTATACATGCCAGCTGTGGATAACGTACACGCGAAAAGCGATCAACACGATTAGAATCCAGTATAATGACACATACGGACTCTTATGAGGCTACCGCGGTACTGACTGCAGTACCTCATTGTCAGTCAAGTATGTTTGCTGAGGCCCCCGCCCCCCCGTGCCTGACTTCTTCGCCATCATTAGAACAACAGTTGTGTCATTCTGGCAGCGTTTGAGCCGTTCCGGCATCAAGATACTTGTGGCTATCTCTGACGATGTTAGAAGTCCAATGTATCGACATTGGATATCTGTACATATGGACCAAAACAGAAAATAACCCAGCACTATTGTGCCTATGTATGAGGCACTTTTTTGCGACAACATCCCTTTACAGTGTGCATATATAGTTTTTATTTAGACAAAACCTCTTTACTGTGTACTGTTTTTAGTTTAGGTTAAGTTATGGGTCCGTGCCTGCAATAAATGGTTTTATTTTATAATTTATTAATAATTTACTAATAGATTTACAAAAACTATAACGCTTAAACATAAATTCTCTAATACCAAACCCAGCTGTATAATCCTATCAACATAACAACTAAAACTGCCCCAACATTGCCAATGAATCTTTTTTATCATTTCGCAAATCTATCCCTAAAGTCCTGCCGTAAATTAACATGGGGTATCAAATAAAGTTTACCGTAAATTTCCGTAAATTACCGTAAATTTGCCGTAAGCTGGCGGTTCAGTTACGTGACACAATGCAAAAATAATCAACTCGCGGTATTGTAAATTGCAAAACCAACTAGGATAAATCATTAATAACAATGTTTTATTTACATTTAATACATGGAGACATTTTATTCAGCCAGAATTGAAATTTGTTTTGTTTTTTGGGCATCGTCATAGAAATGCGCTTAGAATCGTCGATTTACAGCGGTTTTTGATAACATAATATTTTACGTACAAATTAACAAATTAACCAAATCACAATCTCTTTTATGCGGTGTTAGTGTATGTAAAATTTGATGTTTGTTTTACGTTTCTTAACTTTTTTAGGGTTCTGTACACAAAGGGTAAAAACAGAACCCTATTACTAAGACTCCGCTGTCCGTCCGTATGTCTGTCTGTCTATCACCACGCTGTATCTCATGAGTTGTGATACCTAGACAATTGAAATTTTCACATATGATGTATTTCTGTTGCCGCTATAACAACAAATACAATACAAATAAATATATCAGGGTGCTCATATACAACAAACGTGACTTTTTGGCCGAGAGTCTCCCATACAGTACGGAATCTTTTATGCGCGAATCCTACCTATTTTATAACTAAATACATTTGTATTATAGATTAAACTCACAAAAAAATCTCACTGTATTTATTGTTATATGTATTCAATTTCAGTCAATCGGATTAGACGTTAAAGTAAAAAATTAAGTAAATTAGTGAGCTGTTTTGGCAGTAATTATACACAATGCTAAACAGATCACTGTTTGATTTATTGGATTGTAATTAACTTGTTATATCTAATACTATGGTTAGAATAAAGCTTCATAATCCATCAGCCGTAAAACGTGTACTACTGGACATAGGCCTTGCATAGGCAATCGTGACCATTGAAATGGGGATTCTTAAGTTGCTCCAGTCGTGACCAATGGTCCAGCGGCTTGTATCCAGCTTGAATAATAAAACCAATTTATTCAAAAAATCTTGCAAATTATTCATAACTAATTTTTTTTTAATTCATGCTAAGCGAAACACAGATCGGCATCTCGGTTTCAAAGTAATGTAATACTTTTGGCGTTTGCATTACCGAACAAATGATTTATAAATTAACCCTTGACCTAAAAATAATATAAATAAACGCAGCAATTTTATACTGCAGTACTCTAAGAACGATAGAACGACGACGAACAACATACTTAAATAGATATAACATCCCGACACATAGCAAACACCTATGTTCATCACAACCAAGACCACATCAACGCGCTGGCTACATGCGGCTTATTGGAAAACTTTTTGGTATATATCTCGCAGATAGACTCAAAGCACAACCCTCTCCATAGCAAGTTGTATTATTTTGAGCTTATTCATAAGACCCACAGCGAAAAAATACGTTACAGTATCTTAGTGTGTGCTGATTGAAAATCAACCACCGCGACTTTTCCTTTGGAGCCAGCAAGACAAGCAGCAAAAAAAAAAGGCAAATACAGAGAAACAGATAGGGATATGTCCAGCCTACGTTCTATGGTTGAATGATGATAATGAAGAGTAAATTATACAAAATAAATACAATAAAACATCCCAAACACACATACTTCACGACTTCCATTCGATTGATTGCACAAAGTTACTGCTCCATAACCCGATGGCCCGATACGGGCAGGTTGGCGATAAAACCTTAACTGCATTTAACCTGTCTCCATAAACAGCTAGTAAAGTTGTTACAACCCTATTACCCACTAGATATGTCCCGTTAGGGTTGACCCTTAATTCATTTATATTCATCAAGTTTTTAGTCAATTGACAACTAAATGGCTTGGTTGGTAAAGAACCGCATGAGTTTCACGATTCAATTTTTGAAGTGAAAACTTCTTTGGCGGCGCTGTCTTAAGGATGGGTAAAAAAAATTAAAATCGCGTCAGGGTACGTGACCTGATCAAAAATTCGCAAGACGGTGCAAGGCGCTTGCGCGATTTTGCGTGTGTGATATTGATGTTCAAGTTTTCACTTCTGCCGGCACTCCTGGACGGCAATCCGTTGTATATTTTCAATTTAATAACAGTGACACAGACTCCAGGATCTTTGCCCTTACATTTGTTTGAATGCGACTGTACAATAGAGTTGGGTTGGTTCAAATCTTAGCCTAAGTTATTAGTAGTTTCGGTGCATTGCGTGAATGCCACAAGCAAACCTGTGATACGCATGCAGCCATCAATTTTTGATTCAGGATTCATTTTATAGGCAAACAATATAAGAATAACCTTCGTATTATAAAAATATTTTTATTTTAGATACTTTTTAGGGTTCCGTACCTCAAAAGGAAAAAACGGAAACCTTATAGGATCACTTTGTTGTCCGTCTGTCCGTCCGTCCGTCTGTCAAGACCCTTTTTCTCAGGAACGCGTGGAGGTATGAAGCTGAAATTTATATCAATTACTCAAGTCTACTGTCCCTTGAAGCTGTGAAAAAATCAAACTTCTAAGCCAACGCAATCAAAAGATACAGCAATTTAAGCTGCATATTTTGAAACTCGCAAGTACTCGCAAGGGAATCAAAACCTAAAGGGTACTTCCAGTCGACCTAGAATCTTGAAATTTGGCATGAAGCAACGTTTTATAGCACACATAAAGGAAAAATTCCGAAAACCTTAAATTTTTAGTTACATTACAAAATATATATTTTTTAATAAATATAAACTTATTATTTTTTTTTGTCGTAATGAACGAACTTTGTAAACCTTGCAGGTTTGTACGGAACCCTCGGTGCGCGAGTCCGACTCGCACTTGGCCGGTTTTTTTCATAACATGCTTGTTCATATTGTACTGACACTTGATTGATTAGGCTTTTTGACCATTATCTAAAAATGTAAGTTGCTAGAAAGTAAATTTCTAATTGTCACTAACTTTAGAAGTGGCCTTTTACATAAAACATTTTTTAATAAGAAAGAAAGAAGAAAGAAAGAAAACATTTATTTACAAAGCAATGAATTTGTTACAGATTGTTTGCAGAATACTTATGATTAACGTGAGAATTTAAATAAAACTAGTTGGATTAACAGCGGGCCCCAAACTCGGCTAGGCCGGTCTCTTGGTGGCCCTTTTCAAATTGATTACCAAGAGAAGAATTTGCGCTTTCCTGGACTAATAATACTTGACAATGGTCTTGCTGGTTAAAATTTTATACATTTATATCTCAATTTCGTTAAAAATACATACTAAAGTAATATTTATGATCAGCCCAACCCGAATGTTAGACTGTTGACTTGATGACCTTATCAAGATTACGAGATTGCACTGGATAAAACTAGTGACTGATATGACTATTTTATTTTGATTTAATTTAGTAAACATTGACTTTTATAATGTATATTTGAGAATTGAATTGAACGAGTCAATTTCGAAAAATATATAATATGTAGATGAAATCTATGACCTGCAGTAGACATTCTATGACTAAACTAGGGATGTAAAATCATACCACTAACCACTCCCTTTATAAAAATAAAAAAATTTTCAAATGATGGAAATAATTGCAAACTTATTGGTACATCAATCTGTTTTCATTAACTTGTTGTCAGTAGTCACAACCCTACAACCACTAGAGATGTCCCACTAGGGTTGACCCTCTCATTTCAATCTTACATCATCATAAATTTGACGTGTAGCTCCCTGTTCTGCTCTAACGTCGAGCAATAGACGGAGATGGCGTGTTTGTGGTCGGTCAACTTAAGTAATATCGTTATGAGTTCAGTATAAGGGCGAGGTCACATTGGATGCGCGAATTTGATGAAATGCAATTTTTTAGGTAAATGGTCTTCAGCATTTGATATTAGCTTTGGTATTTAAATGATATTTTATCCAGAATCCATAATTTCTTTTTTATGAAATAGCATTTTTTTAAATATTGGGTTTTGTCCTATAATTGGCAAGTTAAAATGGCAGTGGGTAAGGATCACAGCTCACAGTACTGATAACGGGTGGAGTCTAATAGTTTTTGAGTGGAGATCACGCACTAGCAAGCTCAGGTAAGACACCCAATCATACGGTGGCCTATTATGACCTCATTAAGGCTGCAGAATGCCTCTGGATGAAAACCATTTCCAACGGAAGATTAGGGATTTAAATGGGAGAACTGTGTGTAGCATTGGACGTCCAATGTCTGGAATAGTAATGGTAATGCATTTCAAATAAGATACGTAGAAGATCACATTATCCACGGTCCGTAGACCATACACTTCTTCAAAGTCTGCTACGCCATAGAGGCTGTTCGCAGCAGCTCCTTGCTACAATCTCGCTACGTCGTAGCTTTGTGACCGCGCCCTAAAGGAGGGACATTATCGCAGCAATCAAATACTCGTTAACGCCGCCGTAACGACAGAGTGATAAGTGATAGGAGTGATATAACCGAGTACGCTTCACTGCCTGATATTAGGTACTAGTTAATTCACTCAAGGTTAATTAGTGCTGAGGATTTACTACCTCAGTTAGAGGTAGTGAAAGTTCGAACTGTTTTGATAAGGTTTTAATGATTGTAATTAATGTTTTATACATTGTTTAGTTCATCAACTAGAAAGCTTCGCTAAACGTAAAAATAACACAAACACGAAATATGTGTTTTCGAAAGTACAGCTTAGGGATTCTGAATCGTCCAATGTTTTCGAGTTTTCTGTAGGACATCGAGAAAGTGTTCAGTACATTTTTATAAAATTTACGTTTTTTTTATATTCTGAACACGCCTGATGTTGAGCAGATGTGCGGTCTAGGTTGTAGCACGCTTACCTAAAAGAAACCTATTTACTTGGGATTTAAAGACGTTGTACTTACCTTGCGGGAGAAAGCTCTTCTTACTTCTAAAATTGTAACGAAATGTTATGTTTTTGGTGTCAATCGCTTGAGTAAGAAACATTGCTCGCTCGCATGTCTAACATTTTTCAGAAAAAATTCTAGTTTTTGTATAAAAATATGACTTTTTAGAGGCTCATAACTTTAAAAACAGTAAAATCCAAGACGTATAAACCTAGCTATTGAAGTGTTGATTACATGAAAAAAAAATCACTGAAATCGGATACTTAGAAGATGACAACAGTTTATGAAATTTATATGGCCAAGTTGGCACTTCACAATTGCCTTAAGGTACTATTCCGTATTGATCTGCCAAGTGCATCTGATGACAGCACACACAGAGACTGCGTGAAATTGGCCGCACCTGCACTATTGGTTTGTATGACTGTATTGGCTATCTCAATTCGAAGTAGTAGTTATATACAGATAAATGATCAAAAAACCAAATTTTTACCCGACTTCCAAAAAAGAGGAGGTTCTCTGTTCGTCTGTATGTATTTTTTTTAATTTTATGTGTATCTTCATTGATAATTTCGCCAATTGTGAACCGAATCGAAAAATTATTATTTAGTTTGAAAGCGCATATTTTCGAGGTGGTTGCATTTAAATTGTTCAGAAAACGGCTGAGATGTTTTTGAAAAAAATCAACAATAATGTAAGCAATTCGAGCGAAATATCCGAATTTTGTACACGATGAACATCGATAATTTCGCCAATTGTGACCTGAATCGAAAAATTCTTATTTAGTTGGAAAACGTATACTCCTGAGATAGTTGAATTTGAATTTTACAGATATCGGCTGAGCCGTTTTTGAAAAATCAACAATAATGCAAACAATTCTAGCGAAATATTCGAATTTTGTACACGACGGAAAGCGGTTTTGTCATTTTTTACGAAAAATAAATTAAAATGAAATCATTTGAACCATTGTGAACATCAGATTTTTATTTTTAATTTGTACGTAATATTAAAACCGGTCTTATTTAACTCTAAAACTAAGGCAACCCGGCTTATACGAAGTTACTTACTGAACCGGTCTTATTGGTGATTTATTGGGGAATCTTATGTCCAGCAGTGTACGTTTGACGTACCTACCTAATTTAACATAGTTGTAAATTTACAAAGCATACACAGACAGAATACACACATCTATTTCGACAAATGGGTGTCACAGACACACTTTTGAATAGTCAAAAATAATCTACAATACAGTAGATTGATATACGCTTAAAAAGGAACGAATAACTCACTTGGTTATAAATTGCCAACGTTAAATCACAATTCAATTCCAAGTTAATTTCATTCAAATATAAACACAATTTACATCTAATTTACACTAAATATTCTAAACACAACAAGGTGTGTTTATAATGTGGTCGATAGTGAAAATCTGAAGGAGATGCATTGAGTTAAAAAGAAACATTAACAATATCTTGATTCAGTGGTTGTTCCCGTGTTTTTCATACTCATAATCATTTATTAATAACAAAAAGTTACATGTCAAACAAAAACAAAAACTCCCGATAGTGTCAAATTCCAATTCATATGGGCGATTCGCCCTGCGGGCCGAATCGCTTGCGGGGCGAAATGCCGCAATACCCTTCATATTTGAGAATTTTGACAGCTCTAGGCAAGACAAGGTAAATTAAGGTAGGTTGTAATGGGGCAAAATTTTGTGGTTGAGAATTGCCTCAAGCGACAATAGAGCTAATATCTCTGGTTGTATTAGCTCTGCGTCAATTGCGATGGAAAAAAAATCTACAAAAAAGCAAACTGCAGAAGAACAATGACGTATGTCACTATGGCTTGTAGCAGTTGCAAAGTTAGCGTGGCATCTACATTAAACAAGCCTTTAAGGTTCACTTTTGTAAAGCACGAACGATGCAGGCGGTGTACGTTTTTGTACATTCTTCTTTCCGCTTCTGAAAAGTGAAAAGAAAAAAAATCAACCCTGACAACAGTATTAGTATTTAAACAATGAAAATCAAAAAACATTAATTTCGACCAATCAGAGAGTCATAAAAAAGCATACAAATTCTTTAAAAGATATCAGACATAATTAAACAATATTACATACATGCCAGACATACACATTTAATAATTTAACACCAATTTTTAAATACGCCTCTTTACATATCCTTGTTAGTCAAGACATATCCTTGTTTCAGGAGACAAGGATATTTTTACAGCACACATAATAAATTGTACCTAAATCATTTTTGGAGTCATGAGTTAGAAATAAAGTTTAAAATGTAGGTTCGAATTATTGAACTGAATAGCATTCGAAATTCTAGCTCTGTAGCAAAAAAATAATAACAGATGTAATACAACAACTAGCCTGGCTTCATAATTATGTAGATTATTTGTATTTAGAAGGTCAAAAGTTCAATTCAGCATCAGGTATAATCGATCAAATATTTGTGTTCAACAAATTAAGTCGTAATTTTTGTTTGTTCTTTTATTTTAAAACATATTTGGTTATATTATGGTGGTATAACACAGATAATAGTATGAAAGGATATATTTTTCAGTATAATGAACTTTACCATTGCACTTCGGGTCACTAAGTAGCTCAGATAACTTGGTTTGTGTTTTTTCGACGGTGATATAAAAGTGTTCTGTTTCCCGCCCCAGGAGAGAAATATAGACCAAACGCATCAGCACCCAAACAACAACCAAGTATATGTATGAATATAAAAAATTCTGTAACCAAAAGAATATTTTCGCTCGCTATTGATAACGGTGACAGGTAATTGCTTGAAATTTTCACAGAACATTTAGTTAAAAATGCACTTTTATAAAATAATATTTAAAATAAAATAGTTATTTAAGGGGGTCTCCCATACAGATACCGTGATATTTTGCTCGATCTAGACACGCGGCAGCGTGTCTAGCCAAGACTAAGAAAAAGGCGACGCAGCAGCCGTGTGTAATATTACACGAACCATTTCGAGCCACTTTTGACCGCTTCACAACTAGAAAACTATTTTTATGTGATTCAGTTCATAAACTCTACACCGTAGTCTATATATGCGGCTTGGCTGTTTCGCTAACTGCACATGGGCGTAGAGTGAAGATTAATTTTTAACTGTTCATGAATTCTGTTATACAAACAGTTCTTGTTGTAACGAAACGGCCAAGACACATATATTGACTAAGCTGTAGAGTTTGTAGAGTAAGGACTTGTAGAGTAAGGCGTGTAGAGTTAGAAGCATGGCTTTACGTGAGATCTGACAACTTTTTGATAGTGTGAACTGTGATTTAGTCTTGGCTACATTTCACTTGAAAATTTTTTTGTTGGATGTAATATTACACGAACCATTTGCAGCTACGGAGCTACTTGAACTACGTAAGTAAATCCCTTTAGAATGTTGTAGGCATGTTCTTGTAGATAAAATTTTAGGATTTTCTACAGAATACTTGGCCCCCGTGTAGATCTCAATTCTTTTGGTGGCGAATACTATGGCTCCCATTTCACATTTATGTTTTTTATGAGATATTAATAACAGCAACAGGAAGATGCTTAAAATATGATGTGGTTAAATCCTTTCAAAAATATTTAGTAAATTAAAATAAAATAATTTTAAGGGGAGCCGTTCCATAATGAAAACCCTTCGTGTGCGAGTCCGACTCGCACTTGCCCAATTATTTTTATAACAACTAACTTCTCTTTTGACCACCATTTAGCCTGATGGTAAGCGAAAATGTAGTCCAAGGTGAATCACGCAAATTTTAAACATATTTTTTCATACTGATCTTTAAAAAAGGTTTTTTAAATTTAATTTAAAAATGACTTTGGCTTTAAGGACGAAAAATGTGATGCTTGGCAATTTATCTCATCATCATCATTATCATTTCGTGGCCATGGCAAACATTTTTTTTACATTAATTTAGATTTTACAATATTTACATAAAATATGATATCAAATCTTTTCGGACCGAAATCTGGCAACTTCTACCGCGTCTTCGGTAGCCAAATTAACTAATCAATTTATCAGATAAAATGTTTGTAAGAATTAAATTATTTAACCTGCTACTTACTGCAAACTTTGCTTTTAAATATGAGAATTAAATACATACCCTAAATAAAGCATCTTCATTCGACGTGCTCGTCTGTGTAAACGTGAGCGAATATTGAAAATAAAGCAACGTGTGCACAAAAGTGTCGACGATGAAATATAGAACCTGGAATATTGAAAACAATATAATAATTTTTGAGGAGTAAAAATTAACATAAAATATTCCTAATTTTTATTGTACAATTCAACTGATCAGTCAACCAGTTTGACCATGTGTTCCTTAGCGATCACCAAAGTTAAACAACGTCGGGCACGGTCAGTAGTCAGATGAGCGACCGTAGATGGTGCTTACTGAGGACTTCCATGGGTCATGACACCGTAAATTCTGGGTCCCGATTGATTAGACCGTTAAGCCATTTACAATCTTTCAGGCGGCTACTAACATATATTAGAGACAAACAAACAAAAAGCAAATCGAGAACATAAGACGTAACAAACGATAAATCACATTATTATTTTGCCAAGTAAAAGTTATACTTACTAATTCTTGAAATACTTTGACGTAAATCGCATAGGCATCCAAGATCGAAGAATAAATATCAAACATTCTGATCCAATACTGAATTTCTACTGCTAAACCCTTACTCTTAACGTCGACAAGCTCTTTCATCCAGAACCGAAGATTTCTGTTCAACATTACTATAAACCTTGTCGCGTAAAACATATTCACATAATAAATCAGTAAACCAAAATCGGACAGAACATCTGTCCATATAAATTTGCGATGAACCAAAAAAAGATATCCATGAAATAAGATGAATATAACGAAAACTATGACGCTGTAAAACCAATTTCTTATAGTTTCCTTTTTAAGATTTTTTTGAGGTAATTTATTCAAAATATATTGTATTTTCAGAATTAGTGATACGTTACTAGAATTGTGATAAGAGTTGAAGACAAAATGTATTATATGTCCTAAAAAGTTGACAAATAAGTTAATAGTTTGAATGACAGAGAAAACGTCGACTTTTCTTTTAGAAATTATTAGATCAGGTCGGAATCTTTTTCCTCCCATTACACGAATAACTATAGAAATACAATAAATACAAGTTGCTATAAACGATATTACATTATTCCATAAACCATTTGGTGTGATAAAATTGTCACGAATTCGATATTTTGTGTAACCAGGCATACTTTGTAATATATTTAAGGGCTTGAGATATTTTTGGAAATCATTTTCAATTATGTTATTCAGCAATACTTCGTTTTTGGTGTGTATGTGCACTTTAGTTTGTCGTTTTGGAAACATAGTTATTTAAATATTGTTTTTGTTTAATTAAGTGGTTAACAATCAATATTACGACTAACTATTTCAATTTCTATTAGTAAACTAAATATACTGGTAGTTATTTTAGTGAAACGGCCGTGACAAAACCATAGGTTGATTAATTGAAGTCAAATAAAACACTTTGTTTCAATAATTTATATTGATGGAATAAAAATAATGTCTAGTCATTTGTCCTAGATACTTAGTCAAATTAGCTTCTACACTCATGTTCTGAACTAATGTTATTAACGATAAAAATGTTTATATACATACCTATATAATGTATTAAAACGATCTGTGGTTATAATATAAATACAAGGTGTTTCTCTCAAGGTGATTCTAGGATTTCAATGAAAGTATCATTATGATCAATTTTTATTATGTGGCCACCTGCAAAATCTCGATTGTTTTAAAAGAGACGACCACAAATTTTGTATTATTCACAGTTAAACAAACCAAAATGAAGAAAGCTTGCTTTATGGGCTTCTTAAAATATTTATTCTATATTTTTTCATAACTCAATTTTTTTTAAATGATAAAAATAAATTGTTTGGAAAATGGAAATACAACTCACATTTTTTTCTGTATATCCATATTAACGTGCTTTTATCGTTGTTTTACTTGCATTGTGACGTGATTCGTCTGTATATATGTCATATTTTGCTAAAATTATAGTATTCATAAGAAGTTGGTACGAGTACATTCAGTTAGAGCAATATTTCAAAAAATCACTAAGAATTGGGTCCAATTGCTAAAATGCTTTTGTTGTAGCTATTACAAGGTTGTTTAATCAGAGTTGCCAGAAATAATTTACTTATTCTGTTTAATATATTTATTCATCCTAAAAAAAAAACAAAATAAATTCTAAAATCATCATTGAGATGTATTTTCTTTAGATGAAACGCATGTCGTGGTTAGATTTTAGATTATTACTCGTATTATACCAGCCTCCATTCATTTTGTGGTCGTGTCCTTTATCAAACGATTTCAGAGTTGGTCCCGTAGTAAAAATTGTTCATGGTCACTTCTTTTTGTGTTACTACAAGGTAAGCTAACTCTGAATATCAATCAAATATCCTAAATTAGGTTACTAATTAGAAAATATATGCAAAAAATAAAAACATCTCAATTTATTTTTTATATTGATGGTCTTAACCACCCTGTTGTGTCTTCGTACAGAACAAGCACATAACTCTGTACAATATTTGATAAATAAGACATGAGAGAAAATGAGAGAGATATATCCATTAATTTTTTTTATCTTTAAACACATTTTTGACATGGTAACGTCTTATAAGTCGATAAACAATTTAGCAGACCAAGCGATTGAGAGCAAGGAAGTTTTACCTTGACTACGTCCATGATTGAGAGTTATCACGTAAAATTATCGACTATAAACTGACATTACAGATAACCAATTTGTTTATTTGATAAGTATATTTATTTTTTGCAAAAAATGTCAAAACCGCCTTCCATCGTGTACTAAATTCGAATATTTCGCTCAAATTGATTTGATTTTTTTTTTTTGATTTTTAAAAGTTCTTTATTAGTCAGAAAGATATTTACAGAGAACGTACAAACTAGACACAGTCTAAATAATTTGTATACAACAATGTTATGTTAATGACTTTATCAGGCTAACAACGCCTCTGAAAGTCTTTCAAAAACATTAGTTTATTAGAATATGTATTGTTTACATCTATGATCTAAAAACTAAATTTATAGTGAGAAAATGATTCGATTAATGATCCTTTTGCACCAGGCTCATTTTTTAAGAAACGCTTCATGTTAAATAATTGTACCTATGTACAATAAGTCTATTTTTAGAATAGAATCTTGTTGACAACATTCGCGAAAAACATATTGATTAATTAAGTAAACCTAACAAGGGGGTAGAAAAATATGGAATCCACCTTCATAGTCATACTTAAATCATCGAGTGGCTAGGAGTGAGCGAAATAGGTAACATTACGTCATCAGAGTCGTCTAGTACGTAGTGATGGGGTAAGCGGTATCTTTTATAAGTATCGACATACGGAAGTTGTGATAGTCGAGTTTTACCTATGACAGATATTAAACGGTTAGTATGATTTTTGTTAGTAAATTTGTAGAATTTTATGGTTTGTTTTAGTATAAACTCATTTATTGTGGGGAATTTTATTTTAGAGTGTAATTTTTTTTAGTTTGTTCGGAATTTAGTTTTGTACGCAATTTTGAAGGCTTTGTTTTGCAAAATTTGAAGTTTTTTATAATTTGATTGACATGTTCCGCTCCATACAGGAGCGGCGTAAGTAAAGCAAGGTCTTATCAATGCCGAATATATTTTCAGTTTAGTTTTAGAGCTCAGATTACTCTTCCTATTCATAATAGGACTTAATGCACCAAATGCTTTAAGACCTTTTAACTTAACCTTTTCGACGTGCGCAGTCCAATTAAGCTTAGTGTCAAGATGCACACCAAGATATTTGACACATTTTGTCCAAGGTATACTATGATCATTGATTTTTAATAGACGATTAGGTAGTTTACGTTTACGAGTGAACATAATTGCGTCAGTCTTCGACTCATTGAGTATGAGTTTCCATTTTTTGAAATAATCGACTAGTAAGTCCATAGATAACTGGAGTCTACTTATAATTAGATTTTCATCCTCAGAAGACGTGTATGATGCAGTATCGTCAGCAAAACAAGCAAGGCTAGTGCGGGGTTGCTTAGGAATATCATTTAAATAGAATATAAACATGGGGGGTCCTAGAACAGAGCCCTGTGGCACTCCGGCGGGGGGGCTAAATGGCTTAGAAGAAATATTGCCGATATAAACTCTATAATCACGGTTTGGTAAGTATGACTGTATAATTTTGATTAGGCTTATAGGTGCTTTGTTTGATTTCAAAAGTTTGTGAAACAAGCCATCGTGCCAAACGGTGTCAAATGCTTTTTCTATATCCAGTAAAAACATTCCTGTGGACTTTTTCATGTTTAAATTATGAGAAATATGTTCAGTGACACGAGCCAACTGCTGAATGGTTGAGTGAGATTGACGAAAACCAAATTGTTCATCAATAAGATCTCCACCAAGGCAATCCAACAATCGGGTGTATATAATTCTTTCAAATAATTTTGCAAGTGACGGTAACAAACTGATAGGACGATAGTTTACAGCTTTGGTATGGTCTTTGCCTGGCTTAGGGAGTGCAATTACTTTCGCAGATTTCCAAGCAGTAGGAAAATATTGGAGGACTAAACATGCATTAAAGATTTTCGTCAATAGAATTAAGCATTTTTGGGGTAGGTTTTTCAATAGTATATTGTGTATGTTGTCAGGACCAGGTGCTTTACGGTTTTTAAGCTGTCGAATAAGATTAGATATCTCTCTAGGGCGAGCTAGTTGGTCTGGACTTGTTATGGCAGTACTTGAATTTAGAGTTTCGATGGAGGATGCTACGCTCTTTTGGA
Source organism: Hypomecis atomaria (assembly GCA_964007245.1). Taxonomy (NCBI): domain Eukaryota; kingdom Metazoa; phylum Arthropoda; class Insecta; order Lepidoptera; family Geometridae; genus Hypomecis; species Hypomecis atomaria. The sequence continues at coordinate 811,625 of OZ023284.1, forward strand.
TCTCATCGTCTATCCAATTGGTGGTTAAGTTCATATTAGAGCTAAATGCAGTAGCCAACTCCTCGCATTGATCAGCTACCGATGTTGTAAAGCATTCGTCGCTAGTTACAAGAGGCGGTATGTTGTTAGCTTGAACCTTGAGGGATTTAGCTACACGCCAAAGCTCTGTATTGGCATTTTCGACTTTAGCCATTTTCTTATCCCAAATTTTATCATTGTGTACGCGGACTAATTCTTTAATTCTGGCTTGTAATTTATTAATCTCAACTTTAAGAGCTTTACGTTTGCTTTGGTCAGATGTTCTAGTTAAGCGGTATCTGATATTGTTTTTTGATTTTATTAATTTCTTTATAAATTTAGGTAAAGGCTTCGGTTTAAAATCGAATTTAATTTTAGGAATTGACTGCTCTCTTGCTACTGTAATTGCACTCGTTAAGTTATTGACTTCACGATCAATCTGTTCAGTAGACTCAATGGTTTTGCTTGTCAATGAAATGTTATCATTCAAGTAAGAACGAAATTTATTCCAATCAGCTGATTTGTAGCAATACTGTTCGAAACATTGCCGTTCAATTGCACCACATAACGTGAGGAGGACAGGCAGGTGATTAGAGGAGAGTGCCGTAATTGTTTTAACGCTTTTGATGCTATGTATCTTAGACGCTACAACAAGGTCTGGTGTTGAGGGTTTATAATCGGTACAATAGTGCACCAGAGTGGGATCAGTTGGGGCGTAAATACAACAATCATGATCAATCATATGCTGAAAAAGAGTTTTACCGCGATAATTTGTAGTTTTGGATTGGCACCAGTATGGATGACGAGCATTAAAGTCGCCTAGAAGCAGGACACGTTCATTGGTTTTCAGCAAAAGGTTCAAATCATAATCTAAAAGGGGTAAATTTGGGGATTGGTATATTGAAATTTCATCGATTCGCTCAAATTGTTTACATTATTGTTGATTTATCAAAAACGGCTCTGCCGATTTCTGTAAAATTTAAATGGGACTACCTTGGGAGTATACCCTTTCGAACTGAAAAATAATTTTTCGATTCGGTTCAAAATTGGCGAAATTATCGATGAACATACATAAAACAAAAGAACCTCCTTTTTGGAAGTCGGTTAAAAAATTAGTGCTGCAAGTTAACTCTTAATCTACATAAACGCGAACTGCAGAAGAACAATGACGTAAGTCACAATGCCTTGGACCAGCTGCAGGGTGAGAGTTGCATCTACGTCGAACAGGCATTTAAGGTTCACTTTTGCAAAGCAAGATCGGTACAGACGCTGCACATTCTTATGCATTCTTCTTTCTTCATCTAAAAAAGAAAATAAAAATAATTTTAAAAAATCTGAAAAATAGGACAACCGACTTCAATCTTGTACAAAATTCGAATAGTTCGCTAGAATCGATGTATAATTATTTTTAAAATATTGTTGATTTTTCAAAAACGGCTCAGCCGCTTCCGAAGGGCTACCTTTCAAACCAAAATTATTTTTTTTAAATCGGTTCTCATTTGACGGAAATGTCGATGAACATACACAAAAAAAACAACCCCCGAAAAACATGGAACCTCCTCCTTTTCGGAAGTCTATTAAAACTGATATTCATTTTGGAAAACTCGATAAAGTTATAGAAACTTGCCATGTGTGATATACAATATCCCTTGTGCAGTGGGCATCAAATTTATTGGCTTCTACGAAAGTCATTTTTAGGGTTCCGTACCCAAAGGGTAAAAACGGGGCCCTATTACTAAGACTCCGCTGTCTGTCCGGCTGTTTGTCGCCAAGCTGTATCTTAGAAACCGTGATAGCTAGAACTAGAACTGTTGCTGCTATAACAACAAATTCTAAAAACAGAAAAAAAAATTATTTAAAGGGGGCTCGCATACAACAAATCTGAGTTTTAAGCCGTTTTTCGCTTGACATTAATAACGGCAACATACTAATGACAACAATATACTTGAAATATTCACAGAATATTTAGTTAAATGTGGACTAAAATAATAAATAATTAAATTACAATAAATCAATGCTCCCATACAAGTAACGTGTTACTTTTGCTTGATATTAATAACAACAACAGGAAGATGCTTGAAATATTCACAGCATATTAAGGTGTATGTTTCTTCAAGAATAATTAATTCAACCATATACCATTAGATACGGAATCCTTGGTGCGCAAACCAGACTTGCACTTGGCCGATTATTATGAGTCGTCTGTGGTGAAGTTGCTTAGTTCTTCTGCGCAGAAGCAACTAAGCATGTCCCTGTTGGTTGCAATGTCCTACAGATACGCAGAACGAGCCATCTTAACATAAATATTATATATATATATATATATATATATACATATATCGGGGGATATCTTACAAACGGTCTCTGACCCCAAACTAAGCAAAGCTTATGATATGGCTGCCAGAGACATATACGTATTTTAAACACATACTTTTATAAATAATACCTAAATAACACCCAGGCACATCTTGGTGTTAGTTAATCGGCATGGTATGTACGACTGTTTACCTTCACATTCTGAATCACTGAGTTGCTTAGAAGACATTGCTTGCGTCTTTTCTAGGGCAATGTAAAACTGTTCTGTTTCCCGCCCCAGGAAGGATATGTACACCAAATGTATTAGAATCCAAATAATGATTAAAACCATCGTTGAGTATAGAAAATGCTGAAACAAATAAATTAACTGTAGTCATCGAGCAAGTACCTATTGTTCGATAGATAATAATTTAAATAAAATAATGTCAAAAGCGTCACCAGACACGACTCGCCCTCTCCCCTTTCTTTTCGCCATAACAACGAGGCTGGACGATTTCAAATACATTTATTTTCTTTTCCTCTTTTTTTTTTAAAGCCATAGGATATCCACCATTGAAAATAGGCCTTTTCTAGACATCTTCTATAAGATTAATTACTTTTATTACGGTACTACGGGACTAATCGCGCTCTTAAATTACGAGATGAAGTCTATCCGTGACCACGACCGATGCAACTCGGTCGAAACGTCGGGATGATGAGGTATAAATTATAATTCTTGATACGTATTACTTTGCAATTCCGTACGTATACAACATGACCAAGTCTAAGGGTTACATAGCATAATTAAGAATATAAAATGAAAATGATTACTTAAACAATAATAATAAAATTAATCTTATTTTGAAACTTTCGCGATTTGAGTTTGAGTACGACGGGACTAATCGCGCACTCAAATTACGAGATAAATAAATACTTCATCATCCCGACGTTTCGACCGAGTTGCATCGATCGTGGTCACGGGTAGACTCAGTGTACCCATCACCACTCCCAACTTACAACTTTGGTAAATTTATAACATAATGTTTAGATACAAATTTCAATAGGTGACATTAGCTTACAAAACACAGTAATATTGCGGCAAATTGTAACTTAGTTAGCTAACGCTAAGCTTTACAAAACGTAATTTTATTATGTTAATAAAGGTTTCATAAAATCAATCAATAAGATTAGTTGGACGTGGCTGGCATCTAACACAGTATCTAACAGCGGAGGGGGCTTAAATCTTTGATCCCCAGCTACCAAGCCAAAGAACTAGGCTCTGCGCTGAAATGAAACATATTTATTTTTTTATTTTAGCTACTATGATATGGTAGCTATGTGATACAGGACAATATGGATACCTAAAGTTATCTTATACTAGACGACCCGCCCCGGCTTCGCACAGGCGTATTATACATATAAACCTTCCTCTTGAATCACTCTATTCATTAAAAAAACCGCATCAAAATCCGTTCCGTAGTTTTAAAGATTTAAGCATACAGACAAACAGACAAAAAAGCGACTTTATTTTATACTGTGTAAGGATTTTATCGTAGACATTGTTAATTAGGATCATTAAAATGGTGCTCATGTACTTGCCTAACCAGGCAGGGACATGAGTAACATTTACCTATATTGTGCACCGATATACAAGATGGATCTTGTATATCAGTGCACATAATGCAAGTACATTATGTGTACTTTACCATGTTTTGACAAATAAAAATATGAATATAGCATATTGATATTTTGTGATTTAATACTAGGCTTTGCAAGAAAATATTTTGCTCGTGTCGAGTTCAAACAAATCTAATGGATAACTGAAAACTCATTATATTTTATAAAAATAGAGCAAAAAAACTCGATCTATTCCTAAATAAGCAAAAAAATATATTTATTTTATTATTCTATTGTCCTTTATTTACAACCACAATTAAAGATAAACACAAAAATAAAAACTTAAATAACCTATCTAAACTAAAATAACTAATCCAAACCTAAATAAAACTATCTAAACTAAAATATCCTATCTAAACTAAATTATCCTATCTAAACTAATTTATTAATTATAAACTTTATTTTATTAATTCAGATTCTTACCCTGTACTTAGGATCATTGTTTGAAGTGATTGTCTGTGTGTAAGTCAACCACAACTGAGCGTACAATAAACTGTGTAGAAATGTGTCAACGATAAAATATAGCACCTGGAAAGCACAATGGTATATTATGTTGTCATCGTCTCGAAAATACCGATATTGTACAATGTGATAGAAACGCTAGTTCCATCTGTGGGCACTCGAAATTTGTGCAGGAACAACATAGAATACCGTACTAAAAGTAAAAAATATGTATAGGCGGCGCCACAATAGTTGGCGGATGTGAAGTTAGCTACAAGCTGCGCAATATCCAATCGCGACTCAAGCTCACATAAAGCCGCACGTTGATTGGCTATTGCGCAGCATGTAGCTAACTTCACAACCGCCAACTTGTGTGGCGCGGCCTATACGTGGTAGATTTTCACACATGAGCAATAGATCGCGCAGTCTGGAAGAAGGGAAGGGATGCCTTTGCCCAGCAGTGGGACTACGCAGGCTGAGAACAATAAATATATCCGACCCAAGGACAGTCGTGAATAGATTTCAAATAAAGAAATGCTCACCAATTCTTGAAAAACTTTGGTATAAATATTGTAAGAGTCCATAATCAGCGAGTAAATTTCAAACATCCTTTTCCAATATTGCGTTCCCATTTTCAATTGATTCATCTTATTTTCTTTAACCTTCTCATTCCAAAGCAAAAGATTTCTTTTTATCAGTGATATAATCCTTGTAGCATAAAGCATATTAACATACGAACCAAATAGCGTAAAATCTGACAAACAATCAACGATATTGAATCTTCTATGACCGCAGTCTAGAAATCCGTATAGAATGTAAAAATCAAGAAAAAATATTACACCATATATCCAATTCCAGATGGTTTCATTATTGAGGTTGTTGTCAGTTATTTTTTTAAGAACTTCTTGAATTTTAAGGATTAACAAAACGTTGTTGCAGCTGTGACGACAATTGTTGATAAGGTTCGTTATATGACCGATGCAATTGAGGCAACCATTACAGGTTTGAATAGCTGAAAACGTCCTCATAACTTTACGCCTTGTAATTACAACGTTTGAACGTGGTGCCTTAGAGAAAATGAAGACACGAACCAATAAAATTGTGCAGTAAAGACATGTTAGCACAAATGATGCTAAATTTATCCAAAATCCGTTTGGGGTGATGAAATTGTCACGGATTTGAAACTTTGGGTAGCCAAGAAAACTCTGCAGGATGTTCAATGGTTTTAGGTACTTTTGGAAACTTTTTTCCACAACATTATGGAGTAATATTTCATTTTTTGTATATATGTGCACGTTGTGTACTTTAGCTTGTCGTGTTGAAAGCATTTTGCTCCGTAATTAACACCTTACTGCTACGAGATGTAACAATGAACTAAATAGTTATTTTCTCATATAAAATAAGACAAACGATATGACTTTAGAATTTAAATTTCAATTTTACTGAGTACTGGACGTGAGAAGTAATGGCTTTTTAATCACTATTTGACCTTGAAAAAACAACTTTACAGGCATAAAAACGTAACAAGATATGTATACTATAATAGTTATGATCTATTCAAATATTACGTCTATTTACCTACTGTACACGTGGGCAGTAACAATAATTATAATCTATTTCTGAAGATTTTATCGGGTTACGATATTGTACAACACATAAATATAATTATGTACTCGTAGGCTTAATGATATGGCTTGACTAATGACAATTGTATTCTCGGGACTCTTTAAAAAGATGTTATAAGTCGAATGGAGGTGATTTCTTTCATCATCATCAACAATTTTTACAACTGGACCAACTCGGAAATTGTAAAATAAATCAGCTGTAAGATCATTTTGTCGATTACGAGTCGTGCTTTTGTCAAATCCCGGGTTGGCCCGACGGAGAATTTTTTCTCTCGCTTTCTGAATATTCATGCAAACATAAAAAAAAAACAATCAAATGTTTTGAAGTTATAGATATATTTTTTTAGGAGGGGTGAGCATTTTTTAAAGAATTTTCATCCATCAGCCATAGGACGTCTTCTGCTGGATATATGCCTCCCTTATGGATTTCCGACCGATTGGAAGCTGGTTGCAAAGAATTTCAACTCGCTGTTAGTTAATTTCTGGTGAAACCTTACTAAAATGGGATGATTTTGTAAAATTCAGCAAATTAAAGTTTCTAGTGAAACACACTAAAAAAGGGATGATTTTTGTGAAAAACAGCAAATTAAACAAATCAATACACAAAAAATAAATCTTCCGTCGTCATTAATACTTTCTTTATTTCTTTCAACGCATACATTAAATTTCAAGCAGTAAATTTGTTTTATTACGAACTTAGTTAAAATCACACTAATTCTTAATTAAGAATAATTTTAATAATAATAATTAGATAATAGTAAAGTAATTACTTTACTATTATCTAATAATTCTAAGGCTCCTTCAATTATTTGAAAATAAAAATGAGTACATAACCCAAAAGTCCGGATCTCGAGACAACTACGAGTAAAATTATGAAAAGTCCCGGGACTACAAGATACGAGACGTCCCTGGACCCAAACCCTTTTAATATTAAGAGATCTACATAAACGCGAATTGTAAGAGAACAATTACATAAGCCATTATGACTCGAACCAACTTTAGTGTGAGCGTTGCATCCACGTCAAACATGCCTTTAAGATTCATTTTCCCGAAGTAAGAGAGGTAAAGACGTTGAACGTTCTTGAGCGTTCTTCTTTCTGCTTCTGTAAAAAAAAAAAACAAATAAATGAAACATTGAAGCAATGACATGATTTTAATTCAAGACCTTGTACCGTATTGGAAGTAAACTTTTTTGTACAATAACTTCGCTATTTTTTTCTTTATTTAGGGTGAGGTGGTATTTTTATGATATGATTATAATATTCTCGAAAAATACAGCGACAATACCAATAAAAAATTGTAAAAAGGTATTTTTTACAAAGCAAATAAGCATTTAATGGTGATTTTCCAGCCCATTTGGATTGGCCATATGGTTACCACACTTATTTTTAAGCTCATTTCGATCCAATTACTCATGATTGCAATCTGAGTTATGTTGCAAAGTACAGTTCCAGACTGTTTCAAAATAGGTAACATTTGTCCAATTTACAAATCTGGTTCATCGATGTCAAATTACCGCCCAATCTCACTACTACAGGCGCTTTCTAAGTATTAGGGATAGTTTTTGTCCCACAGACTCCAGACTCTGTGCCCTTTGTTGAGTAGTTACATTTTAAAGAATTCGACTGTACTATAGAGAGAGGTAAGTTTAAATTTTAGTCTACGTTAGTAGTTTCAGTGCTTTGCGTGAATGCCGCGAGCAAACCGGCGACCCGCATGCAGCACCCGATCACGAGTGTGACGCATGTGCCAGCCATCACTCTCCTCGACCATATTTGAGGGCGGAGAACGACCCGACTCACGACGCCGCCGCAAGAAGGAGCCTTCGATGGCGAGCATGAATGCTCAGGGCATGCACACAATGCTAATTTCTATACATTACATTACATTACACAATTACACACACACTTATCATGATTTAATTTGTGAAAGTGATCACACGATTAAAAAACGTTTATTAGTATTTCTTAAGAAAAACAATACCTTGTTTAATAACCAATTTGGTTTCAGAAGTCAGAAAATCAACCGAAGAAGCAGGTGGCTTTAGTGAAGCAAATCACTAACCATGATTATAAAAAGAATTGTCAAGGAGTATTCTTTGATTTGACCAAGGCATTTGATACAGTAAGTAAGTTCATATAGGCTATGGTGTCAGAGTTTTTAAGCCGCCTAAAGATCTCTGACATGGCTGTCTTGGCCAATCTTGTTGAAGAAACTAGGCCTTCTGGGAATACGAGGGTTGCCTTAAACTGGCTCTGCAACAACTGGGACCTTCAATTTAACGTGTCATCCGAGTCAGTTGGAAAATAAAGATATTTTTTTCAGGTAAACGCAATTTTAGATTTATTTTAATTTTTATATATGGGCGAAGCTTACCTTTTACTTACTTGGTTACCTCTTTGTTGAATCTTTAAATTGCTAAACAAGGAGCTAAAACTCAAAAATAATAGCAACATGTTTTTTACCTTCCTACTGGGTGGCATTTTCCAACTGAGCGCTACCGTGGCTCGGATGACACGTTAAATTGTAGGCCCCGGTTGTTTTAACCGTTTAGCCAAGTCAGAGGCCTTCAGGCGGCCTAAAAACTCTGACACCAGGGCTAGCCACCCGGCCTATACGAACTTACTTACTTACTTACTTACCTTCCTACTTACCTTCACATTCCGGATCGCCTAGTCGTTTCGAAGACATTTCCTGTGTAGTTTCCATGGCTAAGTAGAATCTCTCCGTTTCCCTCCCTAAGAAAGATATGAAGACTAAATGTGTTAACGCCCAAGTAATAATTGTAATCATAGCCGATGATAAAAAATGCTGAAAATAAAAAATAGAAAATATTCATAAAACTATTTAATCGATTAGTGATATAATTATTGCGTTGAAGATTAGTTCGGCCAAGTAATGGAACAGACTCCAGATTTTTCTGTTTCCTAAAAAATTTGGCTCAAACTCAGTAATTCTCAGTGAATGGGTATCTTGAAAGTCTTCGTGCTTAATTTTTAGGGTTCTGTACCCAAAGGGTAAAAACGGGACCCTATTACTAAGACTTCGATGTCCGTTTGTCTGTCTGTCACCAGGCTGTATCTCATGAACCATAATAGCTAGACAGCTGAAATTTTCACAGATGATGTATTTCTGTTGCCGCTATAAGAACAAATACTAAAAACTGAATAAATTTAAAGGGGGCTGCCATACAACAAACGTAATCTATTAGGAATTTTTTACCCGCAATTAATAACGGCACAAGGAATGGGGTTAAGGGAGCGCCGACCATTCGTGCGCGAGTCCGACTTGCACTTGGCTGATTTTTATTAACCACAACGTCGCTTACCACCAGGAGAGTTAGTACTCCATGAAAAATAACGTTATGACAGAGTAACCAATGAAACGTTTAATATTACAATCTATATACAGTCAAACCTGGATAAGAGAGAGTTGAAGGGACCGCCATCTCATTCTCTCTTATAGAGTTTTTTCACTTATCCAGGTTTCTCACTTATCCAGTTTCAGAAGTGGCTACTCTCTCTTATAGAGGTTAAAAAATACGTCTAATTTGTATGTAGGTATTTATATGCGTGAAGATTGATAAATATGTTTATAAATAGTATATAGGTACTAATTGTACATAGATTATAGTTTGTTTTATTCATTCTAAAAAACACTTTTCAATATTGGGAAAATCAAAAAGTCGACTCTTTTTAATATTTCTTTTAGAGCACTGACACCGTATAGGGTCTTTTGATTTTATTATATTATATAAGTAAGTAATTCTGATGAATCAAATTCATTGCGTATTTCAGTTCGAGATTTTCCACTTTTGAACGCATTTAATAGCTTATTTATTCCTAAAGATTTATTTATTAACACCAAACCTTTCTCCTCAATTTATATTTATCAACTGTAGTAAGTTTGACCAGTAAGATAGTGTAAACGCACGTGTGGCTATTCCAAAAGAATGTGATACAAAAATAATGTTAGGTAGATTAAAGAAAATCAGAAAATAATTTTGAATAGACCACTATTTCAACAAACATAGATAGTATAGACGCACGTGTGGTTATTCCAAAAAAATACGATACAAATCAATGTTAGGTACTTTTCCCACAAAATACAAAAAAAAAATGTTTGAATAAGTACAACACGATCCGAAAGTAACGGTAGTTAGTTAAACGAACTTTAAGAATGGGTCATAAAGTGTAGATGTTTCATTACTCTCAACTGTCACTTATAGAGGTTCAGACAAGTAGTACTCTCAGTTATAGAGGTCCATGAGGGAAAAACGATTCTCTCTTATAGAGGTTTTTGTCTCTCACTTATAGAGGTATTTGAGGGGTAAAATGACGGGACCTGGCAATTACTCTCACTTATAGAGGTTTCTCACTTATCCAGTTCTCAGTTAGCCAGGTTTGACTGTATTTATTTAATATTTATACATTTACTAAAAATAATTATGTGGTACATACTTTGTACTTTGGATCATTATTTGAAGTCCGCGTATGAGTGTAAGTCAACCAAGCTTGCATAAAGAGCAGAGAGCGTAGGAATGTATCAACAATAAAAAATAATACCTGAAAAATATACCACATTTATCATTACAACATTTTAGAAACCTGTAAAAACCTGTTATAGAATATTATTTTTGGAACTTAAAGTGCCTTCATTAACTACTAAAACTGAAATGTTAATACAACATTTTATGAAGTTATTTATCAAAAAGCAACAGAGGCGTCCACAGACCATTGAAGATAATCCAAATTCTCAAGTGTCCATCATTTCGGTAATATATCATATCACGTAATCGATATTAATTATCAATATAATTTGAATAATACTTACTAAGTCTTGAAATACTTTAATATAAATAATGTAATAGTCCAGAATAGAGGAGTAAATTTTGAACATTTTTTCCCAGTAACACGAGTCTGATTTCACATTTCTCCTTTTAATACTTTCTATCTTCTTGATCCAAAACAAAAGGTTTCTTTTTATCAATGCAATAATTCTAATGGCGTAGAGCATATTCACGTAGAGGTTGAATAGCAGAAAATCAGTGATGAATTCCAGCAACTGGAACTTGCGACGAACACAATTGTTATATGTATAGAAAAGGTGATATATAACAAAACTTGAAACGCCATAGATCCAATTCCAAATCTTTTCATTTCCAAAATTGCAAACATTTAATTTGTTAAGAATCTCTTGTATCTTTAAGATGAGTGAGACGTTGTTAAAACTGTGACAGTAATTGGAAATGAAGTTAGTGATGTGTCCAGCGATGCTCAGGCTTAAACTAAAGTATCTAGCAATAAAAAACACAAATGACACACTTTTCGTAGAAAACACCACGTTTGATGGCGCATTCTTAATGAGTAATCCACGTAAAATGACTAACAAAACGTAAAACAACGTCGCTGTAAAAGAGACTAGATTTATCCATACACCATTTGGAGTGATAAAATTATCCCGAATCCGGTATTTAGGATAACCGTAAATTCTCTGCAGTATGTTTAACGGTTTGAGGTATTTTTGGAAATTCCTTTCGACCGCATTGTGAAGCAGAATTTCATTTTTAGTGTAAATGTGTACTTTTGAACGTTGGAATCTTGATAACATATTTTAACAATTTGAACAACTAGCCAACTGAAATTTTCACAGATTGATGTATTTCTGTTGCCGCTATAAGAACAAATACTAAAAACTGAATAAATTTAAAGGGGGCTGCCATACAACAAACGTAATCTTTTAGGATTTTTTTACTCGCGATTAATAACGGCACAAGGAATGGGGTTAAGGGAGCGCGGATCATTCGTGCGCGAGTCCGACTTGCACTTGGCCGATTTTTATTAACCACAACGTCGCTTACCACCAGGAGAGTTAGTACTCGATGAAAAATAACGTTATGACAGAGTAACCAATGAAACGTTTAATATTACAATCTATTTATTTATTTAATATTTATACATTTACTAAAAATAATTATGTGGTACACATACTCTGTACTTTGGGTCATTATTTGAAGTCCGCGTATGAGTGTAAGTCAACCAAGCTTGCATAAAGAGCAGAGAGCGTAGGAATGTATCAACAATAAAAAATAATACCTGAAAAATATAGCACATTTATCATTACAACATTTTAGAAACCTGTAAAAAACCACTTTGTTTCATTCACATACTTATCTAAGGCAAAAAATTACAATGTATCACACTTCGCAAATCAAAAAGTTGTAAAAAGATTCAAAGAAACAGTTATGGAATATTATTTTTGGAACTTCAAGTGCCTTCATTAACTACTAAAACTGAAATGTTAATACAACATTTTATGAAGTTATTTATCAAAAAGCAACAGAGGCATCCAAATTCTCAAGTGTCCATCATTTCGGTATTATATCATATCACATCATCGGTATTAATTATCAATATAATTTGAATAATACTTACTAAGTCTTGAAATACTTTAATATAAATAATGTAAGAGTCCAGAATAGAGGAGTAAATTTTGAAATTTTTTTCCCAGAAACCCGAGTTTGATTTCACATTTCTCCTTTTAATACTTTCTATCTTCTTGATCCAAAACAAAATGTTTCTTTTTATCAATGCAATAATTCTAATGGCGTAGAGCATATTCACGTAGAGGTTGAATAGCAGAAAATCAGTGATGAATTCCAGCAACTGGAACTTGCGACGAACACAATTGTTATATGTATAAAAAAGGTGATATATAACAAAACTTGAAACGCCATAGATCCAATTCCAAATCTTTTCATTTCCAAAATTGCAAACATTTAATTTGTTAAGAATCTCTTGTATCTTTAAGATGAGTGAGACGTTGTTCAAACTGTGACAGTAATTGGAAATGAAGTTAGTGATGTGACCAGCGATGCCCAGGCTCAAACTAAAGTATCTAGTAATAAAAAACACAACTGACACACTTTTCTTAGAAAACACCACGTTTGATGGCGCATTCTTAATGAGTAATCCACGAAAAATGACTAACAAAACGTAAAACAACGTCACTGTAAAAGATACTAGATTTATCCATACACCATTTGGAGTGATAAAATTATCCCGAATCCGGTATTTAGGATAACCGTAAATTCTCTGCAGTATGTTTAACGGTTTGAGGTATTTTTGGAAATTCCTTTCGACCGCATTGTGAAACAGAATTTCATTTTTAGTGTAAATGTGTACTTTTGAACGTTGGAATCTTGATAACATATTTTAACAATTTGAACAACTAAATAGGATGAAAGTTTTAGTATAACTATGGTTCCTATAACAAAATTTAATAAAGTAATGGATAGCCTGTACAACTGTCTAATTGCCTGTGTCAGTGGCTCTGGTGTTAAAAACTGTATTTTAATTACGTAATAATAGCCCTACGGATAATTTACTAAAGTATAGTTTTATTTTTGACTGAAGCAAATGTTATTATAGTTATTCTTTTTTCAACGAATCTCGACGAAACTTGTTACAAAGGTGAATATTTTTTTGGTGGTGATTTTCGATTGGGGGATTTTCCTCAAATAAGAGGGATTTTTAAGCCAATTTTGATAACATTTGGGAAGATAATTTAAATTTTAACAAAAGAGACGTCCACAAATGGTAGGTATATTATTCAGAGAAAAATGTAATCAAGATGATATAAACATCATTTGAATGCTTGTTTTATAAACATTGCTTGTTTTGTATATTGCTTTTCAAACACACAGAATAGGCCCTATTACACAGGGCACAGAAGGAGCCTCTTCATACAAACCAAGACTAAGAATTGTGAAAAATACATTTTGTACCATAGACAACTTTTGAGTGAACAAGTCACTTCAAAAGTGATTACCCAATTTTATAGGGGAAATATTTACAAATAGAATTATTAAAGAGAAATCACATGACTATAAACAAAGCGTATGTTAACAACAATGCTATGTCGAGTCTCAGCAATACTTAAAGAACGGAACGACATTTACGAAAAAAAGTGTTAGTTGGATCTTTTTCGCTTGATTGGTTCGAAATAAAAAGGCTACTTTGATGTGAAAGAAAATTTTTGATCAAATTCACACATATTTACATATTGATAAATAGTTACGTAATGACTTATTACAATAAGTTGTCTAAAGTTATTGTATCCGGTATTGAATTATCACTAAAGCAGTATTCGGGAATATAATATAATTAAATACAATTTAAAAAAAATTACAGCTGCTTGTCATTACATGCTACGACATATGGAATATGCTAGTCTGTCTTCTTGTCTGAATGTCTGTCTGTCAGTTTGCGTGTCTTTTTTTATGAGACTAGGTGACGAGATGAACAACTAAAACAATATCTTACATCTAACAACTATTTATACTACAACTTAATAAATGGCCACCAATACCAACAGTGGCCAACCTTTGAAGGGATTGCTCCACGTTTTATTCTTTGGCGGCCACTTTTCGTTAAATTTTTATCTTTGATGCGGAAATGCGCAGAAAAAAATTATCGTTGAGGGACTGGGTTTCCAAAAACAATTTATTTTACTTTGGCGAACTACTTTTAGCCACCGATCGACCCAAACTGCATCTCTAGGAAATCTAAACAAAATGTATAGGGAAATTACAAAAATATCTTGTCGCAACACTGAAATTACTTTGAAATAGGGATTTCAAAATACATGATGAAAAGAATCGATTCCTAAATTTATTCGAGTCTAGCTTGACGTCATGTCATATCAGATGTTAAGTTGGACTGGCAATGAAATTCGATTAATCTATTCACATCGGTATTTCGTTAATTCCAGAAGTTATCGACAAAAAGTCAACAACACTAGTATTAAATAACAGCTGGCAGCCTTAAGTACCGCTAAATTCGATCGCTTCTCTTCCAGAAATAAAATTGATTCGTGAACCTAAAAAAAAATACATACAGACGAACATAGAACCTTCTCCTTTTTTGTAAATCGGTTAAAATATGAACACATCACGTGAAACACAAATCGATCCGCTTCGTTGTGTTTAAGAATTGCTCCATATTGTTAAATCGATCTAAAACCAGTAGTTCGACCCACATTGACCTTGCGACTTTATTCCTTTACTTACATCGCCGGTCGCCCGGGTCAAAATCAATTTTGACCTTAAAGTTAATCGATTTGACGAGTCATTATTCGATCTCATACAGACATTATCCGACATTCCTAACTGACCATAGAGAAATTTTCCACTCTGTTTACATTTTCAAATGATTTCATTTTAATTTATTTTGCTTGTAAATCACAAAGATATTTACTACTTACCGGTGGTATGTGACAGTGCGTTTCGTTATTTATTTTGAAACCGTGTGATTTCGGCAAGTAAAATGGCGCAGTTCACCATATTTACCTCGTTGCTTTGAGACGCGACCCCAACGCCAGTCAATTGAAGACTATTATTGGATTGGTGGATTTCTCTATGATTGGTTGATATTGGTCGGTGACATTTTATTTTGTACGATTAGGTGTCTATCTTTAAGGTCGCTGTTCAAACATCATTCAATTATATTTTTTATCTCTCAATATATTTTTTTAAATAGTTTAAAAATACATTGTAAGAAAAATGACAATTAAGATCTTTTTCTAGTTTAGCCAAAATAATGTCCTTCTATCGTTGTTTTAGTTGCAGGTTTACCTGATTCTTCCACATTCATCTGATACTTTGCTAAAATTATAGGATTCATTAGAAACGAGTGCGCTCACCTCAATATATTTCAAGAAAGTCACTAATAATTGGGTCTAATTGACCAAATACTATTATTTGAACTATAAGAAAGTTGCTTAATCAGAGTTGCCAGAAGTATCTACACTATCTTCTTCTTCTTAGTCGTTACGCTCTTGACAGAGCGGTCGTCACGTAGTATTTATGGTAGGGGCAGATGTAGCACGCCTCACGATGTCTCGCCATCTCTCTCTATTAGAGGTCAATCGGGTACACTCATGTACGGGCCCACCCACAGCTGATTTATATATTATAATTAACTAGCAGCGCCCCGCGGTTTTACCCGCGTTGTGCCCGTTCCCGTGGGAATTTCAGGAATTTTTATACATATAAACCTTCCTCTTGAATTACTCTATCCATTAAAAAAAACCGCATCAAAATCCGTTGCGTAGCTTTAAAGATTTAAGCATACAGACAAACAAACGAAAATAGCGACTTTATTTTATACTATGTAAGGAAGTATATTATAGTTTATATTTAGTTTATTGCTGATTTATATATTATATTTCAGTAAACTATATATTGTGTCAAATACATTTATTTAACCCAAGAAATTCAAAATTAATTTTATAAAAACGGAGGGCTCATTTTGTTTTTAATTGATGTAATAGATTCAGAATAACGTGTACTTTTTGAGTTGTAACGAGGACTGTGGTTAGGTTTTTTGTTTGTGATTAAACCAGCTTCCTTACATTATGTGGACGTGTCTTTTGTGATTAAGAACTAAATCGGTCAGAAGCAAGTCGAGATATGGGCTTATGACGACTTGTAGACGAGATACGTCGTAAGCACGGGTTGATAGTGTACGATCAGTCCATCATCTGACTTTGTCCGTCTTTGTCTCGTTGTCTACCGGTGTCTCATGTGTGATAAGAATTGCTTATTGTACAATTTTTAAATTAGTGTCTTTTATTTTTCTTTTTCGTTGCGAGCAACATTTTTGTTTTTCTTGTATGATTACAGTTTTATTAAGTTTAAGTATGTAATATGTCACCAATATGTGTAGTTTATCTATAATAATTTTATATATAATTGTTCCTTTTTTGTTTTTTGCTGTTATGCATTTTCTGTGGATGTTTTATGACATCTAAGCGCTTTGTCACGGTTTCGTTGTTTTTTGTCTATTTAATACATTAATATGATCTATAGTTACGCCTATCCTTGAATAAAGGGGCTCACCAGAATACCAGCGTTGAGTGTTGGGTCCTCCCAGCACTCAGCATTTTATAGCTGAGGTGAGTCCCTTTCGACACTTTTGTTTTTTCACTATTTTATAAGTTTTTTTTTTTTATTTGTACTTGTGTCGAATAAAGATATTTCATTTCATTTAAGCCTACAGTACGGATAATTACTAGTAAATATTGCATCAAAAAGAAAGTATTCACTAAATATACACACTTTTATTCATCTAACTTAAAAATCACACATAGGAGATACTTATTTATATTTATGAGTGAATTCGATAAAAGATGCCTGTAATAAAAATATACCTTAAACATTATAGATAATCACGTGTAAGTTGCTCAATTTAGTTAAAAGCCTAGATACTAGCTAAAGCGAATTGTAGAAGTACAACAACATAGCCCACAGTGGCTTGAACCAACTGCAAAGGAAGGGTAGCGTCCACATTGAATAAGCCTCTGAGGTTCACTTTGACGAAGCAAGAACGGTACAAGCGACGGACATTCTTGTACATTCTTTTTTCCGCCTCTGAAATTAGAAAAAAACTATAATAATAAGAGAGAAGAAGACTTTAAATGGAAGCAGAGTAACAGCTCTTCTGCAGAATCACATTCCGTAGAGTCTCAGTTACACAAACAATGCGCAATTTTACAAAAACTAGCATGGTTTTTGCAAAATGACGAGTAAATAAGGCTCTTGCTTTTTTCACTCTTATTGAAATGAACAATATCTTTTTATCGGGCAAACTTATGCCTTCATCAACAACAATATCCATAGAAATATATTTTTGTACCTACGAGTACATCTGTAAAAAAATTAATATAAAACTCTGAATCTATCTTTTATCGGGAAAGTTATTTGATACCTACATATTACAACACAGTTTTCTTGTTACGTATTTGTGTGCAATTTATTTCAGACCTATAATTTTAAGAATGTCAAAAGTTACCATCACACTCTGGTCTGCTCAGATATTTTGATGAAATCGTTTGCGTTTTTTCCAACATTATGTAAAATTGTTCCGTTTCTCGTCCCAGGAATGAAATATATATCAAATGTACTGTCTCCCAAGATATAACTAGGTACACAAATAGGTGAACAAAACGCTGGAATAAAAAATGAAAAGTTATTGTTATTTTTATATAGTATTCTTTTTTTTAATTCCGAATAGGTTTGCGTTTGACCACATACTGTCTGATGTTGAGCAGATAAGCGGTCTACGTTGTAGCATGCTTACCTAGAAGATACCTATTTACTCGGGATTTGAAGACGCCCACGTTGTACTTTAGCGGGAAGACAGACCCAGGGAAAGCGTTCCACATTCTGGCTGTTCGTATGAGGAATTCGAAACGCTTGGTTCTAACGCCCGGAATGGCCACCATAAAAGGGTGGCGCTTAAGTCGCGTATGTCTAGCCGTACAATAGAAGAAAGGGGCAGGAGGGACCAGATTGTGCAAATCCTGGGCGCACTCTCCGAAGTGATCCGGTAAAAGGCTGATAAACACGCTACCTTACGTCGATGCTCGAACCTTTGCAGCTGCGACAAAGTTAAGGTGTCGTTATCTATCATCCTTTTGGCTCGCCTCTCAATCGACTCCAGAGCCTCTCGTTGATATTTGGCAGAGCCATCCTAAAGGTGAGAGCAGTATTCCATGCAAGACCTGACTTGAGCTTTATAAAGACTAAGCAGTTGCTCAGGTGTGAAATACCGTCTCACCTTAGAGAGAACACCAAGGTTTTTGACTAATTGGGCTTTTTACTCTTTGTAAGAGCCAAAGTTAAGAGTTTATGAGAGTGAAACGCCTAATAGTTCCAAGCTGTCAGTTACCGGAAGGGACACACCACGGAAAGCGGGAGACAATTGGAAGGGTCTCTTTTTGGCCGAAAACAGACAGGCTTGAGTCTTCGTGGCATTAAACTTGACCAGGTTAGCATCACCCCAGTCAGTTCAAAATTATACTCTTAACAACTCGTATATCCATTTAAACTTGAAAAAATCGAATCAATCTGCCGCACCTTTGCTGCCTGTATGAGTAATAAACAACCAAACACAACACATGTTTTGATTTAAAGCATTAAAATAGTAAGAACTTACGCTGTACTGAGGATTATTCAAGGAGCCAGCTTGTACGTAGCTTATCCAAACTTGCATGTAAAATAAGGCATTCAGGAAAGTTTCTACAATGAAATATAACATCTGAAAAAAATAAAACATAGTTGTTACTATCTTTTTATAGCTTACAAGAAAGTTTGAAAATACTTCAGTTTTTAGATAGGTACAAGTACAGTTCACGCAAATCTTTTGAGGTCTAGGGAGATAGGCTAGCCCCTTTGCAAAAAGTAGTTTTAGTTTTTTTTGGTTTTCGAATCTGCGCATAACTGCGCAGCGAGCAACTTGTGCTTAACATCCCAGACCTAAAAAAACTTTTGAGTGTACTATAAGTAGGTCCTTACTAAATCTTGAAACACTTTCATGTAAATTGCATAAGAGTCCATCATCAACGAATAAATTTCAAACATTTTCTTCCAATACTGATTTTCTACTTTCACACCATTCTTCTTTATGTTTTCTATCTCCTCAATCCAAAGCAAAAGATTTCTTTTCATTAGTGTTATAATTCTTGTAGCATAAAGCATATTTATATAAAAACCAAGCAACATAAAGTCCGAGATAAATTGTAGCCATTTCATTTGTCCGCCAAGAATACCGATAGTTGCTAATAATATTATATAACTGATCAATACTATAGCAATGTATATAAAATTACAAATAGTTGCATTCTTTAAATTAAAACCGTTAGTTAGATTTTTGAGTATTTCTTGTATTTTGAGAATGAGAGAAACATCGTTGGAACGGTGCATGATATGGGATACGAAGTTTATAATGCATCCTATAGCACTAAGAATACAATTGAAATATCTGGCTGTGATATACATTATTTCTGCTCTTTGTCTCTTGAAAACCATGGTCGTTAAACGTCTGTTTAGAATAGCCTGTCCGCGATAAAATATTGATACGACATAAATGCATGTCATAATAAATGATAGTATATTTATTAATAATTTATTTGGAGCGATAAAATTATTGCGAATCCGATATTTTGGGTATCCGCTTAGGTATTGCATAATATTCAAAGGTCTTAGGTATTTTTGTAAGTTTTTGTCTTGAAGCAATAATTTATTTTTTGGGTAAACGTGTACTTTTGCTTCCCGACGTTTAAGAAACATATTTAATATACTAAACCCTCGAGCTCTACTAAAAGAATGATGTCATGAAAATATCAAATTGAAATATTGAATTGAATTCTGAGTAATTGAAGATTCCAATATACAAAAAGAAAAGCCCAGATATGGTGTAATAATTAAGTAATCGACTAACCCAAGTAAATTAATATTTGTGAAGGTGACAATTTATGTTTATAAATAGGTATATAAGAAATCGTTAATCTTCGTTTCAGTTTTTTCACAATTTTACTAAGTAAGTAGATAATTACTTACATAGTCGCTTTTTGTGAATTTATTGCCCTTTATTGTGCTATCTTACAAAGTTACAGCTAACATAACTCCTTCTTATTTTTTTGGAGCTTTTAGACCGACAAGACAATGTGGCAATCTCATCGTACCGTTATGAAAAAAATCTTGCCTACAACGTTGCACTAACCAAAAGATGGTTCTGGATATTTTGACATGATATTACAAACTCAATCTCCAAAAAATTCAAACATCTTAAGAGAAAGAAAAAAAGGAGGCTTAACCACGTTGTCAAAAAAAACTTAAAAACTGGTAGGTATGTAATATAATCAATGAAACAGTTTGACACCATAGAAAAATTACATGACACAAGTGGCACTTGAACTAAGCGATCAAAATTCAAATAGACGTCCCAAAATTACGTCTGGCAATTTCACTGCAGAACTCTTTTGTGTGACCAATAGGACCGTAGGGCATTTCCTTTCCTTTTCTCATTTCTAAGACACCCAAAACAATAAACTGACACATATTAATGTAAAGTGTGAACTAATTTGAAAGTTAAAGCGGCAACACGCACCGCCGAGTCGAGTGGAGCGGAGCGGACAAACAAAGGGAAATCGATGTATCGGAGCGGCCGTCCAATATCGCAGGCAACAAAGGCTTACAAGAGTTTAGGGCACGCCCATCGGCTGCATATTCAACGCGGGACGAAAGTCAACATTGTGGGCCGCGAGGTAGCTACGTATTTCATGAGATACGATTATCCCGGGGGACTCTCCACAGTACTGTCCAGTGGTGATATGATGTGTTAGTGTGGTCTATTGCGAATAGGAAATATGCAAAGTGGATCGGTAATATTTGGTTTTAAAGCGTTTTTAACTCTTTCAGTCTTGGTGGTTAGTGTCACTAACTACCTCTTTTGGAATTTTTAAATTTAAAATCATGCCATCTAGCGACAATTTGTTGAATTAATATGAACGTTCGAACCATTTTTCACAAGAAATGACCGAATGGTGTTATATTGATTGAATGGCAGTTCATTTGTGTTGAATTGAAGTTTGCGCTAACGTACTTTTCTTCGCGTGTTCAATAAAAATAAGTGTAAAACAGGTAAGTAAGCTTTTTTCTACATTTTTTTTTACTCAATCTGTTCGCATGTGTCTATTTTACAGGTGTTCACATAAAAATATTATTACTTTTGTGTTTTCAATGTGTATTCACAACGAAAATTCAGTGGTTAGTAAACTAACCACCATGACTGTTGCTGATTTATGGTAATCAACTTTAAGAAACTTATGCACGTAATTATTAGTGTCTTTTTTGAATATTTTACAGTATGTCACGCCGGATAACAGATAGTCAAATCGCAGAATACTTGTTAGAAGACATTCCTTCAGATAGCGAGAGTATTTGCAGCGATAAAGATGACGAAGAAGATACAGAAGATCAGCCAAATCCGCTGGTCTTAGGCAATTTGATTGAAGAAGTTCGAGTAACCGATTGTGACGACTTTGAATCCAACACAGTTGATTCAAACAGACCGACTACAAGCACAGAAGAAAGAGTAGCTACAAGTGCTCCAAAATGGAAGAAGAAATAGTATGGACATACCCGGTGAGTTTTCTGAAAGTGTGGGAATAGCCGATCATATTCTTAGCATGGAAAATATTACACCTCTGTGGCTATTTCGCCTTTTTTGGACAGAGCATTTACAAGACGTGTTATGTTTTCAAACTAACCTATACGCTACTCAATCCGGAAAGCCTTATACACCCACCACAACAGAAGAACTTGATGTTTTTATTGCTTTGAACTTGGTGATGGGTATAAAAAAATTGCCGAGCTACCGAGATTATTGGTCTTCAGCACCTGATTTGCATGACGACTATGTTTCGAAGTTCATGAGCTTCAATAGATTCAGTTGGCTTTTGAACTACTTGCACGTAAATGACAATAGTGTAATGCCCAACAGAAATTGCCCAGACTTTGACAAGTTATACAAAATTAGACCTTTACTCAACATTCTGCTACCTAATTTTCAAAAACACTACAAGCCATCAGAAAGAATTGCGATTGATGAAAGCATGATCAAATTCAAAGGCATAAACTATTTGAAACAATACATGCCAAAAAAACCGACTAAACGAGGGTACAAGGTTTGGATGATGTGTGCACAGTCAGGTTATTGCCTAGATTTTGATATTTACACAGGCAAAAATGGCACTAATGTTGAAACTGACTTAGGTGGTAAAGTTGTCAAGCGTTTTTGCGAAAATTTGAAAGATAAAAATCATAAAGTCTATTTTGACAATTACTTCAACAGTTACCCTTTACAAGTAAAATTACAAGAGGACAAAGTTTTCGCTTGTGGAACGGTGAACTCAAACAGAAAGTTCTTGCCAACGCTAAAAGATGATAAGCATTTAGGTAGAGGCGAACATGATTACCGGATTAGTGACACAAAAGTAAGTTTATTGAAATGGAAAGACAAGAGATCAGTATTTATTTTGTCAAACTATCATGATCCTAAGAATGTCGGAAAAGTAAACCGCAGAGAACGCGATGGTACCCTTGTTGAAGTATCCTGCCCTGAAGCTGTGAAAGACTACAACGCGAATATGAATTTTGTTGACAAATTCGATCAACTAAAAGGAAGTTATGCTGTTGACAGAAAATCCCACAAGTGGTGGCATAGGATTTTTTTTCATTTTCTTGATTGCTGTGTTGTGAATGCTTTTTTAATATATAAAGAACTGCAGTCTTCTTCACGCCCGGATCTAAGCACATTGACTCTGAAAGAATTACGACGAAGCGTATACCAAGGCCTACTAGCGCCAGCATATGTCAAAGACAAACATAGGCCCGAATCAGTAAACAGCAACCGTACTTCTGCGACCTCTTCTCCAGGACCTGCATTTATAAAACGCCACAAACCTACAGTCCCTGAGGAAATTCGTCTAGAATGCAGTCGCCATCAACCTGAGAGAAGCACTTCGAGAAGATGCTGCAAATGTAGCACTAAAGTATCTCCAGTGCGTACTGTATGGCAGTGCAGTACATGTAAAGTGCCCCTTTGCTTACGCAAAGGAAAAACATGTTTCGCAGATTTCCATAAAAAGTAAAATTCAATTAAAGATAATACTATTTCACTAAATTGTAATTAAAGATAATACTGTATAATTCATCATTGTTTTATTTGTATCAATAGTCATGGTGGTTAGTGTCACTAACCACCTCATTCCTCGAAAGCCTTAATAACTATATTTTTTTTTCTACTTTCTGTGACACTTTAGTTGTAAATGATGCCGAAACTTAAGTTTTTACGATTAAAATATTCTTAATGTAAAAGCGTGACGGAAAGAGTTAAAACAATATCGCACACAACAAAAACTTACGGGTTTAGGGTACGCTCAGTGGCTGCATATTTAGCACGGGACAAAAGTCTACATTGTGGGCCGCGAGCTCGTTACGTAGTTTCTTGAGATGTCCCGGTACAACCTCCACAGTACTGTGCACTGTTGTAATGTGTCTTGCGCTTAGAAAATGTGCAATTTAGAACGGGCCTATGGTAAGTATACTCATCACAAAATTAAATCATCATTTTTCAATTACGAAAGTTCGAGGGTATGTGCATCTTTTTCTGACACCTTTTAAATTTCATAATTAAAATGGGACAAAGTGGTGTGTTCTCTCGCTATTTTAGTACGGTTTCCTTTACTTGTCATTGATTCTGAGAGCCATTCTATAGAAATTAATGTTGCCATTATTTACGGCTTTGAGCTCCAAGCTTATAATTTTAAATAAAGATCACAACGCATCTGGTGAAATTCAGTAATTAATTGATCTAAACACTTGCACTCGTAATTAAATAAATAATACCGGCTAAGTGCGAGTCGGCCTTAAAAATAAAATCTGGATCGATTAATTTTTTTTAACCGATTATTAAGTCTGTGGACAATATGAAAAAAACGTTATGCACAGCACTTAGCCGAGAGGGCGGTATCCGTCAATGAAAAATATAATTACCATCAGAACATTTCGATCGGTAAAAATAGAGAACTTCATGGGGGTGACCTGTCAAAACGGGCCTTTTATTTTGTGATGACTCTAGTATGTGTTTTAATACAATTTTTATAACAAAATCGTAGCCAACAAAAGCTAACCGGGTTTAGGGTACGCTCAGCGGTTGCACACTTAACGCGGGACGACAGTCAACACTGTGGGCCGGCCAAAGGGCATTCTAATAAGAGTTCATATTTCTTAGAGATTCTGATTAATCTTACTCTAGTAATAGAAAAATGCTTAGAAAACTAAGTAAATATTGCTATAATATTTTAGTTTTTTTTTTTTTAATTTCCGTCTCGTCTTTGACTCACTCTCAAAAAATGAAACATCAGAAAAATGCTCAACATTCCAAGAAGGTCGCCGCCACGTTTCAAGAATGATAAAGTTATTGTAAGTAACACGACTTTCCTCTAGACTTCATACTCGTTGTTGACCATCTCGCGTTCTCATCATATTTCCGGTTCAGTGATTCCATTACGACTTAAAAATATAATTAGTCCGTCAGATGTACATATTAAAAATTTTAGACATGATTTTTTTCTTTTTACATCGTTATTTTTTATAACTCACGGACTAATTATAATAATGACTTTTTTACCTAGTAATTTTAGTGAGCGATTAGTCCCGTAGTGTGTAATAATAATGTGTTCAAATCGCGAAAGTTTAAAAAACAAGATGATGTCGTAATTTATATCCGCCAGCTCCGTGCCTACAGCACGCATCAGTGCCCGTTGACCAATATGCCCTCTCCTTGCATTTGCATAGTTTATATACGCGACCTCATTACCGTGGATATTTTACCGTCCAGCCATGCAGCCAGCCAGCCACGCGTGCTATTACTGATATTCCGTTATCCGATAATTTGAATTTGTGGGTAAATCACATCACGGTTTGCAAATCAGTTTTAGGTTTAACTAATCAATTTTGAGTATTTATGCCATAGAATAAGAACTAAAGTAATAGAAACAGTACTTAAATAGCAAGAGATGTAAATCACCTTGTCCCATTTTAAATAAAAAATTTAAAAGGTGTAAGAAAAAGATGCACAGACACCGAAACTTAGGTAATTTCGAAGGGTTTCACAAACTAGCATTGAGCTATCTCGGGTGTCCATATTCAAAAAGGTAAAAAGTAGGAAGGTAAAATGATCAGAGATTTGAACCTTCTTACTGGAATTAGAGGGTACAAATTTCCGAAAAAGACAAATGACCAAGTGTAACCAAATTTTAACCATTTTGACAATCCAACTGGTGATTTTGACGTATGCGACAGACATTGCGTTTTTTCTTGTTTCACTCGCTCTCGCGTATGCTGTATAACCAGATTTGAAAAAGACAACTATAAAGTACGTAGTTTTTATTTCAATACTTCTATTACTTGTAATTCTTCTGAGATTTATGCAATGGCTGTTGACACAAATAAAATTAAATTGCCATTGCGTCTAGTAATGGTGTGGAAAAAATTGCACGTATTTCGCTTATTGTATTTATGCATATTATATGTAGCTTAGCTAATTTGTTTTATTTTGTAGTCTTCATCAAACAAAGTAGTTTTATTTTGGACATTTTCTGTTTTTTAGAACTACAGAACATAGAGGAATTAATCACTGCGTTAAGACGGCAGCGCTGTCACTGTCAGAATGTCAAGTTGACATTTCACATTCACGCCAGTTTTTAGGCATCATATGAAAATGTGTTTGCCAATGCCTTGGTGATGTGATAATTTTCTTCCTTGTTTTTGGCTTGGCAACATGTGCTTGGCAGAACTAGCTCAATATTGTTTTTTTTTAATCCATGTGACGTCACCTACCGGCATCACCGGAAGACCAGCGATGGTTGGTTCCTAACCAGCATGCGCTGAGGTGGAGCTGGTTTCTGACAGAAATATAGATTGAATTACTTTGGCATAATTATTTAGTTTTAATATTTATTATGTTGTACTGTATGTTACGTGTTTTGTTCTGTATTTTTTTCTGTATTTTTGTCACAATAAAAAGCTGTCTATGTCTAAATGAAAATAATCTATTTCACGATATTTGTCTTGTATGAGGTACCGGCAAGTGCAGCGTTGAACATCTACCTACAGGTCGCGGCATATTATAAGTCTAGCGCTAAGCGAAGTGTGGAGGGGATGGCTGCGCATGAGCTTAGTACGACGGTCAACATGCGCAACCATCCCCTCCACAGTACCCTCAGCGCTAGACTTACGTGCCGCTACTTGTATGAGGTAGACTGATGATCCCATCAAGACCGCAGGACGCTAGATGCAAGCCACTTCCAACTGGCCTTTTTGGATATCCATAGGTGAGGCTTATGTCCAACAGTGGACGTCATATAGCTGATGGATGGATGGATGGATGTACTGTATCCACCTACTTTTGAGCACGGATTTGTTCTGATTACAAGTATGGATTAATATTAGGCAATGCATGCTGGCTAAATGCGGGTTGACAGACTTCACGCGCAAGACTTAAACTTGACGACTTCATTTTATCTGCTTTCAAAATGCAGGTTTCCTCATAGGGGTATCTTATATTATATTCACATGAAGCTTAATGCTTAAATAATCGGCCAAGCACGAGTCGGACTCCCGCACGAAGGGTTCCGTACTGTACGGTATGTAAATATATTATTATTTAATTAAATATGTATTTTATTTCAATATCATCGTTCCTTAGTAAAGTGAATATACAACTGAATATTCTGTGAATATTTCAAGCATCTACCTGTTACCATCATTAATATCGAGCGAAAAACGGCTAAATATTCAGGTTTGTTGGATGGGAAGGGCTCCCATACAGCAAAACTGAAATTAAATATTTTATTTTTTTATTTTTAGTATTTGTTATTATAGCGGCACAGTAATACATCATCTGTGTTGTTCAAATTTCAGCTTTGTAGCTATAACGGTACATGAGATTCAGCCTGGTGACAGACAGACGTACAGACAGACAGACGGACAGCGGAGTCTTCGTAATAGGGTCCCGTTTTACCCTTTGGGTACGGAACCCTAAAAAGGATCAAAATAATAAAACCCATAACATCAAACGGATGAATAATTCTCTATCTGAAAAGTACAGTCATTGATATCTTCTTATCACATGCTCAAGATATTGATAACATATTGAATCCTCCGTATTTTCATCTGTGTTTATCTCAAGTACTTTCTGGCAATATGTATCTAAATCAGTAAATGCCAACTATGAGTCAGTGCACTAATATTTATCTTAGAAGACAGACTATTGTTAGAAATAAAAAAAATCTTGATTCATTCAAGATTTTTACGCAACTCTGCTGGAATACTACGCGTTATTCTTCTATTCATATTGATTTAAAATGGCGTATCTGAAGGTTTCGGTATTGTTACTGGTGGTGTTTTATGCTAGCCTGCAAAATGCTGAAGACCTGTCAGTAGGCACAAGTATCAATAATCAGTTGGCGTATACAGAAAACGTCAAATTGAGTGCTATCCCGCTTACTACGAGGACCAAGAACGTTTTCTACAATGATAACAGCACAAAGATTATCAAAGTGAGTGAATATTGTAGAAAATAAATTTTCATGTTTGAATGTTTGTTTAATCACATGATAGTATCATATTACCATTATTTACTTTTTAATACCTTCTTTTTATAACCTACGTATGTAGTAGCCATTGCAGTTACATACGTGAGAGCATACTCTATAAATATTATAAAGTATTTAAATACTAGCGACCCGCCCCGGCTTTGCATAGGTGTATTTTACATGTATATATACCTTCCTCTTGATATCTATTAAAAAAACCGCAGCGAAACCCGTTGCGTAGTTTTAAAGATATAAGCATACATAGGGACAGACAGACAGGAAAGCGACTTGGTTTTATACCATGTATGATGTGAAAACCACGTTAGTTTCCGGAATTATATCATAATGCACTTTGAAAAATACGAGTATTTATTACCACCTAAAGTACGACGTGGGTGTCTATAAATCTCGAGTAAATAGGTATCTTCTAGGTAAGCGTGCTACACCGCATTTCTGCTCAAGATCAGGCAGTATGTAGTCAAACGCAAACCTATACGGAATAAAAAAAAATGCTTTGTAAATTTTAATGAAAACCGGTTGGAAAGAATTCGCATGAAATTCAGCAACGTAATATGACAAGTAGAAAAATATTTATAAGCTTACTAAGTAAATGCAATTTTATAGCGCAGGTGGCTAGCCTTGGTGTCACAATGTAAAACTCACCTAATGGCTTATATGACTTAGAATGTAGTATAATGTGATTACGAAGCAACGATACACTGAAATTCGTTCTAATTCTCTTACATCTAATTACCTAACTTACTGGCATTGTAAAGATAGATTTCTATACTAATAAGATTGCATTTACTTAAGAATATAAAAATAGTGCTACATGATTTTAAAAATTAGATGACTACTTTTATTGTTGTTGTTAAAACAGGAGGTTTCCACAACACGAACCTACAACCTAGTGTGGGACCTCAGCCTATACTTGCCGTGGATGTTTCCTTCCTTCTTTTCAGCCATAGGACGTCCACTGCTAGACATAGGCCTCCCCTAACGATCTCCAATAAGACCGGTAGGTAGCGCCTTGCATCCAGCGCGATCCTGCTGTCTTGATGAGGTCATCCGTCCACCTTGTGGGTGGACGTCCTAAGCTGCGCTTGCTGGTACGTGGTCTCCACTCGAGAAATTTTCGACCCCATCGGTCATCAGTCCTCCGCGCTATGTGCCCTGCCCATTGCCACTTCAACTTGCCAATCCGTGGATGTTTAGTTTCAATTAGGTGCCTGGGTCTGTCTTCCCGCTAAAGTACTCGTACGACGTGGGTGTCTTCAAATCCCGAGTAAATAGGTATCTTCTAGGTAAGCGTGCTACATCCTAGACCGCATATCTGCTCAACGTCAGGCAGTATGTAGCAAACCGACATGGAATAAAAAAAAAAATAGAACAGAATGAGGAAAAATGTTTATTCTGAACAATACGTGTTTCAGGGAATCTGGGCAGTGGATTTGGATCGGTCTCAAGCCCAAGTGACAATAACCTCCGGAGGCGTTGGCTCTCCCTTCGTCAACGTGAGAATCAAGAGCCAGCGCGGCGACGGTCTCAACTATCAAGTTCAAGTGTTTGTTTAAAATATTAACATTAAACATGAAATTGATGTCTTTTCGAGCAACATCCATGCAATTAAAATTGGACTGGTACTTTTTAGACTCTGATTACCTGGTTATATTGCGGGAGTTTATATTGTAAATAGGGGTTACATTTTTATATCCAAAAAAGGTAAAGTAATGCATATTGTAAAAATTATAAACTTCAATTTTGTTTGTTATATTTGATTAGAATTTAAATTTTGTTCTCTTTATTTAAAAAAAAAAAAAAATTAATTTGTAAATGTTAATTAATCATTTGTATTGTATTATATTATTGTATTGTATTGATGTATATACTCAAGGCAATCACCTTTATACTCGTAGGTGAAGACAGCAATTATTTGCTGTGCCACTTGACTGTTGTTTGTTCTTGTCTTTCGTGTGTTGTGTTGGTGTGCACAGTGTTGGTGAGGTTTACTAATAAAGTAAAATAAATAAAAAAAAACAGTTTACTCTGGCAAACAAAATTAAATGCGTCGATGGTCCGGCTAAAATTGTTTCAATTCAAAATAGAAAAGTCTTCTAATATGACTATGTTGTTTTTTTTTCTAGTAGGTTGTGTGCATCGCTACATTTTTGGTTCAGACTTTTTTTCGCTTTTTATTGAGTTATACTTTTCCAGAAATAAATAACCCCTGATATTTACAATTCTAGGTTTTGTTTTTGTGAAGAAGGTGCCAGGAGAAACACAGGAAATAGAAAGTAATAGTTTATAATACGTCATTTATTCATAATAGTGTACAAATAAAATTTGATGTCAAAATAAGTCACATTACAATCTAAAATTAAATAATTTACAAGGGCAGTAAAAATGTGCGTACCTAGGACCTACGTGTAATACATGGGTAAGTATCTAATTTGGTACTTCGTCTAAAAAATTAGTCCTGTAGTCTCCTGCGCGCTGCACCAAATGTACCTAATATACTCGCCGCGTTGCCCCGCTGAATGGCCAAGGAAGTTATTAGGATAGTTTATAATATACTTAAATACATAGATATTTTTAAATTCATCACTCAAACATCTCAGTCGGGAATCGATCACCAAATCATTTTGTCTTGAAGGTTAATGGGGAAACGACACATCTCTCTTGCCAACTATTTATAAATTAATGGCAAATAATTCAACTACAGAGCAACATTGTACACTAATAAATTTATTAATGTGCAATAGTAGTATATATAATGAATGATATGATAATGATTACAATCATAATGCCGTTTAACTCCAATGCTGGATATAGTTTCCCTATAAATTTCCAATAATATACAGGTTTTAAGCCGCCTTATCTAACGCAATACTGCGTTCTCAATGAGCAAAGTTTGTCAATCTACTTTGCAGGCATACACAAACAAGTTTTCATTAAAAAAAAGTTCTCGCCAAGACGAATCAAACGAGCCGAAACTCGATAGGGTTGAGTCGTTTCATTACAGAGTTCCTATGACCACCTTCCAGCTCCATCATCAGACCCTAGTTACCATTGAAAGACAAACTACTCGCCAAGACCATTCAAATGAATCCAAACTCGATGAGGTTGTGTCTTTTCATTGCTAAGCAGTTCCATCATCAGATCAGCACCACGTCATCATTATACTCCATTGTCACGCGATTTACACATGTGTGCCAAATTTCAGCTCAATTGGGAACCGGGAAGTGGATTAAATTTAACTTGCAAGATTTTTTATTGCAGACCGACAGACAGACAATGGTACAGGTGAAACTAAATAAAAGCTTGTATAATCGGCCAAGTACGAGTCGGACTCGCGCACGGAAGGTCCCGTACTGTATGGGAGCCCCCTCCAAATATTTATTTTATTTTAATTTTATTATTTATTATTGAAGGGAATATAAAACTAAATATTCTGTGAAAATTTCAAGCATCTACCTGGTACCATTATTAAAATAGAGCGAAAAACGTCTGAAATTCAGGTTTGTTGTACGGGAGCCCCCCTTAAATATTTATTTTATTTTGTTTTTAGTATTTGTTGTTATAGCGGCAACTGAAATACATCATCTGTGAAAATTTCAGCTGCCTAGCTGTCATGGTTCATGAGATACATCCCGGTGACAGACAGACAGACAAACAGACAGACAGACAGACGGTCAGACAGACAGACGGACAGACGCACATCGAAGTCTTAGTAATAGGGTCCCGTTTTTCCCTTTGGATACGGAACCCTAAAAAAGAACGTTATACCAAGTTAAAATTTAAGTAACACATCGAACGCCGTCGAAAGTCCACTCACTACGTAATCCGAGGCGATCATTATAAGTCCAGCACTATGACAAGTCACCTCTCAAAGCCTCGAGCCGAGAACATGAAAAAGTAATTCCAGGACAATTTATTCGGCACCGAAGCTATATCAAAAGTTGGACACATTCGCGCCAGATGTGACCGGTGTCGGGTATGGAGCCATTCTAAACTTTTTTTAACTCTATGTCGGGTAATGGATTATTACAGTTGGCACTTTTTATAATCTGAAATATGGCTGTTGAAATAGTTATGAGTCATGCCTCAATGGCGCGCGATTGATTACTGTTGGCGAACTTTTTGAATATGTCATTTGTTGGCGATGATTTTAAGTTTAATACAGAAACACAACCTACGCGATATTTCACGCATAATAGTAGTTTATGCAACTGTCATATAATGAAGGGTATTAAAACACGAGTGTGAGTTTATGAAACGAGCGCAGCGAGTTTCATAATAGTAACGAGTGTTTTAATACCCGTGTTATATGCAGTTGCATACACTACTTTATCTTCACTAATAAAAATAAAAATAAAAAATAAAAACATATTGCGAAACATTAAATTCACGCGTACGTGTATAGTCACAGTGAACTTGGCGCCATTAAAATCTAACCAATGAGAGCGCAGCTGCGCGCGCAGGGTCAATCAGGAGCGAGCGCGCGCTGTTCTTTTTTTATTTCATTGGCACAAGATCTTACCAAAGAGTTTTGTGTGTGTAAGTTTAGTAGTTTCGACGAAGTTTTCACATATAACCCAACTGTTTTCAAAAGCCAGCCTAATATCAAAATTTTATACAACTTGTATGAGGATTTTGACATAAGGCTCGCCAGGTTAATTGGTCGCGTTTTATTGATGTTATAATGAGATTTTACGATATCGATGTGGATATTAAAACATCATGTGAAATTGCTTAAATTGAGTGTTTTGTTGTCTGCGCTATAACAGTAGTCATTATAAGTCAAGTATTGGAAACATAAGTAGAATGTTACAACATTAGTGTAGATAAAGTATCTAATGGTTCTATTACTTTATGCGTAAAACATCATCCCGCCAAAACATTCTGTAAAAAACTAGCCAAGTCACGATGGAGCTGCTGGTTTATCTCTAAAAAGTAATGAAATCTAGACAAAATCGTGCCAAGTCTAAGGTTCCTTACTGCGATTTCTTTATTATTATAGTAAATGTTGTTACTTGGCCGTTGAACATTCTATATACGTTAGTACAAGTCAATTTTGTTTTCACGTAATGTTAAATCTGTATCGGATTTATTTTAAGTATTAGGTTATAGCTTACTGGATGACGAAAATTTATGCGTTCTGGTTTATCTAGAGGTTCTCAAAAAGGTGCCTGAAAATGCGGCGAAATGGTTCCAGTAAAGGATGGTACGTCAGTGTTTGCTTCGCGCTCGACTTGGCGGCTAATTATCCAGTAGGTGTCCACTGCTGAAAGTATAGAAATGTAGTAAGTTAATCATCTATCTATTCAATATCATTTGGATATATTTACAGAGATGAACGACAAAACTGATGTAGAAATGATCTTGTATTATCCTAAGATGATTGTGAGGCTCCAATTTGTCCATACAAAACAATAAGCTGATATCTGCCTGTTGTGATTTTTGTCATGTGATCTGTTCATCAATCTCTAGGTTTATGCGTCTAAGTTTTAAATTATTTAACTGTACTGTACTGTATCAGCCATTTTTTAATAGTCCACTGCAGAACGTAGTCCAACCCACGTAGGGTGGTTGGGCCATTTCCGCCACGCTGGCCCAGTGCGGGTTGGTGGATTCACATACGACGTCGAATTTCTTCTACGCACGTATGCAGGTTGCCTCACGATGTTTTCCTTCACCGAAAAGCCAGTGGTGTGAAATTCCATACATAAATTCCAAAGAAATCTTTGGTACGGGACCGGGAATTGAACCCACGACCTCACGATGGTAAGGCGGGTGTCACTACCTCTAGACCACCACGGTTATTAACAGTTAAGTTATTTAAATGGCCTCATCAAAGCTATAAGCTTCCAAAAAGTTATACTTTTAAGCAAAACTTTGGCTGAAAAGTATACATTAACTAAAAACTTTTCGTGCAATATTTTTACTCAAGCGATTGACACCAAAAACATAACATTTTGCTTCAATTTAGGGGTGAAAAAAGTTTTCTACCAGAACGTAAATTTTATCAAAAATGTACCGCGAATTTTCTCGATGTAGTACAGAAAACGCGAAAACACTGGTTGATTCAGAATCCTCTTTAAGTATTTTTAGATGAATTTGTCGATGTAAGATAGGTATATGACAAAAGCTTGTTTGAAGGTAGAATTTGTAACAAACGAAATAAATAGTTGACTTTTTTATTGCCATTGTCCTAAGTTATAATTTGTCGATAACATATTTCATCATGGAGATTCGTGATTAAGACCACGGCCCCGCAATGTTTGGCGCTTTCAATAATTATGTTGTACTTATTTCATAATTATTTTTGCAAAAAATTGCTACACTGACTTCCACCGTGAACAGAATTCAAATAGTTTGCACAAAATAAGAGACATCCATGTACATTATTGATGATTTATCAAAAACGGCTCAGCCGATTTCAATAAAATTTAAATGGGACCACCTCAAAAATACACTCTTTCGAACCATAAAATATAATTTTAAATATGTTCACAATTGGCAAAATTACAAACACAGACGAACATAGTACCTCCTTCTTTATGGAACTCAGGAAGAAATCGCTTTTTGAATACTCATAAGAAAAACAAGCAAGTCAAACCAAAAAGAACAATAACCGTCAAAGCATGGCATCCGCCTAAAAAGGCAAATGCAAATGAACCTGCCAGATCGTATATTGCCACAAAGATAAATAAAAATCAAAACTTTTCAAACTTCGCGAGCCGTATCGAGCTCAACAAAACGTTTAAATGCTTGGATATAATAAACACGTAGATGGCACAAAGTAGTACAACGATTTGCCAAAATATGAAGGACTTACGTATAACGTACGTATTACGTTACGTATGTATTATGTCTCTGTTGTTGGCTGCGGCAGTAATGTACTATTGCTCAACCTTGCTTGGTTTGAGCATTATTGTAACATCCTTCTTTGAGATGAATCGAAATTGATGTACTCGTAGGTACTGGCCAAATACGTCCGAGCAGCCGCCGGCAAAAGTGTGTGAAAATCCAAATTAACTGTCGTGCTTTGCAACCAGCTAAATTGCACGTGAACTCATGTGTGAATATCTGTCGTGTAATTTAAAAATGGAACGATATTTTAGTCAGTAACAGGAAAAAGTTTTATTTAAATTTCGAGGTGACTTGCAAAATAGAACGTTTTTTATTTAAAAAAAAAAAAAATCAATTAAACACTTTTGCGCGGGTTGATGATTGATGTTCGTTGTTTGTCATTGATTTTTGAAAATAATTTTACTAAGTAATTTCCGCGCATTATTTGAAAAAAGTACTATACAAGCCTTGGCCACAACTAGGCATTGATGGACTTAGGTATGTGTGCCTCAACGTTGCCTCGGGCCACATTCACATGTACGTCTAACTATGTCTCTGTTGCTGGCCGCTGCAGTAATGTACTATTCTTGCTCTATTTCACTATCACTACATAGCATAAAACAAAGTCGTTTCCCGCTGTCTATCACTACATAGTATATAACAAAGTCGTTTCCCGCTGTCTATCACTACATAGTATAAAACAAAGTCGTTTCCCGCTATCTATGGGCTCCCATACAGTACGGAACCCTCTGTGCGCGAGTCCGACTCGTACTTGGCCGATTATTTTAATAGATGGAGTGATTCAAGAAGGTTTATATGTGTAATACACCTGTGCGAAGTCGAGGCGGCTGGCTAGTTACTTATTAACAATAGTCATACAAATAAATTCTCGGTTATAAACCACAACATTTTACAACATAGGACAAACTGGAAAATTAAAAAAAGGTGTAACAAAGTTAGGCATTTTTCGCTTTTGCATCGCAACATATCTAGTATATTTCACTGCAGTGACTTCGCGGTGATTTATTCAAACCCGTTGAGGCTCTAGTTTTATAAACATTCATACATCAGCCCGGGTAGCACGGCAAAGGGAGAAAACCATTTTATCCACTTTAAATGTCAGTTGTCATTGTCATTCCATACTTTATTTCCTCTTCAAGGGGATATAATGGTGGAAAGACTATCGGTCCCTTTGCCATGCTTCCCGGGCAGTTTGCTTCGGCGCGTTTGATTCCCACAGTATGTTTTAAGTTCTATTTCAAGATAATACCAGACGATTCTAAATCATTGAATATGTTTTACAAAAAAAAAAATTAAGGGTATTTTAAAAATTAATATTATTATCACGAAGTTTTTTTTAACGGGCAAAAGTGCCTTTATTAACTACAACAAAACTACACTACTATTACACAAAAAGCATTGGATCACCCTCAGACCTTTGAAGGTCTAAAGATAATCCAAATGCTCAAGCCCACTGCCAGTTGGCAGCGTGCCCAGCATGCTGGCTGCATTGCCACGCTGAATGGCAATGCTTATGCGTTGAGCCAAATAAACACCAGCATTTTGGTCACGCGTCGCGTCCACCAGACGCCCAGAAAGACTTTTGAAAATGATATGAGCTCCCGGCCCCCACGGACCCAATGTCTCAACTCCAAATGGCTCAAATATGTAACCACTACCGAGGTTAGCATATTTGCGCCGCTTGTGCTGCTCCGCCGAATTGGCCGCAGCTCCAGCCCTACTCTGTCTCAGAAAGATGTGACGGTGCCAAAGTATCGACACAAGTTGCGTCCCATACTAAGGGCCGTCCACACTTCCATGGGACCAGCGTCATGCCGTCAGGCCTTTTGCCATCACCACGCGCGAGCCCACTCGGTTCGAGTACGGCTGCGATATTGGCGGTGGCAAAAGCCCTGCGAATGACATCGTTAAGGCTGGCGTGGCGACCAATCCGACCAGCGCTTCTTGAGCAAGAGAGACCGTGGTGACCGAGCTGGTCAACTGCAGTACCACACTGACAGCGATGGGCCTCACAACACCTTGCACCCAAGCGTAAGCTGACAGCTAGACGAAATGCAGTTGGGTCTAAAAGGTTACCAGTATTGAAAGAGGGCAAAGCTTGCAACCAAAGACCGGACTCCCATACAGAGACCGCAAGGATACGAGCGCGATCCGCGACGCTAGAACACGTATCTAGAAGAGATTTCCGTGCTAGTTCGCAGATCGGCCGATCCCACAGTCTCTGCGACGACAAAGTCTTTGGAAGCTCGGAATTTGGGCTAGCGACCCTCCAAGCATTCGTTGCCTCATTCAAATTAGCTACATCTACGCCAGAATAGCCTAAAGAAGGTGCGAGGATTTTTTCAACTAATTTATGTGTACTATGAATGGAGGACAAGAAAGCTGGTAAAGCAACACTTGAAATTTGGCGGACCCCTAGCCCTCCAAGCCTAACAGGCAAGGAGGCTTTTAACCACGCCCTTTCACTCATCTCAATATTCAAAACCGATACTAGGGTCTGCTTTACAACATCGTCTATCTGATGCTGATCTGATGGAGTTGGAAAGTGGCCAAAGGAACTTAGCAATGAAACGACACAACCTCATCGAGTTTGAGTTCATTTGAATGTCTTGGCGAGTAATTTGTCTTTCAATGGTAACCAGGGTCTGATGATGGAGCTAGAAGTTGGTCATAGGAACTCTGTAATGAAACGACGCAACCCTATCGAGTTTTAGCTCGTTTGATTCGTCTTGACGAGTACTTGATCAGTAAAAGCTTGTTTTAAAAAAAATATATGAGGAACATTCATCATGATCATAATCAGCCGTAATCCATTGCTGACTTTAGACATCCCCTATAGATTTGGAATTAGAGCTGTTAGTAACGGCTTGTATCCAGTGAGTTCCTGAGATCTTGATTAGATCATCAGCCCACGTCCTACGCTACGCTTGCTGATACGTGGTCGAGAGCTTCAGGTATGGCTCTATTGGCCACTCGTTTCAGAAATATGTGTGAATTCCATAGTCATTGCCACTTCAATTTCATTGACTTTGTAGATCAATAATTGAATTAACGTAGGTACTACCTGCTCGTATTAAGCGATTCGCTTCTTCCTTCATAATGCGGACCGCCAGGGATTGGAATGCCCTGCCTCCGATATAGTTTCCTGACGATTACAATTTGGATGTCTTCAAGTCAAGAGTCAACAGGTATCTTCTAGGTCTATGTGCTCCATCTTCGGCTACAATTTTGCTTTCCATCAGGCAAGTTGGTAGCCAACTTGCATTCTGCATTGAAAAAATTAAGTACTTATAAGACTAAGTTCGTATAGGCCGGGTGGCTAGGCCTGAAAAGCTAAAGGCCTCTAACATGGCTAAACGGTTAAAAAAACCAGTACTTACAACTAAACTTGTAATACGAGCCACGGTACTTAGCGCTCAGTCCAAAATACCACCCGTGAGAGGTGGTCACCCATCCGATGACTGACCGTGCTGAACGTTGCTTTAGCCTCGACGATCGCTTACGAACTACTAATTGAATTTGAATTTGTCTTCATTGAATTTGTGGGACAAAAAATCAATAGTGTATCTACCACTTTTTGAACAGAATTTTTTGTGAAATGAAGCTGAAGACTTAAGTACAAAGTACTTAAATAAAATAGCTGGTTCAACCACGGCGATATTGACAAAAAACAAGATACGATGTACAAGAACAGAAAAACAACGGGTTATATGGGAACGAAAGGCTATGCTGAGTTAGTGAATACAAGTTGATTATGACAATGGACATATTTATAATAAAACCCGATGTCTTCCATTTAAAAACGTAACTCTCAAGTAATGTGTTCCATTTCGAGCTAGCTAATACTAACTTCACCGCTTTTATCCGCTCTAAACCAGTATTAACGCATCTCACTAAATACGAGTATTGCATTTTATTATATTTCATTCTCTTAAACCTAAGTAACGCGCGTTTTTCCCTCTACGCGTATATTTATGAGTGAAAATAATACTTTCCCTCCATATTTTGCGGCGAGGCGTAAGAAAACCGTTCCAAACTGTGGCTCAAATGAATTATAACGTGATCATATAAATAAGGATTTAAGCCGCCATCAGAATAAATTGTGCCTTGAAGCGGCAGTTGACTAAGAATGAATACAGTGACTGAGCTAGAGACTTGTTTTACAGTTTTAGGGTTCCGTACCCAAAGGGTAAAAACGGGACCCTATTACTAAGACTTCGATGTCCGTCTGTCTGTCTGTCACTGAGCTGTATCTCATAAACCATGATAGCTAGGCAGCTGAAATTTTCACAGATGATTGTATTTCAGTTGCCGCGATAACAACAAATACTAAAAACTGAATAAAAAATTAATATTTAAGTTGGTCCCATTTAAATTTTACAGAAATCGGCTGAGCTGTTTTTGATAAATCAACAATAGTGTAAACAATTTGAGATATTTTTTTTTCGAATTTTGTACACGATGGAAGGCGGTTTAGCCATTTTTTGCGAAAAATAATTATTATTTTAAATAAAATAATGGGCAGTATTCTGTGATTAGGTCATGGACACCGCTGTGTGTTTTACATGTGTACATGAAATAAATCATACGTGAATCACAAGTAAAATAACCTTAAAATGTAGATAGAAATCACAAATCGTTCTTCTAGGCATGACGAAAATGTTGTCGCCGCAATGCAAAGTTCAAACCGCGCGACGCTAGCGACATCTATTTTATGACAGATTAACTAAATTGTACAGTCATTGATCATCATTTGCCATGTCAATGATCTTCAGGCCGAAAAATTGACTAGTTTTTTGGACTGATACAAACTTTTTTTGACGTGATATCGTCTTATAAATCGATGAACGCCGGCTGCATGCACGAAAAAGTATCACGTTCCGTTTGAGCTGAGCGTGCAAGCGAGACCGCAGATCAAGCGATAAAGAGGCATGATCGGTCAAAGCGATCGGTTTGTTTCAGTTGTTGATCCTGCAATGTTTCCTATAATTTTACGTGATAACGTCATAACGTAAAATTATCGACCCTAAACTGACTTTACAGACATTTTTTTTTAAAGGGATTTATAAGTTTTGGCACTGTCTTTTTGTTCCACGGCACAGTGAGGGAAGCAGTACTTCACGTGCAATTTGTTTGTTTTTACTGCCGTCTGCAGGAAGGGATCAGGTCGCGGGTTGCTTCGCGCTTGTGTTTACAAACTTGAAGCTCTCACCTACTTGCCGAAGGAATTCACCACTTACCAACCTACTACCAGTGTTTTGTTTCTGTGTGTCTAATTGTTTTGTCCCGAATAAAATTTTCTGTATATCTGTACTATATTATTTTGGCGCGATAAACCTCGTCTGTGGTTCATTAGCTTGGAAGTTGCAACGAATGAATTAAAAAGAAACCAGTCCCAGCTCGCACAGAAGGTTATTGCACAGCTTGACAAGATTGACATCGGGCAAGTTGGCGATCTTCTTTTCAATCCCCCAGAGTCGAACATGTACAAGATATTGAAGCAGCGTCTTTTT
Source organism: Hypomecis atomaria (assembly GCA_964007245.1). Lineage (NCBI taxonomy): Eukaryota > Metazoa > Arthropoda > Insecta > Lepidoptera > Geometridae > Hypomecis > Hypomecis atomaria. The sequence goes on from OZ023284.1 coordinate 852,072, forward strand.
AGTATTTACGAAAAATCCGACAACCAACAGTTTCACAATTATTGACGGATATGGAACTCGGCAACCAGAAACCATCGCAACTTCTCAGGCGAATGCGAACTTTAGCCCGCGACAAAATTCCCCGATTCAACGCTTGGACTCATGTGGACGAATCACTTGCCTTCACACGTTCGCTCTGTGCTCGCCGTCTCTGAATCCTTTCAAAAACAGACCGATATCGACGAACTCGCTAAGCTAGCGTACAAGATGGTGGAGTCATCATCGGCCGCTCACGTCTCTGCTGTGGCGACTACATCTCAACAAGTTGACCCGCAGTACCTTGTGGAAGAATTACTAAAACTCACCTTGAAAATTGCAGAGCTTAAACAGCAGTAACGGCGCTACAATCGCCCATAATTATTATCAGCGCAGTCGATCAGGGAGCCGTAGTGACAGGAACAAGACTCCGCGCGGTGATTCGCCGGTGCCATATTGTTATTACCACAGGCGTTTCGGAAAACATGCGCACCATTGTACAACGTCGTGCTCTTTCAAGAATATCAAGCCGGAAAACTAGAACATACGCTGGCTGAGGCGGGACCCGGCGTAAATGAACATTCCTACCGCCTGTTCGTAACCGACAAGAAAACCAAGCTAACCTTTCTGATAGACACAGGTGCAAACATTTCTGTTTTACCGCTAAGAAAAATTCCAACCTACGGAGAAAAAAATGGTTGTCTGTAAAGTCGGTTTACTGACGATAGTTGAACGTGACAACGTATTCCGATTGTGCTTCTTTGTCTCGCTCGTTCCGCGCTCTCGCTTGCACTTCAAACCTTACATGGAACGCCTCAGAGCGAGGTAACGCCGCATGAGTCATGTTTTTTCGTTTCGTGCGTGCAGCCGGCTCTATCGAATTATAAGACGTTGTCACGTCAAAAACGCTCGAGTTTGACCTCAACTTACGCCGACCGTTCAAATGGACCTTCATCGTTGCGGAAGTCAGTAAACCAATAATCGGTGCTGATTTCCTCAAACAACATCAACTCATTGTCGATATCAAAAATCGAAAACTCATCGACGGCAAGACCAACCTTTCATCAAATTTATTCATTCGAGCAACCAACATGTCGACAATAAGAAGCATCGACGTGCAGCAGTCTTACCATGACATCCTGGAGGAGTTCCCCGGAACTACTCGTTTAACGTCAATGAAGCTCAGTACGAAACACAGTGTCGAGCACTTCTTGGAAACCACTGGACCGCCGATTGCCGTCGTCTGATTGATTTATATATTGTTACGTTGTATGAAAATCCTGATGTGTGAAACTTGATTTAATCTCATACTGATTTTGATCCAATTCTTATTATGACAATATGATTGAGCTAAATTGATTAAAAAATTATTTATTTATTTGATTTGTATTTTAATTTCAATTTAATATGATTGCAATTTTTTTTTATTAATACTAGTTGTAGGTACATATATAATTCTTAAAATAATTTTAAAATACTCATTTTGAATGTTAAAGCGCGAATTCGATTCGAATAATTCCACTTGTCAGAGCTCCGAAAAGACCGGCCTAGCCAAGTTTGGGACCCACTGTTAATTTCACTGTATAGTTAGGTACAATAATCGTATTAGGAATTTTACTGAAATAAAATTGTTCATTTAATCATGTTTTAGTACATAATTATAATTTTCTTTCTTCTTTCTTTCTTTTACACTAACATCTGGGGAAACAAGCTTTGCTCAGTTTTATTACGCACGATCTTACTTACGTACTAACGTTAACTATGGCCATGACGTTTTACTTAGACATAATTATTTTTGTAAAAAAATCCGCTACCAACGACAATACCAGGCGGTACTATACAAGTACAAAAAGTTATTATAACATTCGTTGGCTATACAGCGCGGAAACGGCGCAAGTGTGTTGGGAACTTTTGGGTCAGGGTTCACACGCGAGGGGCTTCCTTGACGCTTTTCTTGTCTGTGACAAGGAACTTGACGATGTGTTAATTGTAGATTTGACATATAACATAACACCAATATCCAAAATCTGCCAAACCATTGTAACAAGTTTTGTCGAGATTTGTTAAAAAATGCGACATGTTATTGAAAACCAACAACCGGAGAAATAAAAGCAAAATTGTCGAGTTGAAGCGAAGACGTCTTTCACTTCGTTCACTCGGTCAGCAAGAACGGTACTACCGACTTTATACAAGCCCTCCTGGGCCAAACTGCTTCAGCAACAGTAGCAATTTCTAAGATGTTTTTTGATTTTGGCAGGCGCTACAATTTTCTACAATTTCTAGAACTTCTTCAAACTACACTAATCTGCCAAGTACGAGTCGGACTCGCTCACGAAGGGTTTCGTACTGTATGGGAGCCCTTAAATATTTATTTTATTTTAATTCAACTATTTATTAATAAAGTAAGCATGCAGCTAAATATTCTGTGAATATTTCAAGCATCCACCTGTTACGGTGTTTATTATAATAGAAAGAAAAACGGCTAAAAAATCAGGTTTGCTGTATATTACTTAAATATTAAATATTACTTTTGTTCTATTTTTAGAGAGCAGAGGTATTTATTATCAGTAGAGATAAACCACCAATTCGGTGGTCAGATTCCCTCCAAATACTTCCGATATTTATTTGGTAACAAGTGGCGTGTTCAAGATTTAAAAAAAAACTGTAGTCGGTGAATAACTACTATCTGAATAGTAAATGTTATAGATAACCTATTTTTGCTATACTGTAGCCAGCCTTTTAATAGTCCACTGTAGGACGTAGGCCTACCCACGAAGGGTGATTGGGTCATACCCACCACGCTGGCCCAGTGCGGGTTGGTGGATTCACATAAGCCATCGATTTTTTTTTCTACGGACGTATGCAGTTTGCCTCACGATGTTTTCCTTCAACGAAATGCCAGTAGAATTTCACAAATTCCGTACATAAATTCCAAGGAATTCATTGGTCCCGTACCAATCGGGATTTGAACCCACTACCTCACGATTGTAAGGCGTATGTCATAACCACTAGACCACCACGGCGTAACCTGTGTATGTGCGTAATATCACTGCATCTATCAGTAATAAGCTCACGATATCATAAGTAATTTTCTAATGTCTCACAAGCCTCATATTCATGCAAAAATGAAGCTTTTCAAAAATTCAAAATTATTTGAGTCAGCGACAAGAGAATCTGATTGCAACACAGTAAAAAAGCCACCTATGTGCAGCATTATTAAGGTTAGCGCATTTTAGCACCTAGCAACGCCATCTAGTGGTTCATAATAGTAACTTTCAATGTATCTTTTTTGGGTTCCGTACCCAAAAGGGTAAAAACGGGACCCTATTACTAAGACTCCGCTGTCCGTCTGTCTGTCACCAGGCTGTATCTTATGAACCCTGATAGCTAGGCAGCTGACATTTTCACAGATGATGTATTCCTGTGTCCGCTATAACAACAAATACTAAAAAACAGAATAAAATAAAAAAATATATACAATATAACAAACGTAATTTTTTTGCCGTTTTTTGCTCCATATTAATAACGGCAACAGGTAGACGCTTTAAATGGGGCTAAGGGGGTTCCGATAGGGTACGGAACCCTTCGTGCGCGAGTATAACTCGCACTTTGCCTATTATTTAAACCACCAATTCGGTGGTCAGATTCCCTCCGAGTACTTCCGATATTTATTTGGTAACAAGTGGCGTGCTCAAGATTTAAAAAAAAACTGTAGTCGGTGAATAACTACTATCTGAATAGTAAATGTTATAGATAACCTATTTTTGCTATACTGTACCAGCCTTTTAATAGTCCACTGCAGGACGTAGGCCTACCCACGAAGGGTGATTGGGTCATATCCACCACGCTGGCCCAGTGCGGGTTGGTTGATTCACATACGCCATCGATTTTTTTTCTACGGACGTATGCAGTTTGCCTCACGATGTTTTCCTTCAACGAAATGACAGTAGAATTTCACAAATTCCGTACATAAATTCCAAGGAATTCATTGGTACGGAATCGGGATTTGAACCACTAGACCACCACAGCGTAACCTGTGTTTGTGCGTAATATCACTGCATCTATCAGTAATAAGCTCACGATATCATAAGTAATTTTCTAATGTCTTACAAGCCTCATATTCATGCAAAAATGAGGCTATTCAAAAATTCAAAATTATTTGAGTCAGCGACAAGATAATCTGATTGCAACACGGTAAAAAAGCCACCTATGTGCAGCATTATTAAGGTTAACGCATTTTAGCACCTAGCAACGCCATCTAGTGGTTCATAATAGTAACTATCAATGTATCTTTTTTGGGTTCCGTACCCAAAAGGGTAAAAACGGGACCCTATTACTAAGACTCCGCTGTCCGTCTGTCTGTCACCAGGCTGTATCTTATGAACCCTGATAGCTAGGCAGCTGACATTTTCACAGATGATGTATTCCTGTGTCCGGTATAACAACAAATACTAAAAAACAGAATAAAATAAAAAAATACATACAATACAACAAACGTAATTTTTTTTGCCGTTTTTTGCTCCATATTAATAACGGCAACAGGTAGACGCTTTAAATGGGGCTAAGGGGGTTCCGATAGGGTACGGAACCCTCCCCCCCGAGTGGGTTCCCGCCTTGTCGTGGCGGGGGGGCTTAGTAGCCAGGTCTCGCCAGCCTGGTGAACCAAGAGGAACCCGAGGTGGGGCCGGCCTCTCCGGGTCTTGGGCCGCGACAAGCCCGTGCGGAGGCTGGCCAGTAGGTCGCTAGTCGACTGAGGTGGACTGCGGTGTCGCGCTCGTCGCGATACCGCGGCCGAGCCCATCGAGGCGGGGGCGGCGACGGGATGGACGGGCGGCGAGTGTGCCGCTGTCTATCCGTCCTGCCAGCGGCCCTAACGGGTGCCGCCAACGTGTTGGCAGAGGCGGTGGGGCTGCAGGGGAAGAGGAGTGTCGGTATCGCGACGGCCGTTCTCCCTATCCTCTGCAGCCGTAGTGGCAGGCGCGGGGCCACTTTAATTGACCCGTTGCATCGGGACCAGGGCTGTCGGACACGGGTGCTGTCTGACGCCCAGTGCTGGATGGTCCCAGGTGGTGGAAGACGATGTATCTGGTGTTCGGCACATCGTTATTCTGGCGGGAGCCGATCCATACAGTACGGAACCCTTCGTGCGCGAGCATAACTCGCACTTTGCCTATTATTTTATCTATTGTTTGTTTGTTTTTAGTTGAGAATATGTACTGTGTACTGTATCGTCCTTTTCAATAGTCTATTGCAGGACGTAGGCCTACATACGAAGGGTGATTGGCCATATCCACCACGCGAGCCCAGTGCGGGTTGGTTGAGAATCTATTTATATATTATACTTTCTAGTTATTTTGTTTATCACATACTTTTGTGTTTTAAAATAAATGTATTAATATTGGGTAGAACATATTTTCTCTATGAGTTACGTTAAGAAGATAAAATAATTGAGTTTCAAAAATATTTCAATCATCATATTTCTGTCGCAGTTGGTATAGTTTCATCTAACTTCTTACTCTGTATCGGAAGTGACGTCACTTGCTAGTCCCAAAATGAGATTTTTAACGTCGTGGGTTTTTTTCAAACATTTTTAATTTTGCTTAATCTTGTTGCAAAAAATAATTATCTTTACGACTTGCGAAGAAGAGGTTCTCAATTCGACTGTGTTTTTTTATTTGTATGTATATTACTCGATTACTCCGCCAATTATGAACTAATTTTAATGATCCTTTTACAAATTTTATTGCAATCAATAGATTCCGGAGTCCGTACCTCTTGGTAACATTGTTTCGACTTTTATTATGGGAAGACCATATTTAATAAGTATTTTACTAAACTATGTTATGTATACACCGAGCAGTCCTGTTCCCACAAGCACCACTCGTTCAAGAGTTGACGCAAGTGCCGGCCATTGTCCTCCTTAACCATGTTTTATAGAAGAGGTGTTTGATTAACTTTATCGAAATCGACTAAATATTTTTTTTTATCAACAATAATGTGAAAAGTACTAGGTCAATGATTAATCAATCCAAGCAGAGTATTCGAATTGTGTACGTACACGGTTGAAGTCAGTTATGCCATTATTGGCGAAAAAATTTTAATATTGTTTTTGTTACATTTTGCTTTCGTTGTGGACGAAAGCAAAATGTTTTGTTCTGAAATTTCCTTTGGCTCATCTACCTGACATTAGACGATATAAGCTTGCTAAAAATAGATTTCGAACATTACAAGACCACTTCAGAATAGAATTGTAACTGCAACTCGGTGCCATAAAAATCTCTGCACGACGCTGACAAATGTTAGCGCGTTTTAGCACTGTACAACGCCATCTAGTAGTTTATGATAAGACTAATAATTAGTCGAGATATTCTTCATTTACGTATTAAGTAGCTTTTGCCCGCGGCTTTGCCCTTGTGGTATTTCAATTTTGGGCTATCCCATGGGAATATTTTATTTTCCTGGGATAAAAAGTAGCCAATGTCACTTATGCCAAAAATCAAGTCAATCCGTTGCGCCGTTGCTGCGTGAAAGAGGAAACAATCGGCCAAGTGCGAGTTGGACTCGCGCACGAAGGGTTCCGTACTGTATGGATGGCCCCCTTACAATGTTTTATTTTAGTTTAATTATTTATTTTTGAAGACAATTTACACTTTGACATTCTGTAAACATTTCAAGCATCTTCCTGTTGTCGTTATTAATATCGAGCAAAAAACACGATTCTTGTATGGGAACTCCTTTAAAAATATTTTTAGTTAATTATTTTATTTTGAAGTGAATATTAAACTAAATGTTCTGTGAATATTTCAAGCATCGACACATAATTATATAATTACAAATTAATAATAGTATAAAACTTAAATCTTTCATTTAGGCACCCAAATTTGATACAAAGCCTCCTCCATGCGGTGCCATGAATATCGATCTTGGGCAAGTCGAGTCCAAGTCAGGCCCGACGTCATTGTACCATCTTCTCCTGGGGCGCTCTTTAGTAGTAGTAGAACATTACGGTATTATAAATAGACTGGCATTATACCTATGACGTCAAAATGTTCTTACGTTTCACAAGCCTCATCTAAGACGACTGAAGCTTTCCAAAAATAAAGGCAACAAATTTGGAAAAAATAAAATAATGAAACCCCAGTACCGCAGCGACATTGGTATCATGTGCAGCGCCGGCAAACGTGGGCGCGTTTTAGTAACGTATAACGACATCTGGTTGTTTATATTAGTACTAGTTGTACAAAGTGTTCTTCTATTGATTTATAATTTATTTATTCATTGATTTCTATAATTATCCGTTGGGATATATACATAAATAAATGATATACAGATATTTATCTGGGATACTAATTGTCGTACGGCTTTTTTGCAGGAAATTGATGATAGCTGCTACTGCGATAGGGCGTCATACTCGTAAAAATAGTTTTTTGTTGATGTGCGCGTTTTTAGAAGTAGGGTAGATGCACCGGTTGAGGCCATCGTAGTATCATTTGTGGCCACTTTGAATTTTCAGGATTAATAAGACAATGTTGTGTTAAAATAATATTTTAAAGTAATTTTCAAACACAGATTCACACAAACAATATTTATGGTATTACATTGTTTATAATTATCATTAATGCAATAATTTTGACACCAAATGGCCACAACCGGTACACCCATTTTTTATATTTATATACTTGTTTTAAAAAGTCACATTTTGTATACTACCACACGTCTAAACAGTTTCTGACATTCGAATTTAAAAAAAAAAAAATTACGAAATTACTCGTTTAATGCTTTAGGATGTAATATTGAATTTTTATCTACTGCTAACTTGATTTTAGAAATTTGATGTCAAAATTTTTGTAGTTATTGTGAGCTTAAGATTATTTGCAATAATTGCATGTGCCATGATAACGTTATACGATTTCATTACGAGATACTGTAAGATGTATATAAAATGTGTGAATGTGTACGTCGATATGTATTAAAAAATTGGTTGCCTGTAAAGTCGGTATACGGGCGAAAGTTTTACGTGACAACGACTTTGAGACGAATGAGACGAATGAGCGAGTGAGACTGACACTCGCTCTCATTGTGAGCGCATGAAGTGTGAGCGGGGAGCGTAACGCAGTTTCTTGAAGTGTCACCCGGCAAACCAATTTATAAGACGTTGTCACGTCAAAACTTATATGTTTATGTAGCATTTCTGGAGTCTCCCGATTAGAGAATATTTAATATTAACATAATTAGTCCATTAAATTACGACGACATTTATTAGTGTCATAATAAAATTATCTTTGACATTAAAATGTCCTAGATTCATAGTCACGATGTTGAAAATGACATGGCATCATTAGTATAACGATAAATTTAAAAATAAAAGCTCTGCCTATGAGACGTTTGAAGTTTGTCCACCATCTTTGTGAAATAAAATTGGATATTTGATCAGCAGCTCAAGTGTCTTTATAGCAGTTTATGGATTTTCAACGCCATGTTTGTGGAATCTTGCATCACAACTTTTTTATTTTATGTCATGTAATGTTGCAAACGGGGAAGCCGTTTGCAGCACCACAAGTTAAAAGAGAATTGGAGAGGAACCCGTAATGTTGCAAGCGGGGGAGCCGGTTGCAGCACTACAGGTTAAGAGACCTCAGGAGAAAACTAACCAACCTAAGAGTCCTACCTAGTGGATAGGATTCCTAACGGTTCGGTGAGAGAAGATTAAAACAGAAGACTAACCTTAGTATTTACACATTTATTTACACAACACGCACTGCACTTATAGTCAATTAAATCTTCAAGAGACGGAGAGAGAGAGAGAGAATTTTGTAGAAGTCCTTGGAAAGTTAGCCAAAAAGGGAGAGGGTAGCACTCGTAGAACCACGCTGGAGGCTGGCCGAGGATTTTCAATAGCCTGAGCTGGACCCGCCGATAGTGTGGCGCCAGCCAGGTAGCGCTAGGTGAGCGCTAGCGTGAAGACATCTGTCGACTGAGGTGGAGGCGCCGGCCCAAACCGGCCGACAGGCGCCGGTCCAAACTGGCCGACAGGGTTCGAAGTGAGCGCCAGCCCAGTGCTCTAGGGTAGGGGTCAGTGGCCCCAAAACAAGAGATCCTCCTGGAATCAAAGTTAAAGGAACCGGAGCCTCTCACCCTGCCTGTTACTCGACGCTCATGCCGTATACAGGACTCGTCCACGCAACCCTCAAATTCACACCGTCACATATTTAGGAAAAAAGGTGTCTTCCAGATCAGTTCCAACTCAAGACTCCCCAATTTTACAAAACAAGGATCGCTGATCCTGTCAAAATAAAACATTTCAAAAATTTGAATTTCATAACTAGAATTGTAAGTTGGCAGTGTTATCGTTAAAAGAGTCTGAATGTAGAGAAGCTAACAAAAAGGTTAGTTTCTCTACATTTCCCCCAAAACCCCAGAAAAATTTTCACTCATTGAAAATTTTGCAGGTTGAGAATAAGACCTTGACCATCCAGACAGATTCGCACACATCTTCCATACTCCCTCGCACGCACACTCAATCATATGACCATCCAGACAGATTCGCACACATCTTCCATACTCCCTCGCACGCACACTCAATCATAAGTTGGGGTTATGGTTCACAATCCATGATGACCATACTCCACAAGGAATTATCATTTGATTGTAACGAAGGCTTATTTTTTTAGAGTTAGGTGTCGTAACCCGCACCTTTTCGAAAACCCGATAAAAGTAAAGATAAATAATATTTACAAGTTAATATTTACACATATGGCCTAAGTAAGCCTTAAGACTTTTCAGAGATACGAGTATGAAGAGAAAAAGTAATTTTCTATTCAAATGAAGTTAATATTTAAATTGCAACGTGTGCAATTTGAAATATCAAAAGATAAAAGCACAATATAGGCTTTATTGGTATCTTAACCATTGTGCAAGCCTCTTATTATTAAAAAAAAAAAAAAAAAAAAAACAAGGGTATTACAAAAAATAAGCCAAAGGGTTTAGATTCTTTGTGAAGCATTAACAGGTACATTTGTACGTAAAAAAGAATTACACGAATACATAATCATAACATTATTATATACACCAAACAAAACGAAAACTATTACAACCTTCTTAAGAAAATAAAAACATAGATCAGCACTAGTTAAAAAATAGTAAAAAAGAAAAATCATTATTATATATTATACAAGTTAGCATATAATATATTTAACATGCCATCTACCTCTCGAACCGTTAGGGTCCTCCAAGACAAAGACCAAAGAAATGACTGAAGACGTATGAGAGCAGAGAGAGACTCCCGGAATAATATACACGTAATACCAGGTAGTAATAGAATATAATTTATATATTAGGCCAAGTGTTGATATGTACTACTATGTACTACGAAGAGTGTTCAGCTGTAAGTTAGGTAACTTACAAACTGTATGTGACGTACACTGAGAGGATACTCTCCTCCAGCTCGCCGTATAGTCTCCCAAACCCCAACTTGAAGGTGACCGTTAGGTTTTAACACCGCCAAGCGAAGAATGGGTGTAGGTTACAGAGGTAACCAGGTAGTAAGTGACTGTATGTAGGGGTGCGGTATTTATGTAGCCTGTGTACTGTAAAGTCAAGTATAGAGTAATGTATGGAGAATCGGAGTACGATAACCAAAAGAGAATCCAAAAATACCTAAGGTGTAAGCGATGGGTGGATACTTGTGGAAGTATCGATTTAGAATTTAGAAAAAGAAAGAAAACAAGTAACAGTAAAATAAGAAAATATAAGTAGTCAGGGGTGGATAAGTAAAAAGGTCGGGCGCCAAACTGTAATGTTGCAAACGGGGAAGCCGTTTGCAGCACCACAAGTTAAAAGAGAATTGGAGAGGAACCCGTAATGTTGCAAGCGGGGGAGCCGGTTGCAGCACTACAGGTTAAGAGACCTCAGGAGAAAACTAACCAACCTAAGAGTCCTACCTAGTGGATAGGATTCCTAACGGTTCGGTGAGAGAAGATTAAAACAGAAGACTAACCTTAGTATTTACACATTTATTTACAAAACACGCACTGCACTTATAGTCAATTAAATCTTCAAGAGACGGAGAGAGAGAGAGAGAATTTTGTAGAAGTCCTTGGAAAGTTAGCCAAAAAGGGAGAGGGTAGCACTCGTAGAACCACGCTGGAGGCTGGCCGAGGATTTTCAATAGCCTGAGCTGGACCCGCCGATAGTGTGGCGCCAGCCAGGTAGCGCTAGGTGAGCGCTAGCGTGAAGACATCTGTCGACTGAGGTGGAGGCGCCGGCCCAAACCGGCCGACAGGCGCCGGTCCAAACTGGCCGACAGGGTTCGAAGTGAGCGCCAGCCCAGTGCTCTAGGGTAGGGGTCAGTGGCCCCAAAACAAGAGATCCTCCTGGAATCAAAGTTAAAGGAACCGGAGCCTCTCACCCTGCCTGTTACTCGACGCTCATGCCGTATACAGGACTCGTCCACGCAACCCTCAAATTCACACCGTCACATATTTAGGAAAAAAGGTGTCTTCCAGATCAGTTCCAACTCAAGACTCCCCAATTTTACAAAACAAGGATCGCTGATCCTGTCAAAATAAAACATTTCAAAAATTTGAATTTCATAACTAGAATTGTAAGTTGGCAGTGTTATCGTTAAAAGAGTCTGAATGTAGAGAAGCTAACAAAAAGGTTAGTTTCTCTACAGTCACTTCTACTGTTTTTCCTTATTCTGAGCGTAGATTGTTCGTACATATCACAAGCTTCATATGTCTGAAACAAGACAATGATAGCTTTCCAAAAAATACCTCTTCAAGGAAGAAAATAAAAATTATGTGATAGATATTAATAGTATTAGTAAAGTGAATGCCACTATGCTGTGACACGATAAGGATCTATGCGTGGCGCTGACAAACATTAGCGCGTTTTAGCACCGTAAAACGCCATCTGGGTGTTTATGTTCGCACTATTTAATAATTCACTTCATATTATTTTAACCATCATGTGAGAATCTATTAAAACCATAATGATTCTCATTTTTACACTGATTTTTGCTACAACAGTCGGGCTGGGTTGATTTTGAATTATTTGGTACTCCTTCATCAGGGAATGAGCAAGAAATTCAATTTGTTTTTTTTTTTGTGCGTGCGCGCCGTTCAACGGGGCGCGCATATTCCATGATGAAGAACTATAAATTGCTGCAAAACCGGTCGGAACCCAGCAGCCCGGCCATTGTCGCTAAAATCTAGTGAAAAAATAGCTTTAATTATTTTTATAATTTATTTAATAATTTGTATGTCAATAACTGAGCAGAGTGTCACTTAGCTTTTTCTGCATGAATACTAGTCAGATTATCTAGACACGCAGTAGCGTGTCCAGCCAAAGTGTTTAAAAAAAACTGGCTACGCAGCGGCCGTGTGTAATATTACACGAACCATTTGGAGCTACTTTTGACCCCGTCACAACTCAAAAACTATTTAACCTACATCCACGAAATTTGGCATCTTTATTTAAGTTTCTTAGCTTATCAAGAATACAAAATTAAAAATAAATCAAGAAATTACTGAAATATCAGCGTTTGAAAATCGGGTTTTCATTGACTGATTCACTCACTGACTTATAGATCTAAATCCTAACCCACTTCCAGATGACCTAGAAACTTGATATTTAGCACCTTAGCGCTAAATATCATCAGAGTAACAGCTGTATACAAAGGAAAAAATCTATAAACTGAAAATTATTGATATTTAGGACCTACTATTGGCAAAGTAATTGTAAATTTAAGTAACTGAGACTCCACTAGATGGCGTTAGTGTCGCGAGGCGCTGCGTCTAGATCGCGGTAACAATATTTTCGATAGATTAACCATCCCATTTCTGATAGTATTGATATTCACACTGGTCCGTGGTCTCCATTCGGGGACTTTAGGGCCTATGGGCTAAATATTTAAGCGGGGCTCCCATACAGTACGGAACCCTCCGTGTTTTTGGTAGGTCATATTTTACAGGTGGGCTCAATTAAACTTTATCGAAATCGGCTAAGCCATTTTTCATAAATCAACAATCAAGTGCAAATTACTACATCGATCCATGGGATCTATTTGAATTATTTACACGGTTGAAGTCGGCTATGCCATTTTTTGCGAAAAATAATTCATCATCATCCTGCCCTTATCCCACTAGGTGGGGTCGGCACAGCACGTTTCCTTTCGCCACTTCACTCTATCATACGTCATCTCATCATCAACTCCTTCTCTCGCATGTCATCTTTCACACAATTCATCCACGCTTTTTTTGGTCGTCCTCTCCCATTTTGCGAAAAAAAATCATGTATTATTATTCGTAAGGAAATAAGGATCTGGGCCATTCTGTGTCATGAATATCCATAGACGTGTTATAAAGCAGAGACGGCGAAGCGGAACAACAAAAACACGGAGTAATCGCAACTTCGCCTCTTCCAGTCAAGAGTTCCGTATAATTAAATAGTGATTAAGGTTGCTGGGGCAACGTTCACACTGGGAGACTGCCACCGAGTAGGTACTTAATCTCAAAATGGCGCACAACATAGCTCATTGATAAAATTGTTTTCGCCAAAAATGGCGTGACCGACTTCAACAGTGTACAGAATTCAAATAGTTCGCACGGATCAATGTAATATCTATGTAGTAATCAGGTATCACAATACATTATTGTTGATTTTTCAAAAACGATTGAGCTGATTTCTATAAAATTTGAATGGGATTGATTGAACCTCTGAAATATGATGTATCAAATACATAAAAAATCATCAAAATCGGTTTGTAATTGGCGGAGTAATTGCGTAATGTACATACAAAACGTCTTATCAGAGTTGTGTAAAGGAGGCCTAAGTCCAGTAGTGGGTTTGTTATGACTGAAAAAAATGTTTAGGTGTAAGTCTGCGAGCAATGCGCTGGTTGCAAGTCGCTTCCAATCAGTGTTATTGGAGTCTTATGACCATCGATTACTTTACAGGGTTATTTCTAATCAATTAGCATCCTCTTAGGGGCTTATTCTGAACATCAAACTAACAACTTTGTTAGTTTTGATGTACAGTAAATGTAAATGTTCATCGATAATTTCGCCAATTGTGAACAGAATCGAAAAAATTCTTTTTTAGTACGAAAGGGTCCCCCGAGGTGGTCCCATTTAAATTTTCCATAAATCGGCTGAGCTTTTTTGATTAGTCAACAATAATGTAAGCAATTCTTGCGAAGTACCCGAATTTTGTCGATAATTTCGCCGTTTGTTATTATTTAATTCGAATGGGTATACTCTCAAGGAATTCCCATTTCAATTATACAGAAATCGGCTTAGCCGTTTTTGATAAATCAACAATAATGTAAGCAATTCGAGCGAAATAATCGAATTTTGTACACGATGGTAGGCGGTTTTGCCATTTATGCGAAAAACAATTATTGTTATGTAGTTAAATAATTTTGTATAAAGAGTAAAATTTCAAGTGTCCCAATATGAACCGAGTTCCAAGCAAATGCTTACTCTTGATGACGGATCCTTGCCGGGAGTCGGTTCGCGCATTAGCTCGCCTTATTAATTATAACTCTTTGATGACAGACGCAGTTTTATGCGAGGAAGTGAGAAGGTAACGCCTTAGGCTGACTTCACACTTATTCGGCAGAGCAGCACAAGGAATGCATAGTTTTGGGTGACGACATAGTACCTAATTGGTTCTAAAATATCAACGTGTTGGCCGAAAGAAAAGTCTTAGCGTTTGTACAACCAAACCAAGATGTGGCCAACGATTGGCAAGCAAGTGGCTAGCGAGGGTGCTGAGAGAAGCACCACCCTCCCAACATTGCCCCTCAGCTCGATAGCTGAGGCGTCCAGCCTCCGACAAGAGCGCAAGCTCGAGTCAGAACCCTCACTCGCGCCAAACACGGGGGGAGAAGAACCTGGATGATGATGATTAGTGTTTGTGAAGTTACTAAGTACAAAGTACAAGCTGCGCAGATCTCCACTTCTCCCGCTGCTGTAATTGGCTTATTTAAACGTGATACCTACTCATCACGTGGTGACTTGAATGAAATAAGATGTACCCTAATATTTATTTATTTATGATCTATATTTAAAAGGCACCATCGTTATTTTAATAGCAAATTCTAATATTCTTGTTTCTTTTTCACTACATGCATTTGAAAAAAAAAATCGGTCATGTGCGAGTCGGATTCGCGCACGAAGGGTTCCGTACCGTATGGGAGCCCCATTCCTCTTGCCGTTATTAATAGCGAGCAAAAAAACTCCTTAAAATAACGTTAATGGTGTATGGGAGCCCCCCTTAAATATATATTTTATTCTGTTTATAGTACATATTTGTTGTTATAGCGGCAACAGAAATACATCTGTGAAAAATTCAGCTGCCTAGCTATCATGGTTCATGAGATACAGCCCGGTGACAGACAGACAGACGGACATCGAAGTCTTAGTAATTTAGTAATAGGGTCCCGTTTTTACCCTTTGGGTACGGAACCCAAAAAAAAACGATAGTATAAGTTGCTATATATGGCGCCTTTTAAATGCGTGCCGCAACTTCCTGCGACGCGTCAAAGGAAGTTGTTGTGAAATGATTATATCGATGGATTTACATCACTCGATTGAAAAACTTAAGCCAGGATATTAACAGACAGACATAACATTTCTTTTTTTTTTGTTTAAGTTTTAGTACACGTATTCTTTTTTTTTAATTTTAGTCATAGTGGAAAGTGTTATTTAAGTAAGTTTTTTGCTAACAGACAGATAATAATATGCCAATAGATGTTCTACTTAAGAGCATCACGACTTTAAGCATCGCGTAAATGACCTACAAAGGAGAAGGAGGATGTAAATCCACCAACCGCTAACTGAGTCAGTGAGGTGAGCAAGTAAGTTAATAAAGGCTGGGTGGCTAGCCCTGGTGTCAGAGCTAGCATGGTGTGTATTGCTGAATGCCATTTCATGGTAGGCCTATGATCAACCTTGGATTATCAGTTTTATTCCTAGACCAATACGAGTCTATTTATGTTGTTCTCTATAGATCTATAGATGAGCAAAGGATGTCGTACATAAACGATATTTAAGATGTGTATTGTGTAAAGTATACACACAAGTACACATCCTTAACTCGTGTGTATGCAGCTTTATAAAGTTGATGGTGTTTTGTGAAGTTACAGCGCTCTTAGCGAAATCGTAAGGGTTATGGTTACAGATTCAATCATCATTAAAATTTGCAGCCGTGATGCGTTATGGGACATGTGAATGGGGTTTAATTAGCTACGCTTCCGTCATGAGAACTTCATTGCTTAAGGCAATTGTGAGGCGCCAAGTTGACAATACATAAACAATAAGCTGTTATCTACCTCTAAATATAATCCGATAACAATAAGCCCGATTACAGAGGCGCCAGCGTAAATTTAATAGCAATGTAAAAAGCGTTCTCTCTATCGAATGCCTAAAGTGAAAAAGAAACAGAACTATGCTATTTAGCTAATATAATTACGATGGCGCCTCTGTAATCGGGCTTAGTGTTATTTCATGTAATCAGCACTTCTATCGCTAGGATTACACGTTTTAGTTTTTACAGTTTTTTAAAAGACCTTAATGTTGTAACCCCCAAAAAGTCACATTTTTACGCAAAACCTCGGCTGATAAGTATACAATATACATAAATAACAAACTTTTCTGAAAAAAGTAAGGCGAGTGTACAATATTTTTTGCTCAAGCGATTGACATCAAAAACACAACATTTTGTTGCATTTTATTTAAGGGGTGAAATGCGTTTTCTCCCGGAACGTAAATTTTATCAAAAATGTACCGAGAATTTTCTGAATCTACTACAGAAAACGCGAATAGTCTAGTCGATTCAGAATCCTCTTAATGATTTAAAAAAATAGCCTTATCATAATTATACTGTCATAAAACTATTTACACTGATAGGTACTATTAAAATGAAGATAAATTGTTTAAGTTTTTTTTCGTACAACATGTCTTTGAAAGTTAGAAGATGTTTTTTACGAGTAGCTAATTTAAAAAAAATGTTTTTAAATGACTAATAATTCTTAAATGATTTTTTTTTAATGAAATATGTATTTCGAAGAAGTTCTTAAATATTATCTATACCAATATTATAATGAGGAAAGATTTGATTGTTTGTTTGAATCGAATAGGCTCCGAAACTGCTGAACCGATTTGAAAAATTATTTCACTGTTAGAATGCTACAATATCCCCAGTGGACATAGGCTATATTATATTTTCAAGAAAATTAGGGATCCTTACTATGTGTGTTCTTTAGCCATATATGCGCTATTTGAAACCAATTTATCTCAAGGAGTCACCTCGATAGTTCTCAGTCTATTAATAACTCATAAATTTTCTCCCATAACAAATATTCATCAACTAGTAAGTACATTATCCTGTATTGGTCCCACGACCGGCTCTACAGTAACAATGGGGCTCCATAGCGTCCTCGACTTGAGACCTCTCTACTAGAGAGCTTTGGGCCCCGAGTAGACAATGCTAGACAACTCTGTCCAAAATTATAAACTCCGTTCACATTTTGCTGACGATAAAAGTAAACTTTTTACATACTTACCTAACTGTTCAAAAAAAGCGTTCATTTATTAAAACACTCTGAATTTTGAAGCTCTTTTCTTGTGTTTGCGTTAGTAAAAGATGACATAGAACTACAAAAAAATAGAGCGTGGAGTCTCTCCACGCGGAAGAAGTGAAACTTCGACGCAACAGTGCTCTCATACCTCCTCCATGGTAGCGTTAAACGTTTAACGCAACCTTGTTGGAAGTCACATTAGAAGTTTTACTTCAATTAATTCTGTAAAATAAACCCAATTATAAAACCGACGCTTATTCATAATTATCAATAACACAGTCATGTAGCAGTGGATTGTTAAACTTCTGGTACAGTTTTTTTTAAATTGATTTAAGAACATTATTATAAAAAAACTCGCGAAATTAAAAAAATACCTTCGTTTCGTTCGTTAAAACTACCTATGTCACGTTATGTAAATATGAAACCATGGCCTTGCACACCTAGCACGGTAGGATAAAAAGATTTTTTTCTACTTGTAATGTCAGTTATCAATGTCAGTCCATACTTATTTCCTTTTGGAAGGGAGAATTGGTGGAAAGACCATGGGTCCCCTTGCTCTGCTAGGAGTGCTGGTGTTATGTTAGGTATGTCCTCTGAACTTTTATCTCTGCATTGCCTACTCAGGGCTAAGAGGGCACTAGAGAGCGTTTAGCGCCAATGACCCTAAATAACGGCACGTAACGCCTCTTTTGTTATCCTGAGAGGTTGTCAGGGGTGAAGGTTAATTTATTGACTAGCTTGATGAGGAAAAATCAAAGAAATAATATAACTAACGACTACACACTTCAAGCTTCTTGTATGCGTCGCTTTGTTTGTGTTCTCAGAGCCATTGGAGTTTAAAAGTATTGCTTTAGCAATTTTTTAGTAGATTTTTTTGTCATCGGTGATTTTTGATAGGTCCTCCTCCTATTTCCCTAAAAAAAGTGGGAAATTTGGTGTCGTGCAATTGATTAGCTGATTTTGATAACATTTTTTTATATTATCGAAATCGGCTGATAACATTAGTTAAGTATTAAAACTCTAGCCGTCCTATCACAAAAGTTTACGCACGCTTTAGACAATGTTTAACAGTACAAATTGCACGGTTAGACGGTGCTTCAAGCGTGTTTAAATCTTTTATGGTAGGGCGTTACCAAGATCAGCGAGTGAACCAAATCGGTTTGAAATATAGGCTTATGAAGATTCAGTTGAAGAGATGTGTCGCGCCTGATCTGAGCTTCTCATTTTAAGAAACACTTATACACATAGTTAACTGTACAGATATCATTCATTTTGGCAAGCTTTCTCTAACCGACCTCCGCGCGGCGCGACCGACCGCGCTTTTCAAATTAAGAATGCGATCTCCTTTTGTTTTCACAATAAGATAAAATTTCTCTCTTGCGGTGAATTTAAATATTATTAGGTGAATTTTAATGTTTATTTGTAAATAGCCTCGTGGTGCTTATTAATTTCAACATCTAACCTCTACTAATAGTGAACCTAAGATAATTTAACTTCGGTGCAATTACTAAAAGAACAATATCAGTGGAGTTATATCATCACTGTTTTAACTCTTAATGAGATTCATGTTTACATTTTTCTTGAAACGTTCTAAGTTAACTCCTTGAAATACCTTGTGATATAAAATAAAAAAATCTTTAAAAATATTGTAGGTACATTGAGCCAAATATAATATTATTACATACAAAACATCTTTATTTTATACAAGCTTTTACCTACGGCTTCGCTTACGTCATTCTTTGATTTTATGCTATCTTATAGGAAATTTATCTTGTTTATGCATAAACTATATCTATACATTTTCAACGCCATCTTGCGGTAATAATTTCATTGGGTGTTTTCCTTCTTCTATGACTGAAAATCTGCAGACAATGTCACCTATCTTCCAGAAATGTTACGTATTAAACTAGTATGAAGTTTCGTATGGATATGGATAAGTTGGTAAGCTAAAAAAAATGTTTTGCCTCTTCTACGGGAACCACGAAATTTATCGGGATAATAAGTAGCATATGTTATTATCTGCCTTACAAACTATTTTCATGCCAAAATTCAAGCCAATTAGTTGCTCCGTTGCTTCGTAAAAGAGCAACAAACAAACACACTTTCGGGTTTACAATATTAGTAAGAAACTAAGTATTGTTTACTAATTAACAACTCAAATCTTCTGCAGCCAGCGTCCAGCAGGCTCCCTCCGTCGTATCGGACAGGTTTACGCTCGGGAGACTGAAAAACAACGATAGCTTTGTGAAGCCGTCTTTTGTCTCAAACGAGATGCTTATCGGACGTTTACTCGTTTACCTCCGCTTTGGGGGCCCGCGCTGAGATTCGAAAGAAAAGGTATTTAAATCATTTATTAGGCATAATAATATTAGGTATTACTCGTATAATGTGGCGCTCATACTTAGAGTAGTTTGACTGAGTGTTTGTCAGCGATCACCGAAGTTAAGCAACGTGCCGAATGGTCAGTCTTCGGATGGGTGACCGCTTGTAGCATTTTCAAAAGAGCGCTACCATGGCTCGGATGCCATGTCCCGGTCCCGGTTGTTTTAACCGTTTAGTCATGTCAGAGGCATTCAGGTGTCTTTAAAAACTCTGACATAGATAGATAGATAAACTCTTTATTGCACACCAAGAAATAAACAAAAAGGAGAAACAAAGATACATAAACAGTGTAACAATGGCAAATGACATCAGGACTAACCACCCGGCCTATACGAACTTACTTTTTTACTCGTATAATTTCAGAAATCTTTGTTTTTATTTTATGCAGTAAATATTACTGTGATTTGTATTTTGTAAGAGTAAAATGGTAAAAATATCTTAATAAAGTAGGTATTTTATTAACTAAAAACTATGTTGATAACATCAGCTTTTTCAAATATAGCTATTGCATTAACGCCTTATATTGCATTAAAGATCTGATATCACAAACAGACACACTGATAAAGAAACATACGCCATTTTGACAAACTCTCCTTCTGAAAATTTTAAAAATAAGTGAAGTTTCCGAAGCTATTTATTAGCTAATTGTCTAATGTAAAATAAAACAAAAACAAAGATATCTCATATGATAATTTTGCATGAAATGAATCTGGCAAAAGATACAATATTATAATATAATAATTATTTTTTAACTGACCTCTTAAAAGGAAATTCTCACGTCAACAGTACGTTATTTTTTTTCCGAACAATAGTCACTGTAAAAAACATTCTCACGTCAACAGTACGTTTTTTTTACATCCGAACAACATGTTATAAAAAAATCATACTGAACCCCGACAACAGCAGAGCGCTCGCACTTGCCTGTCTTATAATAACCCATCATGTTTATCACGGCGTAACCAGAGGCTTCTGATGATGTCTTCATAACAAAGACTCTTGTTCCGCGTTTTGCCGGCTTTTGCATAATAACCAACTGCAGAAAAAGGAACGTAATCTATCTGTAAAAATAAAGTAAAAGTAAAAAAGCCTTTATTTCCAACTACATGCAGTAATACATTATTTTTTACATTATTTTGACATTGCTATTATTATGTACATTATTTCAAAATTATTTTCATCACATTACTTTAATATTATTATTTTATGTCAATTTATATTATAACCAATAGTAATGTCCATTATCCTATAACTAATTATGTGTCAATTTGATGTTTCTGTCAAGTTCAATGTAGATGTCGCCATATTGGCGTAGGCCTCCCCCAGCTTCGACCATTGCTTTCTTCTCTTGCTGTCCTCGTCCATGTTTTCCCAAGTATTTGAGTAAATTCATCTTCCCATCGTCTGTTCGGTCTTCCTCTTTTCCTCTTCTGTTCTCTTGGTATCCATTCCGTCACCTTCCTAGTCCATCTATTATGTTCCATTCTGCATATATGTCCTGCCCAATTCCATTTTAGTGTTCTTATAGTTCTAATTATGTCTCTCACTTTGGTTTTGTTTCGAATTGTTTTGTTGTTGACTCGATCAGATAGTTTTATACCTAACATACTTCGTTCCATCTTTCTTTGGCACACTTCTAATCTGTTTTCATCCTCTTTCCTTAGGGCCCAAGTCTGGCAGCCATATAATATGAGAGAAGGCATAATGGCAACATCATAAACTTTTCTTTTAAACTTTTCTATCTATATTTAACATAATTAACTAACTGTAAAAATGTAAGACAATTCTATCTTTATTTAAAATAATTAACCAGCTGCAGGAAATTGAGAAAATTCTAACTGTATTGAACACAACTAACCAATCTCCTTCTTCTCTCTCCTTCTTGCGGCGGCGTCGTGTGTCGGGTCGTTCTCTTCCCTCAAATATGGTCGAGGAGAGCGATGGCTGGCACATGCGTCACACTCGTGATCGGGTGCTGCATGCGGGTCGCCGGTTTGCTCGCGGCATTCACGCAAAGCACTGGAACTACTAACTTAGACTAAGATTTAAACTAACCTCTCTCTATTGTATAGTCGAATTCTTTAAAATGTAACTACTCAACAAAGGGCACAGACCCTGGAGTCTGTGGATCAATAATTTAAATTATAAAAAAAAAAAAAAAAAAAAAAAAAAAAAAAAAAAAAAAAAAAAAAAAAAAAACACAACTAACCATCTGCTGAAAGTAAAGAAAGTTCTATGTATATAATTTTAATCCACGAGGATCTATTTTCATGTGTCATTGCTGACATGTCGCAAACTTACTTCAAAAATTGTTGCATAACAATGACCTTATTTTGCTTCAGAGGAATATTATGCTATTACCTACTTCTAGTATTTAACAAGCTTTACATTCATAGTACGCTAGGATTTCCTATGACAAGTGAATTACTACACGTATGACTACTTTTATCATAATTATTTTTCGCAAAAAATGGCAAAACCGCCTTCCATTGTGTACAAAATTCGAATATTTTTCTACATTATTGTTGATTTTTCAAAAACGGGTCAGTCGATATCTGTAAAAATTAAATGGGGCTACCTCGGGAGTATACTCTTCCCAAGTAAAAAAGAATTTTTTGATTCGGTTCACAATTGGCGGAATTATCGATGAACATACACAAAAAAAAAATACACAAAGACGAACATAGAACCTCCTCCTTTTTAAAATTCAGCCTTTGTTCAATTGACTTCGAACCGAAAATAGGGAACGTAATTACATGTATATATTGTAGACGTGTGAACCTTACCTGGAACAAATTTTGGAGTTATAAAGAAGCTCTTAAGTCTAATCTTCCAATACATTTAAAGAAAAAAATTCTTGACTCGTGCATCCTACCATGTCTCTCATATGCTTCACAAACATGGATTTTCAATAATTATACAAAAAATAAAATAGCAACCACGCAAAGAGCAATGGAACGGAGTATTCTAAAAATAAAACTAAAACACCGAAAAAGGAACAAAGACATAAGAATCACCACTAAAGTCATCGACGCTCTACAACACTGCAAAAGGCTAAAATGGAAATGGGCCGGCCACATAGCACGCATGAATGATGATAAATGGGCAAAGAAGTTAACATTGTGGAACGGTCCCACAGGCAAGAAAAGCAGAGGCAGACCAGCGGAGCGATGGCTTGACGAAATCGTAAGACTAACAGGAAGAGACTGGATAGGAAAGGCAAACAACAGAAAAATGTGGAGAAAAACGGAGGAGGCCTTTACTCGTTGAGAGGTCCTTAATATTTGCCACTTATACTTAGTTAAGTTTTTTATAGTTTAGTGAAATTTGCATGCTAGAGTTAGATTAATTAAGTAGGTTAAGAACAACTCATTGTTTAAATCTTATTAAGGAAAATATAAGGCTTTTTTATTTATTTATTTATTTATTTTGTTATCAAAATCACATATTCATCAGCCATAGGACGATCACTGTTGAACATAGGCATCTCTTCTGGAAATGCAAGGGTAAAACATTAAAAAGATATTTTAACTACAATACGAAAGTCTTTCCGAGCGTCTGGTGGACGCGACGCGAGACCAAAATGCTGTTGTTTATTTGGCTCAACGCATAAGCATTGCCATTCAGCGTGGCAATGCTGCCAGCATGCTGGGCACGCTGCCAACTGGCAGCGGGTTTGAGCATTTGGATTATCTTTAGACCTTCAAGGGTTTCTGGATGATCCAAATGCTTGTTATGTAGTTTTAGCATATAAGTCTTGTATTTTGTAGTGACTACAATATATCTCAGAACATTTAAATCAGTAGACTGTAAAATACCAGAATGGTAGAATAGGTAGGTGTACCGATTGCGGCCACTGACCCGGTTGTGGCCATTTGTTAACAAAATTATTGCATAAATAATAACAATAAACAATGTAATACCGTAAAATATTGTTCGTCTGAATCTACATGTTAGAAATTTAAAAAAAGAATATTATTTTAACATGAAGATGTCTTTTTAATCCTTAAAATTCAAAGTGGCCACAAATGGTACTAAGAGAGCCACAACCGGTGAATCTTCCCTACAAAGAGTCACAGGTAGTACGACGGTAGTATAAATAACTTTTCCGATCGGATGAGAGAACAATTGAAGTTGTCCGATCGTTCGACCGATACTCTGCAAAAACAAGCAAACGGCGACGGACGGAAATAGGTAAAGTTTGGGAGACAAGGGAAGAGTTTATTACATCATCTTCTTCTTCATTTTTGACCGACGAACCAAACCGGAGGAGGTACTCAATTCGACGCGTATATATTTTTTATGTATAACCACGCATAAATTTTTTCGTAGTAGTCCGATTTCAATAATTCTATTTTTATTAAAAAGAGTACACTTCGAAATTGGTCCAATTAAAATTTCATTGAAATCGGCGAAGCCATTTTTGATAATTCAACAATAATGTGAAAAATGTAACATCGATCCGTGCGAAATTTCCGCGAATTCTGTACAAGGGTGAAGTCGGTCATGTTATTTTTTGCAAAGAATAATTATTAGTCCGTGGCTTAATGTTGATAATACCTATAATAAACATATATATACATATGTTTGACTGCCTCGGTGGCTCAGTGGTTAGTGATCCTAACTTCTGTGTCAGAGAGGCGTGGGTTCGATCCCCACCCAGGGCAAATATTTATATGATGAACATTAGTGTTTGCTCTGTGTCTGGGTGTTATTTAGTTACTATTTATATAAGTATGTATTTAAAAATAAGTATATCAGTCTCTGGCAGCCATATCACAAGCTATGCTTAGTTTGGGGTCAGAGGCCGTGTGTAAGATATCCCCAAAATATTTATTTAAAAGTATATAATAGCGATATGTTTTTGTACGTTTAGATTCTGTCATAATTTTACTATCTCAAGTAAATTAATTTCGTCTATGACCATTAACTCGCATCCATATTTCATCATCACATCAACATCTCTTCAGCAATGGGAAGACCACGGATAGACAAAGCTGGCACTTAGAACACACTCATTCACGCAGATTCTAATCTTTTCAACCGACTTTCAACAAGGAGGAGGTTCTATGTTCATCTGTGTGTATGCTTATTGACATTTTCGCCATTTGTGAACCTAATCAAAAAGATATTTTAGGTGGAAAAGGTATACTTCCGAAATGGACCAATTTAAATTTTATCGGAACCGGCTGAGCTGTTTTTGAAAAATCAACACTAATATGATACGTCAATTTGAGCGAACTATTCGAACTTTGTACACGACGGAAATCAGTTTTGCCAGTCAGTACAACTTTGTACACGACGGAAATCAGTTTTGCAAAAAAAATCTCCTAAAAATGCAAAATACGATGAGATTAAGTCCAATTAATTCAATACTGCAGATCTCGATATAATATTTAGTGACTAAGTTCGAGGAAATCGATATAGAATTTGCGTTAACTGATTTCTTAATTAATATGCAAGTACCTCCTCTACTTTTATCGCGACAAAACAATGAAGCTAATTTAATAATTTTAAGTCTTATATTGGTTTCCGTATCTTCTTTAACAAAGGTTTCGCTAAAGCATAGTATATCCACCTCCGTACCATCTTCTGCAAGTTCAGTTAAAGATATTTCTAGAATGTCTAGCTTATTACATAGTCCGGCAATATTTTGCTGCAAAATGGTCAAACTGTCCTTATTGTAGTTAATCTCATCAATGTTTATAGTGTTTTTACATGGTTTGTCATCATGAGGAAAGAAAAAAACAATTTTTGACTCTGACGTCCATTAGATTTTGTACAATCATTATCTTTTGGACATTCAATAGTATCACATTCATTAGTGGAATTCAAAAAGTCAAATTACAACTGTTCGATTTCAAATATCAACCTAGATGCAATCAATCCACTTTGTGGCAATTTTGAGTTCAAATTTCGATATTGGTCGTTTTTTTATTATAAGTACTTACATTTGTTGTAGTTTTTCAGTAGTCTATTGAATTCGAAATTGAGTTCATTTACATTTAAAATGCTTTCTGGTTATATATTTGTTTATTCGGGCAACTTCTATTTAATTTTACTCCAAAATCTGAGCTCATCAATATATTTTCATCATCTTCATCAGAAATTGATAGAGCATCGAAAGACTTTTCTGTAGGTATGTTTGGTTTATGAGGCTTGCGTATTGTTACATTTCGTAGAGATAACTGAGCGTTTTTTTTTTGTTTTTTGGGAGTTTGCTGCTTCGTTTTGACACGTACACATTCAGCACATTTCCATTCATCTTTCTTTATCACTTACATTAAGTTAAATTGTTTTTCTGATCTATTTGAGCATTGTATGTGGTAGCTATGCTTACAATAGAAGCTACACAAAAAGTGCCTATCAGAGATTGGTTGCTTACATTTAAAGCAGTTTGGATCCATTATAAATGCAAAATAAGAAGTTTACCTCTAATTCGATTGGCCATTTCCAAGATCAGCATTTTTGTATATAAAAATACATGTACAAATAATGCACATAAATTGCTCGTTGAAAAGTAAAGTAATACGTATTTCAACCGTCAATTTTATTAGCGTACGTGAAGTTCTCCGTACCGTATTTTATTAAACTTGAAATGATGTCCCTGGTGTCTATCTATATATTCGAAATATGTACATTTTTCAAAAAGCACCCTGACTATTTTAACAAATCGTCTGACAAATCGCTCAAAATTAGATCACAATACAGACATAAACTCGTGGGATCAAAGTACAATTTAGCAATGCATACTTAGTTCCAGCCCGTATTCTATGGCTATAAAAATATTTAATAAACTGACAAATAATCTAAAAGATATCGAAAAGGAAAACTGTTTTATAAAACAACTAAAAATTATTCTATTATCCAATGTCATTACACATTAGACGAATTTTTTAACGATAATCTAGAAAACACAATAATAAATCGTTCCAATACGAATCATACTAATAATAAAATTGCCATACCCTTATCAGGGTCATATGTATACCTATACAAAACATGTTAATTAAGAACCGCATGTAAATTTCATATGTTGCAATAAATGTTTTGACTTTGACTCATATCTTGATTTTTAAACTGTTGAAGCTGATACTGGGATAAAAATGACCATCAGCTCCCAGTCCACAGTATCGAGGTATCGACAATTTCGTTTCGTCACTTCGGCTCTCGCTGATTTGTTAAACAATTTCCAACTTTGTAACAATCCGGCGCAAAAAACTGGGACGAATAATCCGAATAATTTGGGACATCGGGCCTTGTCGGAAGTCTGTAAATATGTGCGAGCGGAGTGCGGGATTAAATACCTTTACCCAGTTTTTTTCAGCTTCTAATACAGTCTGTTGCTTAACATTCTTGCTATTTTTACTGGACATACAAACCCTTTACAACCGGCTCAATACATTAGTGAGAATTAACAACAGTATTGGCGAAAAATCCATATTGATGTTGTAAACGCAGGGTTAACTTATGAACGACGTATTCTATGAGTACTTCCGTGTTGGGCTCGATGGCATTTTTGGCTTTAGCAAAATTAGCGTTGACGTAAACCGTGTGGTTTAGGAATTTTGCCCATTTCGCCAATAATTACTTTTACTCACTTCCTAAAACGAACTCTAAAACCATCAAACCCTAAATGTTAGAAAACGATCACAAAGAAAAAGTCAAAATTGGCAGTTCACGATGGCATTCAGTTAAAAATGCCACTTTTGCTCACACATTTTCAAAACAAACGCTGAATGTGATCGTAATTGGCGTTTTTAACTGTTAATATTGCTATCAGTTGGTAGTAGGCTACCCGAACGCACTTTATAAGGCAAATATCGGGTCGTAAATATATTTAGGTATACTTAAACAAAAACTAATTATCAAAATCCGTTCAAAATTGGCGGGGTAATCGCGTAACATAATAAAATAAATAAATCAAACATACAAACAAAAAAAACGTCTTTTTTTTAACGCGGATAAGTCTCCAAGCTTGACCACCAACTCGCCTGATGGTAAGCGACGTTGTGGTCAAAGATGAAGTACGCAGACCTAGAAGATACCTATCGATCACTCCCCTACTTACAGTCCCCCTTAGTTTACAATGAGTTGAGATGTCGCCAGTGGCGGGATAATTTCGCCTCGGATTGAAACCGCCGCCAACACCTGAGGCGTTGTCAAACTGACAGATGGATTTTTTGGGCTTAGGTACGTCGCATTATGAATAAAGAAAACAGAGTGCTTTATTACCCGACTGCCAAGGAAGGGAATTGTTTTCGCGCGTATCTTGTATGTTTGCAAATATTTTCATTTCCACGTATCTTCGAAAGGGTTGGAAAGAAATCGATAATTAAGGTACCGTTAGGTTTGTTTCAAAACCCAAGTGTCACTCAATAGGTTTTTAAAAACTAAAAACAAAATGGCGGATTTTCGACGCCAATTTTATTGTAACTAGTTTAATCATTTTTTTGCCAACCAAACTTATCGATTAGCGTATCAAAATACAGTACAAATACAATTACAAGGAAATACCAAAAATATACCTTGTTTTTCATATAGGTATTTAAATTTAACTAAGAAAATATAAAAGCTTTTTAATTCCAAATCGGAAATATTTTCACAGACAACCGTACAACGTACTTCCAAAAATGAGGAGGTTCTAATAATATAATATGTTCTTCTGTACTTTTCTTTGTGTATGTTCATCGATTTGTTCGCCAATTGTGAACTTGTGTTTTTGAAAAATCAACAATAGTAAAAAAAATGTACCTACAACCCGGTCAGAATATCTGTGCACCTCGCTGGAATGCGGCGCCTCTCCCGCTTCCCTTGTCACCTCTCCGCGCACTCCCCGGTGCGACAGTATGGTTAGCATCTTCGATGCCGATACACGTCCCGATAATAATTTACGTCCGGACGGTATACTAGACGTCCGGTAATGTATATACGTCCCGATAATTCGAAATGACGTCACGAAGTCAGGTGCACAGATATTGTGACCGGGTTGTACTTACCTATGCATTAATTTGAACGAACTATTCGAATTTTATACACTATTGAAATCGGTTGTGACATTTTAAACGAAAAACAATTAGGTACATCAACTTTGTTTCAATCAATGCTAAGAAGATATTTTATATTCACCTTAGTTGGATAGATAGATATATAAATAACAAAACACATATAATAGAAAGCTTGTTAGAAGAACATAATGGTATTCAAGCAGTGTGTCTGTCCGAAACATGGATCAAAGAGGAACAAAAAGGACTAACACATATCCCCAACTTCAGATTTGCTGCCGGTTATTATAGAAAAAAACACAGAGGCGGTGGTGTTGCTATCCTACTCCGAAATGATATAAAATTTGTGGAGCGAATAGATATCGAAGAACTATCAATTGAATGTACTGTTGAATGCTGTGCCATAGAAATCCCGAGTGAAAATATATTATTAATTGACGTATACCGTAATAACCATGACGTTGAAACCTTTTTTAGTTTTCTTGACTCACTGATGAGTAAAATTAAAAAAAATCTGTCAAAAAGCCATGTCATTATTGGAGGAGATTTTAATATAAATAAGTACGAAAACTCTAATCAATACAAGCGATTAATCAACACCATGTTAGAGCACAATTTACACCAAAGAATCTCAGAAACCACCAGGAAAACACATAAAACAGCTACATGTATAGACCTCCTATTTACAAATTACTCCAATAAAGAAGACATAATAACTGTTAATGATTATGGGATATCGGACCATAAAGCCCTATACTATGAATTCGAATCAATAAATAAACTTGAACCCAAAACTTCACAAAATATTATAACGAAAAGAACTTTTAATACCAAAAATATTAATCTTTTTAAAGCCGCGCTCCAGAAAATAGATTGGAACGAAATTATAGTACCCACTAAAAACGTTAACGAAAACTATAACAACTTTGATTTAAAAATAAAAGAACTCCTTAATAAATACATACCTTACAAAACAATAAAATTAAAACAAAACAAAACTCATAAATGGATGACTAAAGGTCTAAAAATCTCATGTAAAAATAAAAGAGTACTGAAAACACTATACAATCAAACAAATAGTCAAACTCTTAAATCATACTGCAAACAATATGAAAAACTTCTAAAAAAATGTGTTAAAACTTCAAGAAAATATACTAATGTAAAAAGAATGCATCGATCTAATAACAAAATAAAAACTATGTGGTCAATCATAAAAAGTATTACCAACAAAAATACAAACAATAAAATTAAAAATATTGAACTTAATGATAACAATAATACCATTAGAGAACCTCAGCAGGTAGCAAATATATTCAACAACCACTTTAGCTCTATTGGCAAGCCATCAAACATTTTAATACATACAGCATCAAGCACATCTAACAATAACATTAGTAACAATAACAACAGTAACAATTACAGCATTAACAATAATAACAGTAACAATAACAGCAGTAACAACAGTAACAAAAACCATAGTTACAATAGCAATAGCAGCAACAACACAACCCAGTGCTCCCACGTAAACTCTATGTTCCTTTCAATGGTGACTGAAAAAGAAGTGCTAAATATAATTAGGAAACTCCCCAACAAATTAAGTTGCGGTCCAGATGATATACCTGCAATTTTAATTAAATCCTGTGCTCACGAACTCACACCAATAATCACAGAATTAATCAATAAGTCTATTGAAGAGGAATGTTTTCCTGAACAACTAAAAGTCGCAAAAATAAAGCCAATACTAAAAAAAGGTGGTAAAGCTAACAACGTCAGTAGCTATAGGCCAATCGCATTACTTCCGACCGTCTCAAAGATATTCGAGCGCGCAATCTCAAATCGTATATACAGCTTTCTAGAAAAATATAAACTTTTAAACAAAAATCAATTTGGATTCAGAAAAAACTCTTCAACAACACTTGCTATGTATAATTACATACAGGAAATATTGAACAACATGCGAGAAAAATGTTACTCAGTTGGCTTACTTCTTGACATGACAAAGGCCTACGATAAAGTATCACATAGTATACTTATAAAAACCTTATATAACATAGGAATTAGAGGTAAGCCGTTAAATTGGTTAATCTCCTATCTTTCTAACAGAAAGCAATTCGTTCAACTTGAACACTACCAACAAGATACAGGTGCCATAAAATCTGTACAATCCCATCTACAAACCATAAACCACTCCATCCCCCAAGGGAGTGTATTAGGGTGCATACTTTTCCTCATATACATAAACAACTTACCAAAAATAACAAATACACCCTGCATATTATTTGCAGATGATATTTCACTCCTATTCAAATGCACCTCAGATCCTGAATCATATACACACATAAAAAACACATTTCTTGACATCACTTCATGGCTGGCAGTACATAACCTCGACATCAATACCAATAAAACAAAACTTATACAATTTGTCCCACACCAAAAAAAACCACTACAACTGACCGAATTAGCCACGGCTCTTAAATTAAAAGAAACTAAAAATTGCACACTATTAGGACTCGATCTCGATACCAACCTCACATGGAAAGATCATGTAGCAAAAGTCAAATCCAAGTTATCACAATTTATATACGCCTTAGCAAAACTCAAAACCAATACCAATTCAAATACTGCTATCACTACATATTACGCATATGCATATTCATGGCTTCGCTATGGAATAACCTTATGGGGAAATAGTACTGATGCTGACCAGCTATTTATTATGCAAAAAAAATGTATACGCATTATCGTTAATATCCGGCAAAGAACAAGCTGTAAACCCTACTTCAAAGAACTAAATATGCTTACCGTACCGTCTTTACATATTTATGAATCCGCGTCTTTTGTAAGAAAACATTCACATTTGTACACACCGGAAACGAATCCCCGCAGAAAATATAAATTTAAACTACCAGAACCGCGTCTAGAAATGTTCAAAAAAGGTCCTCTGTATACGTCAATTAATATATATAACAATATCCCTAATGATATAAAGAGAGAAACATCATTTAAAAGCTTCCAAAATAAACTCCGTCATTACTTAGTACAAAAGTGTTATTATAATCTAAACGAATTCTTTGAAGATAAAAATTAACTTACTACTTTTAACTTATTAACCATTGCAATGTACCTAACTAGTCTTATTTAAGAATATTTAATTATTTAACTTAGGATTCGCATGATAAGTAAGTATTTTTAAGTACCCATTACATTAGATAATAATTATGCTATGCCCTATTAAACAGGGTTCACATGTACACCTCTGAATAGTATGTATTAGATTTAAGCTCTAATTTGTATTTTTCATGTGTATAATGTTTGCATAAATAAATAAATAATAATAATAAATAATAATAATAATAAATTCTTTATTGTTCACACCATATAATATAAACAAAGAAAGAACAATTTAAAAAAACTAGTGGCAACAACAGGCGACCTTATCACTAAAAGCGATTTCTTCCAGGCAACCTTAGGATGGAGAAAAGAATTTGAAGATAAAAAAACTTAGTTGTATATCTCTAAGCAGCGCCGCGCCTAAAACTATCTGTCTTGACCTCAAACTTAAAATTATTGCCAAGATGTCTTTGAAAACTGAAATAATTTACTTTGTTTTAATTTATTTAATTAAAGTGCTACATTTCTAGTTAAAATATATCAATATAGATGTTCGTCTGACATTGCAATAAATTAAAATCACTGCTAAAATTTCATTTACTTATTGTACGAGAAACTTTGAGACTACATTACTCTTCACTGTAAGACTTTTACCTGATTTATACTACTAAAATGTCTAAAATCCTACTAATATTAAAAACGCGAAAGTTTGTGAGTATGTATGGATGTTTGTTACTCTTTCACGCACATACGTATGAATCGATTTGGATGAAATTCGGTATGAAGGTAGCATAGACCTTGGATTAACACATAGCTTTTTATCTCGTGTTTACGCGGGTAACATCGCGGGGCGCAGCTAGTATCTACATAATTAAATATTGCTGATGTCATTAGGTATTGCTATGGTTTATTGTTTATTATTTTTACAGACAACAGCTAGGTTAGTTAATAATAAGGAAGAAACATCTAGTTGTACTAACTTAGACGACTACTTAGATATTTCTTATCAATTACCAAAATGCATTAACGTTAAGTACTGGTTGTCTTTGGATGGGTGACGGCGGATGGTTTATAACTATCTCGTGGCTTGTCAACATGGCTCAAATGACACATTACCTTACGTCTACGTTAAGTATAGGCCGAATCACACAAGTCGGCGGATATATATAGTTAGCTAAAAGCCGCGCAATCCCAATCCTGACTGATGCTCACATAAAGCAGCGCGTTGATTTGATATTGCGCAGGTTGTAGCTAACTTTACATCCGCCGACTCGTTTAATTTTGCCTATACCGTTACGTAACGTATCGTACGCACCGAATCTTCTTACCGTTTCAGTTAGTTTCAGGTGGTTTATAAACTTTAACACCAAGGCTAACAAACTTACTTTCGTTTTCTTCTTCTTGCTCTTCTTTATCACAGCCATAGGGTGTCATAGGCTTACCCTATAAGTAGATTGATTTTTGGATAACAGTTGTAGGGTAATAAAGAATTAGAATTTTTATTGACCTTATAACTACGTATGTTACATTAGGTACGTCAAATTTACAAACAAAAGAAAATCATAATTATATTAATCTTAGCAGTCTGACAAAAATATACGCTGATATAATTAGCAAGTAGTCAGAATTTTAGTAAGAATTCCCAACAACACAATTTCCAACATCACACTGTGAACTAACATTTTAAAGCTTCAATCTCTTTACTTTAATAGCCTCTAGAAGTAGTAACCATTAACTTAGCTACAACAACTGCGGTTCAAATGTTCTTTTTACATCCAAAAGCTGCATATAAACATCTAACAGCTACTCGTTTAAAAAGCCAAGAAACTGGCAACGTGCCAAGGAACAAAACAATAGCAATTTTTTTGAGAAACTTAAAATTAAACTCAACAATCTTCGATGACGTTAAACTCATCACAAATTTCAAATTTCAACACTCATAATCATAATCATTTAATTCTTAACTGCATAGCTAGCCTTAAAAACCTCCATTACATTTTACGTGCAAACATTATCAGCAACATTTCAAGAACAAAGAAACCCCAAAAGCCGAGTTTAAACAACAAAGACATGTAAAATAACCACAAAAACACCGATAGTAACTGACTCCAGACTATCGCAGGACTACAGAAAACGCTGCGAGGTTTTCCACTCAATAATAAATGAGACGACCTAACTTCGCGCCTGTACCGACACTCCAGTTTCCATGTGATCCACTTCTGAAAAATCTTATCTCGGGGTCTATCCACTCAAAAATCGACCTTAGCTGTTACATTTAAGAATTTAAACTAGTTTGAATTAAAAACAGGGTTGATTCAAAAGATCTGACGCGATCCGTTGAATTAGACATGTGTTAAAAGCTTAATGCACTTAATAGGCAAGTGCCCGAGGAAGGGGCGGTGCATCTCAAAGTATGTTTTCTGCTAACAATGTTGGTTTTATTATTATCAGGTCTATTGCTTACTTTCTTGTTCGTTAGACTTTAAATGCAAGGCTATTAAGCAAGAAGGGTACCTAAGTTCTGAACATTTTAAAGTATTTCTTGAATGCTATTTTCTTTCGAGAGACATCGTTTCAGATGGTTAAAACTTTGTACGTTTATACATTTTAAAATAGCCTCACAATTTTTCGATGGAGTAGTAGTATTACTAGTACGAATATATTATTCTATTCTATTGTAATATCTTACTCTACGGAATAGAGCCATGATACATATTATACAATTAAAATCGGTCTTCTTAACTGCGTGTGTGGTACTTTTTGGTTTATGTAGCTTTCAACTCAGATATAAGTAACTGGCATAACTGCAAAACAATTCAAACAATATTGTTTATGTTTTTTTATGACTCCAAACCACTTTGTTTTAAAAGTGATATTTTCTGCAATTTAAATTTGTTAGACGCTGCAAAAATTTCAGAATTGGAAGTATCTGTCAAAGATATTATTCATTTTAGTTTTTTAAGTAGTAAAAGAAAGGAAAAAACTTTATTTACCTTTTTCGCAAAAAGCTTTTAAAACCTCTTCTTTCATGAAAATTATTTGAAAATGGACTAACGATATTTGAACTAAGTACCCCAATTTGGAAAACAATTCAATAAATTAAACAAGAACACTCACCAAGGGCTAAAAATATCTAGTTTTAAAGCTTCCTACTATCCAGACTTAAAGCATAAATTTTTCTCCATATTTCAGAATACAAAACGGAGGCCAGGCAGGTGAATCCAGCGCAACCACGTTTCTGCGGCAGCCTTTATTGCTGTCAATTGATTCACTTATAGGCAAACGTAACAATATTGTCTGGGATTATTTTTAAATTGGTTGCAGTGGTTCCAAAAGTTATCGAAAACATCTCAACATTAATTAACAAAATATAATAGTACTAGTAGTTTTTGTTATGTGGTAATTATGTTCTCCTTCTCAGTCATAAGACGTCCACAAACCGTTGCATCCAGCGCGATCCTGTGATTTCAATGAAATCACTATCCACCTTGTGGGTAGACGTCATACGCCGCATATTTAGTATTTATATAAAATAAACGTCTACAAAATGTAAGGAGGCTGGTGTAATAATCCGCAAATATCTAATCATAGCACCCATTACGAGTATATCGAAAGAATAAATGTTATTCTGAATCTATTAAATCAGTCAAAAACAATAAAGAGCCCTCCGATTAAAAAAAAAAAAATTGAATTTCTTAGGATAAATCAAAAATAACTCAACATATTTGACAGAATAGGTAGGTTATTTTGGTCAACTCTGAATAATCAACCTTCAAATAGCTAAAATAAAAGCATTTTTATCAATTAGACCCAATTCTCAATGATTTTCTTGAAATATTTCCAATTTATAATACTTAATTCTAATCTTTTTGGTAATTTTAGGAAAATATTAGATAGGTAAATTTAGCAGAATCAGGTAATAATGTAAGTAAAAGAACGATAGAAGCACATCATTATGACTTAAATAGTGAAAATTGTGAGCTATATTTCCATCTAGTAATAAAATTTACCAGTGGACCCGTTAATGTATTGTAATTATAATTATTTAATTTTAGAATTTTTTTTTATTGTTTGTTTAATAATGATATACAATAATAATAATATTAAGTGTGACATTGTAATGCATGAAGCTAGATTGATGTAGGTACCTATACTTAAACTATCGCATTGGAATTTATGTAATTGTAGTTGTAATTGTAACAAATAAAAAAAAATAAAAAATAAAAAACAATTAAAAAATGGGTGAACCCTACGAGACCACGGGTAATGACTCCATTTTTCATACAATTTGTTTATGGCATTTAAAAAAAATGCAGGGATAAAAAATATAAACTAATCAATTTTTGGGAAGCAAAAAAGCCTTCAAATCATGTATGTAATCTTGGTTAGATTTTTCTCTGAACAGAATCGTTTCTCTGAATAGAATATCATTTGTGGACGTATCTTTTTATCAAAAAAAGAGCCATGTTAGAACAACCATATTTGGTTTTAAACATAACAATGAAAACGTACAAGATTTAAAATACCTAGTTCTAAGCTACCTACAATCCAGAATTAAAGCATTAATTCTTCCCCACATTTCAGAATACAAAAGACAGGCGAGGCAGGTGAATCCAGCGCAACCACGCGTCTGCGGCGGCCTTTATTGCTATCTTTTGATGTACATGTAGGTAAATGTTTCACAGTTGGCGGACCCCACTTTTCTAGCTCCGTCGCTTCCCCTTTTCATAATTATTCAGAGGTTCTCGTTATAATATCTAATAGAGATGTGCTAAGTACACCATATCGATAGTTTCAAAAATTGCAGGTAATGCTTAGAGATTGTCTATTAAATTATGGATCTAGCAGGTACATTCTATACCTACAGTGTATCATAATGTGTTATAATCCTACCGCTTAACTTAATCATCACCTGCGCGGTACGGGGGCGCTGGGGAGCTTTTGTCCTCTCCCCCGGCGCTCCTGTACTTCGCAGGCGATGACTAAGTTCCCATACATCCATCCATCAGCCATAAGAAGTCCACTGCTGGACATAGGCCTCCCCTATGGATCTCCAATAAGACCGGTTGGAAGCGGCTTGCATCCAGCACGATCCTGCGGTCTTAATGAGGTCATCCGTCCACCTTGTGGGTGGACGTCCTACGCTGCGCTTGCCGTACGTTTACGTGGTCTCCACTCGAGAACTTTTCGACCCCATCGGTCATCAGTCCTCTGCGCTATGTGCCCTGCCCATTGCCATTTCAACTTGCCAATCCGTTGGGCTATGTCGGTAACTTTGGTTCTTCTACGGATCTCCTCATTTCTGATTCGATCTCGCGGAGAGACTCCGAGCATAGCCCTCTCCATGGCTCGTTGGGCTACTTGGAGCTTACCAATAAGGCCCATAGTGAGAGACCACGTTTCTGACTAAGTTAAGCGGTAGGATTATAGTGTTTGCGATTATGTTTACTTACTTAACTAATTTATTAAAAGCCTTTAGAACAACATGTAGAAAAAGCGTTATTTTTAGATTGGAAACTTCAAACTGTCGTGCGTAGGATCTCCATGCAAAAGGTGGACAACCAAATTGATAAAAACTGAACCCGCTGTATTGTGAAGTTTGCTTCGGATTTAATATTTTCTGAAGTAATGCCACTCATGAACAGGTATATTTCATGATTAGAACTGATCGAAGAAATACGTTATATGCAGGTTACTTCCAACCTGTATTATTGTAAATGTATGTCCAGTAGAGGACGTTGAACGATGACACTGACACAGGGCGAGCCACTCAATCTCTGTAAACATTTCTTTCTTTATCGATATTTAAAAGTGAGCGCTTTTCCCATCCCTAGCTTACTAATTACACTCAGGGCCGGGTCCGCGTTACATACTAATTCAACGGCGGCTGTAAATATCATGATTACACTCTAGTTTACGGATATTTGGTTTGTTCATTTGGAAACGGTCGGATTTTTATTGTTATAGCTTCATTGTGGCTTCGTTTAGGTATTTAAAACAAGTTTTAAATTGTGTAACGTATCTTTAAATTAAGCACTCGAGTTTTTTATTTATTTTTAAGACTGAATCACGATCTTACTGATCTATGTATTGTTAGTGTAATTAGGCCATGCTCGATGATTCTACCTAAAATTAAGAAATTATCAAAGTAAAGTATTTGCACGGTTTAAATGCTATAGACATAAACAAATACGTAAATTTAAATGTTGATCCTGAACATGTGCATTGTGCATACCGATTTGATACAGCGGATTACGAGATCTAAATTTTCTCATTTTTAAAATGTGAATTTCAATTATATTATGGTTTTAGTGATAAGTTATCTATTCAGTTTTTTAGAGCTTATGATCGGATTCTTATGTTTGAATATTTATAAACTGAAATCATATCTCTATGTAAATCATGTAAGGCTAGGTTTTCAATTTAATTTTTAACTAGCGACCCGCCCCGGCTTCGCACAGGTATATTATACATATAAACCTTCCTCTTGAATCACTCTATCTATTTAAAGAAACCGCATCATAATCCGCTGCGTAGTTTTAAAGATTTAAGCATACATAGGGATATAGGGACAGAGAAAGCGACTTTGTTTTATACTATGTAGTGATATTACTCTGATTTTATTTTACAGATGCAGTTAAACTCACGCCTACATAACACCATCGCAAGATATATAGCCCGACCTCGTGAGCAGTCCCACCGGAACGGGCCTCATCCCGCATTCAGTCCTTATGAGATGCAAATGTCGCCCCGTGGAGCCGAGCCTTTAATCGTTTCATTGTATCTCCCGCGGCCGCCGTATTGTTGGCCGCGTATGGAAATTACATGTGTGAAATGGCAGGTATTGTGGGGGCAAGATGTACTTTATACACCATATTATAACGCATGTTCTGAATATTTATTGCATCAAAACCTAAATAACATTTCGTAAACTAAACTATTATATTACCACTACTATACTATATTTACAAACCTAAACAAATCTTCTTTTTTTGTTTTTCTTCTTTTCAGCCATCGGACGTCCACTGCTGAACATAGGCCTCCCCTAAAGACCTCCAATAAGACCGGTTGGTAGCGGCTTGCATCCAGCGCGATCCTGCGGTCTTAATGAGGTCGTCCGTCCACCTTGTGGGTGGACGTCCTACGCTGCGCTTGCCGGTACGTGGTCTCCACTCGAGGACTTTTCGACCCCATCGGTCATCAGTCCTTCGCGCTATGTGCCCTGCCCATTGCCACTTCAACCTGCCAATCCGCTGGGCTATGTCGGTAACCTTGGTTCTTCTACGGATCTCCTCATTCCTGATTCGATCTCGCAGAGAAACTCCGAGCATAGCCCTCTCCATGGCTCGTTGGGCTACTTGAAGCTTACCAATAAGGCCCATAGTTAGAGACCACGTTTCTGTGCCATAAGTCATCACTGGCAACACACACTGGTCGAAAACCTAAGCAAATGAATAATAAAAATTAGAAAACTTGAGTAGAAAAAATAATAATGTATAGATGACGATGAAAACTCTAATCTAAAAGCCTGCGGACACAGTTCCCAAAATGCTTTCCCAAACAAACAAACTAGAATTTTTAGCCGTTTATCGCCCAATTTTAATAACACTTGAAATATTCATAGAATATTTAATTGTGTATCTACTATAACATTTTTGTTATCTGTGTTACTGGTGCTCTTTGTGTTAACAATAAAGAATATCTATCTATCTATCTACGGAACCGGTCGTGCGCGAGTCCGACTCGCACTTGGCCGATTATTCAATGTACACATGCAGCTTGCATCCAGCTTGATCTTACAGTCTTATTCGTTCTATTTTACTGAAGGACGTGTAACGCTAAGAAGACTAATAAAACAATAAATCAATTCCAATAAAAACATGCCGTATTTACACAACCACGAAACATTTAAAACCGAATCAACACGCGACAAAGCCAACCCCTAGGCCCGGATTACGGCCCGTATAATATCACCGTAAACTGACCCTTCGACCCGTTAACATAAGATAAACATTAGATAAGCACGAGTTATGGATAACGGCATGCTGTTTAATTTAACTTTGACCGTGATAGTTAGGATTATTGGGTGGCAATCGAACTTACTTTATTGTTGGGGTTTGTACTTATATTTCTTGGTTTGTTTATGACGAGTAAATACAAATATACTTACTACTATTTCTGGGTCCTTAGCCCCTTAAGTAAATTCGTTTAGTTTATATGTCAAGTCCTAGTTATACACAAGTGGAGCGCTGCAAGCCTTGACTCTCATGGGATCTCGTGTATTGCAGTGTTACTCAAACACACACTTTTACATAATCTACGAGTAATTAAGTGTTAATAACGTATATTCTCTCCGCTTGCTGTACAATATCTATACTATAGGATCATATTTATGTTATTAGTAGCCTTAGTCATTATTAGCTTTTGACCTATCTATTGATGTACCTTTATAACTTTTAAGTATTAGAATTAAAAAATATTGTCTAAACCATTTTGTGTAAAGTCAGGGTTGTACTTTTAATGTTGCGAAATGCCTCCATAATTTTGAATATTTCGTTTTTATGGTCTCCACAATACCTTGAGCCTAGTGTGGGACCGCTGGAAATAATTAAATGGAATTGTTTTCTTTATCTTATCTTATCTACTTACTAGATACCAGATTTTTCAAACCGCTTGAATACTACCGGGCTTTACAATTTAATGTGTGCCACCCGAGCTATGGTAGCGCTCAGTTCTGAAGCCCTCTCGCGGTCACCTGAAGACTGAAGTTTGCTGCGTTGTGTGCTCAGCACGAAGTACCTACGTAGGTTTGCTACGCTACTTAGTAGGTATTTTGTGTTTTGCATTTACCAATTACGTAACGTCGCTATTTAACTTTGATTAGCCTACAATGTTATTTTAGACACATAGAAATCAACAAATTTAATTTTATCCCAGACTAGTATATTAAACTGGTTCAATCTAGATATTTTTGTTTGTTTATTACATTTACATTCTGGTTATATTTCGTATTCTCATCCGCCGGCATGACCTGGGACCTAAATTGTAATCTACATGATTACGAGACCGCCTCCGCAGCGGAATAAGAAATACAAACACAAAATACAAATACATACACAATACACAAATACATACACATAGGGAAGTAGATATGAAAAGTGGAATAATCTCGCAATGTGATGGTATACTTGTTTTGTAAAACACCTCCGGCTGCGGCGCATGTTAGAGGCTGTGAGCGTTTAATTTATTTTTGTTTATTTATTATATATAAATAAATATCTTAGTTGAAGCGTAGCCTTATTAAACTGCTTCATTATTATGGCGGCAAGTATTTTAATTACATTCAAATGTTTCCGGAACTCAATTTTGCCAAAAAATATGAAAAGGAGAGGAAACCTAAATTATGATAATGCAAAGTTATATACATACCTAAAGTAAAGTGTTTAATACCTATATCAAATGGATAATGATGAATTTTAACTGACTCACAAAAAAGAGGTACCTAGGTAGGTACTATGTTCGTATTTTTTTGTGTGGTGTATGTTTATCGATATTTTCGCTAATTATGAACAGATTAAAAAAATCTTTAATAGTTTGAAAGAATGTACTCCCCAGGTGGTCCCATATAAAATTTTATTGAAATCGGTTGAGCCATTTCGGATAAATCAACAATAATATACATGGATGTCACATCGATTCGTGCAAACTATTCGATTTCTGTATTCGGTGGATTCAGTATTGCGATTTTTTTTGAAAAATAATTATATTTTAAAATTATCACACTCTGTTTAATTTTTTTCTTCATGTTATGATATTTTGGTTCAACCCAAAGAGAGGATCGTAGTTATGATATGAAAGCAAAGATTTAAAATTGAAGATCTGAATCCAAAAGCATAGGCGAAGTTCACGTACAAAAGCCACCTATTGAAGATGGAATGTGATCACAATGTCAAAAGCTGTACATTATAATATTATCTTGGAGTGGCAAGCGAGCGCAGACCCGATGGACAAGCTAACTGCGTTGAACAAGCTGCTGGTTCGTAGCAGAACCGCACAACGTCGCTAAACTGACGTTGTGCGGTTCTATTAGAAAATCCTGGGGCTTTAAAATGGAGACAACTAGACCAAAGGCAATAGCGTTTTATGATGACAGAGACCATGACTCACTTCAAGTTATTGCCAGAATGGCCCTGATGCCGGGGCAATAGAATACGGCATCGGTATCCTCTGCCTGTAGTAAGAGCCTACTAAAGGGGGCATCTGTGCTTGCAGGTGGTTGGAGATGGAGCTCTTGTCATCCACTTAAACGGGTCCGGGGAGAACGATAACGCTGAGTGGCCACGTTGTCGTTTATGGCTGTATGTCAAAACGGGACGTCACAATAAAAGTGCTGGGGGCTCCGGTGCGTTCCCCTGGAGATCCCGGAACTCCCAAGACAGCACAAAGGCAGGCCACTGAGGGGATTTTAGTGTGTGCGATCCCACATAACCCGGCTGTTCCCAAAGTAGCCGGATAACTCGAACAGATTTCCCCCGTCATAAAAAAAGTCATCGCTAGAAAAGTGTATCACTCTACATAGTATAAAACAAAGTCGCTTCCCGCTGTCTGTCTGTCCGTATATATGATTTTATCTTTAAAACTACGCATCGGATTTTAATGCAGTTTTATTTAATAGATAGAGTGATTCAAGAGGAAGGTTTATACGTATAATGCACCTGTGCGAAACCGAGGCGGGTCGCTAGTGTTGAAAAAAAAAGAATATTGAATCAAAACGCTAGCTCCCCCGCCTTGTGCCGATCAAGGTACAGCGTCGGCTTAATGCCTACTCTTGAAGATGACAATATAATTTACATAAGCCTTGCTCCAGGCGCGTTAGAGTTGTCGGTTAACTAATGAATGGGGTTACGCGTAATTTTACGGATTAAATTCCTACGAGGGAGGATGTGAGTTTTTGAATAAGAAAATTGGATTAGACACGGATACGTCTGCGAGAGTAAATGGGCTGATTGCTTTGCTTGATATTGGGAAGGGAATTGTCAACGAGATAGGAAGAGACTTTTATGTGGAAGAAGACAAATAGGCGATTTTGTGAATCGTTAAGATTAGATGACAATGTTTTACTATTAGGAATATTCATTCACTGTTTGGATTTATTTGCAAGAATACAACTTGCAATTTATCATGCTTGTTGATGTGCTATAAAGTATTTTATAGTTGACTAGCGACCCGCCCCGGCTTCGCAAAGGTGTATTATACATGTAAACCTTCCTCTTGAATCACTATCTATTTGAAAACCGCATCAAAATCCGTTGCGTAGTTTTAAAGATATAAGCATACATAGGGACAGACAGCGGGAAGCGACTTTGTTTTAAATAATACTATGTGGTGAAGACTTGCACAAAACATTCATTGTACTTTACGAAGAACAGCCTAACGAAGATTACATGCACATAAATACTATAATAATAATAATACAGAAATACTAGGTGAAATACTGTTGTTTTTTTTGTGTTTTATCATTTAATTTTGTCGTTATGTATTGTACCTCTTATTTTTGTTGCAAATAAAAATTCTGTATTCTGTATTCTGTATTTAAATATGTACATACATACAAAGCACGTTTCAGCCGTTCCATTTGACTTTGCAATTTGCTATGTGCAGATGGCACTATAAGAGAGAGGCCTATACCATGCAGTGGGATAAAAAAGGTTGCAGATGATGATGATGAGATAAGAACATATAGAGAAAAAAATCTGTAGGTATCATGCTTTTGATTAACCAATGTAACCCTAAAACTCCCTTTAAGTTAAATAAAAACTAATTCTAGCTCATAGAATTTTATGTTACAATCCGTTGCGTAGCTTTAAAAAATTAAATGATCTCTGAATGTATTCGCAGTAACTTCCCGTCGTGTGTCTAAAATTAACTGATTTTAACTTTGTAACAATCAGCAATTTAACCTCGCTCTATATCCGAATGCAAATCCCAATTCCACAAAACAAATTGCACCAATCACAAAATTCATCTGCGAAGTCCAAAGAAAACTCATCAGCGTTAGCGTAGAAAAAGATTCGCATCAATCAACAGCGTGACAGATGTAAATCTGTTTAAGCGTTTCATTAGAACGGCCATATTTTTGGACCCTCAGGTGTGAGCCATTTCGGGACCCGACGCGAGTGGAGGCATTACAGATTGGAAATTACTTGAGATATCATTTTGGATTGGGTTGGGACAAATGATATGATATTGGTGACTACTTTTGGTCTGGCACCTCCCAATCTCCCATATCCGCAGTCTTCTGCTTGATAAGATAAAAAGATAAGATAAGATAACATTTATTGTAATCAAGTAAATCTCTTATGACATAATTAAATATCATAACGATTACTATAATACTATAAACTACTTTTAAAAATATATTAATATTACCTTCATTCATGCAAATAAACACTGAAAATCCTGACTCTTAAGAGATCTTGAGTATTGCAGTGTTTCATGTTCACCGCACGTAAGTATATGCCCACACACTCACACACCATCA
Source organism: Hypomecis atomaria (assembly GCA_964007245.1). Taxonomy (NCBI): domain Eukaryota; kingdom Metazoa; phylum Arthropoda; class Insecta; order Lepidoptera; family Geometridae; genus Hypomecis; species Hypomecis atomaria. The sequence goes on from OZ023284.1 coordinate 896,710, forward strand.
CACGCGCACATATACTCACACACACACTATGTACGCGTGCGAATACACGCACTCACACACACACTAACGCAAATGCTCATTTTTGTATTGTATAGCGACTTTTTGGTTTGTTTGTACCTACTTGCACTTGACCCATCTGGAAGACACTGCCTTTTGCAACACAGTTTTAAACTAACGCAAAAGGCAGAGCTACGTACTTAAAATTGTGTACCTAGTGTAAGTTTTTGCAAAATATCTTTTAAAAATAAAAATATCTTATAATGTACTCGTCAGTAGCATGTAGTGTATAATTATATTCCCGTGCATAATTTTGGTAAGCACCTCAATGTCTATGAACAATACATATTAAAATTGAATCAATAACAATTTCACAATAAATTCATAATAATAATGTCATAATGATACTCCTGGACACTAAAGTACAATGTAGAATAAAACAGTGCTTTGCCTTTACTATGGATAGCCAATAAGTCCGGTTGGAAGCGGCTTGTATCCAGTTTGTTCCTACGGTCTTCATTGTTCGTGTTGCGTGTTCGGTCCATGTAATTGGTGGACATCCTACGCTGCGCTTGCCGCTCCCAGTGAAGGGTACAAACTCAAAACTGGCTTCCGACTCGCGAAAAAACCACGAACGGAAAGACCCAGGAATCATCACTACATAAAAAAACAAAGTGTCTTTCCGCTGTCTGTCCCCATGTACCTATGCTTATATCTTTAAAACTACGCAACGGATTTTGATGCGGTTTTTTTTAATAGATAGAGTGAAGAAGATGAAGAAGTTTTAAATGTATAATACACCTGTGCAAAGCCAGGCGGGTCGCTAGTTTAAGTATAAAGAGAGACGTAGCTTAACAAAAATGACTCAATTCACAAAATGTGAGTTACTTTTTTACCGACGCATCGGAGGAGGTTTATCGTACAAGTCGACGCGTATATATTTTTTTATGTTTGACCACGAATAACTTTTTACAGTCCTGTCCGATACCTATTATTCTTTTTTGTTTGGTAGATCATACTTCAGAGTTGGTCACATATTTTAGAAATCGGCTGAGCCATTTTTGATAATTCTACAATAATGAGAAAATTACTACATCGATCCGTGCGAACCATTCGAATTCTGTACACGATTGAAGTAGGTTATGCCATTATTCGAAAAACAATTATGAGTTATGGCCTTGGCTTCAGTGCCACCAACTTAGCTGGTTGACGGCGTCGCCAGTAGTGCAAATTCAAATGAAGAATTCAAAATGGCGGCTGAAACACATGTAGTTCTAACTTTGCTCACATGAACAGCTTAGTTGGTGGCACTATAAGCCAATTTGGTATAATTAACTCATTTATGACCATTTGATCATTTTTGAGTGATTTGAGTCCTTTTTGTTATATTACGGCACACAGATGTTGACAACTTTAATTATTTCTAAATCATTATTTTGTAATTTCTTCACATATTCCAATATAACAGATATCGAAGTTAGTAGATGAATAAAATTGCCGGCTACAACCTCAACTATCTCAAAATCTATTAAAAAACACTCCGCAACCTCCAACATTACATAACGTAATCAAAATTTCAAACTATGAGCACAGATGACAAATACACAAAACTCCTTTCAAGCGCTATTTATTCCAATAATTTAAATTAGCGGGCTGAGGTCCTTCGGTTAGGGTTGATCAATGAAGAAAGAAAACGAGCAGTAGTATTCTGAGGTTGAAAATATGCATACATGACTGCAAAAAAGGCTCCAAAAGTTACAGAAACTGCATTATAACAACTACATAGCTTGACGTAAGTCACATTAAATTTGGACAACTGATTAAGTTTCACTTGATATACCTAGTGTCTTCAAATCCCGAGTAAATGGGTATCTTCTAGGTAAGCGTGCTATAGCCTATACTGCAAATCAGCTTAAGATCAGGTAAAATGTAGTTAGAATAAATGGCAAATTTATCCTTAATAAATAAATATCACATTGCCTGGAAGAGATTGCTATAAGCAATAAGGCCGCCCTTTGTTGCACTAGTTTTAAGCCGCTTCTTTTTCCTTTCTGTGTATTTCTTCTGTATTGTATTTTAGTGTCAACAATAAAGTGTTCATTCATTCATTCATTCACATTCTCTCTGCTAGATCAAAACAGAAGTGAGGAGATCCGTAGAAGAAACAAAGTTACTGACTTAGCCCAGCGTATTGGCAAGATGAAATCGTAGTGAACAGAGCATAATTATAGCACGGAGGATTGATGGGATCAAAAAATCCTCTAGTGAAACTGTATAATAGCAAGTGCAGTGTAGGAGGTCAACCCACGAGGTACTTATTCAATTCAATTCAATTCTTTATTTGCAAGTTAATGGGTAACAATAAAGATCTTAAATATAACTGTACTGTAGTCCACTGCAGGACGTAGGCCTACCCACGAAGGGTGAAGTTGCTTCCAACTGGCCTTATTAGAGAGGGTAGGCCCATGTCCAGCATTAGATGTCATAATATGACATCTAGCCATATTATGGCTGATGGAAATATTACGTTGGTTTTCCTTCAAAACGGCGAACAAATTGAAGATGACTTTCAAACGGAGCTATTTTCGTATGACGAATGCGGGCAGCGGATCTGCTCTTATTTACTATATATCTATGGGATTGCGCAACGAAGGCGGTAAGCCCCGGCTTTACGTGGTCGGAACCCGTTGTGGACTTAATTAAGACTTTAGTGACAATAACAGGCCGGTAATGTATACTACAGCTTGTTTCCCGCCGTAATAAAGGGTGAAAAATGAATTAGAATTGCTGAAGACATTGTAGGAGGTGAGAGTTTTTTTGGAGGTGACGTAAACATGTAAAAAGATTTTCCGTGTTGTAGATTTGGTTTGTTTACATTTTTTTAAAGTCGCAAGCAGTGGTATTTGACTTGGATATGTCTCAATCGCCTAGACTTATTAAGATAAATAAGCGATAAATAGGTAGATAGGCAAGTGAGACATATTGTACACCACGCTGGCCCAACATTAGATGGTTTAATAAACAACATGGATTTTCTTCTCACGACGTAGCTTCGCGTACCTTTGTACTTTTACTAGAGGAATTTTTATTCATGGAAAGGAAGGAACTAAGAAAATTGACCAACGTCATAAATTCGTGATAGTAACTTACATGAACAATTAAAAAATAAATGCATAGATATATTAATAAAGATGATGAATTAAGAATGCATAAAACATCAATTTTTTTTTTTTCTTGGGAATATCCGGTATATCTTTGAACCTGCATTACAATTTGCAATTTAAAAGATTGTTAAAGTTTATCTTAGGACTGAAAATATTAGTTTTTCACTGTTTCAGCTAGTTTTAAGGCGTACTCGTATACCTAAATTGATATTTATTTATAAGAATTGATTACGACAAAATTGTTAGTTCCTTCCATATCCACGAAAAAAAAATATTGTTACGAGATGGGTTCTTGGATAATCAGTTAAAACGCCGATTGTTCACTTTGCACTTTATTGCACAAAATCACAGTACACACGACACAACTGGTTCGCACAAACACGTCACACTGGTACTGAAATTCACACAACTAGTCACTTCACAATCACTGGTACCGCACTTGAACACGAGATGTTATCGCTCCGGTATAAAACGCGATAACTGCAACGAACGAAAACCATCGCCCTATTTATATCGGAATAAGGGTTCTCTAGAAATTTGTAGAATATTCGGTGCCATTGTGATTGACAAAGTAAACAAGTGTAAAGTTCGAGAATCCCTATTGTTCTCAATTATTACGAAAACACAAAAAAAAACTCACAATAGACGCGACACAAAGACCGGTGCCGCCTGAGTCTTAAAATCATAAATCTCGCGATTTGGTGTAAACAACTCGCCGTCGTACCGCGCACGGCGCGGCGGCCTACTGCGTAACAATATGTATAGGGCTATTGGCAAACCATACACCCATAGAAGAAATTTGATAGTAGGTAGATACATGAGAATCCACCAACTAGCACCATGCCAGTTTGGTATTCTGACACTTCGTGGGACAGAACTAGACATAGAACAAAGGTAGGCTATGTTCGTCAGTGTACTATTAAAAAGGTCAAAAAAATACGAGGCGGAAGATGACCTAGTTTATGAATAATCTAAGGTCTTCCTTACGATCTCCTATTGGTTTGGGATAAACTTATGTTCCACGACTGAACAGATGAGGACCCGCACCGCAATCACATTTTAAAATAAATTTTCTGCATTTCACGAGTAATCGGAAGATTGCAACAAATTTACTGGAACGAAAAAGTTGGCGTCGTGCAGCGCTGTTCAAACTCGTTCAGAAATGATCGAGTGTCGACCATCTCTGTTTCGTTCAGCGCCCGGCGTCTGTTCATTTCATGCTTTCTGTTATGCTTTTATTTGTAGGTGTTTGCACACGAGATTGTTTTTAAAATGAGTCAGTTGAGTTTTCTTGTTTTATTACTGACTATTTTATCATCATCAACCACGATTTTTTTTTATCTCCTGCTGGGTATAAGCTTCTCTCTTATGCCATCTGACTCAGCTTTGTGCCAGATTAGTTATAGGTCTGCAATTTTTATTATATTGTCGTAACCAAATAGGCCAACCAATTATGGGCCACCAAGAGACCGGCTTAGCCGAGTTTGGGGCCCGCTGTTAATCCAACTGACTCATTTACAATCTAAGATAAAATTGTTTCGCGAACAATAATTCGTACCGATTTCCTTACTCTGTTAATAATAAACTTTCTTTTTTTCTTTCTTAAATAATTATTTTATTCAAATTGAATATTCATCTATCTTAGAGAACCATGCATTTTGTTACCATTGTATGTTACTCAAGTTTGTATTATTCAGCAAACCTAAATTAATTAACGGTGCGCAAATCTTAGGCTTCATCCATTTTGTCAAAATAAAATTATTCAAAGTAGAAAAAGGCGTTGTGCAAATGTAGCCGTTTGTAATCAATCGAATCAGTAACAAATTTTCTTACAAAATTGGCCAAAGTTCGAATCAAAATTACAGAGATGATTTTCTTCCCATTAGTAAATTTAATGCAAAAAATTTACACGTTTGCCGAGACCCTTTCAGAGTCGAGAAATTGTCTTGCAATCTCCGTACTAGCAGTTTTGCTATTCAAATTCCACCTTTAACTGCTGGTAATACAGTGTATTTTGCCGTGTATTCCGTTGCGGTGTCGAAGCGCACATTTTACATGAAAAATAAAAATGTCTGGACGCTTTATCCAAAGCGCAATGAATGGCAAATGCGGATTACTTTCAGTGCCAGATACCGACGCGATAGAAGTCTTATTTGAATTCGATTTAGTGCACTCTGTCTTACAAGGGAACAGGCGTTAACAGAAATCCTGTTAACAGTTTACTTGGGATGTTGACAAATTGCGTTCAGTAATTGAAAAGAATGCGTTTTTGTGCTCCTTGCGTGATTTACTTTTTACCACATTACTACCTCTACACTGTCGATTTTCCTTCGATACGTACGAAGCGGTTTGACTGAACATTTCTGATTCGTACCACCAGGGAATGGAACAGTCTTCCTGCTTTCTTGTTTGCTAAGAGATATAATCTAAAGCTTTCCAAGTTTAGAGTGAATAGGTATCTTCTAGATCTGCGTGTTTCATCTTAGACCACAACGTCGCTTACCATCAGGCGAATTGGTGGACAAGCGCTGACTTGTTCGCGATAAAAAAAAAACTAAAACTGATAGTTTAGTTGTGGTTTTACTAATTGGTAACTTACGCATAACCGGCACACGTCTTCAGAATAACTTTAGTACATTCAAGACCATTGCAATGAGATCAAATCAGTATCAAATAATTTGTCAATCATCATTGGACTTTTTCTGTGGAATAACTGTTTTTTTGCAGATTTTGGGCTGAACACATAGTCGAACTTGAACTTTTCGATATCGTTGTGACTAAAGTCATGTACGTAAGTCACCAATTACCCTGTGTATGTAAGAAACCAATTAATTTAAAAAGTTGAAACTAGCACTGTCTCGCTACTCTATTGTAATCAGGCCTTTTTGTCTCTCGGTCCTGTATCAATCGTGCCGAAGCACCGAGAATTGACCCGTGAATCCAACTATATCGTAGAATAATCTTGTAGCCAAACGACCAACGCTTCGCTTGCATTGCATTGGCCACCATTAAGGATAATTATACTCCATCTGCATCACTTAGATTGATCAAAGGCAATCTGCCTGCTGGGCAAAGCCCAAACCGACTTGTAACAACCGACAGATGAAATAAGCCAGTGTTTCAGCTAACCGCTTTTCTCTATCCCGAATGCACTTCTAGCACGCCTGACCCGGCTATTTAATTAAACCCCCAACAATATGAAAATTTAATACGAGATTAAAATATAAATTTCGCCACAACATTATGAATAGAAAGCGTAAAGTTGGCAATAAATAACGACTAAGTCGTCCCGGGGTTATCTTTTTAAGCGGGACGGCACTGTGGAGGACCGTAAATTTAATTTTATTGCATAATATTTATGAAATTTAAGCAATTCTAGACCTTCAGGAACGTCTTCGGAACATCAAAGGTCATGAAATGTTATTGAGCAATAAAATACGTCCCTTTGATAAACTCTACTTGATAGACTTCAATGATTTCTGTCACCTGTCATTGTTTGAGATGGGTATAGGGTTCCCTTATAATCTAAGGTATAGGAATGATGGGAAGAAAACAACTAAAACTGTGTATGTTTTTCTAGTAAGAATGTTATCATGTTTTTTTTTTTTATCCGGATTAGAATGAATGAATGAACACTTTATTGTTAACACAAATTACAGAAGAATACACAGAAAGGAAAAATAAAGTAACTTAAAACTAGTGCAACAAAGGGTGGCCTTATTGCTTACAGCAATCTCTTCCAGTCGTATATAATCCAGGCAATAGGTTTGCGTTTGACCACATACTGCCTGATGTTAAGCAGATAAGCGGTCTAGGTTGTAGCACGCTTACCTAGAAGATACCTATTTACTCGGGATTCGAAGACGCCCACATTGTACTTTAGCAGGAAGACAGACCCAGGCAAAGCGTTCCACATTCTGGTTGTTAGTATGAGGAATGAGGATTCGAAACGCTTGGTTCTAACGCGCGGGATGTCCACCATAAAAGAGTGGCGCTTTGGTCGCGTCTGTCTAGCCGTACGATAGAAGAAAGGGGCAGGTGGGACCAGATTGTGCAACTCAATGTACACAATAAGTAACCCCCTAGTGGGTTTTTAAAAAAAATGCGCCCACATTGGGCGCCATTTACACTTTTAGTTATAAGGTTGAGAATTAAAAAAAACGATTGAGTGTTAACAAAGTTTATTTTATCAAAAGGAAAAAAAAACAACGAGAAAAAAAAAAGAATAAAAGAGGGTAATTTAGAATTTAGGTTTAAGTTAGAATTTAGGGTCGGGGTAAGTACTAAAATGACATGATTTGCGTTGCGCGACCGTCCGATACACTGGCCTTGATATGCTGCGTGTAGTCCGCGGCGGCCGGAGCGCAGGCAGAGCGTCAAGTGTAGGTCGTCGGCACGGGTAGTGTCCCAGGTCTTCGGAGGGCAGGGTCTCCGGAACAGGTAAGGAGCGGCAACAGCGATAGCAGCAAGAGCGCCCAATTTAGTCGGCACTAGCCGTGCAGAAAGAACCCCAATACGGGGTAAAATAAATGCACAAATTATTTCGATAAAATAGATATCGAATGTTCTATTAGAATAGATTTTTGCTGTAGGAGTGTGCAGTGCGTGTGAGCAGAAACCGTTTGCCACGAGCACTCGCGCGGCGGCCGGCGGCGGCTCGGAGGCGGCGGTCCGTCGCGAAACGATCCCCGCTCCCGCGTCTGTTACTCGCTTCATAATTGGATAAACCGCGCGACCGTTATGACGCGGCCGGCTTACCCAACTACACGAAAGGGTGTAAGAATCGTTACAGTACGATAGAAGAAAGGGGCAGGTGGGACCAGATTGTGCAACTCAATGTACACAATAAGTAACCCCCTAGTGGGTTTTTAAAAAAAATGGGGGCATGAAACAATTTTCGTGGCATACATTTTTTAAGCATGCATTTTGTTCAATACTCAATTTTGAAGGCTTAACTTGTGAGATTTAATCTAACTAAAACAAAACTATATCTTTGATTGTAATGCAAACTATTAGACAAAGTGAAGAACACTTTAAATTTATATTTTCACTAGCGATCCGCCCCTGCTTCGCACAGGTGTATTATACAAATAAACCTTACTCTTGAATTACTCTATCTATTTAAAAAAAGCGCATCAAAATCCGTTGCGTAGTTTTAAAGATATAAGCATGCATAGGGACAGACAGAGCCGGAAGCGACTTTGTTTTGTACTACGAGTTGTGAAGCTGTCAAGAAGCCTTTAAAATTGCACCTATTGACTTTCGTAAATCTAAAAGTGGAAGAACAAAACTGACACTATAACTAGTACTTTCTTGCTGAAAAAGTCATACTTTGTTTTAGTTTATTAAATGCTAGAAATACATTAATATGATTTAAATACATTACAATCTACGTGATTAAATTTTCCACTGATAAAGGTCAAAAGATAATCCACACACTCAAGCCTACTAACAAACGTATTGCAACTCCGCTCGATTGTGCATTGGCATATTCCTTCCTTCCTTCCTTCCTTTCAGCCACAGGACGTCCACTGCTGAACATAGGCCTCCCCTAAAGATCTCCAATAAGACCGGTTGGTAGCGGCGGCTGGATGCAAGCCGCTACCAACCGGTCATTGGCATATTAACTTGGCAGAAAATTTTATTGCATTTTTTTACATACGTCTGTAGTACACATTTCACTGATTAACAAATTAGATACAATACTTGATCGCACTAACAAATTGCATATTTTTGTGTAAAATATACGAGTATATCGTATTCAATAACTATAGGCATAACTATAACACAAGCTGTTTCGCAAATTGCGAAGGCTTTCAGAAGTACCTATACAGGGTTATTTCTAGTCAATTAGCATCCTTTCAGGGGCTTATTCTGTACATCAAAACTAACAACTTTTGTTCTAAGACTTCTATAAAATTTCAAAAAAAAGTTGTTGTTCCATAGAAAAATGTCGTTCACCCGCGACAAAATGTGTGGAACAGCAGTTTTTTTTTAAAGTTTTAACAAAAGTCGTAGAACAAAAGTTGTTAGTTTTGATGTACAGAGTAAGCCCCTAAGAGGATGCTAATTGATTAGAAATAACCCTGTATATACAGGGTTATCTGCTTGCCCTGTACTATGCCGAAAGGGGGTAATTAAGACCATCATTATAAACAACGTTTACTATAGGGCCAGCCAAAAATTCAAGAAAATTGAATCAGCTGTTCCATACTCAATTACAACTCGGCATCGACAAAACGTATGGAAGAGCAGATTATTTCTTCTCAAATTTTTGGGTTGGCTTCATAAAAAAAGATTTTCATAATAATATTCTGGATGACCTCCTTTCGGCTTAGTACATCAGTTTTGTATAATGCTTATCATTACGAACAACTTTTACTATGGGACCAATTACTGCGAATTCGCAAAATATCAGTTGCTCCTTTCTTTTTATGGAGGGTGTCACACTCTGTGAGTGCTTTTATCATAGTAATAGTGGTTCATAATGATAAACATATACAAACACCTCCACATTTTAACTAAGTAAAACAGGTGTTACTCACGCACAATTGTAATAGAAAACTGCTACTATAGTTTCAATCGCATTTGGCGATCTTTCTCAAGGTTGGAGTACTAGCACGTGGACTCGTCTCGCTTAGCACTGATCACACAGCACTGAGAAAGATCGACAAATGCGATTGAAACTATAGTAGCAGTTTTCTACTAAAATTGTGCGCGAGTAACACCTGTTTCACTTAGTTAAAATGTGCGAAAACCATGCTAGTTTCCATAGTGAAGTACCTTCACTTTACAAAGAAATCCTACCCATTACTTGTCTGGATTTTTGTGTGAAGCTTTGCCTTAAATTATCACAACGACGGTTGTCTAAGGTATATTCTAGTTTCTTCTAATTTTTGTATCAAAATTTAGTTTTTCTATATTTTTGATAAATATCCCTCCAAAAGTTGTACCGTTCTGGGTGGGGCAAAGGACCCATTTCCAAATCTTTATCTATATACAAAAAATTCAAATTGTTTTTAGTACTAGGTTTCCACTTCACTGGTATATCTGTTGCGGATGGTGGAGTAGGGTCACTGTAAATAAAAAGTAAACCAATTAATACAATATCACCCTTCATGCGTAGGCCTACGTCCTACAGTGGACTATTAAAAGGCTGATAGAGTACAGAACAACACAATATGACTAATTGACTATGCTTCCATGCACCCAATTAATGTTTATCATAATTTTGATTTTGTTAAAATACTTATATGAAATAAGGTTTTATATTTCTTATGGTATAAAAGTCACTTTATTAGTCAATTATTCAATGTCCAAAATAATACAAAATTACGAATTTAAACATGCCCTAAAAATCAAATAACCCGTCCCTGTTGGTTCCTTGTGCAACATAATGCTAGCAGCATTACCTACATTACATTAGATAGATAGATAGATAGATAGATATTCTTTATTGTTAACACAAAGAGCACAAGTAACACAGATAACAAAAACATTATAAGTATAGCGTGTAACAAGAGGCGGCCTTATCGCTAAAAGCGATCTCTGCCAGGCAACCTTTGGATGGAATAGGAATATAGAACAAGTAAAGACGAGGGTGTGCGTTAACAATAATAGTTCGTACTTATAAAACATACATTTACATACATACTAATAAATACTTACATAAACATAAAGTACATAAAATTAACCTACCATACTTATATAAACATACTTATAATAACAAAAGAAAAAAAAATATTATAGAACTAGTTAAATAAAAAAATAAATAAATAAATTAAGACAACAGCACTATCGTTTATCAACGAGCGGACAATTGCAAGTAATGATTTTTAACCTGTTCTTTGAACACGGCAAGTGATGGAGAAAGTCTGATCGGCACAGGCAAAGCATTCCAAAGTTGAACTGCCTGGAAAGCAAATGACTTCCCATAAAAAGTTTCGCAGCGTGCGGATGGTGTTTTAAGCTTAAGATTTTCTTTGGACCTGAGAGAGACATTACATTACATTATTACATATTTACATTAAGGTATTTTGTTAAGTAAAAAGTTTAGGTACATGTGTTTGTTTATTTTTGAAGTGTTCAAAAATAAACATGTAAACAGACGAACTTTTTATTGAAAATCGCTTGATGAAAGTTTGATGAATAACCCAATTTTTTCTTAAAAGTAAAAGGTCAAATGGTTTATGAAGTGGGACATTGTGTATTAGGTAATAGACTAATAACTTACCCAAATTTGGCAAAGTTGGTCCACATTTTTGTCATCCAATCCACAATTTTTTGATCTTCTTCAGTGATCGCGTAAGGCCAAACATAAGCGTCAAATAAGTATAAAATATCATCTCCGTGACTCGCGCCAGAATCATCGCCTTTCTTGCAAAATCTCGCTTTCACCATATTTCGGCCACCGGAGTATTTAAAATAATAATTATAAATTGGAGCCCTAGAGTGGTTGACCATTATTTCTGATTCCATTATTGTCGGAGCTGTCATATACGCATCACCGTAAAGATCTGATAAATTGCTAATACTATTTTGACTTATCGATTTATTTCCAAAATAATAGTTCTTTACTTGCTGTGAAAGGGACAGAGCTTCTTCATAAGATGGGAATTCCATATCCGGAAAGGGGATCACATTATGATTCAGTTGTTGAAGTGATTCTTCTGTTTCTTCAGATACTAAATAAATACCTTCTTTATCAGTTACACCGTATATTACTGATATATTCTTAGGATTTTTCATAAGCAAATTATAAGGCAGATCAGATATAGCAGCTTCTTCTCCTGGAATATCATTTTCCATGCACGGCAAATGAATTATGTTGGAGTACATCAGTTCAATGATTGGTTCACCTAGCGCTTTCATCAATATTCTATTCAGTGGCATATTGGCAAATATTTCGTAAAGTTTATACAAGTCTTCGGTATTGTAGCCAAATCGTTTGGCTAAAGACTTTGCTATAACACCTGGAGGCACACTTCCCCAGAAAGATATAGCGTTTCCGCTTTGAACTATTGCTCTAGTGAAGAGTCCGTCTGTAGCTTCACTGGCTATTAATAAAGAAACTGATGCAGCACCAGCGCTGTGTCCGAAAATTGTTACATTATCAGGGTTACCACCAAAAGCAGCTACATTCTTCTTTACCCATTTCAAAGCTGCTATTTGATCTTTTATACCGGCATTTCCTGGAGCTTCTTTAGTTCCAAGGCAGAAGAAGCCTAGTGCTCCAAGTCTATAGTTAAACGTTACTACGATGACATCGTGTCTTATAAGATAATCAGCCCCGTAAAGTACTTTCCCTCCACTTCCTATGACGAATCCTCCTCCATGTATGTAGACCATGACTGGCAGAGAAGCTTTGGCTTTAGCCGGGACGTAAACATTGATTTTCAAACAGTCTTCGGTGCCGATGATCCCGGCTGTATACGCTTGGGGACATTTGTAATGTTCGTCTGTAGCTTTGAATATTCCGGCCCATGTTGGTGGTGGTAAAGGTGCCTGAAAGGTATCAGACCAAATATTATATTAGCAATATTTATAGCCATGGACTACATAAAATAAGTTGGCTTTTTTGTGGAGCCAACGTCGTTGGAGCCAAAGCCAAAGTTGGAGATCGAGAAAAAAAATCTATTTGTAACTTAACCTACTTATTATTTTTTAAATCAACTCAAAAACGATAAAATGAATGCAACAACAAATTTCGCGTTGGTTCTGTAGTAAAACTATACACATAATGAAGGTCTACACCACCCCCGTTGACATAATTCACCCTTTCGAATAACTCTGTTGAATAGATTGAAATTGATAACCTACTTTCTAGGGTTTTTCGATGTTCCCTTCGATGTCCGTCTGTCTGTCACCGGGTTGTATCTCATAAACCATTATAGCTAGGCGGCTGAAATCACAGATGATGTATTTCTGTTGCCGCTATAACAAAAAATCCTAAAAACTGAATAAAATAAATATTCAGGGGGGGCTCCCATACAACAAACGTGATTTTTTTGCCGTTTTTCGCTCTATATTATGTAGAGAAACTAACCTTTTTGTTAGCTTCTCTACATTCAGACTCTTTCAACGATAACACTGCCAACTTACAATTCTAGTTATAAAATTATTTAAATTATTTTTGACAGGATCAGCGATCTTTGTTTTGTAAAATTCGGGCAGTCTTGAGTTGGAAGTCATCTTGAAGACACCATTTTTTCTATGAAAGATGTAGTGTGTGTGATTTTAGTTTGCGTGGACGAGTACCGTAGTGCAAACCGCATAAGCGTCGGGTAACAGTCAGGGTGAGAGGCTCCGGTCCCTTTGACTTTGTTTACAGGAGGATCTCTTGTTTTGGGGCCACTGACCCCTTACCCTGGAGCACTGGGCTGGCGCTGTCGACGAACCCTGTCGGCCGGCGCCTGTCGGCCGGTTTGGGCCGGCGCCTGTCGGCCGGTTTGGGCCGGCGCCTCCACCTCAGTCGACAGATGTCTCCACGCTAGCGCTCACCTAGCGCTACCTTGCTGGCGCCACACTATCGGCGGGTCCAGCTCAGTCTATAGAAAATCCTCGGCCAGCCTCCAGCGTGGTTCTACGAGTGCTACCCTCTCCCTTTTTGGCTAACATTCCAAGGACTCTTTCAAAATTCTCTCTCTCTCTCTCTCTCCGCTTCTTGAAGACTTAATAGACGATAAGTGCAGTGTGTGTCTAGTGTAAATAAATGTGTAAATACTAAGGTTAGTTTTCTGTTTTAATCTCCTCTCTCCGAACCGTTAGGAATCGCGAGTCCGACTCGTACTTGGCCGATTAATTTATTCTTTAAGTTATCTGACCTACATTGCTACAAAGTTGCAGCTGCAACGGCTGTGTGTCTACAACAGTGTTTTTTGTACTAGTTTTATAGCATAAGTATAATGCACTTCATTCAACTTAGTATTTCTTTTATTGTAACTTATCTTTGTCTTAAAAAAAATTGTGTGGTTTTCCAGCTAAAAAGACATTAACGGACAAAGACACTAACAGTGATTTAGTTCGAGAACATTGCCAGTAAAATGATTAAAAAAAGCTACTGAACTGAAATAAATAAAATAAGAACGTTTCATAAGTTTTATCAAGTCAAGCCGATTAGGCCCCAAGTTAAAAAGACGCATCTAATATTTTTTTTCGTAATTTACTCACCTACATATGTTAAACTGAGGAAAAATGGCGAATCTGCCAGTAAATATCACTATCACTACATAGTATAAAACATAGTGGCTTCCGCTGTCCCCATGTATGCTTATATCTTTAAAACTACACAACGGATTATGATGCGGTTTTTTTTAATAGATAGAATGATGACTAGCTAAAATAAATTAATTAAAATTAAAATTTAACAGAAACATGACCTTCACTAAAATACCTGAAACTGCCCACACGCACACACACACACACACACACTTTCCCGCGATACAGGCTAGCCTGCGGGGACTATCGTTAATCTGGATCTGTACATAATTATTTTATGGTAAATAAATATTTTTGCAATTTTGTATTTGTATTAAAGGGGAAGGTTTATTTGTATAATAAACCTGTGCGAAGCCGAGGCGGGTCCCTAGTAAATGATAAATGCGTCTTTGTAACAATCGGGGCCGATTTAGCTATTGAATATTATGATGAATCAAAAAATAAAATTAACTTTACGTCAATAAATTCTTAGTTGAATCAACTAAAAAAAAATAATCGGCCAAGTGCGAGAGTAACACCTCTGTAGAGCGCATTGTGGTGCAGGGAAAGATTGAAGGTATAAGACCGCGCGGTAGATCTCCATTACGTTGGACCGACCATATAAGGCTGCACTAAACGGTCCCATCAATATGTGTAGCGCTCGTAGCGTAGTTTGACTAGGTGATTGTCAGCGATCACCGAAATTAAGCAACGTTCCGCACGGTCAGTACTTGGATGGGTGACCGCGGGTGGCATTTTCCAACTGAGCGCTACCGTGGCTCGGATGACACGTTAAATTGTAGGCCCCGGTCGTTTCAACCGTTTAGCCATGTCAGAGGCCTTCAGGCGGCCTAAAAACTCTGACACCAGGGCTAGCCACCCGGCCTATACGAACTTACTTACTTTTAATATGTGCACTAGAAAGACGTCCATACGAGAGGAATGGCGACGCATTGTAAAGCGAGCCACCACCGGAACTGATGACCACGACCACTCTGTCAAGAGTGTATACGACTAAGAAGAAGAACTGCGAGTCGAACTCGCGCACGAAGGGTTCCGTACCGTATGGAAACCCTCCTTAAATTTTATCATTTTTAATTATTGATTTATTTTTGAACGGAATATGCAATTTAATAGTCTGTGAATATTTCAAGAATCTTTCTGTTGCCGTTATTAAAATCGAGCATAAAATCACGTCGTAAAAATTTCAACGCTCTAGCTATTACCTTTCCTGAGATACAGCCTGGTGACAGAAAGATGGACAGACAGACGGACAGACGGACGGACAGCGGAGTCTTAGTAAAAGGGTCCCGTTTTTACCCTTTGGGTACGGAACCCTAAAAAGAAAACAGTAATTTACTTGCAAAATTATCTAATGTTATTTTTTCTCGTCCACCGTCCGTCATAAATCAGATGACCTAAATGAAAAAGTAAGTTCATATAGGCTTAGTGTCGAAGTTTTTAAGCGGCCTCTGTCATGGACTCATGGCTAAACGGTTGAACAACCAGGAACTACAATTTATCGTGTCATCTGAGCCACGATAGCGCTCAGTTGGAAAAGCCACTCACAGTCACCCATATGAAGACTGTCCGTGCCGAACGTTGCTTAACTATGATCATCGCTGATACCAAGTCAAACTTCGCTATTATTCTACTGTAACCTAACGGAGTCCCAAACTATATGCCCTAAATGTACAAATACAAATAAATAAATTTATTAACCAAAAGTAGAAATACATAACTATGACTAAGAGCTTAAATCGAAAACAAGTCTACGAATTGATTCTATACATGATTTTGTCTTATGTTATGATAGAGATGCATTTTCAAATAGATTAGTTGTGAGCCCCAAACTAAGCTAGGCTTGTGTCTCGGGGCTCGAGTGCAGAGTTACCAGAAACTACAAAAAATAATCACACAATTAACTCGCAGCGTACCTTGCTGATTATTCTTAAATGTAAGTTCTAACGAAAATGGGATATGTCGCAGTTTATATGGATAAATAATTAAAGAAAATAAAATTTTAGAAAGTTAAGTATCGTCTCGTTTGAAAAACTATTCGCTGTATAAACAATTAATGAGATTTTCAGTCTCAATATAAGAGGCTCACAAGCAAAGGCAAGGTAAGTAATGTAAATGACTTACTTGAAATCTTCCCTCAGTACTTGCATAAGGTATTCCCACATATTCAAACACAGTTCCATCACCGTTCACTTTGCCTATCAACGCGCCTTGTTCTATCTTCACCTCAGGAGCAGGCTGATCTATCAAATTAATGGCTACCAGAGTGAACAGAACAACGTTCTTCAGACAAAACATACTGATTAGAAAACTAATTATTACTGTTTTATTACTTCCATCTATGTTGACGTTTGATAACCTACTAAGTTCATCTCATCGCAATGACAAGTCGAACATTACTCCATACGAATAATATTATTATAAATCCGGTAGTGTGTTTGTTAGTTTATTGACTTGTGTTTGAGCATGGACATAATTTGAAAGACGGAAAATTACATAAGCTACTTTTTATCCCGAAAAAGTTGTGGTTCCCGAAGGATAGCTATAACACTTTTTTATTATGTAACTAACTTATCCATATCCATGTCTAATATAGACACACAAAATGTTAATGCATGATAGGTGTCATGGACTGCAGAATTCCATGCATTGAAGAAGGAAAAATCGGCCAAGTGCGAGTCGGACTCGCGCACGGAGGGTTCCGTACTGCCCCATTTCTCTTGCCGTTATTAATAGCGACCAAAAAAACTCCTAAAATCACGTTTGTTGTACGGGAGCCCCCTCAAATTTTTATTTTATTCTGATTTTAGCTTCTGATTTGTTGTTATAGCGGCAACAGAAATACATCATCTGTGAAAATTTCAGCTGCCTAGCTATCGTGGTTTATGAGATACAGCCCGGTGAGAGACGGACAGACGGACATCAAAGTCTTAGTAATAGGGTTCCGATTTTACCCTTTGGGTACGGAACCGTAAAAAGGGAAAATACCCAACGACATGATCGCCGCAAAATGGCGTTGAAAATGCATAGAAATTGATTATGTTTAAACAAGAGAAATTTTCTATGGGATAGTTTAAAATCAGAATGTGACGTGACGAGATTGAAGCCGCGGGTATTAGCCAGTCTTTCATAAGAACAGTACTGAGACTGTTGCCGACAGTTCCGTTGATATTAATGTTATAATCAGTAATGACTATCTAAATTACATTGCCAGGAATATTTATTAATAATAATATTTGGAGATTTTACTACTAAAATTACAATGTAATAAACAGTGTTGGAACAAAGTAGCCGTATCTCACGCGACTTGATGGTGAAAAAATTGCACAAATGCGAGTCGGACTTGCGCGTGACCTTTTTTTTTAAATTTAATTATTTATTTTTGAAGTGAATTGACAATCTAAGATTATAATAATATAATTGATCTCGTTGATCTAACGTCATAATCCTTGGCTTGGACCTTTCAATTGTCTCCTGCTTTCCGTGGTGTCTCCGTCCCGGCAAAGAAGATATAACAATACTCGGTAACCAACTGCCTGGAACTATTTAGGCGTTACACTATCATCGACTCTTAACTCTGGCTCTTACATAGAGTCAAAATCCCAATTAGCCTCCTTAAAACTTAGTGTTCTCTGTAACTCTCTAAGGTGAGACAGTTCTTCAAAACCTGAGCAACTGCTCTTCATTGTTAGAACTAGCAAAGCTAGTAAGCTAGCAAGCTAAAGACTACAGCTAGTTTTTTTATAAAGACTAGCTACTGCTATTCTTTATAAAGCATAAGTCAGGTCTTGCATGGGTTACTGCTCTCACCTTTGGGATGGCTCTGCCAAATATCAACTGGAGGCTCTGGAGTCGTTGAGAGGCGAGCATCGACGTAAGGTAGCGTGTTTATCAGCCTTTTATCGGATAAACTTCAGAGAGAGCGTCCAAGAGTTGCATAGTCTGGTCCCACCTGCCCCTCTCTTCTATCGTACGGCTATACGACGCGACCTAAGCGCCACTCCTTTATGGTGGAAATTCCGCGCGTTAGAACTAAGCGTTTCGAATCCTGATTCCTCATACGACAGCCAAAATGTGGAACGCTTTCCCTGGGTCTGACTTCCCGCTAAAGTACAACGTGGGCGTCTTCAAATCCCGAGTAAATAGGTATTTTCTAGGTAAGCGTGCTACGCCCTAGACCGCATATCTGCTTAACATCAGGCAGTATGTAATCAAACGCAAACCTATACGGATTAAAAAAATAAAACTTAGATATTTAGTACTTACATATTTTTTTTATTTACCGATAATCAGTATTTCTGTACTTATCATATATATTTTTCCACAGCTGATAGCGGACTGGGTTCGGTATCGGACCCATTTTCAACTTTTCGTCTATGTATAGTAACCTCAGTTTGTCTTGTGTGGTTGGAGTCCATTTGACTGGCAAGTCAGATGTGTCTGGAGTGGGGTTACTGAAAAAAAATGAATGTACAAAACTATGACGTATGCAAAACCTTACATTAAAAACTTCACGAAACTTCAATCGCAGATGATATCGTTATTGAAATAATTTAAAAACCATTTCTATTACGAGTACGAGATCACTTCACTATCACTACATAGTATAAAACAAAGTCGCTTGCCGCTGTCTGTCTCCATGTATGCTTATATCTTTAAAACTACATAACGGATATTGATGCAGTTTAAATTGAGTTTGCAATTGAGATTGCAGTTTAAATAGAGAAAGTGATTTAAGAGGAAGGTTTATATGTATAACACACATGTGTGAAGCCGGGGCGGTTCGCTAGTCTTTAATAACTAAGCAAATCCTTTTTTGTTTTGGTGCATCGATATACCGACATAGTATTGCTTCTTTGATTGCCTTTTCCGCGTTTTTTATATTTCGGAAACAATGATGCCACAGATAGACACCCCTTCGTCTTCGTCAAGGTAATAAATAATCAGAATATAAGCTGACAGTTCTCATATTTTTATGCTATTCATGTTTACAACTTACCTATACTTTGCGAAATTTGTCCACATTTTCGTCATGTGGTTTATCATTTTTCTATCCTTTTCACTAATAGAGAACGGCCATATGTCTGCTCGGAACAAATATAAAAGTTCATCTGAATGACAAGCGCCTTCTTCATTTTTATGACCAGTGAAATATTTCAAAAAGTTTCTTCCACCAGAATAATTAAAATAATAATTGTACACAGGTGATTTAATTTTCTTCGCCATTATTTCAGATTCGAATACACCTGGCAATCCAAAGAATAAATCTGTCATTAAATCTAAAATATTCCTAAAGTTTTTCATACTCATTCTCTCTTTACCGAAATATATTTCTCTAATCATGTTATCTACTCTTTCTGCTTCTTCTTTTGAAGGAAATATTAAATCTGATCCAAATGAATATCCCTCATCTCTTTCTCTGATTGTCTCTTCATTAACTATAGGTGTTAAAAACAAACTTTCTTTGCTAGTTGACCCGAACATAAGAGGAATGTCTTTGGGTTTTTTATTTATCAAATTATATGGAACATCATTTATAACCGTTTCTTGATCAACAAAGTGTTTTTCAATGCACGGAAAATGAACCAGTTCTGTATCCATGTATTTTTTAAGATCTTTTTTAGGACTTGCTGCTGCAACCAACTCTTTATAAGGTATTTTGGAAAAAATATCATATAGTTCATTGGGGTCTTTGGTCTCGTATCCTAAATTTTTTGCTATAAGACTGGCTATATATACTGGATCTCTATTTATTGCCCAATTAGATACAGATGATCCACTCTGAACTATAGCTCTATTAAATAGGCCATCTGTAGCTGGACTGGCAATCAACAATGACGTTGAAGTACCTCCAGCACTTTGTCCAAATAAGGTTATATTATCAGGATCTCCTCCAAATGCTGCTATGTTTTTTTTAACCCACCTCAGTGCTGCAACTTGATCTTTTAAGCCTGAGTTACCAGGAGCATCTTTGATGTTCAGACAAGTGAAACCTAATACTCCTAGCCTATAATTAAAAGTGACTAGAATGACGTCATGCTGGACTAGAAAATCTCCACCGTACAGTAACTTTCCCCCACTGCCAAGATGAAATGCTCCTCCGTGGATGAAAACCATGACAGGTAGAGGTCTTTTTGCCATGGCCGGTACGTATACATTCGCTTTTAAGCAATCTTCTTCGCCTCTGATTAGGCCGAATGGTCCTGATTGAGGACATGAGTATATTTCGTCGACCGCTTTGAATACGCCGTCCCATGATGGTGGGGGTAGAGGTGCCTAGAAATAAAAAAAATAGACTTTCAATAAATAAATACACGATTGACCAAACGAACGAAGTCAACGATGAATCAGTTTTGACTCGACAATCTTGATTTTGTCTGTCAGATTTTGATTCTGCTCCATGGGTCACATTTTTCAATAAATCTTGTCAAAATTTTGTACACGGGTATATTCTTCACACGTATACCTCTTATGACGTAGGGATACACTAAGAAAGGATTTTTGGAAATTGGTCTAAAGTGGGCCTTATATAAGACAGGCCCTTTTCTATTGTATGAAACTCTATTGCCTGGACCGATTGATGTGAAACTTGGGTAAATATCCTTCAAACAAACAAAAAATGTACGTTTGATTCAACTTTTGCGATTTTAATATCCTGGGGCTCGATTAATTTCCAAGGTTTGTCTGCTGACTTTCATGAATAGAAGAAGGAAAAACAAAGGAAAACACACTATACTCGTATAACATGATGAATACGGCGATGAGAATGCATAGAAATTGATTTTATTAGCACGATTTTATGAACATGAGAATTTTCCTATAGGTTGGCATAAAAATCGAAATATAACGCGGGCGAAGCCGCGGGTTCAGCTAGTCTATAATATTTGGCAAGATTGTTTAGCGTCTAACTCCTAATGGCCCGAAAATAAGTGCAATAAATGGAAGCATCCAAATTTGTAATTTTGGTATTACGCAAAATAAGTCGTCAGGTGCGTGTCGAGACACGCGTATGATAGGGTTCCGTAGATGGTGACCCGATTTTATAATGTTATAAGATAAGATGGTTGAGTGCTAGAAAAACATAACTGGCTAAAAAATAAATTTGTGAGGTCAATGACCTTTGAGCTATGTGCAAGCTTAAGAATTTCAATTTTTCTTCATAACTAAAAATGTTAAAAATGGTCTATAAGCTCAGAAAGTTTAAACATTCATGGGCTTATGAAGAAACAAGTGTTAAACGCACAGAGCTATTATAACTAGAAAGATAGCGCTGTTGTCGCTTGAGACAATTCTCAACCACTAAAATGTATGGAGTTGTATGTAATGTGAGGTGGGCTAAAGTCCTCGAGTGGAGACCACGTACCGGTAAGCGCAGCGTAGGACGTCCACCTACAAGGTGGACGGACGACCTCATTAAGACAGCAGGATCGCGCTGGATGCAGGCCGCTACCAATCGGTCTTATTGGAGATCTTTAGGGGAGGCCTATGTTCAGCAGTGGACGTCCTATGGCTGAAAGGAAGGAAGGAAGGAAAATGTATGGAAAATATTGCTCACGAAACTGTCAAATATACAAGGCTATTTACTGGTAATCAATTAGCATCCTTTTAGGGGCTTATTCTGTCCATCAAAACTAACAACTTTTGTTCCGCGACTTTTGTCAAACCTCAAAACTAAATTTTGTTGTTCTATAGAAAATATCACCTGCTCATCAGTTCACCTGCGACAAAATGTATGGAACAGCTGTTTTTTTTTTTTAGTTCTGACAAAAGTCGCAGAGCAAAAGTTGTTAGTTTTGATGCACAGAATAAGCCCCTAAAAGGATGTTAATTGATTAGAAATAACCTTGTATATTGGAATTTGACACTACTGAGAGAAAAACGATTGAATTGAATTGGAAAAAACACGGCAACTATAATGTAGCCACTGAATCGAGATATTTTTCATGTCTCTTTCTAGCTCATGCCGTATTATATTATTGCATCTCTTTCTTTCTTTTCTAGATCGACATTATCCCTCTGTGGTTAAACGGATGCATTATTTAGTGTTCGGAGAACTACTAGTATAGTGGGTGTACCGGTTGTGGCCACGGTACCGGTTGCGGCCATTTGGTGTCAAAATTATTGCATTAATGATAATTATAAACAATGTAATACCATAAATATTGTTTGTGTGAATCAAATGTTTGAAAATTTCTTTAAAAATATTATTTTAACATAAAATTGTCTTCCATCCATCAGCCGTAAGACGTCCACTGCTGGACATAGGCCTCCCCAATGGATTTCCAATAAGGCCGGTTGGAAGCGGCCTGCATCCAGCGCGTTCCTGCGATCTTTATTATATCGTCAGTCCACCTAGTCGGTGGACGTCCTACGCTGCGCTTGCTGGTCCGTGGTCTCCATTCGAGAACTTTACTGCCCCATCGGCCATCCGTTCTCCGAACTATGTGCCCTGCCCATTGCCACTTTAATTTGCTAATCCGCTGGGCTATGTCGGTAACTTTGGTTCGTCTGCGGATCTCCTCATTTCTGATTCGATCTCGCAGAGAGACGCCGAGCATAGCCCTCTCCATAGCACGTTGGGCTATCCTGAGCTTATTCATAAGGCCCATAGTAAAAGACCACGTTTCAGTTCCATATGTCATCCTAAAATTGTCTTATTAATCCTTAAAATTAAAAGTGGCCACAAATGGTACTAAGATGGCCACAACCGGTGCGTCTACCCTAGGTATTATGTCATTCTGATCATCTATCACTCCGTATCTGAGTCAAAATGAAAACTGACCTTGAACCTTGTGCTACTGTTAGTAGTGGCGTATGGAATGCCAAAGTACTGGAAAAATGACCCATCTGCGCTGGTTATACCGCTCAAAATCCCTTGCTCGATCACCACCTCCGGGGCAGGCTGGTCCACTAGATTCATAGCAAACAACGTAAATAGAACCAAATTTTTTGCACGTTTCATTTTAAACTTTATCTCTTTTCCATACAGCCTAGTGTCGTCTATAACTTAATCTGACTCACATTTCACTACAACAATACTGAAATAATACTCGTTGAGAACAATTTTTGAATAATGCCGGTATTAAAAACAAAAAATATTTGAATGTAGAACGACTATCCCGCTGGCACGTTGTCCTTCAACTAAAGTCGATAATGTAGTGGGTTCTTTAGTAGGAGGGAGTGAACTAAACCAACGTTTTGTACTTTGGAGCATGAGACAGCAGAATTGCGGTTAAATTATCGTAAAATGATCTTACGCATCATCTATCTTTTTATCTACTGGTTTTTGAATGAAACCAATTTTATTGTGACAGAGCGCTAACGGAATCACTGATAGTGCGTTGTTGCTTAGAAAATAAGAACTTAGTATCTTGTCTCAATAATTATACATTTTAACTTAAATGCACTTTTTAATTTATTTCTTGCTATTTTTTTTTTTTAACAATAAGACATTATCAAAAATGTTGAATAACATTTTATTTTTGGGTAAAATCTCGTTTCTTGTATGAGAACCCCTTAAATATTCATTTTATTTTAATTAAATAATTTGTTTTTAAAATACCTATGTACATATTTAACCAAATATTCTGTGAATATTGTTAGTATGTATCTGGTTGTTTGTAAGAGAGCCCCACTTAATATATCACCTATGAAAATTTCAACGTTCTAGCTACCACCGTTCATGAGATACAGCCTGGTGACAGACAGACGGACAGGCGGACAGCGGAGTCTTAGTAATAGGGTCCCATTTCTACCCTTTGGGTACGGAACCCTAAAAACGTCCCTATCGATTACGCGGAGATAGTGGTTCGACTTCGAAATGTAACAGACGTAGTGTATTTTTAAAATCAAATCATGTTACATTCATATACCTTGTAACGATATATCGTTATGTTTAACCAAATTAAATTCAGTGCAATTCCCAATTGGGGTGTAAGATTCGGGGACAGGACTTCCAAGATTAGGACGAAGAAACCTATAGGCAAACCATTTAACTCGCGGAACGCCCGCGGGGTAAGAAGGGAGCGGGGGGAAATGTTAGCGGGTGGGTGACAGGGGTACGCGGAGCAGAGAGCGCACGTCTCACCCCTCTTACCCACCCGATAACATCTCCCCCCGCTCCCTTCTTAACCCGCGGGCGTTCCGCGAGTTAAATGGTTTGCCTATAGTTCACCGCACGACCCAGTAAGGACGTTCTCCTCCCTTCCCGCTCCAAGACTTCGGCGCCACTATTGCGTTTCTTCGGCCGCGTCTTCGTTTCCCGTTGGGAACATAGGAAGTGCTCGCCTTTAACTGCCTGGTGGTCGCGTAACGGTACATACTCGTATGATGATCCGGGCAATTGTAGAAACCCGTAAATAAATTTTGTTGTACGTACCACTAAGACGCAGTACTCGCTAAGACGAATCAAACGAGCTGAAACTCGATAGGGTTGCGTCGTTTCAATACAAAGTTCCTATGACCACCTTCCAGCTCCATCAACAGACCCTGGATACCATTGAAAGACGAACTACTCGCCAAGACCATTCAAATGAACCGTGTCGTTTCATTGCTAAGTTCATTTGGCCACCTTCCAGCTTCATCATGATGTCAGCACCATGTCATCATAATATTGCATTGTGACGCGATTTACACATGTATGCAAAATTTCAGCTCTATCGGTAACCGGGAAATGGATCAAATTTAACTTGCAAGATTTGATTACAGACCGACAGACAAAGGGACAGGTGTAACTAAATACCTAAATGCTTGTAAAAAGTCGTATTACGAGTACATTTATGTCATTAACATTTGAGTAATATTGTATATCACTGCGTAATATACCTGCCGGGCTGGTAACATACGCATCGACTTGGCATTTTTTTCTGTGCATATTCATCACGACATAATTCTTTCGACGTGTCAGAACGAGATTAAAAGAAAGAAAGAAAGAACGTTTATTTCGTGACATACATGAACAATCACAGCTAATAACAAAAAGAAGAAAAAACGAGCAAACGACAAACATGTGAAACAGTAGTTATGCAGTGCAGCAAGTGCTCGCGGTATTAATTTGAAGCATTACGGGATCCATTTACCTTGCAACTTCAAGGTTCATACAAGTCAACCTATTTTTAACCGACTTCAAATAGGAGGTCTTCAATTCGACTTATTTTTTTTATGTATGTTAAGCGATTATCCCGCCAGTCATGAATCGATTTTGATAATTATTTAGATCATACTTAAGAAGTTTTTTTTAAAGTAGTGGTAATATTTGGTTTAGGTTATGAAATGTTATTTAAGTTTTGTTGCAATAAATAAAGAGTCTTAAGAGGTAGTCTCATTTATTTTGTGGAAATCGGTTCAGTGGTTTTTTAAAAACCGAAAATAACATAAGTCGGCGGTGCTATTTTTGGCGAAAAATAATATTTCAGTGAAAGCATTTGTATTAAATTTGTGCCGCGTCTGTAATGAGTCCGTTAAGCCCACAATGAATGTCAGGTATATTAAGAACATTATTCCACTTAACAACTTTATACTGGCCAATCCTAATAAAATTAAATACATCTGAACTACACATTTTCAACTTGAAAATGTCAAAATATCATACGCTTTTACGTCACCACCCGTAGCTGGAACTGTTCTTATGGTACCCAAACCTAAGGTAGGTAATAAACGGCCAAGTACGAGTCGGACTCGCGCACGGAGGGTTCCGTTCTGTACGGGAGCTCCCTGTGAATATTTATTATTAAAGTGAACATACAACTAAATATTCTGTGAAAATTTCAAGCATCTACCTGTTACCATTATAAATATCTAGCGAAAAACGGCTAACAAATCAGGTTTGTTGTATGGGAGCCCCCCTTAAATAATAATTTTATTCAATTTTTAGTATGTGTTGTTATAGCGGCAACAAAAATACATATTCTGTGAAAATTTCAGCTTTCTAGCTATAACGGTTCATGAGATAGAGCCTGGTGACAGACAAACGGACAGCGGAGTCTTAGTGATAGGGTCCCGTTTTAACCCTTTGGGTACAGAACCCTAAAAATGTATTCCCTTAACATCTATTATAAGTTCAAATAGTCAATTAAAATAAATTTACTTTCATATTTACGTAATTTTATTATTTACTATAATCAGTCTTTCTGTACTTATCATAGATATCTTTCCACAGCTGATAACGGACTGGGTTCGGTATCGGACCCATTTTCAACTCTTCGTCTATGTAGAGAAAGCTCAATTTGTCTTTTGTGATTGGAGTCCATTTGACTGGCAAGTCTGATGTGTCCGGAGTGGGGTTACTGTAATAGAAATGAATGAATGTACAAAACTCTTACGTTAAAAATATATGACAAAAAGTTTATGGACTACTAGCTGCACCACGCGGTGTTTCCCGCGTTAGCCCGAAATAAAAAGTAGTCTATGTATTAATCCAAAATCTAAACTACTTTTGTACCGAAATTCATCCAAATCAGTTCATCCGTTTGTGCGTGAAGGAGTAACAAATATACAAACATACTCACAAACTTTCACGTTTATAATATTAGTAGGATTGAGAGGAATTGGAGCAAGACTGCAAAAAATCTACACGGCGATTAGCATTCCTTCCAGCACCTGATCAACAGATTATCTTTAAACATTTACCTATAATTCTGCTGTACGTGTGTACATCACTGAACTCCTCCTAAACGGCTCGACCGATTTGAATAAATTGTTTAGATTTTGTTGTTGACTAGTATGAAATCTATACTAGTCTTATAAATCAGTACATCAGAAAATGTGTTAGTTTCGGTGAGAGAATGAGTTAATTATATCTGCATGAATATAGCCTGAAGATTGGAATGTATCAAAGACTAATATTACCTGTTTAGGAGCGTGCGTAAAAGCTAGTTAAGTTAAAATACTGTCTCTATTACTAAAGGTTTTGTATAATTTAAAATAGCATTTATTAGTTTTAGCCATAGGACGTCCACTGCTGGATATAGGCCTCCACTAAAGATCTAAAATAAGACCGGTTGGTAGCGACTTGCCTCCAGCGCCATCTTGCGGTCTAAATGAGGTCAAAATCGGTCTAAAAATCGCATAGTCATAAAGTTATTATTTTGTGCTGCTTCATATTATTATAGGCTATGGTATCACAAACAGATATGGTATGCACATAATTATACATACTAATTTATGTAAAACACCTCCGTTTTGTTTCGTCAGGGAATAAATATAATAAGAACCTCATATTATGATTCTAAACTCACCTGTGTTTTGCGAAATTTGTCCACATTTTTGTCATGTAGTTTATCATTTTTCGATCTTTTTTATTAATAGGGAACGGCCACATGTCTCCTCGGAACAAATATAAAAGTTCATCTGCATGACAAGCACCTTCTTCATGTTTGTTACCAGTGAGATATTTTAAAAAGTTTCTTCCGCCAGAATAATTAAAATAAAAGTTGTAAACAGGCGAATTTATTCTTTTCGCCATTATTTCAGATTCGAATACCCCTGGCAATCCAAAGTACAAATCTGTCATCAAATCCGTAATATTTCTTATATTTTCCATACTCATTCTCTCTTTACCAAAATATACCTCTCTTGTCATATTATCTATTCTTTCTGCTTCTTCTTCTGAAGGAAATATTAAATCTGATGCAAATAAATATCTTTTATCTCTTTCTCGAATTGTCTCTTCATTATCTAAAGCTGTTAGAAACATCCCTTCTTTGCTAGTTGACCCAAACATTAAAGGTATATCTTTGGGTTTTTTATTTATCAAGTTAAATGGTAGGTCATCAATAACCGCTTCTTGATCAGGGAAGTTCTTCTCAATACACGGCAAATGAAGCAGTTCTGTATCCAAGTACTTTCCAAGGTTCTTTTTAGGACTCGCTGCTACCAAATCTTTATAAGGCATTTTGGAAAATATCTCGTACAGTTCTTTGGGATCTTTTGTGTTGTATCCCAACTCTTTTGCTATTAGACTGGCTATAGCTACTGGGTCTCTATTGATTGCCCAGTTAGCTATAGCCGATCCACTTTGTACTATCGCTCTGTTAAACAAGCCTTCTGTAGCTGGACTGGCAATCATCAGCGACGCTGAAGCACCTCCAGCACTTTGTCCAAATAAGGTTATATTGTCAGGATCTCCTCCAAACGCTGCTATATTTTTCTTAACCCATCTCAGAGCTGCAACTTGATCCTTCAAGCCTGCGTTGCCAGGAGCATCTTCAATATTGAGACAAGTGAAACCTAATACTCCAAGTCTGTAATTAAAAGTGACTAGAATGACGTCATGCTGGACTAGAAAATCTCCAGCGTAGAGTAGTTTTCCCCCAGTTCCGAGGTAAAATGCTCCTCCGTGGATATAAACCATGACAGGTAGAGGTCTTTTTGCCATGGACGGTACGTAGACGTTGGCTTTTAAGCAATCTTCTTGTCCTTTGATTCGGTCAAACAGTCCTGCTTGAGGACAGGAGTATATTTCGTCGACCGCTTTAAATACGCCGTCCCATGATGGTGGAGGTAGAGGTGCCTGGAAATAAAAAAATAGACTTTCATAATTGATCATACAATACACGACTTAGTTTTCTTTGTAACTAACTGTAAAACTAACAACTTTTGTACTGCAACTTTTGTCAAAACTAAAAAATGCTGCAGCTGTTTCATACATTTTGTCAATGGGGAGAACGATATTTTTATATGGAAGAGCATTTTTTGGGATTTGTTAAAAATCGTTCAACAAAAGTTAATGTACAGAATAAGTCCCTAAAAGGATGCTTATTGAATACCAGTAACCCTGTATGTTATTAGAATAATATCCCAGACATTTTGTGACATTCAATAATTGTATTGTATTATTCACATGATACTATTGGTATTTTATTGTTGACATTGTCTTTAATTTAATTTTAATACATTTTCTTTATTTTTTTACAATTAGACGTTCTCTTTCATACTGGCGAAAATCTACCAAAGTGGATGGGCACTTGGGCATTTGGCTTGGTAGATTTTCGTCACTCATAAACTGGCGCCTTGCTGTGTTTAGAATATTTAGTGTAGATTAGATCAATTAGATTAGATGTAAGTAAATTGTGTTTATATTTGAATGAAATTGTACGTGTTGTAATATTGACACAAAATATACACTTGAAACTTTTATTGGATCGCAATAGATCACAAAATCAAGAATCTGCAGAAAGAATCATGATTCACACTTAAGATAAAATATCTAAATATTGGTACAAAAAACATAAAACGCATCGATACCGCGTTTTAAGGAGGTTCAACGCCATCTATCGGGCTTCGTACGAACTACATTACTAAACGTATCGATAGATGGCGTGAACTGCGATTTAGAATATTGAACAGAAATTAATTTGGTTTTAAGAATGTAGATTGAGATAAGAAATGAATTGTTATTTAACGTTGGTAATTTATAACCAAGTGAGTAATTAGGTTCTTTTTAAGTGTTTACTGTATGTACCTAGATTGTTTTTGACTGTTCAAAAGTGTGTCTGTGACACCCATTTGTCGAAAGAAATAAAGTGAAACTATAGACTGACCGTTTAACTGAGTCCTCGCCTGCGCGGTACAGAGGCGCGGGGGTAGACGACAAAGGGGACTGAGACAGCGGCGGCGGGGACCCGCCGCTCGCACCTGTCTCAGTCCCCTTTGTCGTCTACCCCCGCGCCTCTGTACCGCGCAGGCGAGGACTCAGTTAAACGGTCAGACTATAACTAGGTAGGTTATATACCTATGATAAAACCAGACCCTTAGAGAATAAATAACTTAGTTACTTATAAATACTCTAAGACCAGACCATATACATTTTGGAAATAAACGAATATTACACAGCCATTTTACAGCACAATGAGTTTAAAATATAAAATCTATTAAAAAATACAATATAAATATTGCAGTAAGATTCTGTACAAATACATTAATAATGACAATGACAATTAATTAATTAATGAGTTACCGTTCTAGTTACCTATGTAAGTAAAGCTAAATAATGTATTCCTAAAACTAAGTGCACCGTACTAAAATTTTTGGCAAACAATTATAAAAAAATAGAATAAACAAACAAAAAGATCATTTTTTTTAAATCAAATAAAAGAGATCATTCTGCTACAGATCAAACGCTTGCCTTATTGCTTTGCAATCCTAAATCCATTCTACTACGTATAGGACAAATCACTTAACTTGGCAGCAGTGATGTTAGCTATTAGCTGCGGATTACCCTATCTTCGCGCAGCTGTTAAGAGAGCTCCAGTAAATTGAGTTACCCGTAGCTTGTTGTCAACATCCGCTAAGTTGTTTGATTTGGCCTCTAAGAGGGAAAGAAACACTTTCCAATGAAAAATAATCGGCCAAGTACGAGTCGGGACTCGCGCACGGAGGGTTCCGTACTGTATGGGAGCCCCCCTTAAATATTTATTTTATTTAAATTTTATTATTTATTAATGAAGTGAATATATAACTAAATACTCTATGAAAATTTCAAGCAACTGCCTGTTACCATTATTAATATAGAGCGAAAAAAGTCTGAAAAATCAGGTTTGTTGTATGGGAGCCCCCCTTAAATATTTATTTTATTTTCTTTTTAGTATTTGTTGTTATAGCGGCAACAGAAATACATTATCTGTGAAAATTTCAGCTGCCTAGCTATCATGGTTCATGAGATACAGCCTGGTGACAGACAGACAGACAGACAGACAGACGGACAGACGGACATCGAAGTCTTAGTAATAGGCTCCCGTTTTTCCCTTTGGGTACGGAACCCTAAAAAGACCAAATCACACAAGTCGGCGGATGTTAGCTACAGTCTGCGCGAAACCAAATCACCCCGCAGCGTTATGTGA
The DNA here is from genome assembly GCA_964007245.1 of Hypomecis atomaria. Lineage (NCBI taxonomy): Eukaryota > Metazoa > Arthropoda > Insecta > Lepidoptera > Geometridae > Hypomecis > Hypomecis atomaria. The sequence goes on from OZ023284.1 coordinate 927,926, forward strand.
GCTTCAGTCAAGATTCATCATCCATCCATCAGCCATAGCACGTTCACTGCTGGACATAGGCCTCGCAGATCTCCAATAAGAACAGTTGGTAGCGGCTTGCATCCAGCGCGATCCTGCGGTCTTAATGAGGTCATCCGTCCGCCTTGTGGGTGGATGTTCTACGCTGCGCTTGTCGGTGCGTAGTCTCCACTCGACATTTTTTCGACCCCATCAGTCATTAGTCCTCCGCGCTATGTGCCCTGCCCATTGCCACTTCAACTTGCCAGTCCGCTGGGCTACGTCGGTAACTTTGGTTCTTCTACTTATCTCCTCATTCCTGATTTGATCTCGCAGAGAGACTCCGAGCATAGCCCTCTCCATAGCTCGTTGTGCCACTTGGAGCTTATTTATAAGGCATATAGTTATATACCAGTCAATATTGGATACTGCCAAATTTTAGCTAACTTCACATCCAGCGACTTGTATTATTCAGCCTTTATAAAAACTTAATGCACTTATGTAACTAACAATAATATATTATGCCATTCCAATTATCTATCACTATCTGACACAAATGATAACAAAACTAACCTTGAACCTTGTACTACTGTTGGTAGTAGCGTACGGTATGCCGAAGTATTGGAAAAACGACCCATCTGCGCTGGTAATACCGCTCAAAATCCCTTGCTCGATCACCACCTCTGGGGCAGGCTGGTCCACTAGATTCATAGCAAACAACGTAAACAGAACTACCTTCTTTGCACCTTTCATTTTGAACTTTAATTCTTTGCTTTACAGCTTATAGTCGTATAAAACTTAATCTGACTCACATATCACTAGGTACTAAATTTACTGAAATAATACTTGTTGAAAACTATTTTTGAATAATACCCGTATTAATAACAAAACATAATTGAATACAGAACGACTATCTCGCGTGCACGTTGTCCTTCAACTAAAGTCGATAATGTAGTGGGTTTTTTTAGTGGGAGGGAGAGAACAAACAATTTGTACTAAGTAGCGTGAGATAGCTGTTTTGCGGTTCAGTTATCGTGGCGATCTTACGCACCTGCTTTTTACTGTTTTTTGAATGAAACCAGTTTTAGTGTGACAGAGCGCTAACGGAGTCACTGATTGGGCATAATTGCTAACAAAATTAATAAACTTAGTATCTTGTCGCAATAATTACTTACATTAACCTAACCTAAATGCACTTATTTTTCAAGCAACAAAATAAAACCAAAAGCCTTGGATTTTACTTAATTTTTATGGTTCCGTACCCAAAGGGTAAAAACGGGACCCTATTACTAAGACTCCGCTGTCCGTTTGTCCGGCTGTCTGTCTGTCTCCAGGCTGTATCTCATAAACCGCTACAGCTGGAAAGCTAAAATTTTCACAGATGATGTAAGTATTTCTATTGCCCCTATAACAACAAATACTAAAAATAGAAAAAAATTATATACAAGGGGGGCGCCCATACAAAAAAATCAAAATTTTTAGCCGTTTTTCGCTCGATATCAATAATGGTAACAGGTAGATGCTTGAAATATTCACAAAATATTTAGCTCCATGCTTACTTTAATAAGTAATAAATAATCAAATTTAAATAAAATAAATATTAAAGGGGGGCTTCCATACAGTTAATGCGCGAGTCCGATAAATATTAAGGGGGGCTCGAGTCCGACTCGTACTTGGCAGATTTTTCTTCTAAATATTATTCCATCCACATCTAAAGGACATCCACTGCTGGACATAGGCCATCGCCAATTAGATCGGTTGGAAACCAGCGTGATTCTCCGATCTAATCAGATCGTCAGTCTACCTAGTACCACTCCCATAGTTTGACGAGGTGTTCGTAAGCGATCATCGAAGTTAAGCAACGTTCAACACGGTCAGTATTCGGATGGGTGACCGCGGGTGGCATTAACAACTGAGCGCTACCGTGGCTCGGATGACACGTTAAATTGTAGACCCCGGTTGTTTTAACCGTTTAGCCATGTCAGAGGCCTTCAGGCGGCTTTAAAACTGACACCAAGGCTAGGCACCCGGCCTACACGAACTAAGTCTTCCTTGTAGGTAGACGTCTTACGATGACCTTGATGGTAGGACCCACACTCGTATGGGTACGTTGTTATTATTACTTTTTTTACCATTAACATTTTTTTTGAACACAAAATAAGTAAAGGACATTACAGATACTTCGAAAATTACACCATTTATTTTAACCGTTTCAATTTACAAATGCAATCTTCTATTGTACCAACTCATAAAAGAAATTAATCATTTAGAAAATAAAATGCAATTTAACTACGATTGCTAATTTGGTATACAATACCTACCTACTTTAGAGCAAGGTATATATCTACATAGCAGCGAACGAGACTACTGCCCCTGAGGGTAATGGATGATTTATATTAGAACGGGATGGTCACGGGACGGCCCGAGACACGCACGTACGACACACGTTCCATACATCTAGACACGCGGCAGCGTGACCAGCCAAAGTGTTCTACAGAAAACTGGCGACGCAGCGGCCGTGTGTAATATTACACGAACCATTTGGAGCTACTTTTGACCCCCTCACAACTCAAAAACTATTTAGCCTACATACATGAAATTTGGCACATTTACTAAAGTCTTTTAGTTTATCAAGAATCCAAAATTTCATAAATTTTGCTCAATTAGTTATTGATATATTAACGTTTAAAAACTCGTGTTTCATTGACTGATTCACTCACTGACTTATAGATCAAAAACCTAACCCACTTCCAGATGACCTAGAATCTTGATATTTGGCACCAAGCTAGACTATCGGGCATAAATAAAGGAAAAAATCTTAAAACTGAAAATTATTGATATTTGGTACTATTAACAAAATAATTGTAAAATTTACCTAATCAATACTACAATAAATGGCGGTAGCGTCGCGAGGCACTGAGATTTTCGATAGATGAACCATGCCATTTGTGATAGTAATATAATAAATACTAGATAACTTTTTCAGAGATAAGTGTACTATGATAATCATGATGTAACTAATAATTATTTCTGAACAAAAAGTTATGATATCTCATCAAAAACAAAAATGTGAAATGGGAGCCAAAGTGTCGCCACCAAAAGAATTGAGATCTAACACGGGGGCCAAGTGTTCTGTAGAAAATCCTAAAGTTTAAGCTACAAGAATATACCTATAAGACTTCGATGTCCGTCTGTCCGTCTGTCCGTCACCGGGCTGTATCTCATGAACCATGATAGCTAGGCAGCTGAAATTTTTACAGATGATGTATTTCTGTAGCCGCTATAGCAACAAATACAAAAAACAAAATAAAATAAATAATTAAGTGGGGCTCCCATACAACAAACCTGAATTTTTAGACGTTTTTCGCTCTATATTAATAATGGCATCAGGTAGATGATTAAAATTTTCACAGAATATTTAGTTTCATATCCACTTCAATAATAAATAATAAAAATAATAAGGTTACCGCCATGTGGGATGTGGACTCGACGATCATTGCCCCGATAGTCGTTTCGGTAAACGGCTTAATAGCGAAGAGTCTCGACCACCACCTTAAGAGACTCTCGCTAGACGGTTGGGTCAAGGGTCAGATACAGAAGGCGGTCGTCCTGGACACGGCGCGCATTGTCAGGAGGTTCCTCTCTCTGTAGACCCAACCACCGGTAGCTTGAGCCCCGCCCCGCTGCCGGCGGCACTCTAGGTTTAGGTTTTTTTATAGTATTTTGTTCTTTTCTATAAATATTGTAAAAAGACTTAAATTTAAGAAAATAAATGAATATGTGTAAAATAATAAAATTAAAATTAAATAAATATTTAAGGGGGGCTCCCATACAGTACGGAACCCTCCGTGCGCGAGTCCGACTCGTACTTGGCCGATTATTTCTTATATACTACGGGACTGATCGCGCACTAAAAACACGAGATACCTAAATAAATACATCATTATCCTGACGTTTTGACCGAGTTGCATCGATCGTGGAAGTTGTCAAAAATGCGCATAAGACGTCCCCAAATGTTTACTTCTAAAATAATATTTATAAAATGTGATCAAATCACGAAAGTTTAAAAATAACATAACACAGACCTGTGCACACAGTGCTTTTGCTAGACGTTTAACATCAGGCAATCGTACTATTTGTTTTATATATCTCTAAAGAATTGCAACATTTTCATTTCCAAATCCTTGTTTGGAATAAATAATTTGTTTTTTAATTTGCTTTGTTTAATGGTACCCTTAACTTAATATATGCCTACGACAGAGCGGAAATACGCTAAATATTTATTCATAACAAGCATTTGAAGATTAATTTCAGCAAAGTAACGCCTGATTCAATACCAACATTTTTATTTATCTCAAAAAATATACCCACCTATTCCATCAAAAAAATATCACCCAAAATTTTCTTCACAAAATATCGCACATGCAAATACGAGCCTGCATTTTAGGGCAGCGTCACATCCCAGCATCCAAACAAAGTGACCTTCCATTACGTCACAGCTTAACAAAGTGTTACATAGTCCTAAGCAGGCAATTTTCTCGCCGCGTCGCATGTCCGAAATTTATTTGAATAAATTAGGTACGTAGCGCGAACGGTTGAATTTTAACCCTTTGAGCACGTGACTGCCCGACCGCGTGCAGACGAAGAATTTTAAATATTCTACTTACTCATAATTTATGGTTGCCTAGTACTCGGTGTAATGCCTGAATGATTGCTGAGGAGATTTGAGAATGTTTCGTGTTTTATTCTAATTGCTTTAGATAATAATCATCATCATCACTACATAATATAAAACAAAGTCGCTTTCTCTGTCCCTATATCCCTTGTATGCTTAAATCTTTAAAACTACGCAACGGTTTGTTTAGATAGTAATTCAAGAGGAAGTTTTATATGTGTAATACACTTGTGCGAAGCCGGGGCGGGTTGCTAGTTTAAAATAAAATATCTGTAGAAGGTATAAAGTGCAGTAAAAGTAGATGTCAATTTAAGTATTTTCTTTGTAATTGATTCTAGTAATTAGCCTGCCTATGCTTGAATATTTTCGGTGGAGATTCAGGGAATATTTTTATAAATTGACTTTCTATTTTGACTACAATGTTGGATGATTATCCATTCAGATTATCAACCAGATTAAATAAAATAAAATATTGTACCTATCTGGTAAAAATACTTATAAGTTGATTTGTCAATTTTGATCTATTGACTATCTAACTTCTGGTAAGGCCCAGCAAAAAAATATGGTAACTTCTAAAATTTAAACATCATTGACTTGTATAAATTCCTTTATCTACACTAATGTTGTAACATTCTACTTATGTTTCCAATACTTGACTTATAATGACTACTGTTATAGCGCAGACAACAAAACATTCAATTTAAGCAATTTCACATGATGTTATAATAATTATCCACATCGATATCGTAAAATCTCATTATAACATCGCGCGCTCACTCCTGATTGGCCGCCCTGCGCGCGCAGCGGCGCCAAGTGCGCGCTCGCTCCTGATTGGCCGCCCTGCGCGCGCAGCGGCGCCAAGTGCGCGCTCGCTCCTGATTGGCCGCCCTGCGCGCGCAGCGGCGCCAAGTGCGCGCTCGCTCCTGATTGGCCGCCCTGCGCGCGCAGCGGCGCCAAGTGCGCGCTCGCTCCTGATTGGCCGCCCTGCGCGCGCAGCGGCGCCAAGTGCGCGCTCGCTCCTGATTGGCCGCCCTGCGCGCGCAGCGGCGCCAAGTTTTTATTAGTGAAGATAAAGTAGTGTATGCAACTGCATATAACCCGGGTATTAAAACATGAGTTACTATTATGAAACTCGCTGCGCTCGTTTCATAAACACACTCGTGTTTTAATACCCTTCATTATATGACAGTTGCATAAACTACTATTATCTACACTAATGTTGTAACATTCTACTTATGTTTCCAATACTTGACTTATAATGACTACTGTTATAGCGCAGACAACAAAACACTCAATTTAAGCAATTTCACATGATGTTATAATATCCACATCGATATCGTAAAATCTCATTATAACATCGCGCGCTCGCTCCTGATTGGCCCTGCGCGCGCAGCTGCGCTCTCATTGGTTAGATTTTAATGGCGCCAAGTTCACTGTGACAATACACGTACGCGTGAATTTAATGTTTCGCAATATGTTTTTAGGGTTCCGTACCTCAAAAGGAAAAAACGGAACCCTTATAGGATCACTTTGTTGTCCGTCTGTCCGTCCGTCCGTCTGTCAAGACCCTTTTTCTCAGGAACGCGTGGAGGTATGAAGCTGAAATTTATATCAATTACTCAGGTCTACTGTCCCTTGAAGCTGTGAAAAAATCAAACTTCTAAGCCAACGCAATCAAAAGATACAGCCGTTTATGCCGCAAATTTTCGACACTTGCAAGGGAATCAAAACCTACAGGGTGCTTCCCGTGAACTCAGAATCTTGAAATTTGGTACGAAGCAACGTCTTATAGCATAGATAAAGGAAAAATTACGAAAACCATAAATTTTTAGTTACATCACATAATATTTTTTTTTTTAATAATTTTAACCTTACTACCCATTTCCTCATAAACGCGTAGAGGTATTAAATTGAAATTCATACCAAATACTCAGGTCTATATTACCTTTAAGCTGTAACAAAATCAAACTTCTATGTCAAAGCAATCAAAAGAAACAGCAATTTAAGCTGCATATTTTGAAACTCGCAAGTACTCGCAAGGGAATCAAAACCTAAAGGGTACTTCCAGTCGACCTAGAATCTTGAAATTTGGCATGAAGCAACGTTTTATAGCACACATAAAGGAAAAATTCCGAAAACCTAAAATTTTTAGTTACATTACAAAATATATATTTTTTAATAAATATAAACTTATTACTTTTTTCCTCATGAACGCGTAGAGCTATCAAGTTGAAATACTTACTTAGTACTTAGTTACTTAAACGATAAAGAGATCTTTGTCTTAAATTTATGCTCCTCCATCTTTCCCCATTGTAATGTTATGAATTTCATTTTGCAATAAGATTACCATAGTTATGACTCGATTGTCGTAATGAACGAACTTTGTAAACCTTGCAGGTTTGTACGGAACCCTCGGTGCGCGAGTCCGACTCGCACTTGGCCGGTTATTATTTTTATTTTTATTAGTGAAGATAAAGTAGTGTATGCAACTGCATATAACAGGGGTATTAAAACACTCGTTACTATAATGAAACTCGCTGCGCTCGTTTCATAAACTCACACTCGTGTTTTAATACCCTTCATTAAATGACAGTTGCATAAACTACTATTAAAATACCCAAGGCAGTTCAAATAGTCTCCACTCCATTGAAATGTGACCTAAGTGCTCTCCAAATCCCTCGTAAAATTTTCACCATGTTGATAGCAACCATAAGGAACTTTTCTGTCGGAGTCCACTTTAAAATGCAAAGGCGCTAAATTTCGCTGAAGCCGATTGCCGGGTCCTTGAATTGATTCGTGATTTCATGCCGTATTACGTGTTTGCAATCGCTATCGCTATCAAGGAGTTTTAGATAACGATTGAATGATTAATTAAGTTTAAGTTTACATTTATATTAGCCCTGTTAAGTGTTTAAATTTAAATAATAATATATTCAACAGTCTTGGGAAAATTTGTTAAGTTTAGTGTACCCACATAACTTAACTATGTGGTTCTAATTTACAATGTCACATATGTTTAGAGTTAAATGTTTTAAACAGTAAGTAGTTTAAAACTTCAATTTGATATGATAAGCATTTAAGTATTGTTTTAACAAATTTCAGCGGCATGTTACATGAATATTACATGAAAATTACTTTAAAATATAGGTATATGAATTCATTTAAAGTTTTTAAACCTAGGTTCTATCACCAAAATGCAAAAATTCTTCATTTCGAAAACGATAAAGGCCTTGGTGGTCTAGTGTTAAGGCCGCTGCATACGTGACGGGTTTTTTCACGGATGGGACGGAACGGGAAATTTTAGAAATATCGTTTCATAAAAAATGTATATGGAAGCGCATACTTATGTCACGGAGATACGGACGGGACGGGAACGTGGCACTGACGGGGCGGGAAAAATATCGTCGCCAACGATGTTTAGCACATCCCGCCTGGCACGTGCCCCGTCCCGTCCGTGTTTCCGCTACGTATGCACAGTCACTCCGTTCGTTCCGGAGAGAAAAGTAGTGTTGGACGTTTTTAACTACTTCGTCATCTAGAACAATAGTAATTAAAGCCAATTTTCGAAATGAAAAATCCATTTATCCTTCTTCACAACAGTAGATCTGAGTCACTGTTACGGTACGTATGCATTAAAAACACGTTCCCGTCTCGAACGAGGCAGTCACGTCCCGTTCCCGTTCAAGCCCCGTCCGAGGTATTATCTCGTTACGTATGCAGCGGCCTTTAGTAACACCCGCCCTGCAATCATAGGTCGTTCGTGGGTTCAAATCCCGATCCTGTACCAATGAGTTGTTTGGAACTCATGTACGAAATTTCACACCATTGGCTTTTCGGTGAAGGAAAACATCGTGAGGCAACCTGCATACGTCCGTAGAAGAAATTCGATGGCGTATGTGAATCCACCAACCCGCAGTGGCCCAGCGTGGTGGATATGGCCTAATCACCTTTCGTGGGTAGGCCTACGTCCTGCAGTGGACTGTGTATTAAAAAGGCTGGTACAGTACAGTACATAAGATTTATTACTCCCTTTTGCATTTTTCACGTACGTGCGTTACGTAATAAGGGCAATAATTTGCATCGTAGACGGTGGCGACGCGGAGTCAGCTATTAGTAGAGTCTCAAAAACTAATCTCTAAAGTGGTAAGTAACGGCCGAAGTGCCAGGCTGATGACTGGCTCTTCTGGACAAATGGAGTCTAGGACCTGATAGGTCATAAATCTTTGAAGCTTACTATAAGCCTAGCTAGAAAAGTAAGGAAATATTTTTGAGTGGGAAAAATCAGTGCAGCATAGGCACCAAATAAATAATCGGCCAAGTACGAGTCGGACTCGCGCACAGAGGGTTCCGTACTGTATGGGAGCCCCCCTAATTTTTTTTTATTAAAATTATTTATTGTTGAAGTGAATATACAACTAAATATTCTGTGAAAATTTCAAGCCTCTACCTGTTACCATTATTAACATAGAGCGAAATACGGCTAAAAATCAGGTTTGTTGTATGGTAACCCCCCTTAATTATTAATTTTATTCTGTTTGTTGTTATAGCGGCAACAGAAACACATCATCTGTGAAACATTCAGCTTTCTAGCTATAACGGTTCATGAGATACAGCCTTAAAAATCTGGAAACGGACAGACAGACAGACGGACAGCGGAGTCTTAGTAATAGGGTCCCGTTTTTACCCTTTGGGTGCGGAACCCTAAAAAAATGTAGATAATTTTAACGATGTCTTCGCTATGAGATAACTATAGGTACATTGATAAAATTATTGCCGCTGTTCAAGTCAACTAGACGTGAAATAAAATTTTCATAAAAAGTAGTGCAACAGCACATGTAGTCTGCGGCGACATGCTCGGCACTTCAGCACGCGCCACTTCATTCGTGTGCCATTTTTAAAGTGGCCCAAAATTGTTTCATTCCAACAAATAGCCGTACACGTAAAATTATTTTAGCGAATGGTATAAAAACTGAAAGAATCATCCCAAAGCTCAATTTAGATTTTCGTTGGTCTAAAATTTTGAGCCCCGATAAAAAGGGGTGTTGTTATATTTTACCTGTGTATGTGTGAGTACTACTGTAGAACTGTCGATTTATTTGTGGTATTTACATTACATATACCTACGAGTATCATGTGTGGCGTTGTAGTAACTTTTTAAGCAAGCAGACGTACTCGTATGTGATTGGACTGATTATATTTTTTGAGTGTTTATCAATCAGACCTGCTGCGGACCGCGAGCCCTCCCCCACCCTCCGACAGCGCTCGTTGGCGTTGGCGTTGGTGCGTTGGCTGACGCCCGCGCCACGCGCTCCCGCCCGCGCGACCTAGCTTTAAGACCGTGCCTTCACTATAAATATATGTTTTAAAGGAAAATAAATTACTTGGAACGATCATTCGACCAAGAGCTTCCGAACGAAGCACATCTCCGAACCTGAAGTTTTACTTGAACATACAGTCCATTAGCATAAATATAGGAACCCTAGGCCGATCGCCAACAAGACCTTTCATAGAAAAAAAAAACCACAAAATGTAATATAGTCTGGAGACTTTCATTATCACAATTTTAATTTTGGTAGCTTATATTTTCTTTCAGTATCTAGCCCTATTATGAGTTCGGCATGGCCAGTCTTCATTTAGGTGACCGCGGCTGGCATTTACAACTGAACGTGATGGTGGTCCGGATGACACGTTAAATTGTAAGCAGGTCCCGGTAGTTTTTACGTACGTTTAATAGATTAAAAATTCTTACACCAGGGTTACCACCAGGCGACACAGAAGGAGGAGGTAGATACTGAGTTCGTTTGTGTGTATTTTTATGCATATCGCACCTTCGGTAGAACAAGGGCCTAATTGCCAAGTTTGTGATTTTACAGGAGAGACATTTTAAGATTTTTTTGTGATTAGAGTCAATTTATCTTCTTCTTATATTGACCTTGAGGTAATTTCCTTAGTGTGGAATATACCTTATAGTTTTGTGAATACTGGCGTGCTCTCTACAATGCTTAAATATTTATAGTTTTAATTATTTTCATATAAATATAAAAATTTACCCACACTTAGGCCTTTGTTCCACCAACATTCTTAAAACGACTTTGTACCTCCAAATTTTCTTTTAAGAAATGGTAATAAGTAAAGAAAGTGAGACTTTGTTCCTCCAAAACTCTGAAATTAAAAGGGCATATTTACCTTAACGACTTGTACGCTCCAGCTGACAACCACTCTGCGCGCCGGCAGCGCCGCAACTGACCAATAGGATTTTGTCGCGCCAATACGTTTGAAAAAACGCTTCAATGTGACAAAGGCACTGTCGCCCTCTGGCGAAATTAGATGGAATTAAACGAGTGTCTTTGTTCCTCCGGGTAAAAATACGTTTTAAAAGCACTTTGGCATACTTAAGTCATTTTTCGAAAATTTGTTAGTTCGGCCCTTGTTCTACCGAAGGTGCGATATGTTCATCGATATAATATACCTATCGATGAACGATATAAGATTATTACACTGAAATTGTGAACTGATTTTTTCTTATATTTAGAATGAGTAAACTCCCGAGGTGGTCCCATTTAAATTTTATTGAAATCGGCTGAGCCGTTTTTGATAAATCAATTCTATTGGACAGATGTCTTATCGCTTCGTTCAAACTATTCGAATTCTGTAGACGGAGGAAGTCGGTGGAGCCATTTATTGCGAAAAATAATTATGTGAATAATATAATAGGCCCAATTTTAAAAGTGCCATCGTAATTTTAATAGCAAGGTAAAATATTGTTCTCTCTATCATTTGCATATACTTAGTGAAAAAGAAACAGAAATATTTTAAATTGCTATTAATATTACGATGGCACCTTTAAAATTGGACCTATTATTAAAAACCGTGGCCGTGGTGGTCTAGTGGTTGTAACGCTGGCCTTTCATTCTCGAGGTCGTGGGTTCAATCCCGGTCCCGTATCAATAAGTTTCTTTGGAACTTATGTACGGAATTTCACACCACTGGCTTTTCGGTGAAGGACACAACATCGTGAGGCAACCTGCATACGTCCGTAGAAGAAATTCAATGGTGTGTGTGAATCCACCAACCCGTACTGGGCCAGCGTGGTGGATAAGGCCCAATCACCCTTCGTGGGTAGGCTTACGTCCTGCAGTGGACTATTAAAAAGGCTGGTACAGTACAGCACTAAAAACCTTAGTAGTAGGTACACAATTAAGTACTTATGCCATACTACTAGTATTACCATCACACAGCGACCCTGTGTAATAGGGCCTATTCTGTGCCATCACATTACGAATCCCGCTTTAATTGCGAGAATATTTCTTCTCTACGATGCAAGTTCACACGTTTGTAAGGCTTAGTGCACACTGCGGCCCTGTCGCTGCGGCTCGCAGCGTCTCTGAAAATTGCTGTTATGGCCATACCCTAATTGTGAAAGCGCTTGAATTGTATAAGTACGACAGTTATGCTTTGTACATTTGAGATTGAGATATGATATTTTGTGACTTTTTTTCAAATAATCGGCCAAGTGCAAGTCGAACTCGCGCACGAAGACTTCCGTACTGTATGGGAGCCCCCTTAAATATTAATTTTATTTTAATTTAATAAATAATTATTGAGGTAAAGATAAAATTAAACATTCTGTGAATATTTTAAGCGTCTACCTGTTACCGTTATTAATATCGTGCTAAAACAGCTAAAATTCAGGTTATGATTTATGGGAGCCCCCCATAAATATTTATTTTGTTTTTAGTATTTACTGTTACAGTGGCTACAGAAATGCAGCATCTGTGAAAATTTCAATTGTTTAGTTGTCACGGTTTGTGAGATACGGCCTAGTGACAGACAGATGAACGCACGGACAGCGGAGTCTTAGTAAATAGGGTCCCGTTTTTACCCTTTGGGTACGGAACCCTAAAAATTGAAAGGTGGAAGTCATGAAGCTGGCTTTAAATCTCGGTATTGATTAGTTCTTTATTGTTTATGTACAGATTTTCACACTACAGGATTTTTGATGCAGTAAACACAATAAGGAATACCTTGAAGAAATATGATAGAATATTTTTTGAAACTAGACACATGTAAGTAAATTAAAGTAAGTTCGTATAGGCCATGTGACCTGGTGCTAAACGGTTAATATAACCGGGATCTATAATTTAACGTGTCATCCGGTCTACGCTATTGCTCAGTTGTAAATGCCATCCGCGGTCACCCATCCGAAAACTGCTCGTGCCGGACATTGCTTAACTTTAGTGATCGCTAACAGACACCTTGTCAAACTACGCTAGAGTATAAGCGCTATTAACTACTTTATATTTTAGTAAAGTGTGTCTTTAGTAATAAAACTTGTATGATAAAGTGGTAAGTGACAACATTTCATAATAAAATAAATTTTCTCTCACAAGTCTCTCTTAGCGCTCTCGCCAGACTGTGCTCGGAGCAATAAACCCAAGTGATATTTTATTATGACAAAAAAACAATATATTAAGGTGGCAAAAAGCTTAAGCATGTGACGTATAGACTAGAAATAGACTATTGGGCTACCACACTTATAATATTGGCTAAAAAGTTTTGTATCACTAAGCTCATAATTATGGCTTTCTTTGGTGTCAGAGTTTATAAACCGACTGTAGGCTTTAGGATTAAACGCCCAAAACAACACAAAAAAAGCCGTGGTGGTCTAGTGGTTGTAACGCTGGCCTGTCATTCTTAAGGTCGTGGGTTCAATCCCGGTCCCGTACCAATGAGTTTCTTTGGAACTTATGTACGGAATTTCACACCACTGGCTTTTCGGTGAAGGAAAACATCGTGAGGCAACCTGCATACGTCCGTAGAAGAAATTCGATGGCGTATGTGAATCCACCAACCCGCACTGGGCCAGCGTGGTGGATATGGACCAATCACCCTTCGTGGGTAGGCCTACGTCCTGCAGTGGACTGTTAAAAAGGCTGGTACAGTACAACAAAAAATTAAAAAAAATGTTAAAATTTGGATAGTAGGGTATGGAAAGTGAAAGTGGTAGGGCTGGGCTACATTTGATCACGAACTCGCCTGGTGGAAAGCAATGTTGTAGCCAAGGATGAAGTACCTACGTGACATTTGATCAGTAGTTTAATTTTCATTTATGTCATGGTGATGGTATCTAACAGTATTCCGTCTTCATACAAACGGTCGGAACGCGAATCATACCTACGCGCCTCGGAGTTCGGTATACACTCGGTACACAACAGTCGCAGGGGCGCGCCGCAGTGACGAACGAACGTGTAGGTTTGTATCAGTAAACGTGCGATTTACCTAACAGGCGGGCAGCCCTAGCGCGTGATACGTTCTGCGTAGCCACGTGAGGCTGTAGATATTTATTTCAAGGACAGGGCTGAGTCACGAGAACTGTTTTTTTTTGACGCCAAAGTTCCTCTGTATGGGCAGCAGAGTCGCTGCGTTTACAATTTTGTTGCGGCAATAGTTATAACCATGTTTTTATCCTTATCCTTACTTTTAATATAATAAATGCGAAAGTAACTCTGTCTGTCTGTCTGTCTGTCGCGCTTTCACGCTAAAACTACTGAACCGATTTGAATGAAATTTGGTACACAGATAGTCTAGAACCTGAGAAAAGACATAGGCTACTTTTTGATTCGAAAAAATAGTTTTAAAGGGTTGAAAAGGGGGGATGAAAACGCATTGGCTAGAATCTTAGTGGAAAAAACTTATTTTCTACCATGACAAATGGTAACTTGCATCTTGACTTTCCAAATAACATTATCTATGCCCAATGCCCATTCAAGGCTGCTCAAGTTGCAAATGTCAAAGTCAATTAATCTTTTACTTTAAAATTTAGAGCAGGTTACATGTATTTTTTCAGTTTATTTACGTAGTTTTCATTCTAATAGGTATGCCTAAAAAACGCAAATCGAATCTAGCGCGTAGTTCTAGTGGAGCTCGCATAAAGAAAATTTCTAGAAGCCAAGAGTCTGAAGAGCACACTAAACGCGTTTGACATTAGATGCCGAGCACCACGCATCTCGAAGAGCTGCTGAGACTCAAGAGCAAAACCAAGCGCGTCCAATTTTAGATGCTGAGCGTCACGCAGCTCAGAGAGCTGCTGAGACTGAAGTTGAAAGTCCAGCGCGGCGACTTTTAGATGCTGAGCATCACGCAGCGCAAAGAACTCTGAGACTCAAGAGCAAAAAACCAAGTGCGTCGAATTTTAGATGCTGAGCGTCACGCAGCTCAGAGAGCTGCTGTGACTGAAGGAGAAAGTCAAGCGCGGCGACTTTTAGATGCCGACCATCACGCAGCGCAAAGAACTGCTGAGACTCAAGAGCAAAACCAAGCACGTCGAATTTTAGATGCTAAGCGTTAGACGTTAAGCAAAAAATTGCATAGTTTCTGTAGGACAGGACAAAAACTGTCGAATGCGAAACTGTCGCCACTATCACAAAGACGCTAAGTGATTAATTCCTCTATGACACTAATATGGATTAACGAAACGTCACAGCGAAACGTAATTAGATGACAGGTGACATTGTCTGCAGAGTTTTATAAATCACAGGTAGCATGGCAAGGGGACAAATTGTTTTTCCACCATTATATCCCCTTGAAGAGGAAATAAAGTATGGATTGAAAATGACAACTGACATTAAAATTGGATAAAATGTTTTTTCCCATTGCATGCCACATGTTACTATGACGTTTAATACCAGGCCGTCATTTTGTCTGACATTAAAAATATTTTTAAATCTACTATCATTAGAGGTTTAACATGTTTCTTTATTCTACCTTTATGGTACAGAATCATCATACTATCACTACTTTAATATTATCAATCCGAAAAGTTTGTTGGTTTGTTCCTCTTTGATGCAGCAACGGAGCAAAAGATTGACTTGATTTTTGGTATGGATACCTATGGTTTAAAAGACAGAAAGTGATGAAAGGATACTTTTTTTTCCCGATAAAATTCGTGATTCCCATGGGATAGGACAATAACTGTTTCTCGGCAATGGAGCTATGGATTGACTTGATTTTTGGGGTGGGCATAGTTTGGAAGACGGAAAGTGACATAGGATACTTTTCTTTCCGAAAAAAATGCGGTTCCCGTAGGATAAGACAAAAACTTTTTCTCAGCAACGGAGTAACGGATTGCCTTGGCTTATTGCATGAATATAGTTTGAAAAACGAAAAGTGACATAGGCCACTTTTTATCCCAAAAACTTTAACAGTTCCCGTAGGATAAGACAAAAACTAAGTGAGCGGGCCGCGGTAGCAGCCGTCTAAGCGCCAGAAATAACCTATCATTTCAAGTTTAGGACGTTCCTACATTTTTCGCACTCCTTCACGGCACTCAACAGCGCTAGCTCAGACTCGGGCTCCATGACGGAGCTTGCGCTCCCGCCATAATGACGGAGTTTTTCGGAGCACAAGACACATCGTCATCCACCACTCGGGACTAACCAGCACTGAGCGTCGGACAGCATTCCAACGCCCTGGTCCCAGTGCAACGGGTCAGTCATAGTAGCCTGCAGCCGCACTGCAGCCCGCCTCAGATGCAAAACTCCTCATAAGGCACGCAACCTACCGGCCATCCTCTCAGCTGCTTTAGTTAAAAGCGGCTGAACCTCGAGTGCCGGCCTCTAAGCTGCCTTGGGGGAAAAGACCCAAAGAAGAGGGAGACTTCGAGCGCCGCCTTTTCAGCTGCCTTAGAACTCCCCCGCCACGACAAGGCACGGTGGGGTTGTGTATACACTCCAACCGTAACTTAGCCAACAAAAGCATTCTTCTAAGGTATTTTGATGTTTGTCGCTTAGGTTAGGTTTCGCAGCCGACATAAACATTAGCCAAAATCAAAATAAAACGCAGGCGAAGCCGCGGGTAAAAGCTAGTCTGACAATAATTTAGGTGACACTATGATTTTTTTTCTGTACGTATAATTGACTTTGACATATTGTACCTATTAACTTTGACATTTTAGAATTATTTGTGATTATTAGATTTTTTGTAACATCGAAAATACCTACCTCCTATTCAGTTGGTCTCATTGACCATTGTTTTGTATAAATATTCTTCCTTGTTATGATTGTATAGCTTCAACTTCAATTAAATTCAAAATGTCTGTATACCAATGAAGGTGCAGGCTAGTGCACTACAATAATTTTCTTCTAACACCTGTGTATGTACACTTATTACCTAGTTTCATAGACTAATAAAATCATTGTATCATTGTATGCTTTATACTTTAGGGCATTTCTACAGCCTTATAAGGTGCAGCCCTATAAGCCTGATCTAGACAGCGTTGCGACGATAAATCTACCGCGATGTCATTTTATCTCTGGAGACGTTGACAGATCATTCGGTGAGCCATTTCAACCGCTTATTAATGGTGGGGTTGAATGGTTCACGCTTGTGCCTCATTCCTAATTCCGAGGAAATATGATGGGCTTTGTTTTTTATTGGTCGGATTATTTTTGTTGTTGAAAAAATTAGGAGAATGAAAAAATGGCAGCGAGATTAGATTTTAAATAGCAAGTTTAGTTTAAATAATCGGCCAAGTACGAGTCGAACTCGCGCACGAAGGGTTCCGTAGTGTATGAGAGCCCCCCTTAAATTTATTTTTTTATTATTCTTTAATTTAATAATTAATTATTGAAGCAAACATACACTTGAATATTCTGGGAATATTTCAAGCATCTAGCTGTCACCATTATTGATATCGATCGAAAAACGGCTAAAAATCAGGTTTGTTGTATTCTATTGTTAAAGCGGCAACCGAAATACATCATCTGTGAAAATTTCAACGTTCTACATATCACCGTTCATGAGATACAGCCTGGTGACAGACAGACGGACAGCGGAGTCTTAGTAATAGGGTCCCGTTTTTACCCTTTGGGTACGGAACCCTAAAATATGAAATGAATTTGACAAGAATAAGCGAAAACAAGAGAAAATTCCGGTACCTACCTACTGTGTGTATGGACGCATGACTAAAATGAATTGAATTCAGAAATACCAAGTCGAAAGAGAAAAACGTAGTCAAATTTAGTAAATAAATACATTACATTATTATATTCGTCTTACAAAAGTATTGAAGTACGAGTAGGTAGTTGGGTATCTATATGCGTTTGTGAAACTTCTCAAAATAGTCTAGAACTCCACGTCAAGTTTAAATAGGAGAAAATTAAATTTTCCAAGTCGAAGTAAACACTTCACAGTAATTATTTTGCTCGCCTCTATCTCAATGTGGCTTCTCCAGCCTATGATACTAAAGGTAGATATACCGGCGGTCACCGTCATTTCAGCCATAGGATGTCCACTGCTGGACATAGGTCTCCCATATGGATCTCCAATAAGACCAGTCGGAAGCGGCATGCATCGTACTCAGTAGTAAGGCGTGATATCAGAATTTTAATACCTGATGTTTATTACATGACTTGGTCCCGTTTGTACAACTCATTAAACATAATAGTTTTTCCAGTAAGATAACATTTGATCTAAGAGCCGCTGAAAGTCGACCTTCACCAACGTTATAACCAGAGAAGACGTATTCTTTTATAAATAATTATTTAATTATAAACACGCCTATGATAGCTTGTCTATCGAAAAGTGTTCAGGGCTATTTTTAATTATATTTAAAATATGTCATGAACGATTTGTTGAAGATAAGCCTGTATGATTAATTTTGTAATGAAATTATGTTTCTTATGATACCAATTCTGACTGGTTATAAGATGGGTTTCGTACTTATATTCACATGTTTTTAAATAGCTGTTTGCCAAGTATAATAAACAAAATAAAACAATCAAACCTACCAAAGTATAATATTGAAGAGGATTTTTATTTTATCTCATGTAATTTTATGCGTGGCTGTACCATAAGAAATACGTAATACTGATGCGGGAAATTAATCTTTGTCAACGTGGACCGAAACGGCCTCTTCTTTTATCGTTCTCGGCGTTTCGCCCCACGGGGCGAAAGAGGGCATTCAAAAAGAGGCTTCGTTGATTCGCCCCGCGGGCCGAATAGCTTGTGGGGCGAAACCACGAAAGTGCCAGATATTATACTTTGGTAGGTAAGAAACTATTAGTTGGAATTAAACATACCGGCTATCAAAAGAGTGAAGGTATAAAAAATCATTTCCAATTTTTTGTTATCGAATTAAATATAGCCATGAATTTTTTTCTATTAGTAAGCTATTATAGGCCTAATTGTGTGTAAATAAAATTTCATCAAAGGTAAGGTACAATATGTGCCATCTGGTTATCAGATGAGTGAAAGTCGTTCTTCCACGCCTCTGCCCCTATTCAACTGTCACTGTAGCTGGTTCAAAAGATAGTGAACCGAACTTGTGATGTGATAAGGTTTTCGAATAAAAACCACGTACCGGAAGCGCAGCGTAGCGTTACGGACATCTGATGGCGAGGTGGTTATGGATAAGACACTTTCGGATCACGCTTGATGCAAGACGCTTGCAAACGGTCTTATTGAAGATTTATAGGGTAGGCCTATGCCTACCAGTAGCCATCCTCTAGATGATTATGATATCATTATCGTGATCTATGTAGGTATATTTGTGTACGATTGACATATTTGTCATACAAAATACCATCAACTCCAGTATCTTCCCTTCTGTGGAAGGTGGTACAAGTAACACATCTACAGTGAGAAAATCTTTGTTATTTTCTCAAGTAGATCAAAACTATGTCGGTTTCACGAACTTTAAGGTAATCCTGTTAAGTGTGTGGTGGAAGTCACTTATAAATCTCGGTTTATTGTTATATTTATACCTACATATGACCCATAAAATTTAAAAGTTTTCCGTAAATTGTTATATGTCCAGATTTGTAGCCTTATCTAATGATTCATCTATGTATATGACAATGAAAATAAACTGGCTATTACTCGTACTTCTTTAGCTATGTGTCATAATTCTTAGCCTTTATTATCCTTTAACAGAGAGTAAGTTTATTTTTAAGCGACTTCAAAAGAGGAAGTTCTCAATTCGACGGTATGTTTTTAGGGTTCCGTAGCCAACGGGTAAAAACGTGACCCTATTACTAAGATTATTCTGTCTGTCTATCCGTCTGTTTGTCTGTCTCTCACCATGCTGTTTCTCATGAACCGTGATAGCTAGAACGTTGACATTTTCACAGATGAAGTATTTCTGCTGCCGGTAGAACAACACATACTAAAGCAAAAAAATAATAATTAAAGGCTCATACACGTTCTATTTGCTAATCGCCAACTGCCGAATTGAATCATGTGTAACGGAAGAGATGGTGTCCAACCAGTTAACCGTACTTCAGCACATTCTCGGGACAATTGTACCAATGTTGAATGTTGCATCCAATGAAATCGGAACGTGTATTAATCGGACTTTTGACAATTTATTCTTGTTAAAATAAATTGTCAAAAGTCCGACTATACACGGCTACTATTCGATTTAGAATAAATTGTCTAAGTCCGACTTTACACTTTCCGATTTCATTGGATGCTACATTCAACAATGCTACAATTGTCCCGACAATGTGCTGAAGTACGGTTGACTGGTTGGACACGATTTTTTCCGTTTCTTTTCTTTTTTAGCAGCCTGGTTATCTGTTTACCCCGTACTTAGCGAAATGGGAGTGATTCAGATAATCATTATGAACAACTTTAACTATGGGACCCAGTATACCTGACCTACAAATAAAAAATATAACAGCACGTTGAATGTGTGACATAACTAATCTGATTGAAAGTTTATAGTAGAGGCTCATGGTGATGATGATGAAATAAAAGTACCTGAATTAAGAATAAGTAAACATCGCGAAATATAACATCAATCTGGATCTGTACACTCGAAATGTCAGGTTTAAGTAATTCATAAGTATAACATTACCTGAAGCGGCCAAGTATTTAACTTTGACCGTTCGTTGGCGGGAAGCGTTATGCGCCCGAAGGCTTTATGGCGTCAATATATTAAGTGGACTGTATCTGTTAATTCGCTAGGATCACTGATTACATATCACATGGCATGTCATGACAATTAGAGCGATATCTAGGTAAAGAAAATAGGAACCACGCACCTTCAGACTTCTGGAACTTTCTCCGGATCCGAGGACCTGGCTGCTCGGCTAGATTCGCACACAAATGTCCACCTTTTTGTAAATATAGTTCACACTGTAGAATTGTTCATTTATACCGACGTACTTGCGGGTTTTCTGATTGTTACTTAAAACATTACACTGCAATATTAGCGTTGTTGCAAAGCGATTGACACGAAGAGAGTCTCTTACGCAGGCTCCTATCGTAGACTGCGTGGCGGTATATAGGATTGGTGGGGGTGAAAGGGAGAAGGAATCGCTCAATTAGCCTATATTGCCATGTGACAGAAAGAGAAAGCTAATGAACTAGTTATTGTAGAAAAATGCATTGGATGATACATCTAGGCGTCAACATCACCCCCGCCCTTAAAGGGTTGCCTTTAAGAAACCAATATTATATAAATGCGGTTTAAATATAGTATAATACGCGGTAGATATATATGCGGGAAAATAATATGCGGATAAACAAAGTATTTTAATATATATAAAATGAATATATGTAATTAATTATTGAGTAGGCAAGGGACATATTTTAACTACCGGGCGAAGGTAGCTGCCCTTTGAAGTTTTCACAGATACGACTCTAGTAGTGCCGTCCTTAGACGGATAAACCTTTTCCACGACACCCAAGGGCCAAGCAAGAGGCGGGGCGTTATCAGTTTTGATAATGACGACCGTTCCCTCCTCTATGGGAACAGAAGGAACATTCCACTTAGCTCGCGCCTGCAGCTGATGTAGATATTCAGCACGCCAACGTTTCCAAAACGATTGCACAATACCGTCTATTAAATTATGCCTGTGCACCAAGTCTCTCGGCGTAAGCTGAGCCGCGGGAAGCGATGAAAGTGGCAAGGTATGAATAAAGTGGGCCGGTGTAAGAGCTGAAGGCTCTGCGGGGTCACTACTATTGCCGTTTCGCACCAGAGGGCGCGAATTAACAAGAGCTTCTATCTGCGCAAGGACCGTGAGAAGCTCTTCATAGGATACGGTTTGTTGTCCTATGGCCTTAAACAAGTGAGTTTTAATGATCTTCACCATACTTTCCCAACAACCTCCCCAGTGCGGAGAAGAGGGCGGGATGAATTTCCATTCGATACGATTTTCGGCAAACTCCACTTCTAAATGTGGGCGTAATTCATCTAAGAATGTGTATAAGTCGCGGAGATATGATCGTGCTCCTAAGTAACAGGTTGCATTGTCACTATATACGCACTGGACGGGTCCGCGTCTAGAAAGAAAGCGTTTAAACGCATTAATGAAACTCAGAGTGCTTAAATCTGTCGCAATTTCAATGTGTGTTGCACGCGTAGTAAGGCACGTGAAAATGCATAACCAAGCCTTGCGGCTCTTTACCCCCCGACCGCGACTGGGAGTGTATCTCAGGGGGCCTGCATAATCGACGCCCACATGCGAGTATCCTTTGTCAACCTGGTTAACGCGATGACTAGGCAAATCGGCCATCAGCGGACATAACGGACGCGGTTTCGATTTAAAGCACACGTTGCATTTGTAAATGCGATAGCGTATAATGCGTCTTGCAGCAAGGATCCAAAATCTGTGTCTTAACAAAGACATGAGAAGCTCTGGTCCAGCATGCAAGTGCTTGCGGTGATAGTGATCAACAATCAACTCAACGACGTGATCGCGGCGCGGTAAGACTGAGGGATGCTTAAGTGTGTATTCCTCAGCGGAATTCGACAAGCGACCTCCGACACGGATAAGACCGTGACCATCGAGAAAAGGTCTTAGCTTGTTTAAAGCAGGTGAACATTGTTCATCTTTAGTTAAACTAACTTTATCGCGGGAGAAATGAACATCTTGAACGGTGCGTATTAATTTATTCTCTGCAAACTCTAAGTCTGCGGCCGTTATAGAAGTTCCACGGGGCAATATTTTCATGAAGCGGTAAACGAAAACAATCGCGCGTAATAATTTAGAATACGACGAAAATCGTCGTGCGAGCGCATAAAGCGAGGCGTCTTCTGGATTAGTTGTGACGTGCACTTGAGCCCTTTGTTCAGGTGCGACTGCGTAATCATTAGTGTCTAATTTATTTGAGGGCCATTCACTTGGATCACGCATGATCCAAGTAGGTCCAGAAAACCATAAAGGATGGTCGACTAACTTTTCCGGGGTAAGACCACGTGATAAGCAGTCTGCGGGGTTATCGGAGCCAGAAATATGGAAGAATCGACTCGCGGGAATATTTTCTGTCACTTTAACTACTCGATTGGCGACAAAAGTCTGCCAACGATGCGGAGACGCGTTTATCCAACAGAGTGCAACTTTGAAAAGTTTGATCAGCTCGTCACTGAGCGTGAAAGCTTGCGTATCATTCATTACAGAAATAACTATGTCATCCTTAAAAAGGCATGACGAAGCAGCGGCGGCTGCAGCGGGAAACTTATCACCTTCGTCGGCGATCAGCTGGCGAACCACGCGCAGTGCGTGAAATGGACTGGATTTCAGCCCGAAACAAACGCGGTTAAATTCGTATACAGTAACTGGATCATCCGTACTGAAGCGATATAAAATTCGTTGATACCTACGATCAAGTTCGCGTACTCCAATTTGGAGAAACATCTGACGACAATCAGCGGATAACGTTATTTTAAATAAGCGGTAATGTATAAGGATGCTAAACAAGTCACCTTGTATGTTAGCACCAGCGTGGAGAAGGTCGTTAAGCGAATGACCAGAAGAAGACTTGCAGCTGGCGTCCAAAACGCAGCGAAGCTTGGTCGACGTTTTGTCTTCACGTACCACACCGTGATGTGGAATCGTATATGAAGGTCGAGTGACGTCATCAGTATTTAAATCTACAGGACTTAGGTAGCCCTTATTTATATAATCACGTATTACGTCATTATAAGCGGCGCGGATTTTTAACGATGCATCTAGCTTTCGTTCTAAACATTTAAGTCGTCTAAGAGCGGCAGCGTACGAATCGCCTAATAAATATACGTCGTCACGAAACGGTAATGCGACGACATACCTACCACTGTCATCACGAACGGTGGTAGCGCGGAACAACTCCTCACACTCAAGGTCATTCGGACTTAGAGCGGGCGGCGCGGTTATTTCTTCAAGTTCCCAAAATCGCTTGAAGAGCGTGTCCATCGAGTCATGGACAACAGAACAACATACAGTTGATAAACTATTGTGAACGGTATTCAATGTAGGTGCGGAACCCATAATTACAAAACCTAACACAGTCTGAATCGCGGGTGGTATATCTTTATGAGTGCTATGCACCACTCCGGGTAACAGCAGATGTGAGAATGCTGATGCTCCGACCAAGCAATCGATCGGTCCGGGAGTCGCGAAATCTTTGTCGGCGAGCGGTAGTGATTCGAGGTGTGTAAACGCAGCCTTATCGACTACGGCCGACGGCAGAGTATCGCTTATGCGGTCGATTACAAGCGTGTCGAAATCAAAATTTATGTTCGAATTAAATCGTGAACATATTTTAAATTGTACAGAACCCTTAACTGGGTTTTCTGCACCTCCTATTCCTCTAACAACCGTACGTGAAGGTATCACACTGTTTGATAATCCAAGACGCACGCAACATTCATAAGTTACGAAATTACTTTGAGATGCACTATCCAATAAACATCGAACAATTTGCGGTCTGTTTTTTGCATCGTAAACAATCGCCTGAGCGGTAGCTAGCAGCACCGTTGTACAGGTAGATACCGACTGCTGCTTATCGGCCGATGACTCAGTGCGCGCGGAAAGCGAAGCAGCGATGGATGTCGTGCATAGCGATAGATCGGTGCGTTGCGATAACTGCGGCTCGATCGCGGTAGGGACAGGCGCCCGTGGCGTAGCGGATGGATGCGCGGTTGTCAAAGACGGGGTAGCGGGTTCGGAGCGCGGTTTGTTCTCATTAAAATGTAACATTGAATGATGTCGCTGAGAACAAATGCGACATTTCGATTTTGATGAACAATTAACGGATTTATGTGTGCGACTGGTGCAGTTCACACACGCGTTATTATTTTTTATAAACTTAAACCGTTCAGTAGGTGAAAGTTTTTCAAATGCGGTACATTTAAAGTAGTGATCATGAGACGCATAATTACACAGTGAACATTTATCAGAAGCCGAACATGTAACATATGACTGTGGATTTGGCTGGCGGTTGGTTCTAGCAGGAGGCTTAGAACTGTACTTCGTATTATTATTATTATTACCTGCGGTAGGTTGCGTACTCTCAAAGATTCGACACTGTTTTTTAATGAATTCGATAAATTCGTCGAGAGTAGGTAACCTTTTATCACGAGAGTACATTTCAAAGGCACGCTTAGTTTCTGTATCAAACTTCTGCGTAGCTATATGCAGCAATACAAAATCCAACAGATCATTAATTTTTAACGTTTTGAGCGAGCTAATAGCGACAACAAACTTGTCGATAAATAATTGGTAGTTAGTCGTAGAAGGAGAACCATTTAATTTAAGACTGAGGGCCTCATCTAAGTACTTAGAACCTAACAATCTGACATCTTGATATTTATCGAGAAGAGTTTGATAAATCACTTCGTAATTTTCGGCACTGGGAATGATACCAGCAAATGAAGACTGGGCGGTCGATGATAGTTTACCTATTAAATAATACAATTTATCTGCGTTCGTTAACGATGAGTTTTGGTGCACTGTGGCATTAAAACTAGCATAAAATAATGGCCAGTTTTTTATATCACCATCAAAAAACATCAATTCAATATTTGGAAGTTTGGGTTTTGCTTTTGCGGGCCAAGTGGAATGCTCAGACGCGGGCGCGGGTTTGACCTTCAAAATAATCTGCTTGATATAGCAATATAGATCTTCGAAGGAGGCATAACCTTGATACGAAGGAGTAGCTTCAGGGTCAAACTCGAGAAGTGCTTCGTTATAGCTATCGAGAACCTCGTGGAAACTAGTGCGTATATCTTCTATCGTTACACAAGAACTCAGAAACAATTCTCGGGCTTGCGCCGAATCCTGAACGTCCAAACATTTAGCTTGGTTATAAACAGCATTAATTCGTTCATACAGCGCATTTCGCTTCGCTTCCAGAACGGTTAAACGCGGACTTTTCGTACTGCATCGAGCAGCTATCTTCGCTTCGTGGGACATTATAAATTATTAAAACGTAACAAACTATAGCGTATTGTATATAGGTATGTAGGTGTAGCGTCGAAACACTACGGTGAGCGGTTAAATAAGCGGGAATGTTAGCTAACTAACAAATATGTAAATACCTACATGTAAAAAAAATATGTTACGATATTTTTTATAAGCGCGGTATTGATAATTATGTTATGGTATAAATAAAGTACGTCAGTATAATACACTTGTAAATGTATATGCCTAAAGGGCGGGGAAAATAAATAAATATCTCTAAAGGCAAACACTTATAAGGTTGGAGCGGAATAAGTAGTAAAGAATTAACTACGTGTCGAACATTTTTTATAGTTGAAGGTAGACTTCGCAACTTAATAATTGTTACGAGGCGGGTTTTAGTAATGAAATCTAAGATAATCTCGTATAGAAATCGAGGAATGACACGACAAAATGATATTTTGATATAATCCAGTGAGAGGGACCAAAAAAGGATGAAGCGGCCAAGTATTTAACTTTGACCGTTCGTTGGCGGGAAGCGTTATGCGCCCGAAGGCTTTATGGCGTCAATATATTAAGTGGACTGTATCTGTTAATTCGCTAGGATCACTGATTACATATCACATGGCATGTCATGACAATTAGAGCGATATCTAGGTAAAGAAAATAGGAACCACGCACCTTCAGACTTCTGGAACTTTCTCCGGATCCGAGGACCTGGCTGCTCGGCTAGATTCGCACACAAATGTCCACCTTTTTGTAAATATAGTTCACACTGTAGAATTGTTCATTTATACCGACGTACTTGCGGGTTTTCTGATTGTTACTTAAAACATTACACTGCAATATTAGCGTTGTTGCAAAGCGATTGACACGAAGAGAGTCTCTTACGCAGGCTCCTATCGTAGACTGCGTGGCGGTATATAGGATTGGTGGGGGTGAAAGGGAGAAGGAATCGCTCAATTAGCCTATATTGCCATGTGACAGAAAGAGAAAGCTAATGAACTAGTTATTGTAGAAAAATGCATTGGATGATACATCTAGGCGTCAACATTACCAATTCACGCGGCGCGTATGTTGTCTTGTACTGATGTGACGCGCGTCACTTGCCTATAAACTCTTAATTAATGATATGTTAATTTTAACACGTGAAATTATTGTAATTTATTTACTTTATAACACCTGAGAGTTTGTTGGCAGTACCTTATAACCGACTGCCAGAAAGGGGGTTCGCATTTTGGCTGTATTTTTATTTTGGTTTAATGTTACACGATATATCCGCTGTACAATCTGTTCATTCTTGTTCTTTTTAGCCATAGAACGTTCACTGGTAGACATAGGGCTCTCTCATAGATCAATCATTCTATCCTTTAATGTTATAGCTTTTCAAACTTTTCAAAATTTTGAGACTAGTCAAGTCTCAAATTAACAAATTGCATGTCTGTTAGGACAAACTGTTGTGTCTCAAATTTTATTGTACCACCTCTATGTTCACAGTTCGAAGCAATAAACGTATTTTATTTTTTATCTTTTATCAATCTATCTCGGTATATTGTGTGAACGAGTTTACTTCTGTTATTTTTACATTATGAAAAAATACTTACGAAAAGATCCAGGGTATAATATATTTTTAAATACTTTGGTTTAGTGCTTTTCTAATCGCTTTTTATAACATGAATATTTTGGTCCAGTTGCATCCACGCTGCAAGCAAAGTTTAATTCCATGAGATCATTTATCATAATTCATTAAAAAATGCATGTTTTAAAAATAAGTTAAATATGCAATAACATTACTTCTTGCTTATGTAAAAATTTTGTTTCGTTAATTCAATAAAAAATTTTGAAGTTTTATTTTGATTTTAGTTTAAATTTTAATGATTTTAGTAAAAAAAAAAATATATGTAGGTAAGCTCTAAGTAATACATTTTTCAATGTTATTTAAGTTTGTGCAATAAAATATTGTGTCTGGTACTTTGAAAATAACTGTCATAACTGGTATCTAAAATGTACGTTTAGTAACAGAAATGAACTAGTAAATTATTTTCATTGAAGAAGTACATAATAAAGTTCTATCATAACCTGAATAATATTTAATTCTATGCAATTACTTTACATCTGGCAAACTAAGAACCACAATAATATTCATAGTAAAAGTAAGGGGTTTTAATAAGTGTAAAAATTAGAACAAAAAAAGCTGCTGTCTATAGGCCGAATCGTACAAGTCGGCGGATGTGAAGTTAGCTACAAGCTGCGCCAAACTCAATCAACACGCAGCTTTATGTGAGCTTCTGTCAGGATTGGATATTGCGTAGCTTGTAGCTAACTTCACATCCGCCGAATTGTATTGTATGATTCAGCCTATACCTGCATCATAGTGTTACAATTTATAGTGATTACAACACTATAGTTTTATCAGGCAGACAAATGCAGGCAGGCAGCTATGTTGTCTAAAAAAATTGGCCAAGTGCGAGTTGGACTCGCGCACGAAAGGTTCCGTACCGTATGGGAGCCCCATTACTCTTGCCGTTATTAATAGCGAGCAAAAACTTCTAAAAATCACGTTTGTTGTATGGGAGCCCCCCTTAAATATTTATTTATTTCTATTCTTAGTATTTTTTTATAACAGCAACAGAAATACGTCAACAGTGAAAATTTCAACGTTCTAACTTTTACGGTTCATGAGATACAGCCTGGTGACAGACAGACAGACGGACAGTGGAGTTTTAGTAATAGGGTTCCGTTTTTACCGTTGAATACGGAACCCTTCGAATGAAAATCCTTCAAAAAAGCTGTAAAAGTATAAGTAAAATTAAAAAAAACAGTCCAATACTCATACTGCTTACAACAAGCATCTGTACAAATTGCAGAAAAACTAGCAAGGGGCGGCGGAGTGGGGGAACGGCGAAATGACGGAAAACATTCGCAAACAGGCAGCATCCTTTTATATGATGAATGGACTTCTTCATTCCCGGAGTAATGATCCTGGGATTTTGCACAACTTTAATTGTACGTCTTTGGACTTTTTGAAAAGATTTCGCTGTTTCAGAGGCGTGTTACTTGGGTGTTGATGACGTTTCTTCTTAAAAGATTGGTTGTTAAATACCTTTAATTTTTTTGTGATTACGTTCATGCCCAAATTATGAAGACCTGTATGCAAGTCACTTCCAATGGATTCTATTAAAACGAATGGTGACGAAGAAATACATAATTATAATTATCGTCTTTAGCATCTTACATAAAAATGTTTTAATACAAATGTTAAATTATTTATTTTTAGGGTTCCGTACCCAAAGGGAAAAACGGGACCCTATTACTAAGACTTCGATGTCCGTCTGTCCGTCTGTCTGTCTGTCTGTCTGTCCGTCTGTCACCGGGCTGTATCTCATGAACCATGACAGCTAAGCAGCTGAAATTTTTACAGATGATGTATTTCTGTTGCCGCTATAACAACAAATACTAAAAAGAAAATAAAATGAATATTTAAAGGCGGCTCCCATACAACAAACCTGATTTTGTAGACGTTTTTCGCTCTATATTAATAATGGTAACAGGTAGATGCTTTAAATTTTCACGGAATATTTAGTTTTATATTCACTTCAATAATAAATTATAAAATTAAAAAAAAAAAAACATTTTAGGGAGGCTCCCATACAGTACGGAACCCTCCGTGCGCGAGTCCGACTCGTACTTGGCTGATTATTATTGTAAGATAACATTCCGTGCACACTGTTACTTCCATTTACGAATTTGTCTATCTGTCTATTCAAGCCAAATATTTGGTTAGAGAAAGGTATGAGCTAGTACAATCTAGCCGGGCTACGATGCGCACCACGAATTATTTCTTTCGACATATCAGAATGAGACAGAGTTATGGCGAAGTATACTCCTGTATACTTCGCCATAATAATTATGTATAAAATCTGATTTTTTCTTCGTGATTTTCCAAAAGTCCTGGAATAAAACTTGGTTGTCTAGATGTACTAGACCCGCCCTTAAAAGGTTTTGCGTTTAATACCTATGACCCTGTATATCTGACACTATTTCATACGGCGAAAAGAGTTCTTTTCGTGGCTTTTCGTGGTCGCATGCTGCGTTTAAATATTTTTTTATTAATTTATTACTGCATATATTCAAATCGTAACAGGACTATTTCTAACAATATATTATACAGCTAATATTGAAATAGCTTTTAATTACTTGGCAAACAACATGTTCTGGGCCCTGCGATACAGGATTCTCCTAGTGCAGGGCTCGCAATCAACCTGCAAACCTTTTAGCAATGGCATAACGATATTATATTATTACTAAAATATATTCAGTTATTAGTACTTGTTAAGGTTTATTGTAGTCTTTTGTTAAATAAATCTTTTGTATTGTATTTTTTATATTTGTATATTGCTTCCAAAACAACGTTTCAAACTATCAAAGTTACCTGAGATTTTACATTACAGTTTTGAGTTTGAGATTGTCACACTTTCATAATGTTTTCAGAAAATTGCGTTAAACAACTCTTTTTAGTAGTTCACCAAATGGTTCAACAGAACATAACAACGTAATGGCTACATTCAGAGCTCTATATTATAAAAGCAAAAGGCTCTTTAATTATTCAGAAAAACTGTCGTTGAATATTCAAATTGTTGTTTTACGGGCACATTTTGTCACAGACTAATTTTAGCGGCGAACAAATGTCGTTAGGTGGTGGGGATGGCAAAGAGCTGTTGTTTAGTTTCGCCTAAAAGTTGGTAGTTTGAGCTTTATTCAAAGCGGGTTATTGTAAAGTGGGTACTTAGAGAAGAAAATTGTAGATTGGTTAGTGTAAAGGAGTTATTTCAAAAGTGGTTGTATTGGATTATAGCTAAAAAACTGGAAACCTAAATAAAATCATTTTTAGGGTTCCGTACCCAAAGGGTAAAAACGGGACTTTCTAAGTCTCCGCTGTCCGTCTGTCTGTCCGTCCGTCTGTCCGTCTGTCTCCAGGCTGTATCTCATGAACAGCTTTAGCTAGAAAGCTGACATTTTCACAGATGATGTATTTCTGTTGCCGCTATAACAAATAGTAAAAATAGAATAATTGAGGGGGGCTCCTATTAAAAACCTAAATATTTAGCCGTTTTTCTATCGATATCAATAATGGTAACAGGTAGATGCTTGAGATATTCACAAAATATTTAGCTGCGTGCCTACTTTAATACCAAATAATTTTAAAATTAAAATAAAAAAAAAAAATTAAGGGGGGCTCCCATACATTACGGAATGCGACCATGCGTGACCTTTTGGGTACCTACCGAGAGCATAAAGCAGATTCGTTTAACTAAATGATAATAGTTATTTTTAAATATCAATTCACTAGCTTCTACCCGTGGCTTCACCCACTTTCATTTTTAATTTCCGGTATTGGATCAATGGCTCAATTGCCGCGAAAATTAATAGCAAACAAATAAAAAAAGCCGTGAAGTGGAGTCCCTCCGCTCGTAAGAAGTGAAATTTCGACGAAACAGTGCTTTCATACCCCCTCCATGGTAGCGTTAAACGTTTAACGCAACCTTGTTGGAAGTCACTTTATAGTTTCACTTAAAAAAATATTATGTTGATTATTGGTTACTAAATCATTACTTGAACTGATATTAAAAGAGTTATTGATATGCGGTCTAAGAGTATTAAAAATAAACAATATTTACTTATAAAAAATAATGCTTAAGAAGTTTTCACTTCAAAAATGGCCATGTAAAAAAAAATGTACCTACTCTATCCTACATTGAAGGTAAGAGTAGTAATCCGGTAAACTAATAATTATAAATTCATAGCATTCCCAGACTAAAACTTAGCGTAGATTGCAAACCGTAGTTAACTTTGAGAACGCAGGGTTGCCAAGTGAAGTACCTAAATTATTTATTTATTTAAGTATACATTGCCTTATAATGTTTGGTTACAATTATAATTATGATAATGTAACAGTATACACATTATAACCCTGTTTATAGGGTGTTGCAAATGGTACATTATAGATACTAAAATATAAGTATATAATCGTTTTGGAGATAGTTCTTATATTAGATACAGATAAATAACTATTATTGTCTTATTTATTTTGTGAGTTTGTAACTTTTTCATCTAGATATTCATCAACTGTGTAATAGCATTTTTTTGTCAGGAAATATTTGAGTTTCTTTTGGAACTTTTTGATATTTGTCTTTTCTTGCAAATCTCTCGGTAGGTGATTGTATATTTTTATTAGCATATATTCTGGTCCTTTTCTGATCATTTCTAGTTTGGGCTCTGGAGCTACGATTAAATGTTTTCTACGAGCGTTTGTGTTGTGTTGGAATAGGTCTGGATGATTAATAATTAAGCAAAAACTTACAAATATTACCGTCTCCCTTGCACTTGAGAAATAAACCAACATAAATGCAGGTTTTTCTGCGACATCTCGAGAAAGCCTTAAGTATTTTTCATGTCGTGTTGTGGTTCATGTTTAAACGTTCTTCCGAAATGATAACTGTAGAATGATAGCTTTGTTAGTTCTTTGTTGTTAACACTTAATATGCAAACTAAACAAACAAACCTGTGTAAAATAACAAAAATCAGTTTGGGACACACGGACGGACAAACACCACGATCTTAAAAGGATTATTTAAATAAATATATAAGGGGACATCGTACACACGGTCTCCGACCACAAACTAAGCAGAGCTTGTGATATGGCTGCCAGAGACTGATATACTACATACATATTTTTAAATACATACATATATAGATAGTCCCTAAATAAAATCCAGACACAGGGCAAACCCCAATGTTGTTTATCACATAAATGCTTGCCCTGGGTGAGGATCGAACCCACTCTTCTTTAACCCAGAAGTCAGGGTCACTATAACCACTGAGCTACCGAGGCAGTCACTAGAAACTTTTTGTTACTAAAATTTGTATTTTGTATTACTTTATACAAAACCTTATCCACTGACTAAAGTCCAATACTCAAGTCATCAGTTAGTCAGTCAGTCAAGTTAGCAGCATTCTAAAATCAAAATCAAAAATCGGCCAAGTACGAGTCAGACTCGCGCACGGAGGGTTCCGTACTGTATGGGAGCCCCCCTTAAATATTTATTTTATTTTAATTTTATTATTTATTATTGAAGGGAATATAAAACTAAATATTCTGTGAAAATTTCAAGCATCTACCTGGTACCATTATTAATATAGAGCGAAAAACTGTCGTTGAATATTCAAATTGTTGTTTTACGGGCACATTTTGTCACAGACTAATTTTAGCGGCGAACAAATGTCGTTAGGTGGTGGGGATGGCAAAGAGCTGTTGTTTAGTTTCGCCTAAAAGTTGGTAGTTTGAGCTTTATTCAAAGCGGGTTATTGTAAAGTGGGTACTTAGAGAAGAAAATTGTAGATTGGTTAGTGTAAAGGAGTTATTTCAAAAGTGGTTGTATTGGATTATAGCTAAAAAACTGGAAACCTAAATAAAATCATTTTTAGGGTTCCGTACCCAAAGGGTAAAAACGGGACTTTCTAAGTCTCCGCTGTCCGTCTGTCTGTCCGTCCGTCTGTCCGTCTGTCTCCAGGCTGTATCTCATGAACAGCTTTAGCTAGAAAGCTGACATTTTCACAGATGATGTATTTCTGTTGCCGCTATAACAAATAGTAAAAATAGAATAATTGAGGGGGGCTCCTATTAAAAACCTAAATATTTAGCCGTTTTTCTATCGATATCAATAATGGTAACAGGTAGATGCTTGAGATATTCACAAAATATTTAGCTGCGTGCCTACTTTAATACCAAATAATTTTAAAATTAAAATAAAAAAAAAAAATTAAGGGGGGCTCCCATACATTACGGAATGCGACCATGCGTGACCTTTTGGGTACCTACCGAGAGCATAAAGCAGATTCGTTTAACTAAATGATAATAGTTATTTTTAAATATCAATTCACTAGCTTCTACCCGTGGCTTCACCCACTTTCATTTTTAATTTCCGGTATTGGATCAATGGCTCAATTGCCGCGAAAATTAATAGCAAACAAATAAAAAAAGCCGTGAAGTGGAGTCCCTCCGCTCGTAAGAAGTGAAATTTCGACGAAACAGTGCTTTCATACCCCCTCCATGGTAGCGTTAAACGTTTAACGCAACCTTGTTGGAAGTCACTTTATAGTTTCACTTAAAAAAATATTATGTTGATTATTGGTTACTAAATCATTACTTGAACTGATATTAAAAGAGTTATTGATATGCGGTCTAAGAGTATTAAAAATAAACAATATTTACTTATAAAAAATAATGCTTAAGAAGTTTTCACTTCAAAAATGGCCATGTAAAAAAAAATGTACCTACTCTATCCTACATTGAAGGTAAGAGTAGTAATCCGGTAAACTAATAATTATAAATTCATAGCATTCCCAGACTAAAACTTAGCGTAGATTGCAAACCGTAGTTAACTTTGAGAACGCAGGGTTGCCAAGTGAAGTACCTAAATTATTTATTTATTTAAGTATACATTGCCTTATAATGTTTGGTTACAATTATAATTATGATAATGTAACAGTATACACATTATAACCCTGTTTATAGGGTGTTGCAAATGGTACATTATAGATACTAAAATATAAGTATATAATCGTTTTGGAGATAGTTCTTATATTAGATACAGATAAATAACTATTATTGTCTTATTTATTTTGTGAGTTTGAAACTTTTTCATCTAGATATTCATCAACTGTGTAATAGCATTTTTTTGTCAGGAAATATTTGAGTTTCTTTTGGAACTTTTTGATATTTGTCTTTTCTTGCAAATCTCTCGGTAGGTGATTGTATATTTTTATTAGCATATATTCTGGTCCTTTTCTGATCATTTCTAGTTTGGGCTCTGGAGCTACGATTAAATGTTTTCTACGAGCGTTTGTGTTGTGTTGGAATAGGTCTGGATGATTAATAATTAAGCAAAAACTTACAAATATTACCGTCTCCCTTGCACTTGAGAAATAAACCAACATAAATGCAGGTTTTTCTGCGACATCTCGAGAAAGCCTTAAGTATTTTTCATGTCGTGTTGTGGTTCATGTTTAAACGTTCTTCCGAAATGATAACTGTAGAATGATAGCTTTGTTAGTTCTTTGTTGTTAACACTTAATATGCAAACTAAACAAACAAACCTGTGTAAAATAACAAAAATCAGTTTGGGACACACGGACGGACAAACACCACGATCTTAAAAGGATTATTTAAATAAATATATAAGGGGACATCGTACACACGGTCTCCGACCACAAACTAAGCAGAGCTTGTGATATGGCTGCCAGAGACTGATATACTACATACATATTTTTAAATACATACATATATAGATAGTCCCTAAATAAAATCCAGACACAGGGCAAACCCCAATGTTGTTTATCACATAAATGCTTGCCCTGGGTGAGGATCGAACCCACTCTTCTTTAACCCAGAAGTCAGGGTCACTATAACCACTGAGCTACCGAGGCAGTCACTAGAAACTTTTTGTTACTAAAATTTGTATTTTGTATTACTTTATACAAAACCTTATCCACTGACTAAAGTCCAATACTCAAGTCATCAGTTAGTCAGTCAGTCAAGTTAGCAGCATTCTAAAATCAAAATCAAAAATCGGCCAAGTACGAGTCAGACTCGCGCACGGAGGGTTCCGTACTGTATGGGAGCCCCCCTTAAATATTTATTTTATTTTAATTTTATTATTTATTATTGAAGGGAATATAAAACTAAATATTCTGTGAAAATTTCAAGCATCTACCTGGTACCATTATTAATATAGAGCGAAAAACGTCTAAAAATTCAGGTTAGTTGATAATATTTGAATTGAAATAAAGTAAAGCCCCCTCTTAAATATTTATATTATTTTATTTTTAGTATTTGTTGTTATAGCGGCAACAGATATACATCATCTGTGAAAATTTCAGCTGCCTAGCTATCATGGTTCATAAGATACAGCCCCGTGACAGACAGACAGACAGACAGACGGACAGACGGACAGACGGACGGAAGTCTTAGTAATAGGGTCCCGTTTTTCCCTTTGGGTACGGAACCCTAAAAACCATTTACTTTTGCAAGAATCAGCATTAATTTTCCTGTATTTACCAGTTTTGAGAACTGTATTCGGCTTTACTACGCCGAACGGCGAAAAAAAACTTTTTATGATATTAATATACAGTTACATATAGGTATTATACACCCTGTTGCCATAGTTTCTAAGTATCCTGAAAACCTCTGGTACCTAAAGGTTGTAAAACAAAAGGTACCTAGTTACTAAATAAACTCAATCATCTTCTACCTTGCACCAAACCTCACCTCAAGCGTACCTGACTCCCTCCGCAGAGAGCTGTCAACTAGAGCCCTTAGCTCCTGCTAATTAGAGCCTACATTCGCTTGGCAAGTCACAGGCAACGTGGCATGCACCACTGCGGCTGCTCTCCACGGATATTCCTTTAGCTTTGAAACTGTGCCTGAAATTAAATGCATGGATTATGAGATTCTCGCAAAGGTTTGATCGCAGCGCTGCCTTGTTTTGAGGCATTTTATCTCTAAAGCAATAACGGTGTAGCAAAAAACATAACATTCATGTTTTTAGGCTCGCCTATTTTTAGTTAATATTAGAAATCTGAAAGTTTGGTTGTTTGTTTTACGCAGAAACAGAGCAACAAATAGATTTGATTTTTGGCATGGATATAGTTCAGAGGTTGGAGAGTGACACATCTCCTTTTTATTGCAGTAATAAAAGGTTCCGATGGGATAGCACACAAATCAAAACGCACGGACGAACGTTCGAACGAATGTTATTATAAAAAATAATTTTAGTAAAGTAACTTTGTACACTTGTACAGGGCACAAAGCATAAAAAAAGAATACTCGATTGAAAAAAAATCTCTAAGTGAGATACTACGCGGCAAGACTACACACTGTCATGAAATAGGATGTTTTTACTTTGTAAATATTCGGGACATCTTAGTAGATGTAGCCCTAAACTAAGCAAAGCTTGTGATATGGCGACCAGAGAGTGATAAATGTACATACTTGAATTTTTTTTAATACATACTTACATATATGTACATCCAGGCACAGAGGAAACACCTATGTTCATCACAAAAATGCTAGCCCTGGGTGGGAATCGAACCCACACCTCTTTGTCCCAGGAGTCAGTCATTAACCACTGGGTCACCGAGGCAGTCCATAGAACATAGAACAGAAAGATTAGAAGAGTTAAAAACGGCAAGTGACATATTATGTATTAATATTAGCCTGTTCCGTCCCTCTGCTGGGCAAAGGCCTCCCTATGCGCTTTAGAACGTGAAGAGTGGAAAGAGAATAGGGAGGCCTTAGAGTGACAAATTGTAGAACAATTACCACGCTAGATGCAAGCCATTTCCAACCTGTATATAAATAATCTAAAGGCTTAAACGATGACACCATCGACTTGATTTTTTTCAGTGGAGTTAGCTTCCAAACCATTGACAGTTTCAATAAAATCGGCCAAGTGCGAGTCGGATTAGCGCACGAAGGTTTCCGTACCGTATGGGAGCCCCATTCCTCTTGCCGTTACATCTCTTTGATAGCGAGCAAAAAAAAACTCCTAAAAACCACGTTTGTTGTATGGGAGCCTCCCTTTAATACTTATTTTATTCTGTTATTAGTATTAGTTGTTATAGCGGCAACAGAAATACATCATCGGTGAAAATTTCAGCTGCCCAGCTATCATGGTTCATGAGATACAGGCCGGTGACAGACTATCAGACGGACATCGAAGTCTTAGTAATAGGGTTCCGTTTTTACCCTTTGGGTACGGAACCCTAAAAAAGGGAATTGTCTTTGTTCCAAAAACAAACTTTTTCACCTGACCAACCCCATCAAATATTCAATAATCCACAAAAACAGCCAGCATTATACAGAGACGCGTGTATCCGTGATTTTTACGATCCATATCGCCTTTATGGGCGTTTGTAACGCGTTATCGTACTTTATTTGTATCTTTCGAGCCAAATCTATGGTGTTACGATGGCAATATTATTTTTTATAGTTCCGTTGGAAGGTGAATAATGCGTGATAAGTGCGGAGTGGCTGGAGTTATGGCAGCGTTTTGAATAACTTAGTAAGTGAAGTAGGTATTTGTTCTTTGTATTTTTTTTATTGATCTGTTACATTCCACAGACACCAGGGCCTGTGCTCTTTAAGATATGCATTACTATTTTTAATATGATTTTAACAATATTTCTTAAAACTAAGACTTTACTAGAGAACTCTACACTAAAATAAATCTAAACCAAATTAAATTTTTAAAATTACGATTTTTAAAGTACGATAATATGCGTATATGCTGGGAGCAGTCCGATCCCCACGAGCAGCACCCGTTCACGAGTGTTTGTATTTTTGTTTGTACGAGTATGTGTTGGATTTTGGGAAAAATCCAACACATACTCGGAAAAATTGCATATCACTATTGCTACATAGTACCTCTATAAAACAAAGTCCCTTCCCGCTGTCTGTCCCCATGTATGCTTATATTTTTAAAACTACGCAACGGATTTTGATGCGGATTTTTTTAATAGAATGAGTAATTCAAGAGGAAGTTTTAGATGTAATTATATTACACCTGTGCGAAGCCGGGGCAGGTCGCTAGTTTTAAATAATGTGCGGTTTTTGAACGGACACAATAGTTCGAGGGTAGTGGTCAACCACAGACTTTTAAAAAGTAAATGCAACAGGAAACGAGCTGTGGTTGGCTATTACTGAGGAAGTCGTAAGAATTAATAAATAAATTAAAAAAAAAAACATGGTCAGAAACTCGCAGGGGTTCTGAAGACCATTCTGGTCGAGCCTTCGGAGCAAAGAACATGTCTAGATTAGTTATTTTTAAAGCAGTACACTGTGATGGAAGAAATAAATCTGCAAAGTATTGTTGTAATAATGGCGTTTCTTCTGCATTGAGTCCTCAGTTTTCCTCACATATGTAGGTATAAAGAACAGAATTGAGTTCGTTACACTTTTATGCAGTTTCAATTTTTTTAGAATTTTCACGTCATATTTTATGATCCAATTGTCTTTGAATTAGAAGATTAATCACCCCGAATAAATAATTATACATTAAGAAAATATTGGAAAAGTCACATAAATTGCAGGAAAGTCAGCGCCCAACTTATTAAATGAAAGATATAAATATTTCGTTACTATCTTCAAAGTCAGCGTATTTCATCTTTGATCACTACGTTGCTTACCATCAGGCATGTTAGTGGCCACGAGCGAACTTATTCGCGTTAAAAAAAGGTAATTTCAATATAAAGATATGTGCAGTATAGTCCGAATCATATAACTTGGCGGATTTGACATTAGTTATAAGCTGCGGATAATATACAACACCAAAATCGTTGCATAAATATGTAACAAACAAGCACAACACTAGTAGATACCCGCTAGATAATTATACATCTTCAAGTTGTTCAGTAATTCATGAATGTCTCTAATTTCGTAAAATTGTTAAACGAAATATATATATCTGATAAAGAAGTAAAGTTGATAGTTGACGCCACGTCTCCAAGTTTGCAATGCTGCCACCTTTAAAGTTTCAACCATCAAAACCCAAACTTTTCTTATCTACAAAGAACGATGACAGAAGACGATGACTCCCCAAAAGATATTCAAAATTCCCAGCGAAATTCTGCAAGAAAACAAAGCTACTTAGTCTAGCTTTAAAACCACAGTAATATCATGGAGTTATGACGTGCGCATCTTGCACACAGACGCAATAAACTGAATTATGCACACAACTGCAGCGATACTTTGTTCGAGAACAGGAAATTGGGACGCGGAGGTGATGAGCGGCGCGACAAGCGATAGCGGAATTACAGTAGTCAGCCGTAAGACGTTCACAGCTGGATATAAAACCAAGTTAAAAAGGTATACAACACTTATGTAGTCACACTTAGGTACATACATCCATCCATCCATCATCCATCGGCCGTAAGACGTCCACTGCTGGACATAGGCCTCCCCTATGGATTTCCAATAAGGCCGGTTGGAAGCGGCCTGCATCCAGCGCGTTCCTGCGATTTTTATTATATCGTCAGTCCACCTAGTCGGTGGACGTCCTACGCTGCGCTTGCTGGTCCGTGGTCTCCATTCGAGAACTTTACTGCCCCATCGGCCATCCGTTCTCCGAACTATGTGCCCTGCCCATTGTCACTTTAATTTGCTAATCCGCTGGGTTATGTCGGTAACTTCGGAAAATTGTGTGACGTCTTTTCATCCGATATACCTCAGTGCCTCAAGACGGGAGTTTTCGATAGTTGTGTGTTGCCAGTGATGACATATGGAACTGAAACGTGGTCTTTTACTGTGGGCCTTATGAATAAGCTCAGGATAGCTCAACGTGCTATGGAGAGGGCTATGCTCGGCGTCTCTCTGCGCGATCGAATCAGAAATGAGGAGATCCGCAGACGAACCAAAGTTAGGTACATACATACACTTGCTATAGACTATATTTATTGACTTGGTCATTTAGGCTTGCTCAATAAATTTTCAATAAGACCGGTTGAAAGCAACTTGAATTCAGTATACTTAACGAAAAACGGATTTTAATAAAAAAAGTCTGTCGAGTGTCGACCATGTCGGTGGACGTTGCGCTGTTTTTGCAAGTTCGAGGTTTTAAATCAACTTACCGGCCTGCATGATAATAATATCAGCTCTTCACACATTTTTCATTCCAGACTTGTATTTGAGTCTACCCGTGATCACGACCGATGTAACTCGGTCGAAACGTCGGGATGATGAGGTATTTATTTATCTCGTAATTTTAGTGCGTGATTAGTCCCGTAGTATAATTATGATAATAATGTGTTCAAATCGCGAAGGTTTAAAAACAACATTTGTATTTAAAATAAATTACTTTGAAAATTCCTTACATATCAGAGACAGAATTAGTAATACAATTTATTATTTGTAGTTAATTTCGTCAATAAGTTGAATCTGACATTGCTACAAACGTCTCGACGACTTGCCAAAGCAATATAGGGACAGATGACTGTTGGACCCGACCAACCCGATTGGTTGTGACCAAGTCGGAATATGTATAAGAAATTTAACTGATCCTTTAAAACAAGTGTGCCTAGCTTAAGAGAGTGTTACGCTTTGATTATGTATCTGTCTAGATACCGAATTAGCTGAGCTAAACGGCTCAAAAAATATGGTTGCCTATCCATACAAATTTTGGCAGGTTGTACATGCTCATTGTCAAAGATCTGGGCCGTTTTCTTTGTGATTAATTTTTATGTTTGTCCATCTAGACAAATGTATAATCAAAGGTGTTAACGTTTGTTTCATTCGTTTACTGGGTTTTTAACCTCCTACGGACCAAGCCCAAAAATAATGAAATGAATTACTGCTTAATGTTCATATGTGTCTTTTGGTCCTTAGGAGGGTAAACTTTTTAGATCGCAATTTTTTTAATATAAATACATTACATCTCCAGACTCCAAGGTATGTGTCTTTCGTTGCATTTAGTTCTACTATTGTTAATTTTAAGACTATAGAAGATAGTAATTTTTTTTTTTTTTTAGATCGCTGTGTAAATCGCTAAGCTCTTCCACCAAGCACACAGTCCACTGCTCCTCTTCCCCTGAGACTCCTAATGCAGACTTACACAGAGCCGCAGTGTTCGTTCAATTTAAAGTTTAATATGCAACCGACCGCCAAATTGGAAATAATGATCCGCACACGGAGATACGTACTTATGAGAACGGGGCTGTTTCAACACTGGCTTGAGAAGCCAGATTAAAATGCTGGCTCGGCGATTACTCAGGACTTCTTACACATATTATTTTATTTCATGAGAAAATTTATTGACTTCTTTGTTAATTTTAATTCCTGTTCATACGGGGAAAAGCAGCAGATGCCTGTTGAAATAGTTTAGCCCTTATCTAAAAATATGTGTTGCTAGGTGATAGGGCAAGTACCTTTATTAACTATCACTAAATACAAGACCTACACAATCTAAGACTATATAAAAAGCAATTGGATCATTTACAGACCCTTGAAGGTCTAAAGATAATCCAAATGCTCAAGCCCACTGCCAAGTTGGCAGCGTGCCCAGCATGCTGGCAGCATTGCCACGCTGAATGGCAATGCTTATACGTTGAGCCAAATAAACACCAGCATTTTGGTCACGCGTCGCGTCCGCCAAACACTCAGAAAGACTTTTGAAATTAAGATGAGCTCCCGGCCCCCACGGACCCAATGTCTCAACTCCAAACGGCTCAAATATGTTACCACTTCCGAGGTTAGCATATTTGCGCCGTTTGTGTTTCTTAATGCGTCAAGTCCATAATATTTGTGTTTGTTTTTATATTGGCATGGTACTGAATCTACAAACGAATGATCCTATTATTTGCTTCTAAAAAAACGTTGCACTAAGAGAACGGTGATTACTTAGCGAACTCCTTACACTTTTCCGAATTATTATTTAAGGAAATAAAATAAAAGATTTTTTGATAAAATGGTATGGAAAAGACGTTGAGAATATGTAATTGTAATATATTTGTATAGGTATTATATTTTGACGCCAAAACCGTTGCAAATACGCATACTTTAAGTATGTAATAGTCATTTTAATGTTCAGTTATGTTTTCTATTGCCTGGGTTGGGCATCAAAAATATTTTTATTTTACACATAATCCTTGTATTACGTTTTGTTAAATAAACCTTTCCGTGACGCATCATACACCACAAAATAATCGGCCCAGTACGAGAGGGTTCCGTACTGTACCTTAAATATTTATTTTATTTTAATTTTATGATTTATTAGTAAAGTGAATATACAACTAAATATTCTGTAATAATGTCAAGCATCTAGGTACCTGTAACCATTATTTATATAAAGCGAAAAACCGCTAAAAATCAGGTTTGTTGTATGGGAGCCCTCCTAATTATTAATTTTATTCAGTTAGTATTTATTGTTATAGCGGCAATAGAAATACATTATCTGTGAAAATTTCAGCTTTCTAGCTATTACGGTTCATGAGATACAGCCTGGAGACAGACAGACGGACATCGAAGTCTTATTAATAGGATCCCGTTTTTCCCTTTGGGTACGGAACCCAAAAAACGGGACCCTATTACTAAGACTCCGCTGTCCGTCTGTCTGTCTGTCCCCGGGCTGTATCTCATGAACCATGATAGCTAGGCAGCTGAAATTTTTACAGATGATGTATTTCTTTTTTGCTTTATATTTAAAATGGTAACAGATAGATGCTTGAAATTTTCACAGAATATTTAGTTTTATATTCAACTTAATAATAAATAATAAAAATAAAATTTAATTTTATTAATTTTTACTGAAGTGAATAAATAAATATTTAAGGGGGGCTCCCATACAGTACGGAACCCTTCGTGCGCGAGTCCTACTCGTACTTGGCCGATTATTACCCTTTGGGTACAGAACCCCAAAAAGCTACTTTGATTAACCATTCTATTGACAAAAATAATAAAGTAGATGATAAAATTGTACCTACTCGTAATCCAATAAAACCTAGTAAACTTTGTTGCGACATTATTTACGATGGGTGAGGGTTATTTATCCGAGTGGTTGAGCTATTATGTTTCCGCCAGAATACACAGCAATAAGTTTGGTCATGACAAATAAACCTGTTGAATGTTGAGTCATGTGGCAGGATACGTTGTCAACAGTGCGGTGGAGCGGGAAGGAAAATTGGCAAGGGTGTAAGATCATTTCCTTTTTAACCGACTTCCAAAAAGGAGGAGGTTCTTTGTTCGTGTGTATGTATTTTTTTGTGTGTGTTCGTCAATAATTTCACCATTAAATTGAATAATTGTGAACCGAATCGAAAAAAATATTTTTTAGTTCGAAAAGGTATACTTACTCCAGAGGTGGTCCCATTTAAATTCAAAAATCGGCTGAGCCGTTTTTGAAAAAAACAACAATAATGTAAGCAATTCGAGCAAAATATGCGAATTTTGTACTCGATGAACATCGATACTTTCCAATTTCCAACTGCCAATTTTATTGTTGATTAATTAATTTCAAGTTTGGACTCATTTGAATCGCCCTGGCAAATAGCTTAACTTCTAATATTTTTTTCAGAAAAATATTATAAAAATAAAAAGCATAAAACCATCACAAACATTCAAATTAATTCACTTCTACTGGTAAGTATATAAAATGAAATACGAATAAAATCATGAGAAATTATTTACTGTCTAAAAGCCACATTTTATTCATTATTTGTTATTGTGTAAACATTTTATATTTATTTCAAAAAGTTCCAACAAGTTTCACAAAACTCAATAGCAATGTATCCATAGAGCGCGTGCATAATGCCCCACGCGCCACCTGCGACACTAGCGCCGCGCACTTTACGAGCGCGCCGTGGCGAGAATTGCAACTAACGAGTAGAAACATACGGGCTAGTGGTTTACAAAATTGGGGGTAGTAAATTGGTACATAGAACAAAATAGGTGGGTAATATAAACTTTATCCGCAAAAAGCCAGGCATTTATAAACTTCGCAAAAAAAAAGTTGTCTTGTGTAAACTCCTTAATTTTAAAAAAGTAACAGGCAGGATTTGCTATAAAAAATCCGAAAGGAATTGCTTACAATAACTTACAATAAGCTTTGAATTTGAAGATAGATCCCAGACATCGAATTGGCATTTTTTAAATTGATGGTCAAAATCCCCGCCTGTAGAGGTATTTTCG
Organism: Hypomecis atomaria; assembly: GCA_964007245.1. NCBI lineage: Eukaryota > Metazoa > Arthropoda > Insecta > Lepidoptera > Geometridae > Hypomecis > Hypomecis atomaria. Next base: position 972,501 of record OZ023284.1, read on the forward strand.
AACATAACGGACTCGTACTATTCGGTTATGTATTATGTGTTGGTTATGGCAATAAATAGCTTAGGTACTTGTTATTGCCTATTTACAATCGTGAAATATCTGTTTTTTTTTCAATTCCCTAACCTAATTTTTTACACACAACACGATGTGTGTGTATCTTGTCAATAAATAAATCCATTAAATTTCAGCTCACTTTTACGTAGGCACAAGACAAACTGCCGCTGCGATACTATCCGAAATCCCCGCCCGTACATTCGACAATAAGCCAATAACCAGTATGTTGCCGGCGAAACTCGTGTAGTAAGCTATTTATTGCCTATTTACAATCATTTCGAGTCGCAAATCGACAATTTACAGCAGTGTCGAGCTTTGTGCGATACGCTTTTGAAATCTCGCACAGTTTCGAAGCTTAGACCCAGGCGTTGTTCGTCCTAAGTGAAAAATATCGCAACAACTAAAGTAATAAGTACTTTTAAAACAAAAAGAACGCAACAAAATGACTACAATATATTAAAAGGTAGGTAGTAGGTACGTAGGGGAAGATCGGGCAATGAAAGGCAGTGCAGGTTGGGCACATTGGGCAGGAATGGCCAGATACCTATGAATCCTGTGTATTTCATCAACGCCATGTCCAATAGTGGACAGACAGACAGACATGCCAACAAAACTCTTTATATATAACCACAAACAATTATTAAACACTATGTACACACTTGAGACTAAATATGATCATAAACTGGCGGCCTAATACGACAATGGTTTTATACATTAGTGAAAACAAAATATTCTTTTGCAATAAAATAGTAAAATTTTGATGAACATTTTCATCAAGTAACTTAGTAACTGAAAACTAGCTTCATATTTTAATAGCAATTTTAATTAGCAATGCGCCTATAATGAACGATACGACGTCAAAGAGAGCTGTTAATACTATTAGTAAAGCCTGTACTATCTAGTATCATTACTAAAGGCTGGCACTATCTAGTATTAGTTAATTAAACCGTATCTCAAAGCGCGAAATCAGAATCCATCTCATCGCAACTGCTTTGTGACAAAGAGATTTTGCTTATTGATCGAACATCTCTTGCAAGATACCTACTGAAGATAGATGTTTCTTTTAAGTAGCTGAGTATACACGAATAAAAACTGCTTGTAATTTAATTCCAATCGAATTAATATAAAGGTAATGACTGTTCCTATTTTTCTTTCCTTACTTACTCATTTCCGTTATAGCTCTAGGATGTACAATTGTACATTGTACACTGCTGTAGACAAAGGCATCTCCTATAAATCTCCAAGAAGATTCGATAACCCTTTGTGTGTGGGCCTATGTTCACCAATGGATAATTAAAAATGCCGGAACAGTACAGTAAAGTCTCCGCTGCTTTACTGAGGTTTGAGTTGGATTTTGCTTGTACTTGAACCCAACTTTTTAGGACTGTGACTTGACTATGACTGTTTAGACAAAACAAAGTATACTTAACACAGGCAAATGCATAAACCTTGCATTAGATCCATCCATCAGCCATAGGACGTCTACTGCTAGACATAGGCCTCCCCTATAGATCTCCAATAAGACCGGTTGGAAGCGATTTGCATCCAGTTTACGCGATACTGCAGTTTTAATGAGGTCTATTCTAGAGTGGTCGATTTCTAGAGTGGATGTCCTACGCCGGTGCGTGGTCTCCACTCGAGAACTTTTCAACCCCATCGATCATCAGTCCTCCGTGCTATATGCCCTGCCTACTGCCTTCTCAATTTGCCAATCCGCTGGGCTATGTCAGTAATTCTAGTCATTCTACGGATCTCCTCATTCGATCTCGCAGAGAGACTCTAAGCATAACCCTCTCCATAGCTCGTTGATGCTTTACTGCAGTTTTAATGAGGTCTATTCTAGAGTGGTCGATTTCTAGAGCGGATGTCCTACGCCGGTGCGTGGTCTCCACTCGAGAACTGTTCAACCCCATCGATCATCAGTCCTCCGTGCTATATGCCCTGCCTACTGCCTTCTCAATTTGCCAATCCGCTGGGCTATGTCAGTAATTCTAGTCCTTCTACGGATCTCCTCATTCGATCTCGCAGAGAGACTCTAAGCATAACCCTCTCCATAGCTCGTTGATGCTTTACTGCAGTTTTAATGAGGTCTATTCTAGAGTGGTCGATTTCTAGAGTGGATGTCCTACGCCGGTGCGTGGTCTCCACTCGAGAACTTTTTAACCCCATCGATCATCAGTCCTCCGCGCTATATGCCCTGCCCACTGCCTTCTCAACTTGCCAATCCGTTGGGCTATGTCAGTAACTCTAGTCCTTCTACGGATCTCTTCATATCTGATTCGATCTCGCAAAGACACTCTAAGCATAACCCTCTCCATAGCTCGTTGATGCTTTAGATCAATAATAATTAGCTTAATCTACTTATCCAGCATGATCTGATAGGATTCAGGGACGTGATAGTCGCCTGTGAACAGCAAATGATGTGTGAGACAGGATTGGATATAATTTCAATACATCCTGAACCGATGTGTAATCACCCATGATCTCTGCAATCAATCCATCCGTGATTGCAATATTGATTGTGGATGACGTGATAAGTGATTATAAATTTTGCTGAATTAGATTTTATTTATTGTGTGTGAATAAAAGAAGGCTGTGGTGGTCTAGAGGTAGTGACATCCGCCTTACAACCGCGAGGACGTGGGATCAAATCCCGGTCCCGTACCAATGAGTTACGCACTGGGCCAGCGTGGTGGATATAGCTCAACCACTCTTCGTGGGTAGGCCTACGTCCTGCCAATTTTACAAGGTTTTATTTAGTTTCACCTGTCCCGCTGTGTCTGTCGGTCTATAATCAAATCTTGGAAGTTAAATTTGAGCCACTCTCCGGTTACCGATTGAGCTAAAATTTTGCACACATGTGTAAATCGCGTGACAATGCAATATTATGATGACATGGTGCTGATCTGATGATGGATCTGGAAGGTGGCCAAAGGAACTTAGCAATGAAACGACACAACCTCATCGAGTTTGGGTTTATTTGAATGGTCTTGGCGAGTAGTTTGTCTTTCAATGGTAAATAGAGTCTGAAGATGAATAATCTTGGAAGGTGGTCATAGGAACTCTGTAATGAAACGACGCACCCCTATCGAGTTTCGGCTCGTTTCATTTGTCTTGGCGAGTCAAGTACTTGTTCAGTAAAAGCTTGATTTAAAAAAAAGTTTTTTTTTTTTTTTTTTTAAATAGAATACTTGTTAATTTTTTGGATTAGGTCAACTGTAGAGATAACTGTAATTGACAAAATAAATGAAATTAAATGTTCTCCACAAATAGTTCGCAGACCTTTCTCCACATACCTTGTTAACAAACATTCAATCGTTCGATACAGTTTTTCGTGCCAAAGTTTCACATTGTCAGTAGGTTGGTTGGTTTTTGCAACGTGTTCGCGCGTGCTACGCGGTAAAGAAGCCAATTTGCCTGGAGGTCGCGGTGGGCGGCGGAATCAGGCTTACACGTGTGGGGTACAGCTGGAGATTTTTGGTGAAATTCTGACTGAGTATGTACTTGATTAACGTTCAACACAATGAGCTATAGAAAGGACGAAATATTCGTATGCGAAATCGAATCAGAAATAAAAAGACCCTTAAAAATCTAAGTTATCAAAGTCTTATTGTAACATTTGAAATTTACATGCGGTTCTTAATTAACATGTTTTAACATGTTTTGTATCGTTATACATATGATCCTGACAAGGGTATGGCAATTTATACCGAATATCGAAATAGTACAGCTACTTACCAACTGACATTAGGGAATGTGAATTCAAATTTAAAAAAAAAATGTTTTTATTTTTACCCGACTGCCAAGGAAGGGTAAAAAGGGACATTGATGTTTTGAACAAAAATATTTTTATTTTATTTATTTTGTTACTAGTGACCCGGCTACGCACAGGTGTATTATACATTTAAAGCTTCCTCTTGAATCAACTATATCTATTAAAAAAACGCATCCAAATCCGTTGCGTAGTTTGAAAGGTATCAGCATACATAGGGACAAACATACAGGGAAGCGACTTTGTTTTAAATACTATTTAGTGATCGTGAAATATCTTTAAATAAAGAGCCCATAGTATGCACGACTGATGATATGGATCAAGAGCAGCGTAAGACGTCAACCAACAGTCAAAATGTGATCAAACTTCTGAGCGCATACTAGATGTAGCACTATTCTACATCAAAAAAATGTAAGCTGGTCTCATTGGAAATTCATAGGAGAGGCCTATGTCCTGTATTACACAGTAGAATAGCCGTAGAATTATTGAAATAGAGTTAAGCCTCTTTGGATTACGTCAACTTACAAACAATGAACTGCAGCATTCAAACTTCAAACCATTTTAGGTAGATATGATAGGTACCACTTTAAAAATCCTCACAAAATTCTGTATAGGTTTTGGTTTGACTGCATACTGCCTGATGTTAAGCAGATATGCGGTCTAGGGTGTAGCACGTTTACCTAGAAGATACCTATTTACTCGGGATTTGAAGACACCCAAGTTGTACTTTAGCGAAAAGACAGACCCAGGCAAAGCGTTCCACATTCTGGTTGTAAGTATACAAATCCTCGGGCAGAAGCATACCTAATACTTTTTGGACACCTATTTGTGACCGGGTATAAAAACCTACCTGTCTTTGAATAGAGAACCTTGTAAAATTTTGCTGCAAAGTACACTTCTTGAGTGTTTACAATTTAGAAACTACCTTTATAATAAACTGACATTAAAAACCCAAACTCAACACCTCATTCCCACCCGGAGATTACCTCACTATCCCATAAACTCCGCACAAAGACCAAACAACTTAAATTTCGGCGAGAAAATAATTTGACCTTTTTGCGCGTTCCTTTATTAGAGCCTTGAGGGACGCTTCGCCTGATCATAAATCAAGGAGTTCACAAAAACTAACTAAAAGTTCCTCCACGCGAAAATGATGAAACGTCGTCGAGTTTTATTCAGTTAGAGAGGAGATAACGAGGTAATTGGTGGGGGGATATTAGGTGTCATGAAATGCAATGGCATAGTCTTAAGTGCTTTAAAATAATTATAAGACCTTTTTGTAAAAAACTTAGTAGCACGTAAATTATATGAAGAATCTGAATAGTTCTTTTTGGGGCAGAAAAAAAAAAGATAAATAATTATTTTACGCAAAAATGGCAAAACCGATTTCATCGTGTAAAAATTCCAACAATATATGTATGCAATTTTTACATGATTGTTGATTTTTAAAAATGGCTCAGCCGATTTCGATTTACATTTAACGAGACTACCTCGAAGGTACACCCTTTCGAACTAAAAAAGATTTTTTTGATTTGGTTCACAATTGGCGAAACTATCGATGAACATATACAAAAAAATATATACAGACGAACATAGAACCTCCTCCTTTTCGGAATTCGGTTAAAAATATCGCTAAAATCATCCTCTGTCATTGTCTTTCTTATCAGAATAAACTAGTGTTTAATGAAGTAATAACGGTACGAGTAGATCACTCATGTCATTTTTATAACCTTCTTGCCTCTTCGACTCTTTCATTACTTCACTCTATCACATCATTTAAATTTTTTCTCTAGCACATCAACACAATTTAGCGTGCTGCATCTTCGACCACAACGTCGCTTACTATCAGGCAAGTTAGTGGTCAAGCGCGGAATTATTTGCGATAAAAAAAATAGACAAAACTTTTGGGTGGGTACTGATTCTCATTTTCAGTACATTATTTTAGTTTTTCGGTAGTAAATGTAATGAAATAAAATGAAATAATTTATTAATTTGTCGAGTTACAACCACTTCTTAATAGTGGGTGTTGAGCATCAGACAATATCTCGTCACAAAAATGACAAAATAAATAATAAACAAAAATAATGTAGCCACCAATTCCTTTTTCTGTGTCTTGGCTGGACACGCTGCCGCGTGTCTAGATCAAGAAAGACCTGGTCTTCCAATGTTATTGCATTTCCAATCTCAACATTCAAGAAGCAACCAAGTTGCCAATAACTAACCTTCCCCTCGTACCATAACTCCGCCAGGTCAGTACCCCGGGCCCCATAACTTGACCGGGTTACCGGGGGCCCCTGTACCCCATAATTCGACGTCCCGGGAACCGCACATAGAATATTTAAAGTGGAACGTCAAACGTCGTCTCTTTGATCAAAAGTTCAGTTGTAATTCCTCCGCAGAATCTTAAATCTGTGATACTTTGGCCACTTTTAGTTGGTTATTTGAATATTAGGGTTTTGACGCGATGAAGTTGTTTGAAGTGCAATTAGAATGGACTGACACGGTGAAATATGATAGATCAATACAAATGGTTTACATGGTGTTTGCTCTGTGTCTGGGTGTTATTTAGGTACTATCTATATAAGTATGTATTTAAAATATGTATATGTAGTATATCAGTCTCTGGCAGCCATATCACAAGCTATGCTTAGTTTGGGGTCAGAGACCGTGTGTAAGATGTCCCATAATATTTATTTATGATTTATTTATTTTATTTTATACCTCAGTGGTGAGGTAGGTAGATTCTAGTTACGTAGACTTTGAGATAGATCTCATCAAACTTATACAACCTTCTTTACGGGGCTGGAGCTAAATACACAAGACACGTCAATTCAGTATACCTACTTGCATTAATTTTATTACCATTAATATTTATATACCTATCACTAAAGAAATTCATTATAATGCAATGCGGCACTAACATAAAACACCAAGTAAAGTCCGCCAACTATTCGCTAATAAGAATGGGATAAGAACTTATTATGAAAACATATTAAGTTCTTATCCCATATTCGTAAAACAATTTGCTAGTAGTAAATGCAGCGGATTGCCCAGCGAATTAGCAAATTAAAGTGGAAATGGGCAAGGTACATGGTTCGAAGAACGAATGGCCGATGGGGCCGTAAAGTTCTCGAATGGAGACCACGGACCAGCAAGTACAGCGTAGGAAATCCACCGACTAGGTGGACTGACGATATAATAAAGATCGCAGGAACGCGCTGGATGCAGGCCGCTTCCAACCGTCCATATTGGAAATCCTAAGTGGAGGCCTATGTCCAGCAGTGGACATTCTACGGCTGATGCATGGATGGATATATGGATGGATGGACATGCATAATCGGTTCGCTACCAGTTCATAAATTATAACTTATACAAAATGACCAATTAAACCCTTAATGTACACTGCAGCACAAACACAAACTAGCAAGAAAACTCTGCCAAAAATTTGCAAACTCACTTACGTTGGACGTTTTCATCCTTATACTCGTAAAACAATTTTCCGGCAGCTTCGAGCAAATATCTATAGAGACACAATCGTGTAAAAAATGTGCCCGAGCCAAAACCCTGCCCAAGCTGCGTAATAGGCAGGCTTTTTAGTCAGTCGTAAGGAGATTGCAAGCCGACTACAACGCCGCGCGATGCCAAAGTGCTCAGTTACAAGTACTAATTAGGTGACATAATGTAGAGATTCAAGAAAACGGGACATTGTGAATAATTTAATGTAGGTAAATATCTAAGTCGGTATGTATGACGACGCTCGGACATATTTTTTACTACTTAACGTGTGGCTTTGTAGATATTTGCTCGAAGGCTGGCAGTGAATTCCTAATCAGTATGTTATGTGTACCTAAAACATTTCTCATACAAAATGGCCTTAATGCACACTGCAGTACAAACACAAAATAGCAACAAACTGCCAAAACTCCGCATATGCAATATATTGGACTCTCATCCCAATATTCGTAAAACAATGCACCGGCACTAAACTCATAATCGGTCCGCTACAAATTCATAAATCATTCCTCATACAAAATGAAAGCATAAAGTCGCAGTTAAAAATTAATCAATTAATTTTTGTCAAAAATGTCATAACCGACTTTAACTGTGTGCAGAATTCGAAAAACTCGTACAGATCTATGTATTTTATCGATGTAGTAATTTTTATACTATTGTTAATTTCTCAAAAACAACTCTGACGATTTCAATAAAATTTAAATGGGACTACTTCTGAAGTATGATATCTATCCATCCATCAGCCATAAGAATTCCGCTGCTGGACATAGGCTTCCCCTATGGATCTCCAATAAGACTGATTGGAAGCGGTTGGTATCCGTCCACCTTGTGGGTGGACGTCCTACGCTGCGCTTGCCGGTACATGGTCTCCACTCGAGAATTTTTCGACCCCATCGGTCATCAGTCCTCCGCACTATGTGCCCTGCCCACTGCCATTTCAACTTGCCAATCCGTTGGGCTATGTCGGTAGCTTTGGTTCTTCTACGGATCTCCTCATTTCAGAAATTAATCAGATATGAATGATTTCATTATTGAAGTGTGATCTACCAGTAAAAAAATCTTATCAAAGTAGGTTTATAACTGACGAAGTAATCGCGTATCATACTTACATAAAAAAAAACAAAGTCGAATTGAAAACCTCCCTTATTTCAAGTTAGTTAAATAGCAAGAAACTGGCAAGACTCCGCAAATGCAATTACATCGGACTCTCATCCCAATATTCGTAAAACAATTCGCTGGCAGTAAATTCGCGGGCGGACCGCCGCACGTAGAGACGGTTGAAATATTCACTAGCAGAGTAACGCGAACCGACCTCGGGACTACATACACGATGTTGCTTTGCAGAGTACAGGGACTTATAGAGAACTTTTACTGTGGTACCCACCTTGAAATTGTGAAAAAAATCATCTGCTCGACTTTCGACAAACTCTCTCTATAAACAAAGATTGTGAAAAAATGTATGAACAGCTGATTCATTTTAGTTTTTTTTTTTTTTTGGGTCGGCCCCATAGTATAAGTTGTTTATAATAATGAATATATCACAGGAAGGATCGGTCAATACCTACTTTCTTTCTTCAAATGGTCAGTGGGTGTCACTCACTCACCATCTGAAGAAAGAAAGTACATATATAATATGAAAGCATTCATATCCATGCGATGTCGTGTTTCAGATAACATGTAGACGTTGATTGTTTAAACTATTTACGTGGAAAGTTGACGGCTGAATCCGGCCTTTAAAAAATATTTAATAAAGTAATTAAAAAATGTAACTAATAAAAGTAATTTATGGAAAAGAAATTTGTATGTACCCATGTACATATCTAAGCTTTACCGGTCCCGAGGCCAGTGTACCTAGTATTTATAAGCTCTGTCAGTTTTATAATTTTATTGTTTTAATACATAGAATGTAGGTCATGTGATAAACCTCGATGTAATATTTATCAAACAATTTGATACTGTAACAGTGTATGCAGTTCGTCAGGTATCTCTGTAATTAAGAAAACGGAGGTGCTAAAATTTGGTGTGGCTTAAAATTTAATATCAAAATCTTTTGATATAATATAAGCAGTGAATAACGATATAGCAAGAAAGATTTTAGACTCGTCAATAGCGTTAAAAAATAACTTATTAGGCATAGTTTAAATTTTTTGTACTAAAAGACATCATAAAATGCTTGTTATTAATATACATGTGTGCCTACTGGGCAAAGCTTGTGTAGAACGATCTCATCCATTTCAAACGATTTACAATTCTACACGAAGAAGAATAACACTAAAGAAAATCTTGCACTGTGGGGCCAGATTGTGTATAGCTAAAAAATCCATTAAAATATGGTAAATAAATGCGCAGAGTAAAACAACCGCATTGAATTATTATGTTGAATGGAATTTCATGTTCCTAATTTAATTTTTGTTCAAGGCCGCCATCATGCCGCCATCTTTTACAAGCAATGTCAAAGATGATAAAATCCGAAAATATGAAATCCCATTAAATTATGATTATTATGAAATTAAATAGTAGGAAAATCATTTTCCTGTAATACTGTAAACGATATATTTTTGCATTATCTCTTTCACAATAAAAACAGCAAAATGACACCAAAAAATGTTCCATAATTGCCGCCTCCAAATCTAACCTTACCCCACATCCATGGCCCACTTCGTTACCGTGTTTACACAATCCGGCGCCTTTCCGTTTCTTAATTTGTAACTGCTACTTAATTGAGCTCCCTAATTGAGGAGCTCCTATTGGCTCTTTGTCTCACTCTTGTGGAGCTTTCTCGCAGCTAATTGGTCAGATTTGTTTAATGGATCATTGAGTGGCTGTAATTGGTTATAGAAAGTGGTTTGATTGCATAGGGCTTTGTACGAGAATAGTAATCACTAAGAAAAAGTATGCGAGTTTTCTAGTTTTTAGCGACTTCCAAAAAGAAGTAAGAAGAGGAGGTACTATGTTCGTCTGTATGTATTTTTTTTGTGTATGTTCATCGATATTTTCGCCAATTGTGAACCGATAAAAATATTTTTTAGTTCGTAAGGTCCCATTTAAATTTTATCAAAAACGGCTCAGCCGATAAATCAATAGTAATGTATATGGATGTCACATCGATTCGTGCAAACCATTCGAATTCTGTACACGGTGGAAGTCGATGTTGCGATTTTTTGCTAAAAACTTTTTTTCTTTTAGTTTAGCTGAATCAATTATGGAAGTTAAGGTTTTTCTACTACCTATTTTTTTGTAAACGGTAATGAATATAAGGTAAGCTATGGTGATCCAGTAATAGTAGGTACTTAGTGGGTCCGATTCTAGGTTCCGTACTAATAAGTTAAGAATTTAAGCCAGCTACTTTTTTGGTGTAGGGAAACATCGTGGAACACTTTGACTGCAAATGTAGATGTACGTTCGTAGAAGGAATTCGATGGAGTATTTGAATCCACCAACCCACACTGAATAACATGTGTGGTAGATAATAGTGAAGGGCTGATACAATTACAATCATGATGATGAATTCGACCCGAAAATTGCGTCAATCCAAACACGAGATTTTACTAGAAATATTCTGGGAATCAAATATGGGTGCCGCCGACGCGATTTTATTTCGGATTCGTGATCGGAAAGCTACAGAGTCTTTTACATTTTTAATAGAGCCAGACTTCATATAAATGTATTATTAAAAAAGATGTTTCGCTGAAGGATAACAGTATTAAAATAGAAATACATTTGAAAATGCTGTTTTGAAGGAATAAAATATAATTTACTCAGAAGGTTCTCTGTGCCCGACGAAACAAAAAATATGTAAATTGTATGTTACACATATAGAGATAAACGTTTATTGCTTAAACTTATAATTAAAAATATCTTGGGACACTCCATCACTAGAAAAAGAACATCGCTTTCCACAATGTGACAATTTTAATTATGTAATTAGATGGTTGACTGCTATAAGAACAAAACTAGCTAAGACATATGTTTGTGAGGTCAATTACCTCTGAGCTATGAGCAAGTTTAGTCTTTACCTACAACTCAAAAACTTCAAAAAGTTATCATTTCACAGTGCTCAAAATAATTAAAAGAAAGTTTTAACTGTGGTCTATGAACACAAAAAGTTTGCAGATCCTATGTGGTATACTTTAGAAATTAAGGGGGGGACTATTTTTTTAACTTTGGCGACCTATATCTCCTAAATGGTACACATGACAAAAAATCCTTAATGAAACCTAAAAAATCCTATTCAACGACACCCTAACATGGACGGGTGGGGTTGAAAAAAGTTTTCATCCCTACTGTACATGTATGAGATCTACCTCTTGAATACACTATTTTAAAAAAACTTATTCTAAATTGAGATCCTACATACTAAATCTATTACATCCTCAAATTTCATGCTATTTGGTTGATAAATGTGGTAGTTATAAGGCTTTGTATCATTAGGACGGACGGGCAGACATAATGAAGATACAGGTTGCGGCACGTATGTGTTGCCCTGAGTGAATTGTGGAGGGGATGGCTGCGCATGGGTCTAGTATGGCGGTCACCTTGCGCAGCCTTCCCCTCCACAGTACCTACCCTCAGCGCTACACTTACGTGCCGCTACCTGTATAGTGTTAAATTGTCCAAGTGGTTATGGGTACCTCGTTTTACTACGGAACACTAATAAGCACAAAATGAAGTAACTAGCTTGTTTATTGTAATCTAATGTCATTAATTAAATGCTTTAAATTGAGAAATACCTCTAATAGTTAACTTATCAATACAAATAAAGAATTATACTTAGGAAGGTTTTTTTCCCGGGAGGTCCATAGATGGACTATTCTAATATACCCCCGATCGAAATCGCTTCAGGTCACTAGTTCCAACGCTAAAATAAAATTCAGCTCAGACAATTTATCGATGTAAATAAAACCGTCTGATTTACAATCCTCTCGCTACGCATTAAAAATCCAAGTCCTGAAAAAACGCTCTTTTACCAGCAAAAAATACGTGTATCGAGAAACATATCGACAAAAACAAGAGTATGTTATATTTCTGATCACGGCTTAATCGTAAATATGAAGGGTTGAGAGGCGCCTTCTGGCTGCTATTGCAAAAAAAAATGCTGCGATCTCCATAAAATATGTCTGCGAGTAGAAATACCTACTCGATAAACTCAGCTCTATATACCACTATCCCGTTCATAAGCTTTCAAAACGAAAGAGATGAAACGTGAAAATGTTTTAAGTTGTTTTTGGATATTTTTTTTCAAATCTACCCTCTCATATTTTTTTTACTGGAGTAAAAGAGATGTAAATACAGAATTCTTAAGCTTGTGCATATATTTAACAGTTGCTTGCGCTTACTTTTTTTGCGTCGGTAACCTGCGTCTCTTTTCGTTTTCTGAAACAAGTGGCTTTTTCTACGGAGTTTATTTTGCGATGTGTTTTGTAGTTTACTCACATTTTTTATTTTACTTTTATGTATGTTTTTGAAACAAGACTAACTAGCTTGTTTTGTTTATAAACACTTACTTCATGAGTTGCGATGTGTAATTTATGTGATGCGTAGAAGAAAGTTTTTATAAGTAACACAGACCAAATAAAAAAATCAAGACGGAATGTCGTGGACAGACAAGTGAGGCCGGTTTTTATACAATTGGTGAGTGCATTGGTGTTGTGCCGCCATAGTTCGACTGACAAGCCAAGGCGTAGTTTCTTTATACGTGTTTGTGTGTGTTATTGTGTCTATACACGGCAATGCGTACTTTTGCCGGCTTCACTTGTTTGTTCACAACATTCTGTCTTAATTTTTTAATTTGTTCTGAGGTAAGTAAGCTCATATGGTAAGCTCTTCCTTCTGACGGCTCAATCTTCGTCCGTCCACTCAATATGAACAAGCCACCGCAACCTGTGTGCTTTTTCCCCTGGATAATGTTTTCGCCAAACAGTTCCAAGCCAATGACCTCTTCGCATTTCGTGCCGCCACTGCCTCAGGGTCGACGCCGTGGAGAACAACTTGCGTGACAAGCAGTAGCTGGATTGGCCGAGCGCAGCGTAGCACCGGTGCGACTAGTGTCGAAAGCAAAGACTAATGTCGGGATCACAGGTCCAACGCAGTAAGTTGTAAACATAACTATACTGAAATAGGTTTATACTAAAATTGGCTATAATACCTTTTCAAAAGTAAAACTTCTCAAATAATAAGCAAGCGACTTCTGGGATATGTATAATAATAGTATTTTCAGTTCCTTTTAAACCTTGAATTATGCAGTAATAATTTTGACAACCTTAACTGGATATTTACTCTTCATGTACCAGTCTTTTTGATAGTCCACTGCAGGACGTAGGCCTACCCACGAAGGGTGATTGGACCATATCCACCACAATAGCCCAGTGCGGGTTCACATACGCCATGGAATTTCTTCCTTGGATATATGCAGGTTGCCTCATGATGTTTTCCTTCACCGAAAAGCCAGTGGTGTGAAATTCCGTACATAAATGCCAAGGAATTCATTGGTACGGGACCGGGTTTGAACCCACGACCTCACGATTGAAAGGCGTGTCATTACCACTAGACCACCACGGCTCTCTTTACTCTTCATGCTAAACAAAAAAGCATCATCCAATTAAGACTAGCCGGTCGTCAGCGCGCGCGATAAACTCAGCGCCGACACAATACGCGGCTTCCTTAACTTTTCGACCGCGAGTAACGAGTTTTTAACTTTGTGGCAAAGCGAAAAATGTCTCTATCTTCTTTGGGCGGTGGTGCAAAGGAAAAGCTAGGGCGGATATATAATAATTATTTTTTCGAAAAAATTAGCACAACAGACTCCAATCGTGTACAAAATTCGAATAGTTCGCTCGAATCTACGTATCTACATTTTTACGTTATTGTTGATTCTTAAAAATGGCTAAGCTGGCTAAGGTTGCCCGGCAGAGATCGCTATCAGCGATAAGGCCGCCCATTGTAACACTGTATATGTATCTTTGTTTATTCTTTTTGTTATTTCTTGGTGTGCAATAAAGAGTTTATCTATCTATCTTAGCTGATTTCAATAAAATACCTCGGCATTATACCTTTTTAAAATAAAAACATTTCTTTTAATCGGTTTACAATTGGCGAAAATATCGATGTAAGTACATACCCCAAAACACACGCACACACAGACGAACAAAGAACGTACTCCTTTTTGGAAGTTGGTTAGAATGAGTAATATTGTAAAAAAATGCCAATGTCATGTTGTGTACGAGTATGTCTATATACGAGTAGGTTGATACTTGATAGCTAGTCATGTCGCCAGCCACCGGTCATGGCATATTTGTCTCGTAAGCATATCATGTTTACGTCTGGACACCCACGGGAAATGGCGTGATCATGAGACCACCGGATGCTGACACAGCGACTCACGACCACCCAATAAGTTAGACTAAGCTCTAGATTTAAATAACATTTTATTTTCGTCATTCTGTATTCGGTCACTGCGTGACACACTCGCCTTTTATAATTAATTGAATTATAATTAAAATTAGTTTTTAAAAATACAAAGGGCGTTTCCCTAAACAAGTCTGGCGCAGCCTTGTGGATTTTCCACAATTTTCGCGAGTTACGGTGTTGCAGCGCCCCTAAATCGGTACGCGATACGGTGATTTCGCGAAGACGGAAAACTACGAACCAAACAAATACGACTCCCCGGGAAACGCGTGGACCTAGTGACCGGCACAGAATCAGGAGGACATGGGATCGAGCAGCCTAATGTGAGTAAACCTTTTCACATCCTGCTCTTATTTTCCCGTGACTTTTCCAAATTTTCCCCTCGATTTACATTATTGAGTGGAATAGCAATAAGATTATCTGATTTTGTTTTACACGCAAATAGGTAATTAATCAGATTAGTTTTAGGTTAATTCTCTTAATCACAATTATTAAGTGAATTAAAATATTAATTAAGTAAACTTTCCGCAATTAAAATTATTGTGCGAAATAATTTTAAGTAAGTTAAGTAACTGATTTGTTTTACACTTGTATCGGTAAAAATTCAGTGTAATTTAAGTAAGTGTAAAGTAACTTATAAAAATGGAATATAGAGTAATTCCCAAAGAAATTTTAGGTATAATTCCGAAGTATGACGGAGATGAACAGCAATTAAATTTATACCTTTCAAAATGTGATTATGTGGTCAACGGAAGTAGAATTGCGGGAAACCTAGCCCAAGAGCTATATATATTTCATTCAATTACCAGTCGGTTAACTGGTAGAGCCGCAACTCTACTTAGCGATCACCCAAATATAACCAATTATGAAGCTCTCAAAGAGTTACTTACTCAACATTTTGGCGACCCGCGTTCAGAAAAGTGCATTGCTATCGAATTAGAGACCCTTAAATTAAAAACCGGGGAAACATACATACAGTTTTGCCATCGCATTCAAAACGTTAGAAGCTCACTATTTGCCAAAGTTCACAGACTCGCTGACGAAGGCATTAAAGCCGCAAAAATGATAGTATACAACAATAGATCTCGCCAGTGGCTACCATCAAATTGAAGTAAATGAACGTGATAGGGCAAAAACCGCGTTTACAACACAAGCAGGACATTTTGAGTTTAAAAGAATGCCATTTGGCCTGAAAACAGCACCGGCAACCTTTCAAAGAGCCATGGACAATGTACTACGAGGCCTACAGGGTATGCATTGCCTGGTATATCTTGACGACATAATAGTATTCTCTAACAGCCTGGAAGAGCACGTCGAGAAACTTCGAAAGGTATTTGATAGGCTTAGAAAGACAAACCTAAAGGTAACCCTGGATAAATGCGAATTTCTCAGGAAAGAGGTCCTTTACCTTGGACATACGATCACCAAGGACGGCCTCATGCCAAACGATGATAAAATAAAAGCAGTATTAAATTTCCCACTCCTGCGAACTGCTACGGAAATTAAGAGCTTCCTCGGCTTAGTTGGTTACTACAGAAAATTTATCAAAGATTTCGCCAAACTCACTCAACCCATGACCGCGTGTTTGAAAAAAAGAAATAAAATAGACTGTACCAAACAAGAATATATAGACGCATTCGAAAAATGCAAAGAGCTTTTAACAAACGCACCGCTTTTGCAATTCCCGGATTTCTCTAAACCATTCGTCCTTACAACCGATGCGTCAAATTTTGCCATAGGCGCAGTCCTTTCCCAAGGACCTATAGGAAGCGACAAGCCCGTAGCTTATGCGAGTCGCACGCTAAACGATGCAGAAACACGATACAGTACAATAGAAAAAGAGTTGCTTGCCATAGTATGGGCAACCAAGCATTTCAGACCTTACTTATACGGAAAGAAATTTACCATTTATACAGATCACAGGCCGCTAGTTTGGGCAAAATCCATAACTGAACCTAATAGTAAACTAACAAGATGGAAATTGCGCTTAGCGGAATTTGATTACGATATAATACATAAACAGGGAAAACAAAACTGTAACGCCGACGCTTTATCCAGAATTAAGGTAAACGCACTAGGAGAAAGCGACAACGTTTCGATGAAAGTCAATATAGATAAAAAAGAGAAAAAAATTAAACGACAGCAACCTAGAGGCGAAACCGAACCTGTCCCCTCTACGTCACGAGAACAACCTACATCCATAATAGAACCGTCAACTGACTCTGAAGAGGTAATATCCATATGTAGCTCAGGTAGAAGATCTCCCTACTTGATTCCGTCCGAAGGCAGCGTCACTGCAACTGCCTCTGAAGGCCAAGACGAAACAGATACTATAGGTACAATCCATTCAGCCGACAACTTAGACACCGATGGTATCCTTATATTACAGGAGGCTATAGACACCAAGCCTAATCAGATACTCATACACACATGGAATAGGAACGAATTGTCAGTCAAAGATTTGTCTAGAGATAAACAAAAGGTATTAGAAGTCCACCTACCCCTAAATAACACAGAACTGATTAAGCGATTCCTGAAAAATTATATCAGGCCCAAAATTAAATACTTTTTATATTTTGAAGACCCAATACATCGCAGTCAGTTTTCGGAAACCAGTAGATTTCTTTTCCAAAAAGGAACAGTAAAGTTTTACGAGTGTACCAGGCGTGTAGTTTATGTAGAAGATGAGGAAGAACAGCGCCAAATTGTACTTAAATATCATGTAGGAAAAAATAGCCATAGAGGAATTAAGGAAACTCTGGTACACCTCAGACGCACATATTATTGGAACAATATGAGCGAAACAGTGTCATGCATCATAAATGCATGTGAATTATGTAAAAAAATGAAATATGACCGAAAGCCACTTAAACCGGAACTACAATTAACGCAAACACAAATCAGACCATTCCAAGAATTATTTATCGATACTTTCACAATTGATGGAAAATCATATCTGACAATAGTAGATCGTTATGTTCTCTCATCGAACAGCACCACCTCTAGTACTCTAAGCGATGTAATTCGATGTATGTTCCCACGTAACTTAATACTAGAGATAAGCGGCCGGTTCGCAGAAACAAACCGAGCACTGGTCTTATCAGTAGAGCTGACTATGCGTCTGCGAATAAGACCACCTAGATGCCTAAGTTATCTTGTAAGATGTATCAGTGTATTTTATTCATTAATTATAGTGCCTTCGCATCGGCAACAACTTAGTTTTATTTCTAGTTTTTAAGAAACATTCTCTCGCGCTTCCGAAAGTTAACTGGCGCAGCCGGTAGGATAGTCGGCTGCTGCCAGCGCGAAAAGTTCGCTCTTAAATTCGGTGAATTTCCCCCGCGTTGTGC
This sequence comes from Hypomecis atomaria, assembly GCA_964007245.1. NCBI lineage: Eukaryota > Metazoa > Arthropoda > Insecta > Lepidoptera > Geometridae > Hypomecis > Hypomecis atomaria. The sequence continues at coordinate 990,594 of OZ023284.1, forward strand.
AGTATTAAGTAAACGGTGTTAATACTGAATTCAGTTGTATCCGTTCCGGCTATCCACACGAAACAAACAAATAAGTTATATACGGGCGCAGAAGATGCAGGTCGGTTGGTGAGTAAGCCTTTTTCGCCTTCCTTAACCTTCCACCCCCTTTTTCCTCGAATATTGTAAATTTTGACTTTGGTCATCGGTCAGATTTGCTTGTGTTAATTGTATAATTAGACAATTTGGTCTCAAATCGATTGAATTGTGTTAATTAAGATATATTATTTAAGAATAGTAGTAGTATCGGAAAATTTGGTCTCAAATCGATCGAATTGTGTTAATTAAGGATATTTAGGTAATAATAGTAATAGGATCGGAAAATTTAATCTCAAATCGATTGAATTGTTTTAATTAAGGACATTTAATAAAAGTAAGTAATAGTATAGGAACATTTAATCTCAAATCGATTGAATTGTTTTAACTAAGGACATTTAATAAAAGTAAGTAATAGTATAGGAACATTTAATCTCAAATCGATTGAATTGTTTTAATTAAGAATATTTAATAGAAGTAAGTAATAGTATCGGAACATTTAGTCTCAAATCGATTAAATTGTGTTAGTTAAGGATAGGTGTTTAATAATAGTAATATATCAGATAGTTTTGTCTCAAATCGATAAAATTGTGCTAATTAAGGATAAAATATTTAATACTAAGTAATAGTGTCGGTATAAACTCTACTGAGACTCTAAATTAGGTGTGAATTATTTTATTTTAGTTATACTAAAATAAAATTAGTTAGAAATGGCGCAAGAACATAGAGCTGCTACTCTTGCACAAACGGGAATCCTAAAAAAGGATGCTCTAAAACTTCTGCTCGAAGAAGTAAACTTCAAGGAACACGAGACAGGGATGAAGTCAAATTTACTAAGATCTCAGTTTTCAATGCCTACTAGCCAGAATACCATGAGACCCGCGATTCCCGCGCCTCAATTCCAGTTCGGTATACCTGGGAACCAAAATTTAAATAGACCACCGGTTCCAAGGTTCGCACAGCTTCAATTTGACTACCGACCGAAGCTAGGCTCCACACCTCAGTTTGGTAAATTAGGCCCACAATCAAGACCGCAGCAAGGGTTCAGACCCCGATTAGGGACGTCCCCTCAGCTAGGTTATAGGCCACCCCAATTTGGGCACAAACCACCCCAATTCGGGTACAAGCCACCCCAATTTGGGTACAAGCCACCCTATGAACAACCTCAACAAGTTAACCCGCCACACTTGCAATCCGGCGACGTATCCTTAAGGACCGCCCGTTCAATTGGATTTAAGCTTAACGAGATAACCGGTGACGACGATGAACAAAATTTTTACCCTGATGATACTTACCCTTATACTCACAAAAACGACATGTACGGACTATACAAATATTACCATTCAAACGACTTCGAATACAAGTACCCCACTAACCATGAAACTCGCAATAAGTTGTAGTAAGTTTGTATGTAGCACATTTGTAAATTTCAAACATCATCTTGCAGGAACATGTCAGTTACATAGATCTTATTGTTATGTTGAAACTTATTAAAAGTTATTTTATTATGTTACTGTTATATTTCGCATGAAAGTTTATGTTTCAACTTTGCAGGGATATAGCCTCCCAAACATACCTAAAAGTAAGTAATTAACATTGTTGTAAAAATGTGATTGGGACGTTACAAAATAAAACGTTGCTGCAATGTAATTTTACTAACTTCACTGTCTGGCATTGCCTGTACTTTACAAATGTAAGTTTCTAAAATGTTATAGTATAACATTGCGACAATAGGTTTATTGTTATATTTTTATCAACTTTCCTACAACATTACGAATTGTTCTTTTTATTTACCTAACCTATGTAAGTAATGTTGCTGGAACTTAATTTTCAAAAGTTATCAAATGTTACTGTAGAGTTTCTTACTTAACATTGAAAAACTAGATGGCGTTAGCATCGCACATTGAAATTCTGCATCGCGTTGGCGTTGTGTTTGCAGAAATTGGTATTCCCATTTGTAAATTTGATTATAACATTCCATACAGCGGAAAGAGGAAAAGTCTCACACACACCTGCCTCTAGGACATGTACTTAAAACTATAGCCTCAACAAAATTTAGAAAAACAAATTATTTTTTAGAAACTGAAAACCTAGAAATGTAACTTTGCGACAGCTAAAATAATGCTAGCAATTCAAAACTAAATAAATGCAAGCCAAGTGCAAGTTTCATTTGTAATATTTTGTAACCTTTTAGCAAGATAAATGAAACAAGTTACTATTACCTTTCAAATTTAAAGTTGTGGAAATGTTAAACGTTCTACTTGCGGAAAGTTAACTTCACAACTTTCAGATATATTTCATGTGTAATGTTACTGGAACTTCACGTTTTAAAGCTTAAAAATGTTTAGGAGATCAGCTCTGGGCAAGTTTATCTACAGCGTGGCCGTTAGGGCTTCGTTTCAAGCTCGCTGTAAGTTTGCATGAACGTTGCAACCATATTTTTGTAAGTTACAGGCTCGTTAATATTACTTTCTGTAATGTTATTGCAACTTTTGCTTGCTTAACGGGACTCTTAAAGAGAGTGTAATCCGAGAAAATTATTTAGGGATATCATCTTATGCGGGATATCATTAGATTAAGCGAAGTCGAAACCGCTCTAGCTCTAAGCAAGGGCTCCATACTACACCAGGCCATAATTAACTCCACGGAACTGCTATACCATTTGAACCTGACAGCAGAATCTAGGAACCTTGTATATGTACCCAATGAATTTAATTTAATTAAGATTAAGGAAACTATTGCTGTTAAATGTTTTATCAAAAAAGAACAAATTACCTTCATATTGGAAACCCCTCTGACCGATAATGTTACGTATAACTATTTTAAATTGTACACTTTACCCCTCTTCCTCAAACCTAAAAACCTTACCGTTGCCATATTTCCTAAGTACCCATTCCTATTGGCGAAAGAGCTGAAGTATCAGCCGATCGCAAAGCCGGGCCGCTCACTCGCTGCTGGAGACAAGTTTCTCTGCGACGATGACAACCATACAGCGGACCCTCCTGCTAGGAAAAACTAATGAGATACGAGGACGTCACTGGCATCTGCAAGCAGCACCCCATTCACTTCGAGGATGTGAAGCTGCAGAAAATAGATAGAAACAACTGTATACTATTCACCAGATCGGAAACAACCCTCACAGAGACCTGCGGCGAAGAGACTTTGAAGCAGCAGATATGCGGAACGCACGTTGTGACGCTGAACAGACCCTGTGATGTCACTGTCAACGGGACGACCATCCGGCACCACCGTCTTTACACCGAAGTGGACCCAGGGACCCCACTACTCATCATCAACTTACCAAAATTACGCGCGGTCGAAGAAATATCCAGTGCACATGCACTCAATATACGAGAGATTGCACTTGACGAAGTTAAATACATGGCCTTTGCTTTGAAGAACAGTGAAATTTTCGGTGATAGCAAATAAACGGACTCTATAATTAGTGTTATAGCATTAGGATTAGTAGTATTAAGTATAGTTTTGATTATTTTTATGTTTCGTACACCAAAATTAATCCTTTCATTCAAAATTATCGGAACCCCTCTAAAATCAAGTGCTCCGATAATTTTTCGCTTAGGGAGGGAGACGTTATGTTCTCTCATCGAACAGCACCACCTCTAGTACTCTAAGCGATGTAATTCGATGTATGTTCCCACGTAACTTAATACTAGAGATAAGCGGCCGGTTCGCAGAAACAAACCGAGCACTGGTCTTATCAGTAGAGCTGACTATGCGTCTGCGAATAAGACCACCTAGATGCCTAAGTTATCTTGTAAGATGTATCAGTGTATTTTATTCATTAATTATAGTGCCTTCGCATCGGCAACAACTTAGTTTTATTTCTAGTTTTTAAGAAACATTCTCTCGCGCTTCCGAAAGTTAACTAGATGCCTTCAGCAAGCTGGGCCAAGCCTTTGAAATCAGCGCAAAAAGCACCCCTGAAGTGGTTAGAGCCCTCATAAAGTATTTCTCCTTGTACGGAACACCGAATAGAATCAGCGCAGACCCAGGCACTGAATTCAATAATGCATTGATGAAAGAAATGCTATCATTCCATAAAATAGATTTACACATCGGCACACCCCATAATCCTAACTCTATGGGGGTTGTAGAGCGATTCCATTCAACAATTATAGAGATATATCAAATTGCTAAGTACGAACAAAAGGTGACGGACGCTGCGTCTGTTATGAGTTATGCAATTATGTCATATAACCACACAATTCACTCTACCACAGGCCTCACTCCGTTTGAGGTAGTTTTTGGACACACTGAGGCAAACACGGCATTCCATGTAGACTTTAACAAACAATTTACGCAACAATTAGTAAAAGAACACGTGAGGCGAACGAAACATCTGTACGAATACTTAACCGACAAAATTATTGATACGAAAAAAGCCGAAATTAAGAAACGTGGGGGAGATACAGATTTTGACATAGATGTAGGCGATACGGTTTTTATCAAAGGGGTAAACGTTAGGCGAGGTAAAGACAAACCGCGATACCAAAAAGCTCAAATAACTGGAGCCATACATAGGAACGTCGTACCAGTTACTACTCAAAATCGAGCTACCAAAGTTCCTATTAAAGACATCAAGCGCCCTCCACAGGTTAATCCTCCTGGTGGCTCAAGCGGGAGCCCTCCAGCTGCAACGGATTGACAAGAACCCTGGACTGTTACCCATAAAAGAAGGTCAAGCAGTCGTAAGTCATGACACCTGGACTGTCATTAAGATCCTAGACTTAAAATCTTTATATGAGGAACTAGAATCTAATATTAACAATTACAAAAGTTTAAAAAACCAGGTAAAGAACTATTTTAAGGGCAACACCGTTGAAATAGACTTTACCGAAATAGAGAAGCAAACCGATTATACTATGAATATAACTATAGAAAAGTATAAAGAACTGATTCCGTCAATAAGATATAAGCGTGGTTTAATCAATCCCCTCGGTTCACTTATTAAAGCTATAACTGGTAATCTTGACAATGACGATGCTATATAATACGAAAAATTGATTCAGGAAGTAAAGTCAAAACAAAATCATCTTGATACCAAAATGACGATAGTTGCCGAAATGTTGGGTACATTTACGAAAATGGCTAACTCTACCAAAAGCAATTTTGACCTCATTGAGGAAAGCATTCAAGATATCAATCGAAATCTCAACGACTCCAAATTAATACAAACCAATAACAGAGTTGTTCACATCTATAATGCATATATACATAATTTCCAAACCCTCTACTTAAAACTAAACGAGATTGAAACAGCTATTGCTTTTGCTAAAGTTAAACTATTACACCAATCAGTTATAGACACAGATGAACTAATCGCATTGTTAAAGAAAATTGAGAAAACTGAAAAACTTGTATTTACGGTAAACATGGAAAACATTGTTAAAATAGAGCAGTGTATAGAGATGAAAGCGTACATAAAACAAAATCAGATAAAATTTATTATGCATATTCCTTTAATACGAAACGAGGTTTTTAACTACATAAAATTGATTCCCTTACCCGTTCGTAATCCAGACACCGGCCTTACCTCTCTAATCATCCCTAGGCATTCCTATATCCTTGTGAAAGGGTTGAAAGCTAAGCCGCTCTCCCAGCCATGCCGTGAGGTCGACGAAGCCCGTTTCCTGTGTTTCGAAAATGACGCATCACCACTAATTGAAGACAAGTGCGTCACCGATCTAATGAAATTTTCCATGAATATTTCAAGTTGTCACCCGGTTCCCGTAATCATCAAAGACGTAAGAGCCGATTTAATACAACCCAATCGCTGGATCATTTACGCAAATTCCGACACACTCCTTACTAAATATTGCGAAGAAGAAACCACCCAAGACACCATAGCCGGAACGTACCTATTAACTATGGACGACGACTGTGAAGTAAAGATAAAAGAATTGAAGCTCAAAAAACACCAAGATCAGGGAAAGAACGTTATTGACAGCAAGCTCATTCAATTACCTGCGACACTGCGGAACGAGTCAGACTGTACGCATGGGATGAGACCTGTCAACCTTAACGGAGTCGATCTTTCGGATACGCAGTTCCTGAATTATTTATTGCAGAAAAGTGGAAGTGAATTTAGTGATAGTGAAAGCCATTATAGTGCATTAGATCATAGGAGTGTTAGCATAGGAAACCTTATATTTTGTGTAATCCTTGTAATCGGCCTTGTATTAGTAGCATTTAAGCGTAAAATTAAGTTTTTATGTAAAACTATTCGGGATCATCCCCACCCTGTGGATAATCCCGAACTTGAGGAGGGAGGAGTCATGTCGCCAGCCACCGGTCATGGCATATTTGTCTCGTAAGCATATCATGTTTACGTCTGGACACCCACGGGAAATGGCGTGATCATGAGACCACCGGATGCTGACACAGCGACTCACGACCACCCAATAAGTTAGACTAAGCTCTAGATTTAAATAACATTTTATTTTCGTCATTCTGTATTCGGTCACTGCGTGACACACTCGCCTTTTATAATTAATTGAATTATAATTAAAATTAGTTTTTAAAAATACAAAGGGCGTTTCCCTAAACAAGTCTAGCTAGTATACCTCGCGTCACCTAAAAAGAACGCTGGATCTTCAAACTGCGCACAAGGAAATTTAACTCGTATTGCATAGGTAATAGGAGTTAAATATCCTAGTACGCAACTTTATTTGTAGCAAGGAAATTTAACTCCTATCACGTAAGCAATAGAAGTTAAATTTCGTTGTGGGCAGTTTGAAGCTCCAGCGTTCTTTTTAGGTGACGCGAGGTATACTGGTGTTTGAGTTTTTGAATTATCTGGGGGCTGATTCTCTAACGACAAAACGTAACGTAACATGTTGAGATGTGTAGTTTGTTGTTTGTGAGTTGTTTTGCAGTGTAAACTTCTTTAAGCGGCGTTGTGCACTTTTTGGGATGGGTAAAAAATGTTATACTCGCGTCAAGATACGTAACCTGGTCGAAAATTCGTAAGACGGAGGGAGCTAGTTTTCACTTCTGTCGGCACTCCCGGAGTGCAACCCGTTGTTTATTTTTTGTGTGCGCGAATTTCGTTTGGAGAAATGTTTTTTAATGTAAAATAACGTTAAAACTAATTATAAACCAATATTAGTTGAAAAACCATTAATTTTACACGAATTTCTTAAATACGAAACTCAGTACATTACGCGTACTTTTTCATACGGATTTACCCTGAATCAAGGCTGATTTTAAGTGGTTAATTAAAGCATTATGTAAAGGCAGGTAAATGTACTTTTGTTTGTTTTAAAAATTCTTTATTATCATCATAAATCTTAACTACTAACAATACAAACACAGTCTAATACTAGTAGTAACATTAAAATACAGTTTGACTCTCAGGCAAAATTAGCCTGTATGGTCATTTTAATAAAACAATTGTTAAAGTTACATAAATTTTAAAAAACATGACAGTCTAAAAAGGATTGCTATATCTACCTGCAATTAATTTTAATTTATGAGCATTTTGTTCCAAGTTCATATTTAAAAGTTAGATTACATTAATTACTTAACATAGTGTGCCAAAGTGTGTAACAAAGCGATCATTACATTAACTTTCCTGTCTTATTTTTACGGAAACAAACATGATTTTCTATGGCTAAAAACTTACGTAATTAGGTACCTACCTACGTAGCATTTAAAATAAGGTATTAATTCCACTTGACCACATCAATGGAACATTTTTTACAAATCATAATATTCTAATGTAGTTGTATAAGTAATGATAAGGAATATAATAGTCAATGGCATTCGCGAATATGCTATCTACCCTAAACTCACAGTTAAAAACCCGCGCGGCGGGGAACCAGCTAGTCGGACCGCGGTGCGTCATCGCTGTCGTCGAGCACGTAGTGATGAGGTAAACGATACCGTTTGTATTTGTCGATATACGGAAGTTTGGATAAACGTGTTTTACCAATATTAGAAATTAATTTATTTCTATGTGTTATGTTAGTATGTGTGTAGAATTTTTTAGTTTGTTTTAAAATATAACTAAATACGGCGGGAAAATTTAATTTATTATGGAGCTTTTTAAGGTTTGTGTAGAATTTAGTATTATAAGAAATTTTCAAAGCCTTATTTTGCAATACTTGTAGTTTATCATGGTTTGCCTGGGATGTGCTGCTCCACACTGGTGCTGCATAAGTGAAACAAGGTCTAATTAGTGCAGTATATATTTTAATTTTAGTTTTAGGACTGAGGTTACATTTTCTGTTCATTATAGGACTAAGCATACCGAACGCTTTAAGGCCTTTTTGCTTGACATAATCGACATGTTTTGTCCAGTTCAATTTAGTATCAAGATGTAGTCCAAGATATTTAACCGAACTGGACCATGGTATTTCGTGTCCATTGATTTTCAATGTTCGGATGGGAGGTTTACGTTTTCTTGAAAACATAATGGCCTCCGTTTTAGATTCGTTTAATTTTAGCTTCCACTTCTTAAAATAATTTGAAAGTTTACTAATTTTAACCAGAATAGGTAAATCAATGTTATTTACCCAGGGTAGTCAAATGTACTTATTTTAGATGCCCCGCCGACAAGTCGGTATCCTGACTAAAAAAAACAGTTTTATAATTGTGAAAAAAAAATGTGAAAAGTAGAAAGAAAAAGTAAAATTTAATACTTAGACGGGATGGACAAACAACAAACAAACATGGATGTAGTTATCTACAATTTAACGTGTCAGCCACACCTTACGACAACTATAGACAGAGACAGAGTTGCGCCACTCTTGCCTCTGTTGCGCTAGCTCTTCCCAACCTTCGCACGGGATGTCTAGTGCGGAAAGATGGCGCTTTAGGACATCTCTATAGCGTATCTCTGTCTATAAGGCTGTCACCATCTTTGAGGAAAAGCGTCTACAAGATCAGGACGCCAAACGTCTTATCAATAAGACCCGCCCAAAGCCTTCCTATACCTACACATATAACGCCAGTGGCCAGTTGCACTGTGCGTCCTGCAACAGGTCATTCAAAAACAAGTTCGGTTTTGCGAGCCATTTAAGAGCTCATAACCGTTAACAGCTAGCCAGGGATCGCCATTGACGGACACGTCAAGGAGGACGATATATTTAAATATATATTTATAATGTAAATACCAAGTCAAAATTGAGGTATACTGTATTGTTCTGGACCTTTGTGACAGTCCACTAATTAAGAGAAGATTACCCACTTAAGGTAGCTGGGCCATTATTGAACATCAAAAATAACAATCTTTCATAATCCCATAAATTGAACCCCACCCTGAGGGTATCCCAAGAAAATTACAGAAGGCAAACGGCCCTACTTTCAATAAAACTGTCGTCTTTATTTAACAGGGCAAAAGTTATCTCCACCTCCCCTTTGCTCTACACGTACTCTACCGCCCGAACATACCTACGCTAGGTAGAGTCTGGTAGAGTCGCGCATACATTTGCATTTTAAAATACTGGAGCTCTATAAAAATTTTATCTGAGAGAGATCTTGGAGTACGTTGCTTTCGACTCTATAATGTAGAGACGTGAATGTAGAGCGGGTCCTTGGAAATGTGTGTGAAATATATTTTATTGTGTTGTGCGTAAGATACAGGGAAAGGTAGATGGGGTTGCTTTATTTTAAGTAGTAATCATGATCAACATTGTCATTTCAGTCGTAGGTCCAATATACTATTGAAAATAGGCTCAAAAGATTTCTATTTAAACTAGATAGGATCGGATGGCATAGAGTGTTCCTGAGGTTTTTAATTAAACCGCCAGTTCATCGATATGGTAGGCATTCTACGCCGCGCTTATTAGAACGCGGTCTTTATTAGAAAACCTTGCATTAGCACAAGCCTTCAACTATGCACGTTGTGCTCTGCCCACTGCCATATCAACTTTCTAGTTCGTTGGGCTATGTACGGTGTAAGCTTGACTTATGTACGAATCCTATCATTGCTCATCATAATGATGAACAATCATGATAGTAGTTCATAGTTCTTTAATTCGACAAATGGGTGTCAGAGACACACTTTTGAATAGTCAACAAAATCTATAAAATCTACACAATGGTAAAGACTTAACAAGAAATCAATTACTTACATAAATAAATCATCCATTTCAAACGACATAATTCGCACTCCACAATTAATCAAATCACATTATACATTATTCCATTTACAGTTTACACATTAAAAACAAGTAAACACAACAAGGTGCCAAATATATGAATGTCGAAAACCTACCAAATGTATCCAATTTGGTAGATTTTCGTCAGTCAGTCAGTATAAATGAAATGGAATGTCGCAAAAGTAAAATTGATAAATAATAATAAAAAAAAAACAATTACAATGTCAATAATTAAAAAAATGAAATATTATAAAATAAAGTTAAAAATTATGTCAAATAAAGAAGAGGGAAAAAAATAAAAATTTCTAAATATTTACTATAAAACATTTGCATTTATGTTAATTTAACTGCCATGCCTTTTTGTCTTCTAGGAATTCGTCTACCTTGTAGTAAGCCTTCTGTAACAGAAGTGTTTTTAGTTTTTGTTTGAAGTCGTCGTCGTTTAGACATATCAACGTTTTCGGCAATATGTTAAAAAACTGTATACATTTATAAACGAAAGATTTCTGAATTTTCGTCAAGCGAGTTTTTGGCAATACAAATTTACCCTTTAGTCGTGTATTTAAATTATGTTTTTCAAATTATTGTTGATTTTTTCTTGCATACAAAATACAGTCATAAATATATTGGCAAGGCATTGTTAATATGTTTATGGTTTTGAATATTTCTCTCAGGGATTCTCTAGATCTAAGCCTGTAAATGCCTCTGATAGCTCTCTTCTGTAATACAAATATAGAGTTAATATCAGCCGAATTTCCCCACAATATTATGCCGTAACTCATAAGGGAGTGAAAATAACTGAAATAAACAATTCTGGCAGTTTCAATATTAGAGAAATCTCTTATCTTTCTTACTGCATATGCCACAGAACTTAATTTCCCTGACAGCGTCTTTATATGAGGTCCCCATTGTAATTTGGTATCCAATATAATACCTAGGAATTTAGTGTCATTAGAGAAAGTTAAAGAACTTTTATCAATTTTAACCGGATTTAAAGATCTATTGTTTACCAAAGTAAAACATAAGCAGTTTGTTTTTTTGGCATTTAAGGCAAGATTGTTTATACTGAACCACTTTGAGACACTGTCAAGTACTGTGTTTATCTCATCGGTACATGTGGTTTTTCGATTGATATTAAATAAAAGAGAAGTATCATCAGCAAATAAAATTATTTTAGCATGTTTCTGGACAAAAAAGGGCAGATCGTTTATATATACTAGAAACAAAAACGGACCCAGTCTAGATCCCTGTGGAACACCTACATCCACAGTCATAGCATCAGACAGTACACCATTTATATCTACTTTCATAGTCCTTTGAGATAAATACGATTTCAACAAAGCGAGCGATCCCCCTCTAACACCGTAATGTGCCAGTTTACGTAGAAAAAAACAGTAAAGATAACATAATATATAATGGCAAATGTCAATCCACAAACCTGTATCTGGGCTAGTGTGAGGGATATAATAAGTAAGAATAAGTACAGCGAAAGACAGTCAAAGTACGATACGGAATGCTACGGGTTTGATCTTGAAATGATAAAAATGTTACGAGATACCCATTTTGTAACATTATTATCATTTGGAAATCCTTGGATAATCAGTTAAAACGCCACTTTTTCACTCTGTACTTTTGCACACAGTCACTTAACAAAAATACGCGATACAATTGTTCGCACAAAAACAATTCACACTGGCACTGATATTCACACGCACTATTCACTCGATAATGCATTGAACACGAGATGTTTTCGCGACAAAAATCAATCAAACACTGTTTGGTCCAGGGCAGGCCGCTTTATTTATATCAGAATTAAAATGACCTCGAATTTTCAGGAATGATCGCGACATTACCCGAATTAATAGCCGCTATTGTGTTAACAAAGAAAGTTCTCGAACTTTATTGTTTTGCGATACAAAAACACCAAAAAATACGAATACAATAGAGACGAGTGACCCGCGACAGCAGATTACGTCATAGTTACTACGCGCTTTAGATGTAAACAACTCGTCGTAATTGCAATGCGCGCCTACCGCGTGACAATAATAGCGCTTGTACTTCCATAGGATCTAAGTAGACGGACACAAATAAACTATTCCGGAAGAAGTTGTGAAAGCCGCATTGCAAGACACACAAAAATACTTTATTTTACAAAATATATAACAGTGATGTCTAAAGTAATTCTCATTCATACAGAAATAAGCTATAATATCCAAAAAGAAAACTTTACAAGTTAGACAGTAATTTTCCCCAGGCTACCCCAAACGGGAAAAGTGCCTAAAAAGTGAAATTTTCGCCATCTGCTCGACACCCGGCCTCGCCCGTTACAATAAAAACTTTTCTACTTCGCACCTTATTATTTCAAAACTCTTGCTTCATTATTTTGGATGATACGATGTGCCATGCCAAATCATCAAAGAGTTAATTTTAGTTCTAAAATATCAGTTATTTTTTGTTCTGGCTTAGTTTAAAATGATTCTCGCATTTTTAATGTCGGACATCAAACATCTTGTTTTTTAGGGTTCCGTACCCCAAGGGTAAAAACGGAACCCTATTACTAAGACTCCGCTGTCCGTCTGTCTGTCTCCAAGCTGTATCTCATGAACCGTTATAGTTAGAAATTTGAAATTTTCACAGATGATGTACTTCGGTTGCCACTATAACAACAAATACTAAAAACCGAATAAAATTAATAATTAAGGGGTGCTCCCATACAAAAAACGTGATATTTTAGCCGTTTTTCGCTTTTTATTAATAATGGTAACAGGTAGATGCTTGAAATTTTCACAGAATAATTAATTGTACATTTACTTCAATAGTAAATAATAAAATGAAAATTTAAGGGGCTCCCATACAGTACGGAACCCTTTATGCGCGAGTCCGACTCGTACTTTGCAGATTTTTTATTTATTCTTGCTAAGTTTAAAATGATTCTCGCATTTTTAATGTCAGACATTTAACCTCATGTTTTTTTTCCTACAAATTTCATGTACTATGATAAAAACATGAGGATTTGGAATAAATAAAAAGTAACCAACGTGAGCTACGTTCGTAATGATTATTATTTTATTGTTCTTGTAATATCAGTAGTATTTACAAGGAAATATTAATAAACGGACACAAAAATAAAAGCACCACATCGTAAGGAGTCCAACCGGGCGCGCCACGAATTATTTCGTTCGCAGTGTCAGAACGAGACAGCGTTATGGCAAAGAATATGTATAACTGTCACTTTTGCACACGTCGAAATGAGTTCTTTTCGTCACTTTTCGTGGTCGCATGCTTTATTGCCTGGTGTCAAAAAAAATTAATCTCTATAAAATGCACATCATCATCGAAATCAATGCAAATCTATTTTGTGTCGAAGCTTATTTTGAGTAGGCATTTTTTTAGAATACAAGTTAATTACATTTATCGTAATTTTGAAATCTGTCTTATGAGTTTATTTTATAAGCAGGTATTTTAATGGTAAGTATTGTATGTAGGTACGTGTACTATCAGGTGTACTATCAGGTATGTAGGTATTTTTATGCCCACCACCACCTGACCACATTACCTACCATAAAAATACGGTATTCTATGAGTACACTACAATTACCTATACAAAGGTCTCTTAAAAACCAGAATAATAGTCCCCTTCTTCATTCAAACTACTACACCTAACCAAATACTTGAGAGAGATAATATCTAAAAGGTATCCAAGGTGCTTAGATACCTCTTGCGGCTCTGTAAGCACCTCGACTAAAATTTATGTACCCTCACTTGATCTAAGCGTACCATCAAAGTTAAACTAAGTGAAGCGAAACAACTTAGAACTGTTTTACCACGTTTTAATATTCAACGAAACTGATATGCCGAGTCCAGAGTTTAAGTTATTGGTTTAGATTAGTTTTAGCGTACCTGTTTATATTTTATACGCAAGAAATCATTTTATTTATTTTCCTTTTTAACCGACTTCCAAAAAGGAGGAGGTTCTATGTTCGTCTGATGTATAATTTTTTCTTTATGTTCATCGATAATTTCGCCAATTGTGAACCGAATCGATTTTTTTTAGTGGGAAAGGGTATACTCCCGAGGTGATTCCATTTAAATTTTAAAAAAAATTGATTGACCCGTTTTTGAAAAATCAACAACAATGTAAACAATTCGAGCGAAATATTCGAATTTATTACACGATGGAAGGCGGTTTTGCTATGTTTTATGTTTTACGAAAAATAATCAGTAGCACAAATAGTGAAATTTGACTGTGTGTTTTTCCTGCCAACAAAGTTAAGCAGCGTGCTGCCCGATCAGTATTTGGATGGGAGACCGCGGGTGCAATTTCCTGAGCACTACTATTATGACCTGGATGACACTTTAAGTACATTGTAGGTTTTATTGTACTCTTTATATATAGTCTTATCAAAAGTCTTCAGGCAGCTTAAAAACTCTGAACCACTGCTCGCCACCTATAATATAAAGCTTTTGCAAAATATTTAGGTATAGTATATTTCTTGATGATATTTTGACAAAAAAATATTATTTTGCCATCTAAAAAAAGCCTATTTTCTACACACCTTAGTTCTCTACACACGAGTTTCATATTTATTAAACGTTTGTATTCTCTGCAATCCTGCAAACCGAATCGTACTCGTAGCTGTAAACAACACGCGTTGAACCGGTCAAAAGCGGCTGAAACTAGCTAAAACCGGTTCGTACCAGTATTTGTGTGCTAAACGACTGGTATAAATAAATTGCTCGTACTCCGAGCTGAACCAGTATACATCCCATACAGATGTATTTGCGACGCCTATAAATTATTATGCTGTGTAGAGCTGGTGTTTATAAATCAAATACGAGTACGATTCGTGTGTCTGTGTAGTGTAGTTTTTTTATTATCACTAGATATTGACTTTTAATACTTGACTTCTGAACATAGGCGTACTCACAAAGTATGATTGGATCATATGGCCCTGTTCGGGCTGTTTACATTCACATACGCCATCGAATTTTTTCTACGGACATTCTTGTAGGTTCTTCATGATGTTTTTCTCACCGAAAAGCCAGTGGTGTGAAATTTAATTTGTTGTTTAATTTATTTATGGTAAGGTACTACTTAAAACACAGCTTATTTTTCAAATCACGTTTCGGAGGCTGTGGCCAGTCTAACTGCAATTACAGCATTGCATGCGAGTTGAGCAAAGCACGAGCTAGCGTGATACGTGTGTAAGAATTTATGGGCCATTCCTGCGGCGTGACTATCATTTCGCTGAAGGCTTATTTACTACTGTTTTGAGAATACCGTGCAAATACAGCGCTGTAATAATGAACTGGTAGTTTGGAAGCTTGGTACGTTGCGTTAACGAGCTTGTTGCTACTATCACGTACCATGTCCTGCAAAAATTATTAGATAATTAATTTTATTGAGATTTTATACCACTAAAAATACAAGAAAATGCTATTAGTTCATACAATATTCAAGTTGCTATTTGAGTGGACGGCAGTGCACCCAAACAAGTCGATAAAAAATCACAGTCGTAAGGAATTCCCGAAGCCATTCAGGCCGTTTTCAATCCCCTGTAAATTAGTTCTGGATAAAGCTATACGTCTGAATATTTCATAATCAAGAGACCGTCATATTACACGGCACGGTACACAGTGTACGAGGCACGGTAGGGGCACGGTGGGGGCACAATAGGGGGCACAACAGGGGCAGCGTAGAGCAACCCCTCATGAAGGGAGACATTTTTGATAGACCATGACTAACAAAAAGAAGTGAGATTTCAACAAAAACATAGCATGTAAAAATTACAACAACGGTTCTTCAGTAAAAAGTTCTGAGATCAATGTACATAAACACGAGTAGATTTATTTATGCAGTTCTTTTCTATGGGGGCATAATCTGGGCGCATCTATCCAACTTTAATGCTTTCATAGATAAGTACTGAATAAATAAACCAAGTTGTGAACATTTGGTCTCACAACTTTTAACTGAAAAACTGTTACTCGAATTGTTATACTTTCCTTTTTGACCGACGAACCACCGGAGGAGGTCCTCAATTCGACGCGTACCTATATTTATAATTTTTTTATGTGTAATCATGCATAACTTTTTTTTATAGTAGTCCGATTTTAATAACTCTTTTTTTATTGGAAAGGATATACTTCGGAATTGCTTCTATTTAAATTTTATCGAAATCGGCTGAGCCATTTTTGATAAATCAACAATAATGTGAAAAATGCTACATCGATCTGTGCGAAAAATTCGCGAATTCTGTACACGGGTGAAGTCGGTCATGCTATTTTTTGCAAAAAATTATATTCTCTGTTTAATAAAGTCGACTTCCCGTGTCTTGGATTATCTCTAGTGGCATTGTTTCTGAGAAACCTTCTTGTTCTGAAAGTTTCATACTGAAGAAACAATTTTCATGGAATTCACACTGAGCTGTGCTAATTGGGTATTCTTAGATGAAGTCTTTCTCCCAGTTTGCGCGGAAAAATCTCTGGCAAGAAGCTTTTGTTATTAAGAAAATATTTCTAATTTACCCATTTTTGTTCTTTACGGACTAAACGAAAATATAAAACATGTTTAGTTACTACGTACGTTTTATTTTTAACTGACTTCCAAAAAGGAGGAGGTTCTATGTTCGTGTGTATGTAAATTTTTTATGTATGTTCATCGATAATTCCGCCAATTTAAAACCGAATCGAAAAACTCTTTTATCTACACTAATGTTGTAATATTCTACTTATGTTTCCAATACTTGACTTATAATGACTACTGTTATAGCGCAGACAACAAAACACTCAATTTAAGCAATTTCACATGATGTTATAATATCCACATCGATATCGTAAAATCTCATAATAACATCGCGCGCTCGCTCCTGATTGGCCCCGTGCGCGCAGCTGCGCTCTCATTGGTTAGATTTTAATGGCGCCAAGTTCACTGTGACAATACACGTACGCGTGAATTTAATGTTTCGCAATATGTTTTTATTTTTATTTTTATTAGTGAAGATAAAGTAGTGGAGACGAACTCCCTTATAGTGTGCTTGAAGTATTCTAGTCTTGATAAAGTACGCAAAATGCAGTCGAAACTGTAGTAGACATGCTGTCAACCATACAAAAAACGCGCAAGTAACACCTGCGTAAACATTGAACGCGCAACATTTTGTTTGGGTTTGTGACTATAGAAGGCTGTATAATGGGAGTTGACATTTCATACAAAACATACCTTCTACTTATCTCACAAACATTGCTGTAATATATTTATGTTAAAGCAGCCGATATGTATTTTTTTAACATAAACTACGATTGAGTAAATAAGGGGCAAGAGTAGATTGTAGAAGAAGGCGATGTGGTGTACCATGCGATAAAAAACTAAATGCTGTCATACATTATTTAGTAAATACATTGATAGTAAAAAAACTAACAAATATCTGAAAGGCCTAGTATTATAGTATGGTAAAAACCCTAATGTTGCGTATAAAAAAACAAAATATCAAGTAATATTTAACCGACTTCCAAAAAGGAGGAGGTTCTATGTTCGTGTGTATGTATATTTTTTTTGTGTATGGTCATAGATAATTTCGCCAGTAAAACTGTGAACCGAATCGAAAAATTATTTTTTAGTTTGAAAGGGTGTAATCTCGAAGTGGTCCTATTTAAATTTTACAGAAATCGACTGAGCCGTTATTGAAAAAACCAACAATAACGTAAGTAATTCCAGCGAAACATCCGAATTTTGTACACGATGAACATCGATAATTTCGCCAATTGTGAACCGAATCGAAAAATATTTTTTTAATTCGAAAGGGTGATTTTGGTGTTTTTTTTTATTCTAAGGTGGTCCCATCTAGACACGCGGAAGCGCGTCCAGCCAAGTCTCTAAGAAAAAGCAATTGGCGACGCGACGTGTGTAATATTACACGAACCATTACGTGCCACTTTTGACCCCATCATAACTCGACAACTATTTAACCTATTTATATGAAATTTAGCTTATTTAATAAAGCTTTTGCTTATCTACAATACAAAATTTCATTAACGTTACTCTGACGGTTAATGAAATATTAACGTTTAAAAACCGGGGTTTCATTGACTGATTCACTCACTGACTCACTGATTCACTGACTCACTGACTTATAAATCAAAACCCAACCCACTTCCAGATGACCTAGAAACTTGATATTTGGCATCAAGGTACTATCAGGCATGTACAAAGGAAAAAATCTAAAACTTTGAACTTTTACCCCCAACCCTATATAATAGGGGATGAAAGCTTGTTGAGACTTCCACAAATTGTCATGCTATAAGTCTAAAAATTGATTTAAAGACTACATGTTAGAAATAATAAAACACGTATTTCAGGATTTTTAATAATCAGCCCCCAACCCCTAAAATTGGGGGATGAAAATTTGTGTGTCATTTTCGAAACTTTTGATGCCATAAGTCAGAAAATAGATATACGAACTCGTTGTAATAGATAATAAAACATAATTTCAGGATTCTTAATAAACCACCCTAGAGGGTTGAAAGTTTGTATGACACTTTTGCAAAGATTGATGCTAGATGTCCAAAAATTGATAATGGGACTCTTTATCCTTAAATAGTATTAAATAAAGTCGCTATTTTTGTCTGTATGCTTAAATCTTTAAAACTACGCAACGGATTTTGATGCGGTTTTTTTAATGGATAGAGTGATTCAAGAGGAAGGTTTATATGTATAATACACCTGTGCGAAGCCGGGGCGGGTCGTCTAGTTAAAAATATAATAAAACACGTATTTCAAGATTTTAAGTGAATCTCCACCTAACCTTTAAAACTAGGTGTTAGTTGGTATGAGACTTCCGCGAGTTTTGAAGCTAGAGATGTGAAAATCGATAAAATTACTCCTTACAGTAAAGTGAAATCCAACAAAAACATTTTCATGTGAAACGAAGCCAAGTCTAAATCACAGTTCCCACTATCAAAAAGTTGTCAGATCTCACGTAAAGCCAAGCTTCTAACTCTACACGCCTTACTCTACAAGTCCTTACTTCACAAACTCTACCTTAGTCGATTTATGCGGCTTGGCTGTTTCGCTAACTGCGCATGGGTGTAAAGTGAAGATTAAGTTATTAATTCTGTTATACAAGCAGTTCTTGTTGTAACGAAACGGCCAAGTCACATAAATTGACTAAGCTGTAGATTCATTTCACATGAAAATCTTTTTGTTCGATTTAAATTTAACAGAAAGCGGATGAGCCGTTTTTGATAAATCAATCAATAAATAATGTAAACAGTTCCAGCGCAATGTTCGAATTTTTTAGACGATGAAAGGCAGTTTTGCCATTTTAACCAAACCTACCTAAAGCCAAAAGTATTTAAAATAGCACGAGTAATTCAAACGCTAGATAGCGCTGTAAACGACGCGTCGAGCGCACTAGTGCCATGTCGAGCAGAATGGGGTCAAGTGAGCGCACGCTGAGGTTCGCAAAATTTGTTGCAGTTTTACTAATAAAAAATCATTTGAAATTTCAGTAGCATTTGTTAAACTATTACTTTTCGCCAAAAATGGCATAATCGATTTCAACCGTATACAAAATTCGAATAGTTCACACGAATCGATGCGTCATCCGTTTAGTCATTTTTACATTGTTGTTGATTTTTAAAAAACGGTTCTAGATAAAAAAAAAAACGCTGATTCGAATAACTATAAATTGGACTAACTCTGTGATGGAGTATAAATCGAACGTGCGCTGCATTTGTTGCATTTTCGCTCATAAAAATGTCATGTAAAGTTACAATAACATTTGTAAAAATATGAAGGTTTTTTTTTAAAACGATATGAAATGTTTTACTAAAACCGTCAGTCATTAAGTAGTCAACAACACCAAGTCTAGACCAAGAAAGCTGAATTTAAATAAGCTAAAATTGTCGTATTTTCAAAATTACAGTCAGAGGTAACCAATGCAATATGAGCTATGCAAACGCTTGGACAGTGCAGAGGCCCGTCAAGCGTACTAGTCAAGCGGAATGGGGTCAAGTGAGCGTAAGCCCTGACGTGCGCTTTTACAACGGTAGTTTATTAATTAAGCTGAAATTTCTGCAATTTTGCTCATGTAATGCAGATGTCAAATCACCAATCAAACATTATAAATAAAATTAGTTATCCTCATTGTATAAACTAGTTAAAATTGTAAATCATCATATTCATATACAACATGGAAATACTCTCTTAAGTCAATTGTAGCCTTTTACATGTTCAATACAATTTGAACAAAGAAAACACATAATAACGTTGACATTAATACAAGATATTGAAACGTGAAAACACAAAGAATTGATAAACATAAAACGCATTTGGACAAAAATGTGATACTACACTCTAAAGCTATCAAAATATCACTTCAACACAAATAATTTCGAAATGAACTTTAGCATTTCCTGTTTAAACTCGCTCCTAAAGCATTAGCTCTAATCTTAACACGTTTCAAGATAGCCACTCACATTAATACAATAGAAAACAATTCCCCAAAGCTCGGGCTCTTTTGAGTCGCTTGAGCATTCCACGGGCGGTTTGAGCATTGAGCATCTTTATCCAGTTAACTGCCAGTAATAAAGCACGTATCAAATAAATACCACTTTCTAATGGACATCAATTCGAGGCTCAGACAATATGAACGCAGAAAATTTTCACAAATAACAACAAATTTATGACAATGTTTATGGTCCTCTTCCCTGTAGATAAAGGACATTGAAATTCTGAATGAATACAGCCATCGCATCCGTTCTGCGCTCCTTTTTCGCAGCGGCTGTACCTTACGCTTATTCCGGAATGTCTGGGGGATCGAGATCGTGGTTTGGTTTGAATATCATTCTGATGAAGATTGTTATAATCCTTAATTTGAGAAATTTTGAAATTGTGGGATTTGAAAGTTGAACCGTAATAAAGAGCAACCTTTCTAACAAACTGAACTAATTAAGACGTAAATATCAGTCATCATTTCAGCTGTAGCGTATGACGTATACTACTGGACAAAGACCTTCGTTATAAGTTTCCAATAAGTCCAAAAATGTAAGTGATTAGTGTAGTGGATACTCCAAATTTAATAAGGTTCAACTCAGATTATCATTTAACTTTATCAGTGGACGTATTCGTGTTACGCATTTGCCGATACGTGGTGTTCATTTCAAAATTTAACGATTCCTCTAACTATCAATCCTGCTTGAACACAGAAAAATACAATAACCTAGGTATGTTTATTTATGTTCAACAAACCACATAATAATAGATAGTGACAAGTAAAAACACAAGGAATTGATATACTTAAAACGCATTTTGCATAAAAATATCTCCGTCAGTAATTCTTTGTAGTATTTCTACTTACAATTCCAAAAAGGCCCTCTTCTATAGTATACTGTTAAGTATTTATAGTATTTTTGATTTTATCGATCCTTCTTTCACTTACATGGTAGCGCTCATATCGTAGTTTCACTAGGTGATTCTCAGCTATCACTGTAATTTAGCAACGCTCGGTGCGGTCAATCTTTGTATGGCTGATCCCAGGTAGTAGTTTACAACTGATTGAGTGCTGTTGCCGTTTAAGGCTCGGATGACACATTCAATTGTAAGTTCGGGTTAGTTTAATCATATATCAGTGCCAGAGGTCTGCAGGCGGCTTCAAAGCTCTGACACCAGGGCTAGCCATCGCATCCTATACAAACATTGTACTTGGCCCAAGTTGAATTTCGATATCCAGAATAGGGCCCCCACACTCGCGCCCACAAGCTCCGCCGGCGAAGAAACGCAACTTTTATTACAAACACATAAAAATCTAGTACACGTTTATTACAATTTTATGTGCCTTAATAATATTCCATGTTTACTGATAGCGGGTGCGCTATTTTATCTTTTTCTGAGGGCTCCCTTTGTGCAGGGTTCGGAATGATATGGTGCTTGATTTTCAGATTGTAATTTTCCGTTTATGGGCACGATTTGAATGGATTTTCACTTTGAAAAGGAAACGACGATTTCAATAAGGTGTTTTTAATGTATGCCTTTTGTTGCCAGACTTTAATAGAATGGCGGTAGGTATATTCTGATGTAAAATTTATTATGCTTTAAATAATGGTGGTATGGTATTTTATTTAAGTGTTAATGTGACTGTCTGTATAGTTTATTAATCTTATATAATAATTATATGATTCGACTGCCTCGGTGGCTCAATGGTTAGTGACCCTGACATCTGGATCGGCGTGTTCGATCTCCACCCAGGGCAAGCATTTATGTGATAAACATAGGTGTTTGCTTTGTATTTTATCATTATTGTCCAGAGCGTCTGCATGTTATTTAAGTGCTATCTATGTTAGTATATTTAAAATATGCAAATGTAGTATATCAGTCTCTGGCAGCCATATCACAAGCTTTGCTTAGTTTAGGGTCAGAAACAGTGTGTAAGATGTCCCCTAATATTTATTATTTAGTAGTGGTAGAAATTAGCCGATTTTGAGAAAAAAATAAGGATAGGTATCAGAAACTGACAATGAAATCTTTTCTGTTTACTTTCTTGTATATCTTTGTATCGTCGCCATCTACGGAAGCCCATCATACGCGTGTCTGGACACGCACTTAACAACTTATTTTTAATTGAGTTTACTTATTGCTAAAGTTTAGTGTCGTCCTTGTTTTCAAATCCAATTTTAATCAAATTCTTAAGTTTTGTTGTAGAGTCATTGTAGCTAGGGACACTAATGGAAATTGTCTCGTAGCTCTAGGTTAAAACTCATTAATTGGAAAGTAGAGTCGCATCTGTGAAAACTTGTTAGCACTTAATAAATTATTAACTAAAGTCTTGCGCGCCAACTACTGAAGGTTTTTTCAAGTCAAGTATTCTAGTAAGCTAGTAACTACTTCAAAATAGTACTGTGTACCTTTCATTCTTTATCATTTGGGGCTTAACTAATATTAATGTTAATTACTGTCATTTCAAAATTAAATTAATTTTTAAATTTGTACTTACGAATTAGAAACAATTTATATCACTCGATCACAAGATACAATAACACAGCACAACATGACACAAGATTAATTTCTTAGTGTGGGTCCTGTAGGAATTTATAAAAGACTGTTTAAATTTTACGTACCTACCTATATGTTTCCACTGTGTAATCATTTTGTAAAGTTTTGTGAAATAAATTATTATTTATTTTACCTACTTGAAGCTAATCCGCTCATTTAGTCGTGGGCAGGGCATATAGTTCGATAAACGGATAGCTAATGGAGCTGTAAAATTCTCGAATGGGGACGATGTAGCAGTAAGCGCAGCGTAGGACGTCCACCAACTAAGTGGACTGACGATATTACCTATAATTAAGACCGCAGGAATGCGCTGAATGCAGACCGCTTCCAAAGGGCTTTGTTGGAAATCCATAGGGGAGGCTCATGTTCAGCAGTAGACGTCCTACGGCTAATAGATGGATGTACTTGAAAATATTGATTTTAGGTACATTTAGTGACCCATAATTGCCTACGTCTTAATTATGTATTTACGAAGTAACTTTTACGTTGGAAAACGCAATGTATTTTTTTTCCATTTGTAGTTCATGGTATAAATAGGGTATTCTCACTAGTTCACAGTATAAAAATTGTGAGAATCCTTAAATATAGTCATATCTACAAATAGAATCCATGCTTGAATTTTAAAAATGAATTTTATTTAGCTCTCAGTTTTCAACCGATAAATATCATATGTATAAATTCTACCACATCGCCAGCTGCAAACTGTTCTGAAATTCCGTCCCAATTTACACCTTTCGGACAATGTAACTTTTTCAAGTACCTAACTGTCATATACCCAGGCGTTGTTTTACAAAGTGGACGTGTTTTGCAAAGTGTTCGTACTTTCAAGGTTGAATAAAAATATGCTCATCATCATAAAACACTAATAATTGGCTTAACTAATAATTCTACCAAATGAAACGTTGTCATCCATAAATTTGGTAATCGTTAGTAAAAATGATATGTAGGCGAAACTTTGATTGGCAAGTGATAATCGGCCAAAGATGTTTCCGCGAAAAGGCAGGATACCAATAGTCATATAATTATATGGCCTCATAATATTTGGGCATTTAGTATTATCGAAAAAGACATTGGTTACTGTTTATTCCCTTTCTCTTTATTTTATTGTACACAAAAAACTGAAATTCAAACGCAGCATATGTCTGGTTTAAGATATTTATTTTCTCAAAGAATTACATAAAGCGATAAGATAGGTATATAAACCTCTATATGTAATTGTGTAGTCCACATAATATATCGGTGATGTGAATCGCGTCTTTAAGTCACAACTTGTATATGGCGCTCACGTCTTCAATACACGGATTGGATGTGGATCGGTGTCAATATTTCTGCAAGTAGTTAATTATTCAGGTCTCGAGAGGAGGCTATGAGAGATGGTAAATCCCTTTACTTTTAAAAAAATTAAGAAGTGAAATTTCTGAGGCTTACACAAACTATTGAGGCATTCGCGGTATTTTAATCGACTTCCGAAAAGCAGAAGGTTCTATGTTCGTTTGTATGTAATATTTTTGTATGTTCATGGATATTATCGCCGATTGAGAACCAATTTAAAAAAAAATATTTTGGATTAAAATAAAATGGAATTAAAAATATTTTGGTTTCATTTAAATTTTATTAAAGTCAAAGACATTAATTGATAAACACATAGTTTACATGTAATTTCAATTACATAGAATTTATATAGGTACGTTAAAGTACAACACAATATTAAATTATTTTGGATTTATAAATTCATCATATTCGTTGATTGTTTGCTCGATTAGCCAATTTTGCAATTTGTACTTAAAACTGTTTAACACCATAAAAAACCTATATCTGTCGACAATGAACAATTGAAATACACAAACAAAATAATATGTATATGTGAAAAACAAAATAGCTTCGATAAAGACAGTAACTACTCTGAAATGGAAAGAAGAATTCAACTTACCAACTTGGACTAAATATTGGAGCTTAAGAGAAATTTTTAAAAGTAATATGTCAGTGAAACTTAAAACTAGAACCATGTCGAGCTGCCTTTTACCATGTTTAACGTATGCCTGCCAGACTTGGGAATACACAGACAAAATAAAAAGAAAAATTATAACTTGTCAACGGGGTCTAGAACGGAGCACGCTCAGGATTAGAAAATTTAATAAAATAAAACACACAAAGAAAAGAAGCATAACTAAAGGTACCGATGCCTTAAGCTATGCTCAAAACCTGAAAAGGAAATGGGCGGGGCATGTGGCAAGAATGTCTGAGGAGCGCTGGACTTCAAGAGTGACAAGATGGTGCGGTCCTAGTGGCAAACGCCACAGAGGAAGACCGCTCACAAGATGGGCAGATGATGTTGTAAAAACGGCTGGCTCAAGATGGTTGCAAACTGCTCAGGACAGAGAACTCTGGAGTTCCTTGGTAGAGGCCTTCACCCGCGGAGGGCTTCTTACTAATATAGATAACTAGGATTAAATATTAGCTTATGTAAGTTTTTGTAGTAAGAAATAAGAAGGTTTTTTTTATTTATTAACTTAAAACTGTTTGGTGAGTGTGCTCGTGACTTTCTCTGGTAAACGATTGTACGTTGGCCCCATGACGTGCATGAGCTTACTCGACCTTGTGAGGGAGTAATTGATGCCCACAAGTTTGTTGGCGGCAAGTCACGATGCCTCTTGTAGTGGTCAAGGTTCTCTCTCACGTAGAGCGCTACCTGAAATATCAATTTTTCACTAGAATTGGCTGAGCTGTTTTTGATAAACCAACAATAATGTACAGGGATGTCACATCAATCCGTGTGAACTATTTAAAATTTGTACACAATTGAAGTCGGTTGTGCCATTTTTTGCAAAAAATATTAAAATTATTACTATTACCCGTAACCGGAAATCATTTATAAATTTGAAGGAGGCTCCGCACGGAAGCACTCGTCAGCTTGAGAAAGTCCACCGAGTGTGGTCGAAACAATTCAGCTTTATGTCACTACTTCATAGTAAGTAGTACAGGTTTAGTTTATGTTTCAAAGGTTAGATCCTGGTGTAAAAACTAAAAAGCGAACTAATGACATGATAGTCTTTTATAACATACACAAAACAAATGTAAAATAAACACATTTTTGAGAATCTTCGGCCACTTATACTAAAATAATCGGCCCAGTACGAGTCCGACTCGCGCACGGAGGGTTCCGTACTGTAAAGGAGCCCCAAATATTTTATTTTTATTTTATTATTTATTATTGAAGTGAATATACAACTGAATATGCTGTGAAAATTTCAAGCACCTATCTGTTACCATTATTAAAATAGAGCGAAAAACGGCTAAAAAAATCAGGTTTGTTGAATGGGAGCCCCCCTTAATTATAATTTTATTCTGTTTTTAATATTTTTATAGTTATAGCGGCAACAGAAATACATCATCTGTGAAAATTTCAGCTTTTCAGCTATAACGGTTCATGAGATACAGCTTGGAGACGGACAGACAGACGGACAGCGGAGTCTTAGTATTAGGGTCCCGCCGCGTTTTTACACTTTGAGTACGGAAAAGGAATTCTCTGTTTAAAATATTTTTTTATATGCATAAAAGAATAACAGCTATCTCAATTAAGCTTTTCAAAAAATGCATCACAAACGATCTACCTCTTTAAGAGCAATGATGATAAAGACACATTAGACATCTAACTTATTTGGGTTAGCATAAAAACATAGCGCATTAAAGTTACTGGCATACTTCCAACCCAGTGACAATTTTACTTTTCACTAAGTAAATATATTAAAAACTCAATTGGACAATTTTTCTTTTTTCAATTTCTCTCATTCAATAAGCAGTTTGCAGATAAATCGTCCCATTACTTGGCTCCTTTACCCTGCTATCATTACTTTTTCTTTTGATATCATAGAAATATGCGGTGTAGGCAAAATAGACCGGGCAAGTCAAACGTTCTCAGTCACTTTTTTAGGGTTCCGTACCCAAAGGGAAAAACGGGTCCCTATTACTAAGAATTAATATTAATTGTTCGTCTGTCAGTCTGTCTGTCACCGGGCTGTATCTCATGAACCACGATAGCTAGGCAGCTGAAATTTTCACAGATGATGTATTCTGTTGCCGCTATAACAACAAATACTAAAAACAAAATAAAATAAATGTTTAAGGGGGGCTCCCACACAACAAACCTGAATTTTTAGACGTTTTTCGCTCTATATTAATAATGGCATCAGGTAGATGCTTGAAATTTTCACAGAATATTTAGTATTATATCCACTTCAATAATAAATAATAAAATTAAAATAAAATAAATGTTTAAGGGGGGCTCCTATACAGTAGGGAACACTCAGTGCGCGAGTCCGACTCGTACTTGGCCGATTATTGTAAGTTTAAGTTCCTGTGTGAGACCATAGGCAATGAATTCCTAAAAAAACCCTGGTGTTTATAATTATTACCCAGCATTGATGCTCTCGAAAGAAAAGCGCTTTCTTGTGGCGTCGTATTGTGTCAACAAAACGGCGCTTTTTTAGGGTTCCGTACCCAAAGGGTAAAAACGGGACCCTATTACTAAGTTTTTCATTATTCACGGTCGATCTCATGCTTCAATTATGATTCAAAAGTGCGATGGCTGGTACGTGCGTCAAACTTGTGATCGGGTGTAACTTGCGGGTCGCTGGTTTGCTTGTGGCACGCTCGTAATGCACCGAAACTATTTAAATACATATACTAACTGAAGCTAAATCAGAAATATAACATTATTCTTTTATAGTTTTTCGTAAATAGTTGTAAACAGTAATGTAATAAAGGACACATACTCCAGAGACGAAAAGTTATGTAAAAAAAGCATCAATGACTACACGTACCTATAAAATCTACATATTTGTTGATTTTGGATTAGGTATCTTTTGATTGAACAAAAGCAATAAAAAAATGTGACTCCGATGGCACAATAGATTGTAGATCTCGGTTGATTAAACCTTAACGAAGCTAAGGCTTAAATAAACAACCTTACATATATTTGTAAGTTTGTAATTTATACGACAATCTCACATACTTAACACAACTTGTACATCACACACTAAACAAAACAAACAAATAACATCACTTTATTAGACAACCACATTACATAAAAAACAGATTATAAGGACAAAAACAAAACAATAGGTCTCCAATTGGCGGCCTTATCGCTATAAGCGATTTCTTCCAGGCAACAACAAACTTACATAAATGATAATCTCACATACTAAATACAACTAGTATGACAATAATCCTTTTACATTTTGTGAACCATCTCTAGAAGTATACCTCTACATTTTGCCCATTAAAATAATTTGGTAACACCTTGGCTTGAAATAAGTCGTAAAACACGGTGTTAATTTTCCAAATGGCGATCGTAAATTACGTAAGTTTGCTAAACTTGCGAAGCTCTGGAAAGAGGCTTTTAAAATTTCTGTGTAAATAAAAAAGAATTCGGCCGGAGCGATGATAGCTAGTAACGACCTTTGCATAGTAATATAGATAGATACGTTATATAGGGTTATTCGGAAAAGATGCACTATAAATGAATAAATAAATCATTATTACTATATAGTTTACAAATAAGACATACAATTTTTGACTGCCCCGGTGGCTCAGTGGTTAGTGACCTTAACTACTGGGTTAAAAAGGCGTGGGTTCGATCCCCACCCAGGGTAAGTATTTATGTGATTATAAGTGTTTGCTCTTTGTCTGGGCGTTATATCGTTACCATCCATATACCTATAAGTATGTTTTTAAAAATACGTATAAGTGGTTTATCAGTCTCTGGCAGCCATATCAGAAGCTTTACTTAGTTTGGGGTCAGAGGCCGTGTGTAAGATGTCCCCATGTATTTTTTTTAATTTTAATTCTGATCTAGCTTAATAAAATGTATAAAATTGACTGTTGCCGAACTAGGCTAGTGCCTGTGTTTCGGCGTACAGTGACCAAAGCTAAAGGGGGTAATTTGGGCAATCATTATGATCTACTTTTACTTTGGGATTCAGAAATTCGTGATAAAAAATCAGTGAAGTACCAGCTGATTATTTTTTCTCGAATTCCGAGTTGAATGTCACATATAAGTCAGTCATTATTTACAAGAATAACTCATATGTATAATGGCAATTGTACAATGAAAATGGCAAACAACAATTTCGTTAAGACTTTTTACCAAAATGTTTGCGAACGAAAAAAAGACGAAAACAATGCTACATGGTCGTATGTACCGCGGAGGCCGCTTAGACGCCGACGGTAGCATGCGACGCTTGCACGCACATGACTCTTCGTAGCACACAGTATCTCCACAGTCAGTAACATGACCGTGCTTTGAACATGTCATCATCATAATCGTAGCCTGATTAATACCACTGCTGGATATAGTACTGTACTGTACTGTACCAGCCTTTTTTAAAAGTCCACTGCAGGACGTAGGCCTACCCACGAAGAGTGATTGAGCCATATGATTGGGCTAGCGTGGTGGGGCCCAGTGTAGGTTGGTGGATTCACACACGCCATCGAATTTCTTCTACGGACATGTGCAGGTTACCTCACAATCTTTTCCTTCACCGAAAAGCCAGTGGTGTGAAATTCCACACATAAATTCCAAAGAAACTCATTAGTACGGGACCGGGATTGAACCCACGACCTCAAGAATGACAGGCCAGCGTTACAACCAATAGACCACCACGGCTTAACGGCTGAATATAGGGCTCTCTCTTACCGTGCCATTTATATCAATCCTGTGCTAATCGTGTCCGAATTCGACCCGCGATTTTCACCATTTCGTCTTGCCATCATGCAGCCGGACGATCAATGCTCCACTTGCCTTGCTTTGGCCACCATTCTGTCATCACTTCGCCTGGCCACGTGTCCTGCCCAACTCCATTTAAGTTTCATGACAGCGAATCCGACGTCCCAATCGTTGGTTCTTCGTCAAATTTACGAGTTTCGGACTCGGGGCCTTATTGTGTAAGCGTCCTGACGTTCGGCTTCGCTTTTTCTCCTGCTGGCGCCAGTTACTCACGCCACGAGAGCGAGCGGGAGGAAAAGCGGAGCCGAACGTCAGAGCGCTTACACAATAAGGTCTTGAAGTTTGATGCCGAGCACGGACCTTTCCATGGCTCTCTGTGCATCTCTTCTATGGGTCATGTATCGAACATGTAAGGCAAATACACGTTCTTGTAGACTATGATAAGATTGTTTCGTCACCTACCAGCACTGTCACGTGCCATGCACGAAGCTTTTCGGCATCGGCAAAAAATTCTAGACTATACCCGCGCCTGGTTATAGTGCCCGCAAATAAAGAGAAAAAAGCTGGACGAAACAAATACATTACCTCGTAGTAAACAATTTTAAACTTAATCGAAAGTGCAAGAGAGACTGATAATATTTTTGCTCTCTCTCTTTCTCTCTCTCTCTATTTCTCCCAAGAATAATGTGAGTCTTGCACTTGTTAACTCAGTGATGTCTTTTTCTGACTCTTGGGGCATTTTAACACACCTACTAAGAAATGTTTTTTCCGTACCGTGGTCGACAGTGCACGTCCATCCTTATAAAAGGCATCTGAAAGCTGTTGAAACTATAATTTGCGCTTCGAGGGTCGCGTGTTAACGACTTCAAAATTATATAAGTCATATCTACATACTCCATCTGAATTTCAAAATTACAAAAGTCTTATATCTATATTTTAATGAGGTAAAGCACAGGTGTTACTCGTTTCACGCAGAGTTCTGTGCGAGACGAGCCCGCGTGCTATTACTCCAACCTTGAGAAAGATCGCCAAATGCGATCGAAACTATAGTTGCAGTTTCCTATTAAAATCACCTGTGCTTTAGATAAAAAATAAATAAAAATGAAATAGCCTTTATTTCCCAAATTAAATATGTAGGTAATTACAAATTAACAATCGATTAAAACTTAAATATTTCATTTGGGCACCCAAATTTGGTACAAGGCCTCCTCCTGTGCTTTACTTAATTAAAATGTGCGAAAACCACGCTAGTTTCCATAGTGACATATCATACTCCATCAGAATTTCAAAATCACATAAGTCATATCTGCATACGCCATCTGAATTTCAGTACTAGTAAATGTAATCTCTCGCATCAAGCCAAGTCACTGTGCCCCGCTCCCTCATTCTTTGACTCTGAAAATTTAATTTTAACGTTCGCCTACCCTTCCCAGCGTCCCCCTAGATACGTGATCCGCTAGCACGTGATTTATCCTTTCTACCCTCACTGTTGAAATATATATAACGAAATCGGAAATTTATAAGGCGCATGTGCGACTAAACACAAATTATTTAAGAAATACGACTGTAAAGTTTACGGGAATTAAATTTGGCTAAGAAATAGTTATTTGTGCCAAAAAAGGCATAAGTGACTTCAACCGTGAGCAGAAGTCGAATAGTTTGCGTGGATCAATGTGTTATTAATAATAAATAAATATTAATTAATGGACATCATCTTACACACGGTATCTGACCCCAAACTTAGCAAAGCTTGTGATATGGCTGCCAGAGACTGATATACTACTTATACATATTTTAAATACATACAGATATTATTTAGATAGTACCTAAATAACATCCAGACACAGAGCAAACCCCTATGTTCATCACATAAATGCTTGCCCTGGGTGGGGATCGAACCCACACCTCTTTGATTCAGAAGTCAGGGTCACTAACCACTGAGCCACCGAGGCAGTCACTGAGTATTGATTGATATAGTAATTTTCATGGTATTTTATGGACTATGGTTATGTTACGGACAAAATTATTTTTCGCAATGTTATTGTTGTTGATTTATCAAAAACGACTCAGCCGATTTCAATAAAATTTTGTAGATTTTGAACTATGTTCTTTCCAATTAAAAAAGAAATATTGAAATCGGACTACTACGAAAATAGTTATGCGTGGTTGTATGTATATGTCGGATCCATAAAAAGGCACCGCATCAGTTATGTTTCTGCTTCAATGTGGTAATGTTTTATACCACTGACCCAACAATGCTTCAGTGTGGCGTGGCGTGGGTTTAGCGGGCGAGGAGATAAAGGCAACGTCACGAACAATCAGTTTATTGCACAGAAGATTACGTATGATTACAATTATAGAGAACTTTAAGCGAAGGACATGGCGTTCCGCAGCGTAACGAACGCTGCCACCATTCTATCAAGAATCACCAGGCTTGAACCGTTCTAATCTCAGTTTTCCACAACTTCTTCCAAACAAGCTCTATTTACAACTCCCACACCCACAACTGACATCTGACCTGTCACCTCGCATTTTCCCGCCCATCGGCCGATCATGCGATGTCAGTGTCACTTGAAACCTCCTTAGAATCAATCAGCAGCGTTTGTCACAAGCGTTACCCCAGGAATGTTGCCACTTCCATTCCTAGTCCTTCGAAATTATACTAAGTGGCACTATTTAAAATTAAACTTAAAGCTATTGTCCCGTTACGGCCATCTTAACATTCGCACGTCCTCGGGCGATTATCATCAGTATCTGTAACAAAAGAGCAATGTGAATGTTTGTTTATCCACCAACCCGCACTGGGCTAACGTGGCGAACATGGCCCATTCACCCTTCGTAGGCGTATGTTCAGCATTGGGCTATCAAAAAGGCCTATACAGAATTTTCGTTTACCGCTCGTCCATTCCTGACATAATGTTACATTTAATCGTGTTCGAAACGATGACTAGATAAGATAGTAAACAAGAGATGACTAGACAAGGTAAATAATAATCATTAATTGTTTCTTTACATTAGCGTTGGGTAGGAAAATCAACACTCACTAGGACAACTCTTTGTCAATACTACCAAATCGCACACCCAATATTGGACAACAGTGTCCCTCAAACCGCACTCACCACCCAGTAAATGCGAGAATCGGCAACTGTGTCTCTTTGACTCCAGTCCATCGGTATGAGACCGGATAACAGCGTCCCTTCGATCTTCGCAAGAACCGGACAACTGCATCCCTTCGACTCAGCCCAGATGCAACTTTCGTACAACCCACCTACGCTTATCAGATACCAGATCGAGGCATGAGACCGGATAACAGCGCCCCTTCGATCTCCGCAGAGAACCGGACAACTGCATCCCTTCGACTCAGCCTAGATACAGTTTTCGAACTACCCACCAACAAAAATTAAATGAGTTCAGCTTTTCTTACCCTCGCTTTTATTATTACAGAGAATTTAAGAATCACATAAAATATTTCCTTGACCTACCTCCGAAAGTAAAATCTGTGGCAGCATTGTACCAAGAAGTTTATTGAGTCAACAATAAACTTCTTGCATGGTACTGCCACCTCCTTGAGGAAACTGAAAGTTGACTGACCGAATGTTGAAAAAGCCAATCATAGATCTAGGATCGCCATGACAACAGGCTATCATTAAATTTAACAACGGTTCGCATTATTGTAAAGTATGTACGAAAGGACTTTGACTACTTCATTATTGTGTAAGGTTCTTTAAATTCTCTTAAAAGTGACCAATATTTCCGATCTGATCTAACATGCGTGATCTGGGCGACGCGACGTTC
This sequence comes from Hypomecis atomaria, assembly GCA_964007245.1. Lineage (NCBI taxonomy): Eukaryota > Metazoa > Arthropoda > Insecta > Lepidoptera > Geometridae > Hypomecis > Hypomecis atomaria. The sequence goes on from OZ023284.1 coordinate 1,024,357, forward strand.
ACTTTAAGTCCAATCATTGTGCACGGTACTAGGAAACGCAACACAACTAAGTCAGATTTAGTCAAAAACATGCAGAACTACTTTCTAACTAAAATTGGACGAGCTCACCCGGGGTTTTGTCAGACAGCTTCTCGCAGATTGGTTGTTATTGCAGGTGACCCTTCCCAGCTTCCCTGGACCCGCTTCTCCAAACAGGCTGGAGCGATTTGTTCTGGTTAACAGTACACGAAGCAAGTTCTCTTCTTCTTCTTCTTTCAGTGTAGATTGTATTGTAGCATAGTGGTCTTCTTTGTTATCATTCGCCATTTTCTTTTGTGATTTTCTTGATAACATTGCTCTGATTCATAAGCGACAATGATTAATGCAGTCGAAGGATTTTTCTTGTAATCCTGCATCTCCTCAGGATCTAGCCCTTCGATCCCACCTTCTGATGTCGGATCCATAAAAAGGCACCGCATCAGTTATGTTTCTGCTTCAATGTGGTAATGTTTTATACCACTGACCCAACAATGCTTCAGTGTGGCGTGGCGTGGGTTTAGCGGGCGAGGAGATAAAGGCAACGTCACGAACAATCAGTTTATTGCACAGAAGATTACGTATGATTACAATTATAGAGAACTTTAAGCGAAGGACATGGCGTTCCGCAGCGTAACGCACGCTGCCACCATTCTATCAAGAATCACCAGGCTTGAACCGTTCTAATCTCAGTTTTCCTCAACTTCTTCCGAACAAGCTCTATTTACAACTCCCACACCCACAACTGACATCTGACCTGTCACCTCGCATTTTCCCGCCCATCGGCCGATCATGCGATGTCAGTGTCACTTGAAACCTCCTTAGAATCAATCAGCAGCGTTTGTCACAAGCGTTACCCCAGGAATGTTGCCACTTCCATTCCTAGTCCTTCGAAATTATACTAAGTGGCACTATTTAAAATTAAACTTAAAGCTATTGTCCCGTTATATATATATATATATATATATATATATATATATATATATATATATATATATATACGCGTCGAATTGAGTACCTCCTCCTGTTTGGTTCGTCAGTCAAAAATTATGTAGATGGTGATATAAACGTAACTAGTAAAAAAAATGCCTACTGACCAGAAAAAAATACTAGGTTTACCTACTGTAGGTACTGCTTTAAAAAAATAGTGACGTAATAATTCGGTATTTTTCGCAAAAAATGGCACTACCGAATTCAATCGTGTACAAAATTCGAATAGTTCACTCCAATCAAATAGTTCGATCTCAATACAGTTTTTACAGTATTGTTGATTTTTCAAAAATCGGCCAAATGCGAACCGGACTCGCGCACGAAGGGTTCTGTACAGTATGGAAGCCCCCCTTAGTATATTTATTTTTTTATTTATCATTTTAATTCAGACAATAATTATCCATAAATTATAAAAAAAAAAAATTAAATACAACTATGTCATTCATTTTAAAACATTAATTTACAAGATACAACTATGTCATTCATATCTATAATTTATAATTTGGTGCCCATAACAATTGACATCCACTTATTCTGGATGGGGCAATCCAGTCGATCAGCAATCATTTGAAGAATGCCATTGCGGCTGCCTCGCACTCTATATCGTAGAGATGCGACTTTCTTGCGAATAATCGCATGAAAATCGTCTGTTCGTGCCTCTGCAAACATCTCAGATGCACTACAGAAGCGAGGCAACCGCATCAGCATCCGAAAAATATCGTTATATTGGACCCGTAGAATGCTGGCAGCCCGGCGAGTATGACTAATCCACAAGCTACTCGAGTAGAATGACTGGCAGTACGCCTTGAAAAGGGTAATTTTCACCTCCCTCGAGCAGCGAGCAAACCTTTGTGCGATCATATTTCCCCTGACTGCCAGAGCCCTACGTTCCCTCTCGATATCTGCGTCATCTCTAAGGTCATCATTAAGAATGTGCCCCAAATACTTAAAAGTAGTAACTACCTTCAAAGCCACACCATTAAGCATAATTGGCGGATCATTTGCTGGTTTGAGGTTTCCGCTCTTAAATACAAGTACCTCACTTTTTTTAGAGTTGTATTTAAGCCCATGATCCGCCGCATACGCCTCACAAATTCTAACTAGTCTGCGAATTGCCCCTACCGACGGTCCCAGCAGCACCATGTCGTCTGCGTAACTTATATTATTAACGCAGACTCTATCTATAAAACAGCCCGCATGGGTGCTGCTGAGCTCGTCGATAAGGTCATTAATATACAAATTGAACAGCAAAGGAGAGGTTATCCCGCCCTGCCGCACTCCACACCCCAAGCCATATGCGTCAGATAGAGCTCCCGCCCATCGTACCTGATTTCGCTGACATCCATACCATATTTGCAGTATAGAAACAACTTCGGCCGGCACTCCTGCAGCCCTCACCTTTCTCCAAAGCCTCCGATACAACACCGTATCAAAGGCTTTGGATATATCCAGAAAGCAGGCATATACCGGCGTCTTCCTGTCGGTGTAGTACTTGACAGCCTGCTTAAGACACAAGATCGCACTCTCTGTTGACAGACCAGCCCGAAAACCGAACTGAGCATCGTTCAGTTTTACGTGTTGAGACAGTATGTCATTAAGCAAGCTGTCAAGAACCTTTGCCAGCACTGCTGCCAGCGAAATAGGCCTATAATTGTTTCTATCCAAGGCATCACCATTCTTAGATTTGATAATTGGCACTACTATGGTCTTGGTCAACTCCTCAGGTAGGTACCCATGACAGAGACATAAATTGTAGAACATGGAAAGTACGCGCGGCAAATGAAACCCCGCATATTTGAGATGCTCAATGCTGAGACTGTCATGCCCCGGCGATTTACCTCCTTGCATGGAGTGAATAACTTTTCGCACTTGCTTAGCATTAGAGGCAGAAAACATAGCTCGAGTAAAACATACTCCTCCGACATCGCGGCCGAAATATACATATTCTCCTCCAACCACGCGTAACACCGCTCAGAATAGCATTAAAAATACGACTTCAGAGCACCAGACCGCCCCAAACAATACAACAAAGAAGTCAACCGTAGAGGAGATGAGCCCAAGTGAACTTGTAGTCCTGAGTGAACTCAAATCCTTTCATTCATACGTAACGACCCAGTTCCAGACCCAAGATGAAAATATTAATAGCACCCACAAATTACTGACCAGTCTAATCAGTACAACCAACCTAATTCAATCTAGCATTACGAATCTCACCAATAACTATGCCGCTCTGAAAAATGACGTAGAGGCTCTTACAGCTTTAACACAAGAGTACTCAGATGAACACCAGATATTAAAAATTACCATAGATTCAAACCACGAACAATGCAAAGAAATCGCAGCAGTGAACACCATAATTGAGCAAGAAATTGCTACAAATAAGAAAATATTAGTTTCCATGCAAGAAAAATTCCAAACCCAGTTCAAAGCAAAAAGTTTATCTACTGAAGTATGGCCACAAATACGTCATGAAACTCACGAATCTCAAAAAAAACGCCATAATAACATACTTCGTACTACGGAGGACGCTGTAAGTAAAGCATCATCACCTAAGCAAATAAAAACAACTCAGCTGCAGATCTCAGGTTACATACAGGACCCCAATCTAGCTCCAGTGCCGGTATCACAGACAGATCCATCAACAAGTCACCAATCTGTTGCAGCTTCAGTGCAAACATCACAAGGAACCACTGGTTTCGACGCTGATAAAGATAACAACGAGCCGTGGCAAGTATACACATCTAAACGTACGCGTCCTACGCGCCAAGGACTAATAAAAGGTGCAAATCAAAGCAATATCCTACAGGCTGCAGAAAGAACCAAAAAGATGCATGCGTGTTTTTTCAAACCTGAAACTACGGCAGAGGCTATAAAGACTTATATGGAAAAATTAAGTGGAGATAAAGGTTGCCATGTAGAAAAATTGAAATTGAGACACGGTCGATACTCATCATTCGCTCTGACCGTACCTGAGAGCGCCTACAAGCTGTTTATGACGTCAGAATCATGGCCGGCCGGCGTAGAAGTTTGCGACTGGTTTCCAAGAAGTGCCGGGCGTGCCAATAAATCACGATTCCCTCACATGCTCGGCCAGAAAAACGCCTAGGGAAACCCGACCTCAGAATAATTGCAACACAAGTGAGTTATCTTTTATCTATCAAAATGTCTGGGGTTTAAAAACCAAACTCTCCCACTTCAAACAACACATTACTCTCCTAGACAGCACTGATTTAATAGCCGTCACAGAAACCAATTTGGACTCATCCGTTCATGATCCCGAACTAATCCCGCCGGACTGGAGCATTATAAGGCGAGATCGAGAAGGATCGAGAGGTGGCGGTGTACTACTTGCTGCGAGACCAGGTCTTGACATCCGACGCCATATGGAACTCGAAAGTAACGCTGGTGAGGATCTCTGGGTATCATTTACTCACCAGGGGAAGGAATTCTATACCTGCGTGGTGTATATACCGCCATCCGCCAAAGACGAAGTCTACTTAGACTGGTGCTGTAAAGTAGAAGACAACATAGAAACTTCATTACGTAAAGCTAACCTGGTAATTTTAGGGGATTTAAATTTAAAAAGTGCTAGTATTTGTGTAAATAACTATATGGGATATTTTAATACTTACTGTAATCTTAGTGAACGGAACAATGTATTCAATGTATGTGGTAGTAAACTTGATGTGGTACTGGTGAGTAAGAATGTGTCTGAGGTAAGCGTAAATACGGCTGATGAAGGGCTTGTAGAAAAACCTGACCGGTACCACCCTCCTCTCGATATAACAATAAAAGTAGACAAACAAAAGAGTAGCCCTTTTATCGAACCTAGTAATATCGATAGTACGACAGATTGGAACTTTACAAAAGGGGACTTTAGTTCCCTTTACAAACTAGTCAATGACATAAACTGGAATATAGTGCTGAATGAATCCGATCCCAACAATGCTGTCAGAGAATTTTATAAATTAATTTATAGCTGTTTTGATCAATCGTTCCCAAAGAAAATCCGTCGAACCAAACCTAGCAGGACTTATCCTATTTGGTACACTCAACATATTATAGCCGACTTAAAACTTAAACATATCCTCCACAAAATCTGGAAGCGTACTAAAGATCGCTATATTTATAGCTTTTATAGGACTTTACGGACAGACTTAAAAGACAGAGTACAAAGAGCGTATAAAAACTATACCAATCAGATACAGGAAGATCTCTCCAAAAACCCAGCTGGTTTTTGGAAATATGTTTCCGATCTTAACTCAAAGGGCGGTTTTCAATCAAATATAACTAGTAACGGAAAAAATCATACAGGAAGAGCCGCAGCCCAAGCTTTCGCGGAGTGCTTCAATGGAGTTTTTTCAGATCGATCTCCTAAATTAGACCATAACCAAACGGGTATACAGGGAAATAATCATTTGATAAACATCTACGAAATCAGCCCTCTTGAAGTAAAAAACCACATTAATAAGTTAAAATCTAAGAATTCTGTGGGTCCAGATAACATCCCAACTTTCATTGTAAAAGCGTTCAAAGAGGAGTTTTCAATTCCGTTAGCACATATATTTAACATCTCTCTTAAAGCTGGCACCTATCCGTCAATTTGGAAAAAGTCGAGGGTGAAACCTATCTTCAAGTCAGGCGATAAAACAGCTGCCGAAAACTACAGACCGATTGCTGTTTTATCCGTAATAGCCAAATTATTTGAAAGCATTCTATACACCAAAATCTACAGACAGCTGGAACCGTTCCTGAGTAATGCGCAGCATGCTTTCCGCAAAGGCCGCTCTGTTAACACAAACCTACTTACCCTCGCCGACTATATTTCAAAGAAACTCGATAAAAGCACTCAAGTTGATGTTATCTACTTAGATTTTAAAAAGGCCTTTGACTTAGTAGATAATGACGTACTGCTGCACAAGCTAGAAGCCATAGGTTTCGCACCAAAACTCCTTAAATTTTTTGCCAATTATCTGAAAGAAAGGAATCAATTTGTCCGCCTAGGGTGCTATGATTCTGAACCTTACTACACCCGATCTGGCATAAGCCAGGGTTCCTCTCTTGGCCCTCTCCTCTTTTTGATTATGATGAATGACCTGGAACAATGTCTGACTAACTGCCAATACTTACTCTATGCAGATGATCTAAAAATTTACTATGAAATAAAATCTATAGAAAACTGTTGCTCACTTCAAAAAGATTTAACAGCTATGCATCAATGGAGCCTAGATAATAAATTGCCATTAAATATCAGCAAATGTAACATAATGAGCTTCACTCGGTCCACCCGCCCTATTGCTTTCCAATACACTATTGCTAACGAACCAATATGTAGAACCCAATCAATAAAAGATCTTGGTATTATATTTGATCCCAAGCTCAATTTTCACGAGCATATCCAAAAGTTAGTTGCAGAATGTTTTAAGAGGCTTGGATTCGTAACACGAAACTGTCGCGAGTTCACGAACCCTAACGCTATAAAGCTGCTTTATACTGCTCTTGTCAGGTCAAAGATTGAGAGCAGCTCAGTGGTCTGGAGTCCGTATGAAAAAACTTATGTGTTAATGCTGGAAAAAGTTCAAAGACGTTTCTTGCGTTCCTTTTACAAAAAAGTTCACGGCTATTACCCATTTTTATATCCCTCAAAGTTTCTCCTCGGAGCGTTAGGCTTTAACTCTTTAGAAACGCGTCGTACTCTCGATCTATTACTAACCTTGTATAGGGTACTGAACGGTACCCTAAACTGTCCCGAACTACTATCCGAAGCAAGTCGCCTCACTGTGCCTGAAAATCGAGCCCGATTCCGCAGTGGATGCGTACCTTTCTTCTCCCCCATGCCGGCCCGCACGGTCGCGCGCGAGCAGGCTCCCGTGTGCCGCGCGCAACGCCACCTCAACACTCTCCTATCCACACAAGCTCACATCGACATTTGCGCTGACAAACACGCAACATTTATACAAAATTTACAAATGTACTGTGAAAATTTTTCTGTATTACAGTAATTTGTATAATATTTGTAAAATTTTTAGATTTAGATTTCAAATTTCGATTTCATTTTTCTATTAAATGCAAATATGTAATTAGGTTTATGCAGTTAGCCAAATAAAATGTAAATAATATTAAGTTTTTTAGAATTAAAATTGTAATTATATAATTTTAGAATATCATTATTATTGTAGCTAGATTGTAGAATTAATTTTTACCAATGTACCTATACTTACACTATCGCATTGGAATTTCTGTAATGGTAGTTGTAATTGTGACAAATAAATAAATAAATAAATAAATAATTAAAGTACACCGATCGCTCCGAGCTGCCAGTCCCATCATTCAGCATCTCCGCCTCGTCTGGTTGAGCCCCCGGCGTCACCTGGAAGTGATCTATAAAGAGGTTCGCTATTGATTTATGATTGCACTCACCATCTACACTCACAGGGAGGCCAGACTTAGCATTCATTTTATTTGAGTCTTTCCAGAAATGTTTAAAGTCTTTGGCCGTATGGTGTGAGGCAAGAATGTCCATTTTTATTTGATCTTGTCTATTTTGACACCATTTTAACTGCTTTTTAAATGATTTCTTGCTCTCACACATATTTTCATATATTTGGCCACAGTTTGGCTTACCAGCATCAATCCAAGCCAAAAACTTAAGTCTAGCCTCTCTGTGGTAAGGCGCCACGTACCGATTCCAACCCGCGACATAACCTCCCCTTCTTTTGGTTGCTGTACGATCACATGTGTTTGTTGCAGCCTCAGACATAATCGTGACTATATCTACATACATTTTATGCAAAACATCTCTATGTTTCACATCAGAGCAGATTCCGTCACAACATTGAGATAGCTCTAATCAATCTCTCTCAATTTTTCATGACATAACTGCTGATAAGTCTTAATTTGATCTACAGTTCGCTCTCCCCAGATTACTTTATCTAATGTCGGTATTATATTCTTAGACTCTACTGGGCTTCTAAAATTACATAGATCACATTCAAAAAACAATGGTAAATGGTCAGACCACACCGGATCAAGCATCACCCATACATCCTTAATAGTTGCCAAGGTATTTTTAGTGACCACGCAGTGGTCTAACCATCTCGCACAACCATGTACGTCACTAACGTAGGTGAATGTGTCGGATCCCGGACCAAGTATGCTCATATCCGCACATGACCACTCCTGATCCCCACAGAAATCCAATAACTTAACCCCGAAACGCGCAGTCGGATGAGAATTGAAATCTCCCAAAATGTAAACTAAATTTGCGTCATGGTTTTCTTCTACTATTGCACTAATTTTAGCTAAACACTGAGTAAATTCAATTAAATTGTCTTTTTCGCTATCTTTAGAGTCAGTTGGCATATATACACTAAATATTATTATAATATTTTTACTTAGTATATTTTATTTTTATTTAACTATTTATTTTTGTGGGAAAAATACAACATAGTATTCTGTGGATATTTAAAGCATCTTCATGTTGTCGTAATTAATATCAAGAAAAAAAAAATGTGTCAGGTTTGTTGTGTATGAGCCCCCCTTAAATATTTATTTATATCTGTTTTTAGTATTTGTTGTTATAGCGGCAACAGAAATACATCATCAATCAAAATTTCAAGGGTTCCGTACCCAAAGGGTAAAAACGGGACCCTATTACTATGACTCTGCTGTCCGTCTGTCCGTTTGTCTGTCACCAGGCTGTATCTCATGAACCGTTATAGCTAGAACGTTGAAATTTTCACTGATGCCATATTTCTGTTTTAACAACAAATACTAAGAGTAGAAAAAAATATTTAAAGGGGCTCCCCCTTACAACAAACCTGAATTTTTAGACGTTTTTCGTTCGTTATTAATAACGGTGATAGGTAGATGCTTGAAATATTAAGTTGTATGATTCCTTTCAAAAGTAATTAATAATAGATTAAGTATTCTCTCAAATGTATTAACTGACGAGTACATTATAGTAATTGTTATTATATTTAATTATGTAATAAGAGATTTACTTAATGACAATAAATATTATCTTATCTTATCTTAATTAAAATAAATATTAAGGGGGCTTCCGTACCGTGCCAATTACTACTACTCGTTTTTGCTAATTGCATAATTGCTGGAAAAAACTAGTTCTAAAAATCAAATATGGTAGGGAAAATTGAGTTGAATGGAGGAGGAGGAACAGCCCTATCACTCTACAAAAGCTGATGCCAAAATTACTTAGACGGTAAACCTAATTTTATCAGTTTTCTTGATCAGTGCAGGCACGTAAAAAATGTCTACTTAAAAATTACTGAATCCAAAATGTATGTAACAGCAGATACATATTTGGTTGTTTCCTAGCCAAAGTTATTAAGATAACTACAATGATTTTTTTCTGCTTTGTAGGTACGAAGCAGACTAAAACAGCAGTTATAGCACAAAATAAAATAATAGCATGTAATGGTAATGTTACTTTTGTCAAGTATCGTTTAGTGTTATTTTCGCAAAAAATGGCAAAACCGCCTTCCATCGTGTACAATATTCGGATAATTCGCTCGAATTGTTTGCATTATTGTTGATTTATCAAAAACGGCTCAGCCGATTTCTGTAAAATTTAAATGGGACCAGCTTGGAAGTATGGGTATACTTCCAAGCCGGTTTTCGAAATAAAAAAATATTTTTTGCGATTCGGTTCACAATTGGCGAAATAATCGATGTTCATCGTGTACAAAATTCGGATATTTCGCTCGAATTGCTTATATTATTGTTGATTTTTTCAAAAACAACTAAGCCGATATCTGTAAAATTTAAATGGAACCATCTCGGGAGTATACCCTTTCGAACTAAAAAATATTTTTTGCGATTCGGTTCACAATTGGCGAAATTATCGATAAACATACACAAAAAAAAAGTTACATACAGACGAACATAGAACATTCAACAACTCCTTTTTTGAAGTCGGTTAAAAAATCACAGACCTTTACAAAATCTTGTAACAGCAGATATATTTTTGGTTGTTTCCCTAATCAATGTTATTTATGAAAACTACAATGGTTTTTCAAAGAGTTATCTTTGTGATAAGCATTTCAAAAATCTGAAGCGAACGCAGGATTTGAACCTGCCCCTTCGGATCACTAGCCCGACGCTCTAACCAACTGAGCCAGCTCGCCTCCTACGCAAGCGCCAAACTTTTGAAGTGCTCATCATTACCACCAACTTGTAGCGTTGGCGGCGCCACCTATGATACCCGTATTAGACAGGTTATCACTCAACTCGAAGTTATTAGAACTTCAATGTTCAAAAGTACAATGGTTTTTGTTCTGCTTTGTAGGTAAAAAGCAGACTAAAATAACAGTTATAGCACAAAATAAATAGTAGCATGTAATGGTAATGTTACTTTTGATTAGTATCATCACTACATACACATAGTAAACAAAGTCGCTTCCCGCTGTCCCCATGTCCCCATGTATGCTTATTATCTTTAAAACTACGCAACGGATTTTGATGCGTTTTTTTAATAGATGGAATGATTCAAGAGGAAGGTTTACATGTAAAATACACCTGTGCAAAGCCGGGGCGGGTTGCTAGTAAAAAATATTGCAAAATCTGCAAGTCTATCTTGACAATTCGCTCACATATTCCTCAATTATTTACTTATGTAAGTGCTTCCGAAGCAAATTGAGGCGTGTTCATTTACAAAGCCCACGCAGACGCGTTGTACAGTAGACGCCGATGTGTATGGCACGTCGGACAAGTTTAATCCAAATAAGTAAAATTATTGATTGCAATTGTTTTTAAATGGACTCCTTGACTAACTGCCCACTTGTCTTTCCAATAAAGAAGAGTGATAAACTATCGTGTGATTAAGGAAAAATGACAATGTAAAATGGTTTCTGGTTATGGTACCAAAGTTACCGACATAGCCCAGCGGATTGGCAAGTTGAAGTGGCAATGGGCAGGGCACATAGCGCGGAGGACTGATGCATCGGTCGAAAAGTTCTCGAGTGGAGACCACGCACCGACAACGCAGCGTAGGAACCCACAAGGTGAACGGATGACCTCTCGCGCTGGATGCAAGCTGCTACCAACCGGTCTTATTGGAGATCTATAGGGGAGGCCTATGTCCAGCAGTCAACTTGCTATGGCTAATGGATGAATGGATGAAAATGGTTACTAACATTTCATTGTTAGAGTAAACTATCTCATTAAATTAATTATTCTCCTAAGATTTTAATAATTGTAGCAGCAGCAACAAGAGCTATCAAATGCATTACTCGACGAGCACGCTTGATGGTTAGAATAATTGCTGAAAGAATCGGTTATTCTCTTTTATAATGCAGGGAAAATGTATAAAATTGTATTTCCCACCAAAAACATTTTCATTTAAAACATTGTAATCTGTGATTAATGTTACTATTATTTTTTAGTAATTGACGATGCTATTGCTGAATAACGTGTCTTGTTATTTTGTTCCTTAACTGTGATGTTAATATCCGTTATTGCTGAATAACGTAATATGCTACTTTTTTATCTGTGATGATCATTTATTTTTTGTTCTTGCTTTGATGTTTGTTTTCGTTGACATTACTTTATTAGACTGATATATTTTTTCTTTAAGTTGTCTCTATATTATTTCTTCTTGTATTAAATATATTTTGTGAAATCTTGAAACGTATGTAAGTACCTACCTATTTGAGATTAGATTTAAATTACATTGTTATCTGACGATTCCAAGTGCAACTGTAATGTCTACGGAATAAAGGAACTTTGACTTTGACTTTGACTTATTGCTACAGAGATCAAAAATTTATCAGAATGTATTAGAGACAAGCTTCCAAATCTACGCGCCCTGACTCTACACACCTAACATCACAAAGTTTACATCTGATTAAATAAAATTATGTTTTTATTTATTACATTTTACAAACAAACTATGTCATAATTTATGAGTGCTTAAGGATTTTTGAAGTTTTAATGCCTACGAGAAGAAGGATAAGAATAATAATTATTTATTGCAATACTCAGAGATGTTCGTTATAATTGAATTGGTATCAATAATAACGGGTTTAACCCGCCGTTTGCTGCACTATTTTAATATGTACTCTTTTTTGTTATATTGTTGATTTTGTGAATAAAAAAGCGTTCTATTCTGTTCTATTATATTCTATAATGGGCGTACAATGTAGTCAACTTTCAAGTGTGCGAGTGTGACAGTTGAGGTCGGATGGAAAGTCGATATTTAAGTTTATCCACTAATGTGTCATTTTTACTGGCGTAAACTACATCTTCGTACAAGATGTCGCTATGTAGCTATCTGTTTCAATCAAGGATTCGTAATTACTTCGATGTTGAGCTTAGTAACTATTACGTCACTTGGTTAGTTTCTGTTTAGATTTCTCCGCCGTCTGATGGAAATGGTAATAGAAATGTCGTAACACTGTTTTATCATAAGAAAGGCATGTCTCCACTTTTGTAAATTATGTAAAAAACGAAAAGAAATAAGAAGTCTTAACACACACATATATATTATATTATGTTAACCTACCTAATTGTAAATTGTAATACAGAGGCGCCATCGTAATTATTTTAGCTAAATACCATAGTTCTTTTTCTTTTTCACTTTGCATTCGATAGAGAGAACGCTTTTTACGTTGCTATTAAATTTACGCTGACGCCTCTGTAATCAGGCGTATAGTCTGCATATTTATCTACCTTTTCATTTATAAATATCACGTTGGTGCGGAGACCTTGTGTTTACACTTGTTATTTAATCTAGCACTAATCTAGCATGTATTTTCTCTAATAAGTGAATTTTATGTAATTCTTTGAGAAAATAAATATCTTAAACCAGAAGTCTCTCTCCGAATCAGAAATGTAGAGAAAATTAAAGAAACAAAGTTATCGGCATATTCAGATTCAGATCATTTATTGGCCATTTATAACATGTCAGTCATAGAGATAAGTCAGTTTACAAAATTAGCCATAGCCCGAGACCCAACGGATTGATCAGTTGAAATGGCAGTAGAAATAATACACATTGCAGGGTTTCACTCGAAAATTTTATCAGTCTCATGTAGTTAAGAGATCTATAGGGGAGGAAGAGAAAACTAGTAGAAAAAATATTGACTTAGTTAATCCAAAAAAAAGAAAAGATCCGTTTTTTTTTTTAAATTTACTACGTATAACGTGTTACGAGTGTGTTTAGTAAAAACTTACAATACGTATTATACATATCTGGCCGATTAAAAAGCCGTTAAATATTAGTCAAACTACGCAATGATACCTTTTTTTTTTTTTTACCAGGTGAAATCTTTTATAGATACCACCACACCTCGTGGGCAGGCGGGTGGTTATGTGGGAGTCCTGCCGACTGGACAGTATACCCACCAAAACCCCTGGGTGTTCCACCACTGCGCCTGGTGTCGGGGCTACGGGCACGCTTGCGCACTCCTCCGCGGCACCCGACAGCGCTGGCCCAACTTGGGCCCCACCACGGAGCTTCGGCTCCCGCCAGAATGACGATGTGCCGAACACCAGACACATCGTCATCCACTACCTTGGACCAACCAGCTCTGGGCGTCAGACAGCACCCGTATCCGACAGCCCTGGTCCCGATGCAACGGGTCAATTAAAGTGGCCCCGCGCCTGCCACTACGGCTGCAGAGGATAGGGAGAACGGCCGTCGCGATACCGACACTCCTCTTCCCCCGCAGCCCCACCGCCTCCGCCAACACGTTGGCGGCACCCGTTAGGGCCGCTGGCAGGACGGATAGGCAGCGGCCTTCTCGCCGCCCGTCCATCCCGTCGCCGCCCCCGCCTCGATGGGCTCGGCCGCGGCATCGCGACAAGCGCGACACCGCAGTCCACCTCAGTCGGCAAGCCGACCTACCTGGCCAGCCTCCGCACGGGCTTGTCTGGGCCCAAGACCCGGAGAGGCCGGCCCCACCTCGGGTTCCTCTTCAAGTTCGTATAGGCCGGGTGGCTTGCCTTGGTGTCAGAGATTTTAAGCCTATTAAAGACCTTTGACATGGCTAAACGGTTAAAACAATCAAAACCTACAATTTAACGTGTCATCCGAGCCACCGTAGCGCTTATTCGTAAAATGCCGCCCGCGGTCACCCATCCGAAGACTGACCGTGATAACTGACTGATCGAAGCTTCAAGAACGTTCAGCAGAACGTTGCTTAACTTTGATGATCGCTAACGAACATCAGTCTAGTCAAACTACGCTATGAGCTCTGAATAAAGTAAGCTCGAATAGGCCGTGTGGCTGGCCATGGTGTCAGAGTTTTTAGGCTGCCGGAAGGCCTCTGACGTGGCTAAATGAAGCTCTGAATCAATTTATCCTATTTTTTTTTTTTTCGGAATAGGTTTGCGTTTGACCACATACTGCCTGATGTTAAGCAGATAAGCGGTCTAGGTTGTACCACGCTTACCTAGAAGATACCTATTTACTCGGGATTTGAAGACGCCCACATTGTACTTTAGCGGGAAGACAGACCCAGGCAAAGCGTTCCACATTCTGGCTGTTCGTATGAGGAATTCGAAACGCTTGGTTCTAACGCGCGGAATGTCTACCATAAAAGGGTGGCGCTTTGGTCGCGTCTGTCTAGCCGTACGATAGAAGAAAGGGGCAGGTGGGACCAGATTGTGCAACTCCTGGAGTGAATCCGATAAAAGGCCGATAAACACGCTACCTGACGTCGATGCTCGAGACTTTGCAGCTGCGATTTAGTCAAGGTGTCGTTGTAAATCAGCCTCCTGGATCGCCTCTCAATCGACTCAAGAGCCTCCAGTTGATATTTTGCAGAGCCATCCCAAAGGTGAGAACAGTATTCCATGCACGACCTGACTTGAGCTTTATACAGACTAAGCAGTTGCTCAAGTGTGAAATACCGTCTTACCCTAGAGAGAACACCAAGTTTTTTGGAAGCTAATTGGGCCTTTGACTCTATGTAAGAGCTAAAGTTAAGAGTCGATGAGAGTGAAACGCCTAATAGTTCCAAGCTGTCAGTTATCGGAACGGAGACACCGCGGAAAGCGGGAGACAGTTGGAAGGGTCTCTTTTTGGCCGAAAACAGACAGGCTTGAGTCTTCGTGGCATTAAACTTGACCAGGTTAGCATCACCCCAGACAGAAACTATTACTTATTAAACCATAAATACCTGAATCATTTATCCTAAGTACTATCTAACTAGCTATTGCAGCTTATTAGCGTTTTGGTACTGATAAAACGAGCCACAATGCAGCTCATATCGACGTCAGATTAGTCCTTCACAAAGAATAACGGAGCCCCTACAACAACAAAGCCTGGATTGGCTCAGAGTTCGTTGAGTAGACATATAGCTAGTAGACAGATGAAATCTTTACTGTACTGTACAGTTTATTTTTTTTTATCGCGAATAATTCCGCGCTTGACCACCAACTCGCCTGATGGTAAGCGACGTCGTGGTCGAAGATAAAACACGCAGACCTAGAAGATACCTATTCACTCTGACCCTGAAAAGCTTTAGATTATATCTCTTAGATAATCTAAAGCTTTTCAGGGTCAGAGTGAAAACAGGAAAGCAGGAAGACTGTTCCATTCCCTGGCGGTACGAATCAGAAATAGTGAGTCAAACCGCTTTGTACATATTGAAGGAAAATGGACAGTGTAGGGGTGGTAATGTGGCGTCTTCCTACTTGTCCTGTAGTAAAAAGGGGATGGACAGACTCGCAACCCTACGGCGATGCTCCAGGTTATAATTTTTTTGTAAGTAACTTTTCATCACCTACAAGCCGAACAGCACGCCGGTACAAATTGTACACATTACGGTACACAGTGTACACATTGACAGAGGAACTAATTACAGGGACACAAAGACAAGATCAGTTTAACGGCTTCTCAACCAGCCGCAGCTGTCCCACTCGCACATCACTTTAAGACTGCCTCGGTGGCCCAGTGGTTAGTGACCCTGACTTCTGAGATAGAGAGGCGTGGGTTCGATTCCCACCCAGGGCAAGCATTTTGTGGTGAACATAGGTGTTTGCTCTGTGTCTGGAAGTTTATTATCTAAGTATATAAGTATGTATAAAGAAATATATAAGTATGTAGGTATATCAGTCTCTGGCAGCCATATCACAAGCTTTGCTTAGGTTGGGTTCAAGGACAATGTTTAAAAAGCCCCGAATATATGTAAATATTTACATTTGGCACTGAAACGTGGTCTCTAACTACGGGCCTTATTGAAAAGCTCCAAGTAGCACAACGAGCTATGGAGAGGGCTATGCTCGGAGTCTCTCTGCGAGATCAAATCAGGAATGAGGAGATCCGTAGAAGAACCAAAGTAACCGACATAGCCCAGCGGATTGGCAAGATGATGTGGCACATAGGACGGAGGACTGATGACCGATGGGGTTGAAAAGTTCTCGGGTGGAGACCACGCACCGGCAAGCGCAGCGTAGGACATCCACACACAAGGTGGACGGATAACCTCATTAAGACCGCAGGATTGCGCTGGATGCAAGCCGCTACCAACCGGTCTTATTGGAGATCTATAGGGGAGGCCTATGTGCAGCAATGGACGTCCTGTGGCCGATGGATTACATTTGCAAGATTGAGTAGGTACGAGTAGGTAGGTCCGTAAGCATTGAATATTTTTAAAACCACAAGTACCTATCATACACAAGTGCGTCGAGGGTGGCATTATCCTGCGGATAAAACCCTCTATAAATAGATAAAGATTTTAAAAAAAAGTATCATACACATTTACTAATTAAAATTTTAAATCTGAGCGCTACCGTGGCTCGGATGACACGTAAAATTGTAGGCCCCGGTTGTTTTAACCGTTTAGCCATGTTAGAGGCCTTCAGGCGGCATAAAATCTCTGACACCAGGGCTAGCCACGCGGCCTATCCGAACCTACTTTTTTGTAATTAAAATTTCAATGTGTTTGCCAATTTTAATTATTAAGTATTAATTTACTAAGGCACCAATCGCGGTTAAATCCTTACTAATATCCTTACTCCTTACTTATATACTTATATATATATATATATTATATATTTATATATTATATATTTATATTTATTTAATATTATAAATGCGAAAGTAACTCTGTCTGTCTGTCGCGCTTTCACGCTAAAACTACTGAACTGATTTGAATTAAATTTGGTACACAGATATTCTAGAGCCTGAGAAAGGACATAGGCTACTTTTTGATTCGAAAAAATAGTTTTAAAGGGTTGAAAACGGGGGATGAAAACGCATTGGCTAGAATCTTAGAAGAAAAAAACTTATTTTCTACCATGACAAATGGTAATTTGCATCTTGACTTTCCAAATTACATTCTCTATGCCCAATGCCCATTCAAGGCTGCTCGAGTTGCAAATGTCAAAGTCAATCAATCTTTTCCTGTAAAATTTAGAGAAGGTTACATGTATTTTTTCAGTTTAATTACGTAGTTTTCATTCTAATAGGTATGCCTACAAAACGCAAATCGAATCTAGCGCGTAGTTCTAGCGGAGCTCGCGTAAAGAAAATTGCTAGAAGCCAAGAGTCTGAAGAGCACACTTAAATGCGTTTGACATTAGATGCCGAGCGCCACGCAGCGCAAAGAACTGCTGAGACTCAAGAGCAAAAAACCAAGCACGTCGAATTTTAGATGCTAAGCGTCACGCAGCTCAGAGAGCTGCTGAGACTTAAGGAGAAAGTCAAGCGCAGCGACTTTTAGATGCCGAGCATCACGCAGCGCAAAGAACTGCTGAGACTCAAGAGCAAAACCAAGCGCGTCGAATTTTAGATGCTAATCATTAGACGTTAAGCAAAAAATTGCATAGATCCTGTAGGACAGGACAAAAACTATCGAAAGCAAAACTGTCGCCACTATCACAAAGACGCTAAGTGATTAATTCCTCTATGACACTTAACGAAACGTCACATCGAAACGTAATTAGATGACAGGTGACATTGTCTGCAGACTTTTATAAATCACAGGTAGCATGGCAAGGGGACAAATTGTTTTTCCACCATTATATCCCCTTGAAGAGGAAATAAAGTATGGATTGAAAATGACAACTGACATTAAAATTGGATAAAATGTTTTATTCCCTCTGCATGCCACATGTTACTATGACGTTTAATAACAGGCCGTCATTTTGTCTGACATTAAAAATATTTTTAAATGTTCTATCATTAGAGGTTTAACATGTTTCTTTATTCTACCTTTATGGTACAGAATCACCATACTTTAATATTATCAATCCGAAAAGTTTGTTGGTTTGTTCCTCTTTGACGCAGCAACGGAGCAAAAGATTGAATTGATTTTTGGTATGGATACCTATGGTTTAAAAGACAGAAAGTGATAACAGGATACTTTTGTATCCCGAGAAAATTCGTGATTCCCATGGGATAGGACAATAACTGTTTCTCAGCAATGGAGCAACGGATTGACTTGATTTTTGGGGTGGGCATAGTTTGGAAGACGGAAAGTGACATAGGATACTTTCCTTTCCGAAAAAATTGCGGTTCCCGTAGGATAAGACAATAACTTTTTCTCAGCAACGGAGCAACGGATTGCCTGGACTTATTGCATGAATATAGTTTGAAAGACGAAAAGTGACAAAGGCCACTTTTTATCCCAAAAACTTTAACAGTTCCCGTAGGATAGGGTGAAAAGTAAGCGAGCGGGCCGCGGTAGCAGCCGTCTAAGCGCCAGAAATAACCTGTCATTTCAAGTTTAGGACGTTCCTACATTTTTCGCACTCCTTCGCGGCACTCAACAGCGCTAGCCCAGACTCGGGCTCCATAACGGAGCTTGCGCTCCCGCCATAATGACGGTGTGTTTCGGAGCACAAGACACATCGTCATCCACCACTCGGGAGTAACCAGCACTGAGCGTCGGACAGCATTTCAACGTCCTGATCCCAGTGCAACGGGTCAGTCATAGTAGCCCAGCGCCTGCCTCTTCAACTGCAGAGGGCAGTGAGAACGGCCATCGCGATACCGACACTTCTCTTCCCCTGCAGCCCCACTGTGTCTGCCAACACGTTGACGGCCTAGCGGAAGGTAGGGTAGGTGGCGGCACCCACACAACCAGTTCCATCCCACCGCAGCCCCTAATAGTCGCAAGAGCGTCGCAAGAGCGGCACTGCAGCCCGCCTCAGAAGCAACACTCCTCATAAGGCAGGCAACCTACCGGCCATCCTCTCAGCTGCTTTAGTTAAAAGCGGCTGCACTACGAGTGCCGGCCTCTAAGCTGCCTTGCGGGAAAGACCCAAAGAAGAGGGAGACTTCGAATGCCGCCTTTCAGCTTCAGCTGCCTTAGACCTCCCCCGCCACGACAAGGCGGGAATACACAGGGGGGTTGTATATACACTCGAATCGTAACTTAACCAACAAAAGCATTCCTCTAAGTTATTTTGATGTTTGTCGCTTAGGTTAGGTTTCGCAGCCAACATAAACATTAGCCAAAATCAAAATATAACGCGGGCGAAGCCGCGGGTAAAAGCTAGTAAACAAATAAACGAGTTAAGTAAATATATTTTAGCGCCATCTATACAATAACACCAAAATTTCTATTACTGTAACGTTGTTACTACTGAACTTACTGAAACTTCAAGTATTTTAGCAGTATTTGAGAAATGAATTGCGACATCTATGGTTTTTCTTGTGAACTACATTGAGCACTTACAGCTTACATTTTGTTGAAGCTTTTGACGAGAAAGCGGTTATGGTGAAAGTTTTAAAAAAGGTTTAAGCTGCTTTTGTGAAGATGGCAGTTGCAACCATTTTAAAGTTAGATATTGTTCCAGGCTCCAGGCTAACTTTGTAATGGCATAAGATCCGCTAAAGATCGATCTTCACCAGTGTACCAGTGGCCTTACTGTGTAAACACTCTGACGTTCGGCTTCGCTTGTTCTCCTGCTCGCGCCAGTCACTCATGCCACGAGGGAGAGCGGGAGGAAAAGCGAAGCCGAACGTCAGAGCGCTTACACAGTAAGGCCCCAGGTCTGAAACCGCCGCTTTGAGCAATTCATCGAATAGCGATTCATACTATGAATTCCTGGCAGATCCTGAGCTATTCTGCTATTTTGCGTAAAATGGACAGTTAATCTTATGATCATCCACAATTAATTTCACCGGCAGATTCATTTTGAGCGAAAACATTACCAGACGAATAAAAAATAATCGGAAAGTTTCGGTAAAGAAATAATTCCATTTTTTTGCTGTTTCTGTTAGGTATATATTTTACAATTAATGTTTGCTACTTTCCATAAGCAAACATTTTGTTAAATTTTATTGAATCTGTATAAACCTACAAATTCAGAGTCTGGCATTTCGAATGCCAGATCGACATTACATAGACTGTTTAAACTTTCGGGATTTGAACACATCATTATTATATACTACGAGATTAATCGCGCACTAAAATTACGAGATAAATAAATACCTCATCATCCCGACGTTTGACCGAGTTGCATGGATCGTGGTCATCTTTATTTTTCTCGTAATTTTAGTGTGCAGTTAGTCCCGTAGTAGTTATATAGTACTGTACTATACCAGCCTTTTTAATAGTCCACTGCAGGACGTAGGCCTACCCAAGAAGGATGATTGGGCCATATCCACCACGCTGGCTCAGTGCGGATTGGTGGATTTACATACGCCATCGAATTTCTTCTACGGACGTACGCAGGATGCCTCACGATGTTTTCCTTTACCGAAAAGCCAGTGGTGTGAAATTCCGTTCATAAGTTCCAAAGAAACTCATTGGTACGGGACCGGGATTGAACCCACGACCTCAAGAATGATAGGCCAGCGTTACAACCACTAGACCACCACGGTTTATATAGTAACTAGCAGCGCCCCGCGGTTTTACCCGCGTTGTGCCCGTTCCCGTAGGAATTTCGGGAATTTGTATACATATAAACCTTCCTCTTGAATCACTCTATCCATTAAAAAAAACCGCATCAAAATCCGTTGCGTAGTTTTAAAGATTTAAGCATACAGACAAACAAACAAACAAACGAAAATAGCGACTTTATTTTATACTATGTTAGGATAATACCTATTACGGTACGTAGACTCGCATTTTGCCGGCGGTAGTTTATGTTTGCTAAAACACGTGCGTGTTCCAAAAAAATCTCGTAAAGTAGGCCTTTACGAATCAGCCTTAATGCATTTATTTTATCAAAAATGTGAGAAATGAATTGCAAGATTTTGGGCTCGAGTAACTTCTAACAATTCTGCTAATTTACATGAAAGCAATTCTTCTACAGCGGACCATTTTTAACCGACTTCCAAAAAGGAGGAGGTTCTATGTTCGTGTGTATTTGTAATTTTTTTTTTATTTTTTTTTTGTGTATGTTCACCGATAATTTCGCCAATTGTGAACCGAATCGAAAAAATATTTTTTAGTTCGAAAGGGTATACTCCCAAAGTGGTCCCTTTTAAATTTTACAGAAATAGGCTGAGCCGTTTTTGAAAAAAACAACAATAATGTAAGCAATTCGAGCGAAATATCCGAATTTTGTACACGATCAACATCGATAATTTCGCCAATTGTGAACAGAATCGAAAAATTCTTTCATAGTTCGAAAGGGTATACTTTCGAGACGGTCCCATGTAAATTTTCGGCTGAGCCGTTTTTGATAAATCAAGAATGATGTAAACAATTAAAGCGAAATATTCTAATTTTGTACACGATGGAAGGCGGTTTTGCCATTTTTGTGAAAAATAATTATACGAATTTCCATAGAAGACTATCAAAAGGATGAATTGCAAGATATGAATCATACGCAGTTCCTACGGTGAATTGTCAGTATGTGACCATTTTAAGATTCAGCAAATGAATCACCAGGTGATCATATTATGAATTGGCCAGAGCGGACGTTTTAGACCTCGAATGGAGAAGATTTAAATAAATAATTGGCCAAGCGCGAGTCGGACTTGCGCACGAAGGGTTCCGTACCGAATGGGAACCCCATTCCTCTTGCCGTTATTAATAGCGAGCAAAAACTCCTAAAAATCACGTTGGTTGTTTAGGCTCCCCCTTAAATATTTATTTTATTCTGTTTTTAGTATTTGTTGTCATAGCGGCAACAGAAATACATCATCTTACTTTGGCATAAATTTTAAGTTTTAATATTTATTATGTTGTACTGTATGTTACATGTTTTGTTCTGTATTTTTGTCACAATAAAAAGCTGTCTATGTCATCTGTGAAAATTTCAGCTGCCTAGCTATCATAGTTCATGAAATACAGCCCGGTGACAGACAGACAGACAGACAGACGGACATCGAAGTCTTAGTAATAGGGTCCCGTTTTTACCCTTTGGGTACGGAACCCTAATAATGTGCTTGTCCGATTTAACTTCTGACGCAGACAGGAGTATGAAATGTCACTTTTGTTTACCCTATAATATGCGAAGATTATAGGCTAACAATAGCACTCAAATAACTTTGATAAACCTTCAAAGGTGAAAGGATATCTGTCCATTATTACACTCTAGGTACATTGGGCCACTCAGACATGTCCTGACTGTTATGAAATAGTCTATAAGGTTCATTTTTTCTCCCAGCGGGCATTTGGGCGTACGCGACAAATATGATGACCATCATCCATCCATCTATCAGCCATAGGACGTCCTCTGTAGGACATAGGCAAATATATACATCTCCAATACGACCGGTCTGTAGCGGCTTACATCCAGCGCAATCCTGCCGTCTTAATGAGGTCATCTGTCTTATGGGTGGACGTCCTACGCTGCACTTGCTGGTATATGGTCCAACACTCGAAAATTCTTTGAACCCATCAGTCTTCTGTGCTAAGTGCTCTGCCTCCTTCCATTTCAACTTTCTAGTCCGCTGGGCTATGTTGGAAACCTTATTTTGTTCTTTCACGGATATCCACATATCTGATTCGATCTTGCAGATAAACTACGATATTATATGTGGTCAAGCGGACTTATATGTGACGTATTGATGCGTATAACGAGACATATGTAACCGTAATGCGATCTGTTGACGCGTATATTGTACTGTGTTCTAGCGTTGATGCGAATTGTTTTTTATGTAGCTGCATGCCGGAAGAATTTTGGGTCAAATCACCCCTAAGTAGAGTCTAAAAGACAGTTGCTGGCGGCAAATGTGTGAATTCGCTAATGTCCCATTAGGTGTCCCGAAGCTGTACAAAGATCTCTCCCATTTTTTTCTAGTTTTGTCCTGTAGTGTATCAGTTCCTATCAAAGATGCTAAGTTTTTCGCACCGTCTCTTTCAGGGACAAGTGGTTGAGTCGAGTTGGGAAGCCTCTAAGTGGTGATTTTGGCTCAAAACTTCTCTGGCATTCGGCTCACATCGTAGGTTTAGTTCTGTTTTGGCTTAACGGCATTAAAAATCCATTAAAGATCTGCATTCTAGAGAAAGGAGACGGATGATCTCATTAAGACTGCAGAATTGCGACTACCAACAGGTCTTATTGGTGATCTATAGGGGAAGCCTTTGTCCAGCAGTGAACGTTCTATGGCTGAAACGAACGAACAAACTAACTAACTGCATTCTGGAAGAACTGCGCTCCAGAATGCAGTTTTTTTGCTTATTTTGGATGTGTTCGATTAATTTATGTAACTTTAGTATTAGAAGCATAGGATTAGCTCCGCTGCGAATAACCGTCAGTCCAGTTAAAAGAGGCCTTAGAAAACAGCCTGTCTGAAGAGTTGTAACCCTAGACTGGTGTTTTGTTCATTAATAGCTCCTTTTGCGCGCGAAGGAAATGAGGCCACGAATTACTTAATACCTCTTTTGTACTGTCTGTAGTTTCTTTAGAGGTCATTTTGGCACCGAAAATATAAAATAAATTAATATTTTCTTATTAAAGCAACTGTGAGGCGCCAACATGTCCGTACAAAAACAATAAGCTATTATCTACCTCTACATATTATCCGATTTAAGTGTTTTTTTTTTCATGTAATCAGCACATCAATATCTACAGGTAGGATGATGCGCCTTAGTTTTACAGTTTTTAAATGACCTCAAAGTGATAAGTTATAAGCATCTAATTACTGATATTTTTACGCAAAACTTATTCTGAAAAGTAAATTTAAACAAAAATCTTTTTCTGAAAAATAAAACATAATAATAAAAGCTATCCTTTTTAAACCTACTGCTATTTTGATATTTCAAAATTGTAAAAGGAACCTCTCAACATTGAGATTATTGATGCCTAATAATCAGCCAAATTTTGTCCCGGTAGTTCTACTAGTAGAACTAATAGTAGAACTTTTGGGAACGACCCGAATTTTCCTGCGTCGCTATTGGATACTGTAGAACGAACATCTGAGGGTCCAACATAAGGGTGTCAAACTAAAGATAAGAGTACGGAACCCTCACTACGTTACAAACTTAAATTCTTAACGATCAATTCTTAGGATCAATATCCTGGTTTGACCGAAATTTATTATTTCGTGTCTTAATAGCTAGCATAAAATTTTATACAATTTTTCTATGAGGTAAATGGAAACGTGAAACAAGCACTTTGTTCACGTAATTATCAGAATTCAAATTTAATTACGAAAATTGTCTAATGAAATACAACCTTTTAACAAAATCAATTTTGCCAATTATATTAAATTAAACGTTCCATTTGCCACGAAAAAAGGAGCTATTCCTAAAATTAAAATGAACTTTTAGAGAATTTTAATTTGCCAAGAAAATTTAACAATATTTCAGAGTGCATATTGTCGTTGCGCTGCTACTCAATGTAGCTAATCAAACACACTAAACAATATTACAAGCAACGTTACACTGCTTAGCTAGATTATAACAAGAACGTTCTAAAGCTTTGCTACTTATTTTAAGCCGGATGAATTCTATTATATTATTTTTGTTCTAAACTTGCGTTTACATGTAAGGGTCATATTTCTTTCTCTCTTCTGTGGTCATACCCATAATCCTAGCTAAACACGGAACGTCGTACGTATCTACATCTACTAAGTCACTTATCTGAAGCACCTGTACCAGCAAGTCCATCTTAGCTACTTTTCCACGTTTTGACTTCCGCTACGCCGCTTATCTGAAGTAGTTTTGTTAGTAAGCAATACTAGCTACGATCAATTATTACGTTGCTTCGCGTCTATATCTGCTACGTCAAAGCGGCTCTTTCGTGGTTTCGCCCCGCAAGCTGTTCGGCCCGCGGGGCGAATCAACGAAGCAGCTATACCAGCAGTTATACTTACTCGTATACTATAAACGCTACGTTGCTACACGTCAATGCCGCTTAGCTAAAAGAACTAATTATAAGTACTCGTACTGTAAGCGCTGCGTTAACACGCGTCTCGAGTGAAGACCACGTACCGGCAAGCGCAGCGTAGGATGTCCACCTACGATATGGACAGATGATTTCATCAAGACCGCAGGATCACGCTGAATGCAAGCCGTTTCCAACCGGTCTTATTGGAGATTCATAGATTCGTTTACTATTGAAGGCTTATGTCCAGCAGTGCACGTCATATGGCTGATGGATGAATGGATGGATTAAATACAAGTACAAGCCTATTCAAATATGTCTAAATTGAACGTGTCAAACATTTCAGCTACAAAAATATTTCAATAGCAAACATTTGAAAATGCATACAGCGTTTTGGCACTCGACAAACTTTCACAGATCAAATATTAGTCATTCGTTTTAAAAATAAATGTTGTCACTATGTGCAAAATATATTTTTATTTCAATAAACATTTACTCCTCTTTTCTTGTTACTAGGTAGCGTAAACTATTACAAAATTGGTTGCCTGTAAAGTCGGTATACGGGCGAAAGTTTTACGTGACAACGACTTTGAGACGAATGCGCTCATTGTGAGCGCATGAAGTGTGAGCGGAGCGTAACGCAGTTTCTTGAAGTGTCACCCGGCAAACCAATTTATAAGACGTTGTCACGTCAAAATAAAGACAACGTAGGAACCACGAGATACGGTGCAACGTAGAGCATATTAATTCTTGAGTAAAGCAGCGTTAGGTAGACTAAGGATCGCAAAAAGTGCCAGAAATGCCATTGGTCTAGTAGTAGACTTTAAGTGGGCTTGACCCTGATGAGGTTGTACTTGTACAGGTTAATTTTTAGAATTCCCTTTGCGGTAAAGGGAAAACGGAACCCTTATAAGATCACTTTGCTGCCCGTCTGTTCGTAGGTGCGTAAAACCTATAGGGCAGGTACATCCTGTTGACCTGGAACTATAAAATTTGGCATTGAGCATCGTCATGGAGTACACATATACCTTGTCAGGTCATAAGTATTGTAACACAGTAAAAACTTTTCTTTTAGAATGCTGGCCACAAAAAAGTTTATTGAAGTCGAATTTCGAATTGTTCATGAAAATAAAAATGTATACTTTTTAGAATTTTACCCATTTTAAAATATGGAGTGGACGCTTAAAGAAGACCGTGTTGCAGTTATTGCATTGCATCGTTGCGGTTACGCGCCAATTCAAATTTTTGACGTACCGAAAAATTTGAATATAACCAAAAGATTCGTTTATCGTACCATCAAACGATACAATGAAGACTCTAGTGTAGATAACAGGTCAAGAAGTGGTCGCCCTCGGTCTGTTAGGACTCCAGCAGCGATAAAAGCTGTGAAGGCGCGAATTCAAAGAAATCCCAAACGTAAGCAGAAACTGTTGGCCCTTCAGATGGGGTAAAGCAGAACCACGGTGAAAAGGGTGTTAAATGAAGACTTAGGGCTTAGGGCTTCGGGCATATCGAAGAAAAACAGGAAGTCGTTTAAATGCTCGTCTAATGGACCTGAGACTGAAGAGATGCCGCGCTTTGTTGAAGCGGTACGCGGGAAAAAAATATCGGGAAATTCTTTTTTCGGATGTAAATATTTTTACCGTAGAAGAGAGCTACAACAAACAAAATGATAAGGTGTACGCACATAGTAGTGAAGAAGTGAGCAACCGTATTCCACGTGTCCAAAGAGGTCATTTTCCATCCTAGCTCATGGTATGGTTGGGAGTTTCTTATTGGGGCTTAACAGAGGTACATTTTTGTGAAAAAGGTGTAAAAACGAATGCAGTTGTGTATCAAAATACAGACCTGACGAACCTTGTGGAACCTGTTTCTCATACCATGTTCAATAACAGGCACTGGGTATTCCAACAAGATTCGGCGCCAGCTCATAGAGCGAAGAGCGCACAAGACTGGCGCGTGAAATCGACTTCATGCGGCACGAAGACTGGCCCTCCTCCAGTCCAGATTTGAGTCCGTTAGATTACAAGATATGGCAACACTTAGAGGAAAAGGTGTGCTCAAAGCCTCATCCCAATTTGGAGTCACTCAAGACATCCTTGATTAAGGCAGCCGCCGATATTGACATGGACCTCGTTCGTGCTGCGATAGACGACTGGCCGCGCAGATTGAAGGCCTGTATTCAAAATCACGGAGGTTATTTTGAATAAACTTTATTGTCGTAAGAATCTCTGTTTTGTTCAATTCATTTTGGTATAAAAATGGTTACATAATGAATAAACTTGTTTCAATTATTTTATATTAAACATGTGACAGAATTTATGACCTGTCTGTGTAGAAATAAATCTAAAAATTGCACATTTTTAGTAGATCACGGAACTATAGGGCCTAAATGCAAGATAAGGGTCCATATTATAAAGGTAGTAAATCGTATCATGTGCGGTATCATATGTAAGAGTTTTACCTGGAACCTTACTGGGACAAGCTAAAATATTTTTTTAATTATTTCTGCGACATTTCACTTTAGATTTATGACGATAAAAATAAAAATTAAATAATGTAACCCTCTTTGTGCATTTTAAAGGACAACTAAAACTATCGCGTAAGCTATCGATGACCAAGTAAACTTATTTCCTTAAGTAATTCTTATGGATCGTGGTGACAGTAAAAAGATGTAAAAATCCAACAAAAATAAAAAGTACAATAACTCCAGCAAAAGTTTTTTTTTTATAGTTAAAAGTTGTCAGATCAAATGCAAACCCTGTAGTCGGCTCTCGCTTTTTTGCTACGGAATCGTACCTTAAAAACACAGAGCTATAATATTACAACTAGAGAGATAGCTCTGTTTTCGCTTGAGGCAATTCTTAACCACAAAAATGTATGGAAAATCTGGCTTAGCGCTGTCAAAACTGTCAAAAATGTATTGGAATTTGATACTACTGAGAGAAAAACACGGCAACTAGCCACTGAATCGAGATTTTTATCTCTTTCTAACTCATGCCATATTCAATCTTTGCATCTCCTTCTTTCTTTTCTCCATCTACCACGTTATCCCTCTGGTATCTCTGTGCTTAAAAACCCTGAGCGTGGGTATATTGCACCATAGCTAACTTAATCTGAATGCAATTTGAATTGCTAATTTCAGCAGCTTGACTTTGTATGTTGGGGGCTCGAAATAGAAGCTCTGAACTGTAATTTAGTTCCTACCTATTTTCAAAAAGGTGTTGTAAATGATTGAATATAGTCATAGTTTGATTGTATTTTGTTTTTAGGTTTTTGTACCCAAAGGATGAAAACGGGACCCTATTACTAAGACTCCGCCGTACGTTCGTCTGTCTGTCACCGGGCTGTATCTCATGAACGGTGATAGCTAGAACATTGAAATTTTCACAGCTGATGTATTTCTGTTGCTTATATAAGAACAAATACTAAAAACAGAAAAATATTAATATTTCAGGGGGGCTCCGATACAACAAACATGAATTTTTAGCCATTTTTCGCACGACATTAATAACGGTGACAGGTAGATGCTTGAAAATATTCAAAAAAATATTTAATTGAATAGTTACTTTAAAAATAAATAGTAAAATAAAATAAAATAAATATTTAAGGAGGGCTCCCATACAAGAAACATGATTTTAGCTCGATATAAATGACGGCAACCGGAAGATGCTTGAAATATTCACAGAATTATATGTTGTAAATTTCCTTCGAGTCCGACTCGCACTTGGCCGATTATTTTGTCTATGTTACGGTTAATAACCTGATTTTAGAGAAAACTCGTTTTCCCTAGTTGTAATAATAAAAATAATTATTAAAAAAAACCTTTTTTACTAAAAAACTTACACATAATTAAAACAGAATACAGTTTACTGAAACTTCATATTCAAACAATCGGTGTACACTGCGGCCCACACTAGGGTAGCCTGTGTCGTGAGCTTCAGGCTTCATTAGAATTCTTTGAAACTTTAAAATATGAAATTAGTTACAAGCTACGGAAAACCCAATCCTTTGCAGCAGCAGCTGTTAAGTGAGCTACAGTCAGGATTGGGTCATCTATGCTATGGGTATTAATGCTGTAGTTAAATATGACTTGATCCGTAGACATACTAGTTACATACATGCAGAAAAAATGCCAAGTCGATGCATATATGGCCTATCGGATTAGGAATTCTTCTGGAACAATTTTTTTTATCGCGGATAAGTCCGCGCTTGACCACCAACTTGCCTGACTTGCCTGAGTAAGCGACGTTGTGGTCGAAGATGAAGCACGCAGACCTAGAAGATTCTAGAGAGAAGACCTATTCACTCAACACTACAATATTCCAATTGTCTTTAAATCAAGAGTAAACAGGTACCTTCTAAACATCCTACGCCTTAGATCGACGTATTTGCCTTGTTGTACTTATCTAGGATAAAATTAATTCGTAGTGACAGTAAACAAGACAATTTGCAGAATTTATGGTCGTAAACAACAGGGCACAAAATTCACAGAACTGTTGGTTGATGGGACCAGTTATTTCTCGTATCAAGACTACGTACTAGAAAGTACAGCGTAGGATGTCCAGCGAAAAGATACACCGACGTCTTAAAGCGTTAGAACGCGCTGTATGCCAGCCATTTCCAACTAGATTTATTGAAACAATTAATCATCCAAGTGAGAGTAAAACTCGCGCGGGAAGGGTTCCGTACTGTATGGAATTAATATCTTTTAAGCCTTTTAATTTATTTTTATTTATTTACCTTTAATTATGTTTTAACTGACTCGTTTTGCGAAAACGCATTGTAACAAAGGCATTTCGTAATAATATATAAAGCTTTCCCGTATAAGTTTATCAAGTAATCGAGACGATCTCGTCATTTCTTCCATAGGAATTCCACTGCTGAACATAGGCCTCCCCTGATCAATCTCAAAAATAATTGGCGAGTACATGTAAAAACAAATAGGTATTTGCCGATGTTGCGCAGTGCTGGCCGATAACAATCCCCTAATAAATTCGTTTGGAAGTGCCTTGCGTCTAGTGCCATCCTGTGGTTTGCCTAATGAAGTCGTCACAATCGTAACGAAAGCGCGAATGAAAAAAAGTCTACGAGCCAAAATCTTGTCCAAACTACGTAGTGGGCAGGCTTTTTAGTTAATCCAAAGGTGATTGCAAACCGACTACAACGCCGCGCAATGCCAAAGTGCTCGGTTAAAAGCACTAATTAGGTGAAACAACGGTGGAAATCGAGGAAATGGATCATTGTGAATTATTTCATGTATAGTTCTAATTAGGGATGTTTGGCGGCGCTCAGACATTTTTTTACTCCATAGACTGTGGCTATTTAGATATTTGTTCAAAGGTATATAGGTACTACGCTGCACTCACCGGTACGTTGTCTTCAGTCAAGAACGTGGTCACGTTGGTCAGCAGTCTTTCGTGCTATGACCTTTTTTTTTACCCGGGTAAATCTTTTAAAGATACCACCGCACCTCGGGGCAGGCGGGTGGTTATGTGGGAGTCCCCGCCCATTGCTGAACGGTATACCCACCAAAACCCCAGGGTGTTCCGCCACTGCGCTATGTGTCGGAGCTACGGGCACGCTTGCGCACTCCTCCGCGGCTTCGTGCCATGCCCTGCTCACTGGCATTTCAACTTGCCAATCCACTGGGCTATGGTAATTCTACGAAAATGTGAGATATGACAATACACATATTATGACAATTCACATCAGTACATAGTATAAAACAAAGTCGCTTCCCGCTGTCTGTCCCCATGTATGCTTATATTTTTAAAACTGCGCCATGATTTTCGATGCGGTTTTTTTAATAGATAGAGTGATTCAAGAGGGTGATTTATATATATAATAGGTACACCTGTGCGAAGCAGGGCCTGGTCGCTCGTCGTTTATAACGTTTTAAAGAATTCTAATACAACTCCTCATTTGCTAGAGCTAGAGGTATCAGCTGACTCGCTCGCGTTGGGTTCCCCAAACCTTTCCTGCCCGGGTAGCACGGCAAAGGGCGAAAACCATTTTATCCACTCTTAATGTCAGATTTCATTGTCAATCCAAACTTTATTTCCTCTTCGAGGGGATATAATGGTGGAAAGACTATTAGTCCCTTTGCCGTGCTTCCCGTGCAGAGCCTTCTTGTCAAAGTTTAACGAGACGAGTCTCAATCGCATCTCGTTCTTTGCTATTTCTGTCTTTACGATTGTGCGTCACGACTGTCACGAATTAGCGATTTTATGTCCTGCCTTCATAGAGATGTAATAACAGAT
This sequence comes from Hypomecis atomaria, assembly GCA_964007245.1. NCBI lineage: Eukaryota > Metazoa > Arthropoda > Insecta > Lepidoptera > Geometridae > Hypomecis > Hypomecis atomaria. The sequence goes on from OZ023284.1 coordinate 1,055,823, forward strand.
ATGGTAGAATAGGGATGTTTACTAGGTATAAAAAACATTATTATAATTAGTCCGTCAGTTAGATTTTTAAAATATATTGGACATTTTTTCTTTTGTCAATAAAACAATCAGTGACAAAGATAAATCTTGTTAAAGTTTGCGAGTGGGGGCTCCTGACGGCGGTACATTTGATACCGGTTAGTGACGTCACGCGGAACTTTAACGGGCTATATCTTCATCATTTTTTATTAAATTGACAAAAGAAAAAATACGTGTCTAATATTTTTTGACAATCTTTTGTCAACTTAAAACTAGCTTATAAATAAATTAGTCGAAAAGCCCGCCCCTGGTTGTCCCCGGCGCAAAGGTCCCCATCACACTAGCTGCATTACCGCGCTGAATGGCAACGGCCAACCTCTGCACCAAAAAACAACCGGAGCGGGGGTCACCGTTTCGTTCTCTGATCCGTTGCCCAATCTCACGAATCAGCTTTTTGCCCTCGGTCCCCCAAGAACCCAAAGTCTCAACGGCGACGGGCACAAAGTAATATTGTGCCTCCAAAGCTGCATATTTCTGCCGTTCTCTAGCAGCGGCATCCTCCGCAGCCGCCGCAGGAGACTGGATGGAGCGACTAAGGTGACAGGCAGCAACAGTGCTGACGCACGTGGCATCCCACACCAGACACTTCCCGTTCTTCCAAGGCACCAAAGGCAGTCCATCCGGCCTCTTGCCATCCGACCTACTCAGGCCTGGCGGCTCCAAGACGCAGGGAATATTCGCAGACACGAAAGCCCTTCGGACTATGTCGTTAAGGGCATGGTGACGAGGAAACCTCCCTGTGCACCGACGACAACTCAACGCGTGATGGCCATCGGCCTCCACCATGGAACCGCAGGTGCATCTATGAGGTTCACACACCTTGCAGCCCAGGCGAAGGGCCACCGCCACACGCAAAGAGTCGTCGTCTAACAGAGTACCCATATGAGGTGAGGGAAGCGCGTGCAACCATGCCCCAGATTCTGTCTGCGACACAGCCTTCAGTCTAGCCAGATCAACCCCCGCAGCAACGCTCAGCAACCGCTCGTGAATTTGCTTAGCTCCGACATCATCCCAAGCCCTCTGAATATGAGGAGATACAGGGCACACAGCACCCGAGTTTAAATCAGCCCAGACAGTCTTAGCCTCGGCCACAAAAGGTATGCTCACCCCGACAACTTCGTAATTCAGAATGTCAGTGACAAGATTCGCAACCCCATGAGCCGAGGCCAAAAAAGCCGGTAACCCAAGATCACTCATGCGTCTCACTCCAAGGCCCCCAAACCGTATTGGCAATGACAATCTTTTTGACGGACTAATTATTTTTTTAGTTAACAAGCCTATTTGCAGAGTCGAGTGGTCCACGCCATTAAATGTGCGGCAAAAGTAAAATTTTATTGTTTCACGCTTTGACAAAAACGTTCTACCTACTTCTTCAAATGATGAGATTCAAGGCTTCGTGACTCTAAACCGCATATTAATTTAAAGTAGTTATTCTTGCTAAAACTCCTGCCAGAAAGGATATATACACGAGAAATGTTTATATTATCATGTTTATAACGATATATAATAATGTACCTAATGAAATCAAAATATTGAACGGGAATAAATTTAAGAAATCACTCACCGACTGGCTTCTAACCAATTGCTTCTACTATTAAGGAATATAATAATTAATAAATTATACTGATATACCTATGTAATAAATTAATGTAACACATATTTGCACGTCTGCTTGCAGACTGAATGCAATGTAAATGTAAGACTAACCAATTATGACTTGTTTTGTACAATACATGTAGTCTGTGCAAATTAACTATTTGATTGATTGACATACGACTTTTGTGAGTGCTATTAAAATTTTCAAAGATTTGCTCTGTAACAATGGAAAGGAAATAAATTTATTTCTGCGGGATGGATTTATTTTCACAGACACGGTGTATAACCCCTTCGGTAGCGCGCGACTAGAATCTGGGCGGGAAAATTTTGTTAGAAAGTGGCACTGCGCCCAGGCGGGCAGATCTGGGCGCGCGGGTCGTCGTCACTACATAGCATAAAACAAAGCCGCTTCCCGCTGTCTGTCCCCATGTACGAGTATGCTTTTATATTTATTTAACGGATTTTGATGCAGTTTTTTTAATAGATAGAGTGATTTAAGAGGAAGGTTTATATGTATATGTCACCTGTGCGAAGCCAGGGCGGGTCGCTAGTTTGTTTATTTTCTAATAAGAGTTGACGGGATCGTGTCATCCCGTTAAGAGACATAATATATAGAAATAGTAGGGCTAGTCCATTACGACTTTATACATTATTTCTAATACAGCCTGGAGACGGACAGACAGACATACGGACAGACGGAGAGCAGAGTCTTAGTAATAGGGTCCCGTTTTTACCCTTTGGGTACGGAACCCTATAAATCGCGATTGTGGTAGGTCGCGGCGGAAATGCAAAAAAATTCGCGAGGGGCCGCGCCACTTCCTTACTTTCCGATAGATGGCGCTGTGCGCTTTAGGGGAAAAGATACAAAATACGGGAACTTTGTGTTCAGGCCTCAAGGACTAGGCGCTAGTCAGTAGGTAAGCGTTTGTTTCACCTAAGATGGAAGTTTGACTGCCTCGGAGGCTCAGTGGTTAGTGACCCTACTACTGGGTCAAAGAGGCGTGGGTTCGATCCCTTCCCAGGGCAAGTATTTATGTGTTATTTAGTTACTATCAATTATTAGGGTAATTATATTAATATTCCAGACAAGTTTTGCTCCATAATACATTTATTATTCCAATTCTATCTTTATCCGTTACAGATGTGCGATTTATTAAACCATTTTTATCGTGACTCTGTACCAACGCCAAAAGCTCCTCCATGACCCTCTAGATTTCCCTTTTTTTTCTTTACTGCTTTTTTAAAAATATGGCCACGGCACTCGTCTACATTTGCCATTTTCGTGTATGATTGTGGCGGAACTACAAGTACGGAATCACGTTACATAAATCGATTATTAATATTAATAATTTAAGTACTTTGCCACGCTCTGACAAATCAGTGAATTACATTCTATTTAACAAATCATTTAACTATTGAAAATATATTAGTTCTTTACATTAATTAAATCGTGCCTGTAGTATTTGCACATTACATGAATAATCGTAACACTATATACCTAAGAATGTCTTTAAAAATATGCATAAGTAGTTTATCAGTCTCTGGCAGCCATATCACAAGCTTTGCTTAGTTTGGGGTCAGAGGCCGTGTACGACTCTGTATGATGTATTGACGTAGAATTGAGGTCAGTTATAAGGCTAGAATGTTTTCAACCGACTTTTAAAAACGGAGGTTCTCAATTTCAGTATTTGTTTTTGTTTTGCATGTTTCGCAATTATTCTGCCAATTACGAACCGATTTTAATGTTCATATTTTACTAGCGACCCGCCCCGGCTTCGCATAGGTGTATTATACATATAAACCTTTCTCTTGAATCACTCTATTAAGAGCCCCGGTGGTCTGTAATTTTCCATACAAACGTATTACGCTGTTTTCTTCCTGGAAAATACTTATGGAGCTTCAATTTTTTGTCATAAAATTAAATTTAGCTGTTTAGACTACTCTGTCTTTTCTATTTCTTGATAAGTTAATTATCAGGCAAAATATGACCCTTCAAAATCACAAAAAAAATCACCATTATTACCGACGTCTTTAGAGACCTACCAGAAGAGACTAAATAATATCTAACAAAATATAAAATGATAGAATCATGAACACATATTTTTTTTAAATTTTGACATAAAAAAATACTTGATAGATCTAGTTTTCGAAGAAGAAAACAGCGTAATACGAAACGTTGTCTCGCCATGTTTTTTGTAGGTATAAATCGCTCTGAGCTGCAATTGTCCCTATCGCACGATGCGGGGGTAGGGTCGAGGTGAGGGAGGTTCAAACCTATACGTACACAAGCACTAGGGATGTAGTAATAGTCGATATTTTTGTCGATGCTCTAGTGATGTCCATCGATATCGATGTTTATTAAAAATATTAGTTATTTTTTCAAATCCTGTGATTTGACCGTTGTATGTTTGTTACTTTTGAAGAAAAGATTTTATATTTGGAATATAGGCGTTTAGTTGCTGCGACATATCGTGCTGTATCCGCAGACATCTAAATGAGTTAGGCGCAGAATAACCAATTCTCATAATGCCCAAGTAATGCTCAATTCTACGAAAGCATAATTCTATGAATGCCCAATTCTCAAAGTGGCAACATAATTTTGATTAGGAATTTTCTAAAAAAAATACAATTTAAATACATGTAAGGGCTTACCGGTACCTAAAACAACCTCCGTTTGCGAGTTAAGGACATTATAACTTTTACTATGGGACCGACCAGAGCCGAATCCGCGAGAAATATCAACTATACCATGAAAAAAGTCCGTTGATGATGGACAAAGTGCATGGAACAGCTGGTTTTTTATCGCCAATGCGGAGTTAATTGTTCTTTTCAAACCTATTACCTTTGCCCTAAAGAGGTTGTGCTTTCATTACCGGTGTTTTTTTAAAATGAAAATGTGTTTTTAGGGTTCCGTACCCAGTGGCGTGCACACAGTTTTAAGACAGGGTAGGCAGAAAATTTTACTCACCAAAAACACGTTGGTTTTGGTTCGTCGTCTTGTCGATTGATAAATGTAGGTAATTGCCAAATGCCAGCTCAAATATCCATAGATTGACTGATTTTATAGACATATCAATTTATATTCGAAGTGGCCTTTCGGCGCGTTTGTTTGATGTTTTGTAAGCTCTTGTTTCCCCAAAAAGCAAACAATGTCAATAAGTCGCTGAAAAATATTTCGGTTCCGATCGAATTTCGCGTTATGTCTATCGATGTCGATTTGTATCTGAGAGTTTAAACGCGTCTCTATTCGATTTTTTCCAAAGGTGTGATATTTAAGGGAAGCTTCTAAGTGTTTTTCAGAATGTTCATGTATTCTCGCGGCGGTAGGAAAATTACGAATATCAGCGTAACCGATGTCGTTCCAGACGGTTTTATTATTTGAAAATAGTAGACAAACGAAACAAAATAACCGATTACTGTGTATGCAACCTGTCAGCCAATGATATGAATCATATTGTTTTTTATTGAATTTACGACTGACGTTACCTTTAATTTGTACCTATTAATTGCAAATCCGGTGTAGCACGACTTATCTCGATAACTTGTTTTTTTCACCGAAAGATAGTTTTGAAAACGCATCATATTTTATTTTCTCAATACACACACCATCTGAACAACTTTCACAGACAATATTATCCATTTTTCACTCTACAGCGTTAAAATCCTAAATATCTGATAGCGTAGTCACAAACACAATACAAATTCAAAGTATAAAATATTTCCTAAAATATTTGCATCGTACTTATAGCAAACTTTCTTTCGGAAATGTTCGGTACGAGTCGTAATTGTTCGTGTTAGAGCAAAAAGACACTGGCTTTTCATGCAGTTGTGTGCGTGATTTTTGTCATTGTGTGTCAGCAAAGCCCTCGTAGCTATAGGAACGCACACACATTCAATCCGCATGACCACGACTTACCACGAGAGCACACATACAAAACTTTAAGAGATCCATAGTTTGTGTCTTTGCCGTGGCAAGGGCGGGTGGCGCTCGTGCAGCGCGAATCGGTGATCGAATATCTTATTGATACCGCCGGCACTCGATAGGTGGAGCTGATTTATGATTTAAGTTTTTATGTTATTTTGTTCATTGATAAAATATTATTAGATCTATTATCAGAACTAGGGTAGGCAGTGTCTTTCTGTCTTTATGAAGCGTCCGCCACTGTCCGTACCCAAAGGGAAAAACGGGACTCTATTACTAAGACTTCGATGTCCGTCTGTCTGTCTCTCTGTCACCGGGCTGTATCTCATGAACCATGATAGCTAGGCAGCTGAAATTTTCACAGATGATATGATTCGGTTGCCGCTATAACAACAAATACTAAAAACAAAATAAAATAAATATTTAAGGGGGGCTCCCATACAACAAACCTGAACTTTTAGACGTTTTTCGCTCTATATTAATAACGGTACCAGGTTGCTTGAAATTTTTACAGAACATTTAGTTTTATATTCCCTTCAATAATAAAATTAAAATAAAATAAATATTTAAGGGGGGGCTCCCATACAGTACGGAACACTCCGTGCGCGAGTCTGACTCGTACTTGGCCGATTTTTTCCATTTGAAATTATTTTGCCATTTTGAGAATTGAGCATTCTTAGAAGTGAACATTGTGAGAATTGGGCATTTATAGAATTGGGCATTCGTAAAATTGAACTTGCTTAAAACTATGTGCCATTATTAGAATTCTGCGCCTAAAGCGAAATAATAGTTCTAATCAGGAAAATCACGTGCTCTCTAAAATCGTGTAATAACTGTAACGTATAAATATAATTATCCTTAGTCCACTTACCTAAGCGAAAAACGTTCTATTAAATTATTAAATTATCAAAGACACAACATCAAATAATTAAAAAATACATTATCAGTCACATTACAAATACAACAAAATAAATAAATCTGTATCTAATAAAATAAATAAGTTCTATGCTGTGCTTGCCAGTATAGGTAGCGCCACACAAGTCGGCGGATGAGATGTAAGACGCAGATGACACTTCGCCGTAATTTGCTAATTATTGCGCATGTGCGCACAATGCCGACGCCGCGCGACGTAGTGGTAAGCACGGGCGTGCGCGCGGGAGGCATGAGGTTGGCGGGCGGTTGTGCCCGTGCGGCGTCTTGTCTCTCTGGCTCCTGCGCATACCTATATTTTGCCTATTGCGCAGCGTTCTGCGCCTAACTTTCCATCCGCTGACTTGTGTGGCGCGGATTATACATGAGATTCATTCGAGAAAACAGCCCCATTGGCTATCCGTTCATTGAACTATGTGCCTTGCCCTTTGTCATTTTAACTTGCCTATCCGCTGAGTTTTGCTGAAAAGTGTGTAGTAATTTGTGGATGTTCTATTCTGTATTTATATGGTGTGTGCTACGCACTGCTGCTTTAATTTGCTAATAGTTTCAACTTTTTTAAACTTATTCAAAGTAGAACCTAAGTATGACAAGCAGTTCTCCAAACAGTAAGCATTGCATCTGTTTAATTGAATTCTTAATTATTTTTATACTACGGGACTAATCGCGCAATGAAAATACGGGAATAGTTACAATATAAAAGGCAAGAAGTTTTATATGTCCAGCTATACAGGGTTGTCCAGAACTGGTGTACTAAGCCGAAAGGAGGTGATTCGGACTATTATTATGAACAACTTTTAATATATGTGGCCAAACCGAAATTCGAGAAAAAAACCAATCGTGTCATACCTTTTGTCGAGTCCAAGTTGCAGTTTTGTATGGAACAGCTGATTTTTAGTTCACGAAATCCGCAGCTGGACCCATATTCATATATTCATATTATTTTATTGGTATCAAAATACAAGATACAAGTCAGTCCAAACCAATTACAATTGTAGTTATAATTATAATATCCTTAAAATTTCAGCTTAGCTAAAGCAAAGCATAATTATCTTAAAATTACAATAACTTAAAATAGCTGTAGTTAAATTAATTAAATTGTATATTTAAATAAATGATTAAATATTAAATCGTAAAAACAAAATGATAATCATTTAATATAAATCTGAACAATGCTACAATATCAAAACTTAAAATGACAAAAATTGCATAGTTAATAAATTAACAAATATGAATTTGTAACAAAATATAGTAAACTTTAACTTTAACTATATAGTAAACTTTGTTCATAATAACGAACGTGTAGGTAGGTACACCTCTGAAACTTCCTTCACTTTGTAAAACAAGACCTTGTAAAGAGGTATCGTGTATCCACCAGTAGACGTCACGTGACAGAAATGATGATGATGAATTGAGAAACCTTTCATTTTGACTGACCTACAAAAAGAAAGGGATTTGCAATTTGTGTATGTTCTGATTACTTCACATATTCGATTTTTCTGAGCCAATTCTCAAGTTTATTTTACAAGTTTTTGTTTAACTTGCAATGTATGTATGTAAATAATATATTTTTTTGGGTCAAACCATGCAACGCAATTTCGAAGCAGATATTGAAGCTATCTGTTATTTATTACGTACCTAAATCTCTTGAAAGATTTTATACCCCAAAAATTGTGTAATATTCAAAATTTATAGGTTGAATTCATTTTAAAGTTTAGATTCTTCTTTTTGGACTATTTAATTTAAATAAAAGCTATTTAAACTTTATTCATTGTCTGTTGAAGAATTTTGTGCGTGTTTTCCTTAAAAAAAGTTATTTGGGATATCTTAAGTTAGGTATTTGGTAGAATTTTCAGTACGTATATTGCAGCGCCTACAGAAATCGATTAGTTAAATAGCTATTTTTGTTCGCAGCTTTTGGCTTGAGGTCAATTGTGTAAAGTTGGCTATATATAAAGGTTTTTTCAAAAAATATTATTCGAAAGAAAATTAAAATCAATATACTTCGCCTCTATGTGTAAAAAATAATGTAGCTTTCTAATTCGATAAAAAATATTCAGTTTAAATGTTTTCGTTTGCCATGCGCTATCCCAAAAAACCGGAGCTTATGTACCTACCATATTTTGCTACAATTCAAAAGAATAAATCAGCCGGCAGCCTGAGCTAGGAGCGCGGGCGGGCGCGGGAAGGGCGCGGGCGGAGATGGTGCGCAGCACACACACACAAATACAATTGCATCACACCACACATAGAAGCTCCCTGTCTTGGGGGCATCGCGACAGCAACAGTTTAGTTCAAATACCTACTTCTCAAATTCCTTGGCGCTCAGCTATTCTCTTAAAAAAACGCATCAAAATCCGCTGCGTAGTTTTAAAGATAAAAGCATACATGGGGACAGACACCGGGAAGCGACTTTGTTTTATACTATGTTTTGATTTGCACGATCACTTCAGAAATTTTCTAATTTAAAATCGAGATGGGTATCGTGTTCGAAAATCAATAATACTTTTAAAAAGGCATACCTATATTGATTCGAGGGAACTATTCTTCAATCGTACGAGTACAAGTGTACTCGTACGATTGAAGTCAGCTGTGCCATTTTTGGCGAAAATACCTAATGATTGCCATCTCGGCTATTATTGAGCCCGGTCCATAAGAAACAGTTCGTATGTCGGTGGCTGCCTTCGTCGGGTTTATGTTTGGGAGTGATCAAATTAAGTTGTTACAAATATACAGGGACGTGTGGATTGGATGCGTGGGCGGGAAAAATGCGAGGCGTGTACTTACTTAACCTAGTAATCTCGATAGAAATCTAGCTTTTTGTAGGTAGTAAGTTCCTATAGGCCTTATGCCCCGTATAGCTGCTCTGTCAGAGTTTTTACCGACTTCCAAAAAGGAGGAGAGACTATGTTCGTCTGTATATCGATGCGAACGCAAATTGTGAACCGATTTAAATAAAAAACTTTTTGTTTGAAAGCAGGGAAATACTTTTTATGCTTTCGAGGTGGTCCCATTGAAATTTTATCGAAATCGGCTGAGCCGTTTTTGATATCATCAATAATGTACATGGATGTCACATCAATTTGTGCAAACTATTAGAATTCTGTACACGGTGGAAGTCGGTGTTGCGTTTATTTGTGAAAAATAATTATTATTTACCACCAGCCACTTAAAGGACTCTGACAGACAACGGTACAAAAGTAGGTGGCGAATTAAAGTCCTTGCGGATATCATAAATCTAGAAAGTGTGTTTGTTTGTTTATCTTTCATCCATCCATCCATCAGCCACAGGACGTCCACTGCAGGACATAGGCCTCCACTTTAGTTCTCCAATAAGACTATTTATCTATTTACTACTAAGACTATTTCTTAAGTTTGACATATACGATGCGATGATTTGATCAAATTTTCGCTTCATGCCAACTGGGCACTCATTCAGTTAAAGAAAAGGCAGGAATTGGTGGTTCACGATTTGAACCACTTCCTGAATGTTGATTAACTCTTGTAATTTTAATTTTACGCGAGAAATGGTCAGAACTAAAGTTGCTTATAATTTGATTTCCTACATTTTTGTTTCCCATTAACTTTTTCTATGATTGATATTTTTCAAATAAAACGAAAAAGGTATCTAGATGTGCAATTTTCTTTCTTCTATAACTATAACGCCCCGTCGTTTTTGCGTAGGCAGCAAATGGGTTATCGGGAGAATAATACGGCAACAGTCACTGAAATGAGATAGGTATTTTTCATGACAATCAGATTATCCCTCTGGTTGTAATTGTAATAGCTCTATGATCTGATATAGGAACGCCAACCTATAATGGTCCGGCTACAACTACGCCCAATGGCGAAGTTATCGTCACTGGGGGCTCATTTAACTAATTCAAACGGTAGTAGTTGGTTGTTCACGATTTGAACTACAACCTGAAGCTGGGCACACACGATGCGATGATCGCATCAATTCATCAGATCAGTCCAGCGAGGTCCTAATATAGTTGCATTGCCGATAGGTAGGTAGTTACTCGTATTGAGGAATCAAAATGACACCCCTATTTTATTCGAAAATGTATTAACAAAAAATGATGGGTATCAAAGTTGCAGAAAATCAAATTTCAAACAACTTTGATTCCGATGATTTCTCGTGAAAAATTGAAATAACACAAGTTATTGAAGAAATGAAATGGTACAACCAACTATTTAAAAAAACTATCAATCCTACAAAAAGTTGATGGGAATCAAAGTTGTAGAAAATCTTATTTCAATCAACTTTTGTTCCCATAACTTCTGCTGTAAAATTGAAATAACAAAAGTTATTGAAGAAATGAAATGGTACCACCAACTATTTAAAAAAAATATCGATCCTACAAAAAGTTGATTGGAATCAAAGTTGTAGAAAATTTAATTTCAAACAACTTTTATTCCCATAACTTCTGCTGTAAAATTGAAATAACACAAGTTATTGAAGAAATGAAATGGTACCACCAACTGCTTAAAAAATATCGATCATACAAAAAGTTGATGGGAATCAAAGTTGTAGAAAATCTAATTTAAAACAACTTTTCTTCCTATAACTTCTGCTGTAAAATTGAAACAACACAAGTTATTGAAGAAATGAAATAGCACCACCAACTATTTAAAAAAAATATCGATCCTACAAAAAGGTGACGGGATATAAAGTTGTAGAAAATTAAATTTTAAACAACTTTTGTTCCTATAACTTCTTCTGTAAAATTGAAATAACCAAAGTTATTGAAGAAATGAAATGGTACCACCAACTATTAAAAAAAATATCGATCCTACAAAAGGTTGATGGGAATCAAAGTTGTAGAAAATCTAATTTCAAACAACTTTTGGTTCTATAACTTCTGCTGTAAAATTGAAATAACATAAGTTATTGAAGAAATAAAATGGTACCACCAACTATTTAAAAAAAATATCGATCCTACAAAAAGTTGATGGGAATCAAAGTTGTAGAAAATCAAATTTTAAACAACTTTTGTTCTGAAAACATCTGATAAAAAAAATGAAATAACACAAGTTATTGAAGAAACAAAATGGTACAACTTTCTAATTCAAAAATTATCTATCCAACAAAAATATGATGAGAATCAAAGTTGTAGAAAATCAAATTTTAAACAACTTTTATTCCGACAACTTCTGATGACAATTTATGTAACACAAGTTATTGAAGAAACAAAATGTAACTAATGTAAACTATATATTTAAAAAAATATCGATCCTAAAAAAAGTTGTTGGAATCAAAATTGTAGAAAATCAAATCTCTTGATTTCCTACAACTTTGATTCCCATCAACTTTTTGTATGCTCTATATTTTTCGAATAAGATGGTGGTGTCATTTTGTTTCTTATATAACTACCTACCAGCAATGTTTAAGTACATGATGATACTACATGGCCCCTGCTGCACTGATCTGATGAACAGATGCGATCATACTTTCATGTGAGCCCAGCTTCAGGTAGTGGTTCAAATCGTGAACCTCCAATTCCTGCCTTTTCTTTAACTGAATGAGCTCCCAGTTGGCATGAAGCGAAAATTTGATCAAATCATCGCATCGTGTATGGCCACCTTTAATAAGCTTGTTTATCTTTCAAAGTGACGCATCGACTTGATTTTTAGGGTTCCGTACCCAAAGAGAAAAACGGGACCCTATTACTAAGACTTCGATGTCCGTCTGTCTGTCTGTCTGTCACCGGGCTGTATCTCATGAACCATGATAGCTAGGCAGCTGAAATTTTCACAGATGATGTATTTCTGTTGCCGCTATAACAACAAATACTAAAAACAAAATAAAATTAATATTTAAGGGGGGCTCCCATACAACAAACCTGAATTTTTAGACGTTTTTCGCTCTATATTAATAATGGTAATAGGTAGATGCTTGAAACTTTCACAGAATATTTAGTTTTATATTCACTTCAATACCAAATATTAAAATAAATATTTAAGGGGGGCTCCCATACAGTACGGAACCCTCCGTGCGCGAGTCCGACTCGTACTTGGCCGATAAACATGGAATGATTTATTATTGGGCTCACTTTTAAATGTTAAGGTATACCTATTGCTTGAGACCGTATTATATATGTTTTCCTTATCATTGCTTTCTGCCTATTTTTTTTGTGTATTTTGTTTCTCTGGCGACTGTCCTGGTGCAATTGGTACTTCTTCTTTCGATAACAGATTCTTGTATCAGGGTTTGATTCCCGGCCAGGTGATAAATGTATATATATTGTTCCAGGATTTAGACCACATATATAAATAACAGACAGCTGTTGCTTTGATCTGTTTGTGGTCCAAAATAAATAGGTAGAAATTGTGGTCGATTTTAAAGATGCCCTCGTAAATTTGAATACCAACGTAAAATACTAGATATTTAGTTTTATGTTCAATTCAAAATAAATAATAAAATTAAAATAAAATAGTTATTTGAGGGGGGCTCCCATACAGTACGGAACCCTTCGTGCGCGAGTCCTACTCGTACTTGGCCGATTATTATTTGAATGGTTATAATAGTTCAAAGGTCAGAAAGAGTCATGCGCTAATATTTTGCAGGCAAAGCCTTAGCAAATTGCAATTTGTTATTCACTGTAATATGACATGTAACTATGGTGCTACCAATAATATATTTGTATTTGATAAAAACTAGCATCATAAACGACACAGTTAAAAAAAAAATAACTCCTAGTTTTAAGCGTTTTAAGCAGGTTTTTTAGAATTGTTCTGGGAAAGCTTGGGTAGTGATTATCTACTTTTATACACAGTGGAGATGATTGTAGCTATCGTTTATTGCGTAGCTAAGCGATAAAAAAAAAGACGTGTGGCACTCGGGGACTGCCGCGGTAAAGCTATTGCATTTTTACAAGTACAGCTATTCACTGTTGTACATAAATACCCTATATGATTTCTCATAAACAGCTGCTTATGTATTCGTCCGATTTCGGAGCAGCTCGTCTCGATTCGTGCGAGTTTCGTAGAATCGTATAATACGTCTCATCGCACACAACGCCGTGTCGAAGACTGCCGAACTGAAACGACGTTAGACGATGCACGGCCTTCAAGCCAAACCTCCTTGCCCGTCGGAGTGGGGAGCGTGAGGTTTTTTCGTTACGGAATTTCTGGATTCGGTCCCCGCGCTCAAGGCCCGCGATAGAAGCTATGCAATAGCTTAAAAAGCTAGACTAGAAAGTTCCCGCTCACCGAAGCGTTGTTCAGTGCAGTCAGCTTTCGGATGGGTGACCGCACATGGTATTTACAACTGAGCGCTTCTATTGCTCAAATGATTATTATTATTATTACTGAACTTAAAGGTAGGTAGAGCTTCACACGGTAGCTTAAAAAGCGGTGGTTAAAAATGTTGATGCTTAATTAGCCGTAGCCCTATACCTAATAATTAAAAAACCTAAATCCTTACATAGTCCTTACATAGTATAAAATAAAGTCGCTATTTTCGTTTGTTTGTTTGTCTGTATGCTTAAATCTTTAAAACTACGCAACGGATTTTAATGCGGTTTTTTTTAATGGATAGAGTGATTCAAGAGGAAGGTTTATATGTATAAAAATTCCCGAAATTCCCACGGGAACGGGCACAACGTGGGTAAAACCGCGGGGCACTGCTAGTATAAAATAAAGTCGCTATTTTCGTTTGTTTGTTTGTTTGTTTGTCTGTATGCTTAAATCTTTAAAACTACGCAACTGATTTTGATGCGGTTTTTTTTAATGGATAGAGTGATTCAAGAGGAAGGTTTATATGTATAAAAATTCCCGAAATTCCCACGGGAACGGGCACAACGTGGGTAAAACCGCGGGGCACTGCTAGTATAAAATAAAGTCGCTATTTTCGTTTGTTTGTTTGTTTGTCTGTATGCTTAAATCTTTAAAACTACGCAACGAATTTTGATGCGGTTTTTTTAATGGATAGAGTGATTCAAGAGGCAGGTTTATATGTATAAGAATTCCCAAAATTCCTACGGGAACGGGCACAACGCGGGTAAAACCGCGGGGCGCTGCTAGTTATGCGATATAGAGCTAACTAGGTCAAAATCTTACTTGTCGAACAAATAATAAATTGAACATAAATCACTGCTTAGCAGAAACGAATTAGTTAGTAATAAAATAAACCACGTACCAACTGTTAATAATCGGCAAATTACGAGTCGGACTAGCGCACGAAGTGTTTCATACCGTATGGAAGTATTTGCTGTTGTAGGGCCAACAGAAATACGTTATCTGTGAAAATTAGCTATAACGGATCATGAGATACAGCCTGGTGACAGACAGACGGACAGCGGAGTCTTAGTAGTAGGGTCCCGTTTTTACCCTTTGGGTACGGAACCCTAAAAAGGTCACAGCCTTTGACCTTATAAGTTACCCAACAAAAGACACAAAGTTCAATACAATTTGTTGAATGTAAGGTTAAATGATTTGCGCATTTCAAGACTGCAGACTCATCGCAAGAAGTTTATTTGCTGGGTGAAAATGCTGACTAACCATGTTGCAATTAGGAATGAAAACTGATTTTCTTGCTACGATTTTTTCCTGATTTTTCTCTCTCTCTCCCTTTCTCATTTTAACCGACTTCAAATAGGGTTCTCAATTTAATTGTATGTTTTTTAGGGTTTCGACCCAAAGGGAAAAACGGGACCCTATTACTAAGACTTCGATGTCCGTCTGTCTGTCTGTCTGTCTATCACCGGGCTGTATCTCATGAACCGTGATAGCTAGGCAGCTGAAATTTGCACAGATGATGTATTTCTGTTGCCGCTATAACAACAAATACTAAAAATAAAATAAAATAAATATTTGAGGGAGGCTCCCATGAACAAAAATGATTTTTTGCAGTTTTTGCTCGCTATTAATTACGGCAAGAGGATTGGGGCTCCCCACCCGGTACGGAACCCTTCGTGCGTGGGTCCAACTCGCACTTAACCGATTTTATTTTTGTATGTATGTTACGCGATTACTCCACCTTTGATGATTCTTGTTTTGTTTGGTAGATTATACTTGATACATTTAAATGTTGTCAAAATTGACTGAGCTATTTTTAATCAAAAAATAGTATACCTACATTGATTCGAGCGAACTATTCGAATTTTGTACGCGATTGACGGTCGGTCGATTTTTCGTCAAATATGGGCATTTTGGCGAAAAAAATGGCTGATAATGGCCTTTGAATAACAATAACGTTTATGTACCTGAGTACCTATATCTTTCTACTAAAGTACAAAATATGTATTAAAATCTCGAGTAAACATGTATCTTCTACGCGTTACGCCTCAGACCACGTGCCTCATTTAAATCAAGCAGAATGTAGTTAAACACAACCGATATTTAAAATAATCGGCCAAGTACGAGTCAGACTCGCGCACGGAGGGTTCCGTACTGTATGAGTCCCTTAAATATTTGTATTGTATATTAATTTTATTTTTTATTATATATGTTAATATAAAACCAAATATTCTGTGAAAATTTCAAGCATTTACCTGTTACCATTATTAATATAGAGCGAAAAACGTCTTAAAATTGAGGTTTGTTGTATCGGAGCCCCCCTTAAATATTTATATTATTCTCTTTATTTGTTGTTATAGCGGCAACAGAAATACATCATCTGTGAAAATTTCAGCTGCCTAGCTATCATGGTTCATGAGATACAGCCCGGTGACAGACGGACAAACAGACGGACAGACGGACATCGAAGTCTTAGTAATAGGGTCCCGTTTTTCCCTTTGGGTACGGAACCCTAAAAACGTACCGGCTTTGCAGCGTAGAACGTTTACAAAAAAGCTATCTGATAAAAACCGCAATATCACGCTGCACGTATCAGCCCGATTACACCTGCCGAGTAGAGTGGCGAGACAATAAAACGTCACTGGGCCGAGACAGTGATACGGACGAGTAGAGTGGCAAGACAATAAAACGTCACTGGGCCGAGACAGTGATACGGACGAGTAGAGTGGCGAGACAATAAAACGTCACTGGGCCGAGACAGTGATACGGACGTGTAGAGTGGCAAGACAATAAAACGTCACTGGGCCGAGACAGTGATACGAACGAGTAGAGTGGCGAGACAATAAAACGTCACTGGGCCGAGACAGTGATACGGACGAGTAGCTGTTTACACCATATTTACGAAGTTGCGGAGAGACAGTAAGTCAGTTCAGTTTAAACGTTGTTATTTACAGGAAAAAATGGCTTAAAAAGATTCAAAAATTACTAACACCTCTCTTGGTAGAAGAATTAACTGCATTGTTAGCATAAGATAAATCTCTCATTTGAACGACATTATGAATTTGAAAAAAGACCTGAATTAGGTGCTACAAACAAGCTGCATCTCGTTTCTTTTTTATATTACGTCTGTAATCCGAAAACAAATCAAAAAAACACAACTGGAATGCAATTAAACAGTTGCATAAACTTCACTCTCTCCAAATCACATTCCCCATTTTAAGTTTTCTTTTTGTTTAGTTGTTTTTTTTCCCTTTTTTAAGTTTTTAACAAAACCTGCTTTTTAAAATTTGCGCTAAAAATGACGAGTATCCATCGAGTAGCGAGTGAGCGTGTTCATTTGCACCGAAAAAGCGAGCGAGTCAGCGCGGAGAAGCGGGGAGAGGATACTCGGCCCAAAAAGTAGAACGGGGTCCGAGTGACTGTCTTGCCCAGTTGCTCAACCGAGCGCTCGGCCGAGCACTGGCCTAGATGTGTTTACATGTAGCGAGCGCTCGGCCGAGAGCACTGACTCGCCACTGTACTTGGTAGGTGTAATCGGGCTTTAATGCCTTGATCACACGTACCGAGCAAACCGGCGAGACAGTAAAATGTTTCTCGGCCGAGACAGTGTAGTAAGCGAGTAGCTGTTCACACACGTTTTGAAATAAGCACAGTCAGTTCAGTTATATTGAGACTACGATTCGGATATGATGGGTCGTAAAAAGATAATTAGAAAATACACAAAGTTACTTCTTCCACTATTAGAAGAAGAATTAAATGAACTGCTGGAAAAGGAGCAACGCCGCATTTGGACAAGGCCATGGATGTTGAGAAGATCTAGATTTAGCGCCACAAACACTGTTTTTACGCGCGGCGACGCGACAACCATGTGGCCGAGTGGCGAGCGGCGAGACAGTGCACGTTCAAACCTGCCGAGTGAGTGAGCGAGACAGTGCGGAGAAGCGGGAGGGTGGTAACTCGGTCTAGTAGGTAGACCGGCAGCCGAGCTGTTGTCTCGCCACTTTGTTCGGCCGAGCGCTCGGCCGTGCACTCGGCGCTATGTTTATACGTACCGAGTACTCGACCGAGAGCACTGTCTCGCCGGTTTGCTCGGTACGTGTGATCAAGGCATAAGGGATGATTACAGACGGGGCCGGTACGACACCCGTATGACGCACGTTTCACACATTTTAGTCGTACCCCGGACGACGCCCGAACGGGGCCCGTCCAGGCTTTTACACCAAATGTATGAGACGTGCGTCGTACGGGACCCGTCCGGCCTGTCCCGCGCCAGTCCCGTACTAGTATGAATCATCCCAACGGAGCTGGATAGTGCAACAGCATACTATAATATCCCCAATCTCAAATCGCTGACGATAAAAATAAATTACTACATAAACAACTTTGGTACAGAGATACCACAGGCATAATGTGGTCGATCGAGAAAATCTGAAAGAGATGCATCGATTTAATATGGCACGAGTTAGAAAGAGATATGAATTTAGTCGAAATTCTATGTGTCATACTAATAATTAATCTTCGCAAAAAATTGCAGCACCGACTTCTACCGTTTTTTACAGAATTCGAATGATTTGCACGAATCGATGTGACATTCATGTACACTTTTGTTTATTAATCAAAAACGGCTCAACTGATTTGGATAAAATTTAAATGGGACCACTTCGGAAGTATACTCTTTCAAACTAAAAATACTTTTTAAATCAATTCACAATTACTGTACTTGAGTATTCGCAATCTTTGTAACAATAGCTATTTGCTTTGTATTAGTTTTATACTTTTTTGATGTACTACTTTTGTTGTGTATTTCTTTTTGGTAATAAACATACAAATAATTGGCGAAAATATCGATGAACATACACAAACAAATATACTCACAGACGAACATAGTACCTCTTTTTTGGAAGTCGGTAAAAACATCTCGATTTTCCGGTGTTTTTAGACAGATAACAGGCCCGATCATAGAGGTAGAGGCGCCAGCGTAAATTTAATAGCAACGAAAAAAGCTTTCTCTCTATCGCATGCATAAAGTGAAAAAGAAACAGAACTATGCCATAAAGCAATTATAATTTCGATGGAAGACATCGCTTCCAGCGATAAGGCCGCCTTGAGCTACACTAATAAGTTTTCCATGTATTACTGTTGTCTTATTTTTACTGTGTACAATAAAGTGTTTTCTATTCTATTCTGTGATCGGGCTTAATGTCAAAATCCAATACATATTTGACAGTTTCGACAGCAGCTTGGAAAGATTTTCCATGATTTTTTGTGATTGAGAATTGCGTCAAGTAATAACAGCTTTATCAATCTGTTTTATAGAGATATCTATGGATTTTGTGAATGTACGGTGATGTTACTGGCGCAGTTGTTTAGACGAGGAGCAATAACAAACAAACACGACTGTTTCTGACTGTTTTACGACTGGACAACTACTGAACCAATTTTCAAATAGGGCTATTGTTATGACTATCGAATAGTTTTATGATAGTTCTCTCTTTGACAGAAATTGAAAATTGATTTGTCTATTGAAATTGAAGATTGATTTACTTATTGACAGTTATTTCGAGGTTATTTCCCATATTATATTTAAGTAGGTATTTTGCTTAACACACTTATATTTTTTTTCTATCAAACATCCAAACGACGCCTACTACTAAAGATAAGCTTACGGGCTACGGGCTATGTCCATTCCAAAATTGTTTTACCTTAGGAGTTTTAATTGTAACGTTTTCTCCCATTTTTGACAAATTAACAATTCAAGCTAATTTTTAGAGCTTAATATGATCCAAAAAGAACCATATTAAACATGAATCCAGGACACTGGCAACCTGTTTTAAATAACACTTCGATAGTTGATTTAAATTTAATTTGGTAACCACGTGCAATATGCATAGATATAGTAAAGATTCTCTTCTCACTATCAACAAAATAAAATATAACAAATCCTAGCTAAATCATTATAACATTCATTTTTTTTATTAATATTAAACTTCCTAACAAATTTAAACCATAATAACAAAGAGCAGTACCATTTTCTAAAAATACTGCGGAATTACCCTTATTTTTCTACCAAAGCATTTCATTAAGCAATGTATCAAATTCTGTCAATACATTTTCAGGTGTTCCGTTTGACGCGTAATATAATCTACATTTATATAAAAACTCGTCGAATTTCCCTGTAATTTTCTCTCAATGGTCCTCTCAAAGTGGGAGAGGCTGTCTCATTCTTACTTGTGTTTCTTCTCCCTCGCACGACGGCCGTTCAGTCAGCTCCGAAGCTTTTGCCAAAACAGACGGTGAACCTTGACTAATAGCGAGAGCGATTCGAAAAAGTTTCGCACGAAAAATGTTCGGAAAAGAAGTGATTTGTTACGTGTGACAGTACTACATTTATCTGTGCTACGCCGACGCTTTTAGTGTTTAGAAAACAGCAAAAAAGAATGTATTACATTGTTGGATAAACAATGAAACGAAAAAGCAAAGCTTTTGAAAATTTGTGAGAGCAAAGCATTTGTGAAACTGAAATGTGGTCAATGTTTGTGTAGCTCATTTCATAATATAAAAGTGTCTGTTATGAAATAACTCAACGTTCATTTGGACTTTGTTTGACCTTTAAACATGTTTCCGGGCAGTTTACAAAATACTTAGAGTAAAAAGTGAACAGTGCAAAATAAAACAGTACGATCTGGTTCTGGCTAAAAATTACTCTTTTTAATATTTGATTTAGAAAAGTTGTAAAAAATAAAATGTATTTCCGCAGTCAAAGGAACGTTTAGAAAAAAATGACTTAATTATGTTTAACCTTACCGACTTGGACCTTGTACAGGGTAACTTAACAGACCCTCTGAACGGGACGTTTCCGTTCGGCAACGAGCTGGACATATTCTTCCAGCCGGAGAATGTGCTGATAACCCTGTATGTGCCAGTGATACTGCTGTCTCTAGTAGCGAATGTGCTGCTCATCATTGTCGCTGTCAAGTGCAATTATACTAAAAAGTAAGTTTTTTTTAGTTATCACCAGTAAGCTTTATTGTCTTGTGAAGCGGTGTGAAAAATTGATACGGATAAGCCTTTGCTTACTAGCGTAACACGACAGGCTGAGACAAAAATATAAAGTATAGATAACTAACTCTACCAGGTTACAGGCCCCTGATTCCCTAACAACATTTTTGCCTAGTTTTTAACCGACTTTCTATGTTCGTCTGTATTTTTTTGTTCGTTAATCAATATTTAGGTACTATCTACATAAGTATATTTATAAAAATATGTAAATGTAGTTTATCAGTCTCTGGCAGCCATATCACAAGCTTAGCTTTGTTTGGGTTCAGAGACCGTGTAAGATGTCCCCCAATATTTATTTATTTATTTTCGCCAATCGTAAACCGGGTCAAATTTTTATAAGTTCTAAAGAGTACACCTACTATTGACATGGCCCTATTTAAATTTTACCTAAATCGGCTGAGTCGTCTTTGAAATAACGACAATATTTTAAAAATTGTTTAAATCAGTTTGATCGAACTATTTGAATTTTGTACACGATGGTAGTCGGTTTTGCCATTTTTTACGAAAAATAAGTATTTATTCCATTATTATGTATTATGCTTAGAATAGATAGAACGTTTTTGTCAATTATTATTGGTTTATTTGTTACATAAAAAATACGGCTAATAACGCCAATCACACTTAATATAGAATTTAATTTTACAGTCTTCATTATTAATAAATCATTACGTAAAAACTTAAAAATAAATACAAGTTTACGGTATAGGGTTTCCAGGACAAATTTTGTTGGGAAAATTGTTACCATTAACTCTGTATATACCTAGAATCTAGATATATTGGCTACTTATATAATTTTATATGAAATCTATGTGACTTGTTTCAGTCTGTGTTTCCGATTAGTTCTAAAGTACCCATTTTACTTTAGTACACTTTTTTTACCAACAATCGATTTACAAATAGGTTCAATATTTTTTCTATGTGAAAAGTCATTGGCAGACCGCTAGTGATAATTAAAGTGATTATCATACGCAAACTTATATGTAAATGGATATACCAGGTTACCTCTATAATTATAGATAAGGGTGCGATTATACTGTTATCATACGCCTACAGAGCACACAGGGTATATTTAAGACAACAGACATATTCTAGGTTATAATCGTACTGTACGCATCACATAACAGGCTGAGCTACTCATTATTATACTTACTTTAACCAAAGAGCCAAGTTTGTCTGAAATCTCGAAGAAATTGGAGCTATCCTACACTTTGTCATGAAACATTTTAATGGAAAAGCTACTTTTTTTTTTCGATTTAAAAGGATTTAATAGTAGTTTATGCAACTGTCATATAATGAATGAAATGAATGATGAATTTAATACCCGTGTTATATGCAGTTGCATACACTACTTTATCTTCACTAATAAAAATAAAAAAAAAACATATTGCGAAACATTAAATTCACGCGTACGTGTATTGTCACAGTGAACTTGGCGCCATTAAAATCTGACCAATGAGAGCGCAGCTGCGCGCGCAAGGCCAATCAGGAGCGAGCGCTCGATGTTATAATGAGATTTTACGATATCGATGTGGATATTATAACATCATGTGAAATTGCTTAAATTGAGTGTTTTGTTGTCTGCGCTATAACAGTAGTCATTATAAGTCAAGTATTGGAAACATAAGTAGAATGTTACAACATTAGTGTAGATAAAATATATTAACAAATCAAACATTAGGTGAGTTGTTGAGTGACATGTAAAACATTTATGTAATGAACATAGGTGTTTGCTCTGTGTCTGGGTGCTATTTAGGTTCTATTTATAAAAGTATATATTCAAATATGTATATGTATATGTAGTAGGTATGTCTGTCTCTGGCAGCCATATCACAAGCTTTGCTTAGTTTAAGATCAGACCGTGTGTAAGGTGTCCCTCTTATATTTATATTTATTTATTTATCTGACCATCGTGCTGGTGGTCTACCTCTGTGTCTTTGTCCTTCTCTTGGGTACCACTCGGTGACTGCCTTGATACACCTGAAGTCTTTCCGTCTAGCCAAGTGTAAAAGCAGTATTATTAATTCATTCATAAAAATAAATGTATCATACTTATAGCAATTTTATGCGAAATTTTAAAATATGCGAATTTTCCTCTCACTCCATAATTTCAGTAAATTTCCCGGACGTTTTATAACCAACCTAATACTAATAACGATGCAATACGCCAAAATTTACGATCAACACATATTTTATAGCTTGTTCTAACATTAAAACATAAATTGCAACCCAAAATGAATGTTCACGATTAAAACTTTTACGCGTGAAACTTGAACATCTGCTGTGTTAATGTTAACTTTGTTTTAACTAGTTAAGGAATATATTGGTATGGCAAAATTTCCGGGTCGTTTAAGGCAGAGGTTACATTCCATCAACGTTGTGGCTTGATTCGTACACTTTAGAGGAAGTTATGTTAAATGCAGGATGATAAATGAATGTTTTAATTCAAATCTGAGGTGAAAGAGCTATGGGTTATTTTTTACATCTAATAAATGTTTGGAAATATTCGGATTTACATATCAAAAAGTGAAAAGTAAAAACTTGAGGGTTGGGAATCAAGAACAAACATGTACTTTCTGGTAGGTAAGTGTTACACCCTAGACCAAGATAAGGCGTTATTGTATATTATAATTATGTATATTGCCATTTTCAGGGTTTTTAGTCAAAGTTTATAAACGGGATCCCATTACTAAGACTCCGTTGTCCGCCCATCCATCCGTCCGTCCGTCCGTCCGTCCATCCGTCCGTCCGTCCGCCCATCCGTTCGTCCGTTCATCCGACCATCAGTCCGCCTGTCTGTCTGTCACCAGGCTGTATCTCAATAACCGTACAACAACACACATAATTTTTTGCTCGATATTAATAACGGTAACAGGTAGACTTGTGAAATTGGGCTAAGCGGGCTCCTATACGGTACGGAACCCTTCTTGCGCGAGTCTGTCTTGCACTTGGCCTATTGTATTTTATACTTGATAGATTCGTGTTGACCACATTCTATGATATCGGTCTAGGATGTAGCCTATGTATTAATAAACGAATTTATCTGTTTAATCTAAGTGTCGAATAATTAAGTGCGTCGAAACTGTCATTGTACTCGATGATACCAATAAGTCGAAATAATATATTAATATATACTTTTATGTTAACTTAAAATCTAATTTACTTTGCTTTTAATATATATAATAATCGGTCAAGTACGAGTCGGACTCGCGCACGGACGGTTCCGTACTGTATGGGAGCCCCCCTTAAATATTTATTTTAAATTTAATTTTATTATTACTATTGTGGTGAATATAAAACTAAATATTCTGTGAAAATTTCAAGCATGTACCTGTTACCATTATTAATATAGAGCGAAAAACGTCTAAAAAAATCAGGTTTGTTGTATGGGAGCCCCCCTTAAATATTGATTTTATTTTGTTTTTAGTATTTGTTGTTAAAGCGGCAACAGAAATACATCATGTGTGAAAATTTCTGCTGCCTAGCTATCATAGTTCATGAGATACAGCCCGGTGACAGACGGACATCGAAGTCTTAGTAATAGGGTCCCGTTTTTCCCTTTGGGTACGGAGCCCTAAAAATGATATTTATTGCCACTTATTTGCATATATTTTGTAGAAACCTACATATAAGCAAAAAATACACTATACTCTATTTTGAATTCTTCACATATTTTCTAAAAACTCTGTAAATATTTTGGCCCAGTTTGGAGCGCTACTTTTCAACGAAGCATACCTACTTACTTTTAGTTATTTTATTCTACTTGTTCTAATAAAAACCATAACTTCTTTTGATATTCAGAGAAAACAAATACCTACGATGAGAGCAAGTTAAAAATTCATAGCATAGCGTCAAAAAATATTCCAGCATTTTTATCTTGAAAATGGAGATATTTCAGCCTGAACTTTTAGTAAGAAGGAAAGGAAACATTGTTTAGGTTTTCTCATTGACGTTGAAGTATGATAGATGAAACTTGAGGAACTAGATCTTATTTTATGATAAAAAAAACTTGAGAGTTTCAGGTTAAGTGTATAAATTGTCTGCCTCGGTGGCTCGGTGGTTAGTGACCCTGACTGCTGGGTCAAAGAGGCGTGGGTTCGATCCCCACCCAGGGCAAACATTTGTGTGATGAACATAGGTGTTTGCTCTGTGTCTGCGTGTTATTTAGGTGCTATCTATATAAGTATGTATTTAAAATATGTATAAGTAGTATATCAGTCTCTGGCAGCCATATCACAAGCTTTGCTTAGTTTGGGGTCAGAGACTGTGTGTAAGATGTCCCCTAATGTTTATTATTTATTTTATTTAAATCAATACGTGACCACCGGTGTAGTGACGTGATCAGTTTATGTACCATAAAAGCCTTTTTTAAGATTCCACTACAGAACGTATGCCTACCCACGATTGGGCCATATCAGTACGATGGCTCAGTGCGGGTTGGTGGATTCACATACGCCATCGAATTTCTTCTACTCACGTATGCAGGTTGCCTCACGACAAAGAATGTATAACAATACTACGTACTTACGATGTTTTTCCTTTACCGAAAAGCCTGTGACGTGAAATTACGT
Source organism: Hypomecis atomaria (assembly GCA_964007245.1). NCBI lineage: Eukaryota > Metazoa > Arthropoda > Insecta > Lepidoptera > Geometridae > Hypomecis > Hypomecis atomaria. The sequence goes on from OZ023284.1 coordinate 1,081,218, forward strand.
ACATCAATAACTCATTACTCTGTGGATCAGTGGTTAGTGACTCCTGAGCCAAAGAAGCGTGGGTTCGATTCCCACCCAAGGCAAGTGTTGCGACATGATCTGAAAATGAAACCTTCTGACTCCAGGAGTCAGAATCGTCGAAGCTGCGTGTTACTCCAGTAAAATAAACTAAAACCTTGGTGGTCTAGTGGTAGTTACACCCACCTTACAATCGCGAGGCCACGGGTTCAAATCCTCCATAAGAAGGGCAGTATCCTCGACCGAGTCTGCATGAAACGCAGGGCCCCTTCCCACAGGATTGATTTAACTACAAGCTTAAATGTACCTAAACCCTTACCATAACTACTGCATCAAAATGTATTTTTTAACGCAAACACTTATAACGTCCTTCTTTTACTGTCAGAGATTAAATAAGTACAGTAAACTTAATGTTACCTGGAGTGGTTGTCTAGAAGAAGTCGCTTAAAGCAATAAGTCCGCCTGTTAGACACCTATTAATTGTATTGTTTTGTCCCTGCAACTTGTGGTTTATGTAATGTGGTTATCTAATAATGTGGTATTGTTTGTTTGTTACCATTTTACGTAGTTTCTACAACAATATACTGGTCTCTAAGTTACTTACATTTAGAATAAGAACTTATCAAGAAAAACATTTATATTTACCCTGTATCACGTTATTTCTGTACTTCTGCTTATCCTTAATTTATTTTGGACTTAATTCGCACAAAAAGCAGTCGCCCTGGAAAAAGATTTTCCCGTTAAAAGCCTGCGATTATGTTTTCAACTTAAAAAGTCTCTGATGACATTAAACAAGATCCGGAAGGTAAAATTGTAAGCTCAAGAACTGTGTGTCTCTTACTTTTTCATTATAAATGTCTCGTGGGCGAGAGGAAGAAAGGTATTCTTGAATGTTAATTTTGGATTAGGTCATTGTTTCATTCGTGGTCATTCATGTTACGGCTGATCATCATCATTTTATCAGCTGTAGAACGTATTCTGCTGGAGGCCTCTCTTATAAATATTTCCAATAAAACCAGTTGGATTTGGCTTACATCTTGATGGTACCTGCGGTCTTAACTAGATCTTCTATCCACTTTGTAGGTGTAAGACATCTTGAGCTACGCTTGCAGGTACATGGTCTCAACTAGAGAAAGTTCAATCTCATCGGTGAACAGTCCTTCGTGCTCTGTGTCCAGCCTGCTGCCATTTCAATCAATTTCTGAATAAATTTCCAATCCGCTGGGCTCTATATTATACCCATTATTAGGTATAATAAATGTATACGAGATAAGGTTTTGTGTCCTCACTTATTCTGTACATCCATTCTAACAACTATTGTTCTGCGACTTTTGTCAAAACTAAAAAAAAAAATCGGCCAAGTACGAGTCGGACTCGCACACGGAGGGTTCCGTACTGTATGGGAGCCCCCCTTAAATATTTATTTTATTTTAATTTTATTATGTATTATTAAAGGGAACATAAAACTAAATATTCTGTGAAAATTTCAAGCAACTACCTGGTACCATTATTAATATAGAGCGAAAAACGTCTAAAAATTCAGGTTTGTTGTATTGGAGCCCTCCTTAAATATTTATTTTATTTTAGTATTTGTTGTTATAGCGGCAACAGAAATACATCACCTGTGAAAATTTCAACTGCCTAGCTATCACGGTTCATGAGATACAGCCCGGTGACAGACGGACAGACAGACAGACAGACAGACGGACATCGAAGTCTTAGTAATAGGGTCCCGTTTTTCCTTTTGGGTACGGAACCCTAAAAACAGCTGTTCCATACATTTTGTCAAGGGCGAACGATATTTTTTTGTTTTTTGAGTTCTGATAAAAGTCGTTGAACAAAAGTTGTAAGTTTTGATGTACAGAATAAGCCCCTAAAAGGATGATAATTTATTACCACTAACCCTGTATATAAGGTAAGGATACAGCCCAGCGAATCAGCAAGTCACGCACTTTCAGGTACCCTTAACACACCCCCTGTATTCCCGAAAACACGGAATAAATCGAAACCAAAACTGCTACTTGTAACGTAGAAAATGAATTGGAAATATCCACCAATATTCCCGCGCGGATATTCACAAACACTTTTGCTCAGACAGGTGTTGCTTTGATCAATGGCTGTGAAATTCGAGAATAACATTATGAGTCATCCATTCCGCGTTCAATGCCACCACAAAACATTATTTTCGTTTACATCAATGATTTAGGAACGCCATTCTAGTTGTAAAAGTTATATTCTGAGTTTATAACCGACTTCCTAAAAGGAGGAGGTCTATGTTCGTGTGTTTGTATTTTTTTTTTTGTGTATTTTCATCGATAATTTCGCCAATTGAGAAACGAATCGAAAAATTTTTTTTTAGTTGGAAAGTGTATACTCCCGAGGTGGTCCCATTTAAATTTTACAGCAATCGGCTGAGCAGTTTTTGAACAAACCGACAATAATAGACGCAATTCGAGCGAAATAAGTATCCGAATTTTGCACACGATGAACATCGATAATTTCGCCAATTGTGAACCGAATCGAATTTTTTGTTTTAGTTCGAAAGGGTCCCAAAATGGTTCCATTTAAACTTTACAGAAATCGACTAAGCCGTTTTTGATAAATCAATAATAATGTTAACAATTCGAGCAAAATATTCGAATTTTGTACACGATGGAAGGTGGTTTTGCCATTTTTTGCGAAAAATAATTATAATGAATATGTTAGATTTGTGAAACTGATTCATGAGTGACGTAGATCGTCTCTCTTGGCACAGTGGGTAATAACTCTGCTTTCGATTTGGGGGTCCCGGGTTCGATTAATGACTGTGAAGATGTCTGAGTAAAGAATTTACATGTTTTAGGTGTCAATTGTACTAGTCCATGTCTGTGTTAATCTATGAAAGAAGATGAAGATGAGAATTGTGTTTAATTCGTGGCAAACGACACAAAAAATTTTGTAAAGTGGTTTATAATTAGTGAAGGTAGATAATAAGCCCGATTACAGAGGCGCCAGCGTAAATTTAATAGCAACGTAAGAAGCGTTCTCTCTATCGAATGCCTAAAGTGAAAATGAAACATAACTATGCTATTTAGCTCATATAATTACGATGGCACCTCTGTAATTAGGCATGATGTCGTCAATTTTAAAAGCGTCATCGTAATTTTAATAGCAATTTACAATAACCCTGTTTCTTTTTTACTATGTGCATTTGAAAGAGAGAACAGTATTTTACGATGCTATTCAAATTTACGACGGCATCTTTAAAATCGACCACAATTTCTACCTATTTATTTCGGACCAAAAACAAATCAAAGCAACAGCTGTCTGTTATTTATGGTCTAAATCCTGGAACAATATATATTTATATATATTTATCACCTGGCCGGGAATCAAACTCTGATACAAGAATCTGTTATCGAAAGAAGAAGTACCAATTGCACCAGGACAGTCGCCAGAGAAACAAAATACACAAAAAAATAGGCAGAAAGCAATGATAAGGAAAACATATAAAATATGGTCTCAAGCAATAGGTATACCTTAACATTTAAAAGTGAGCCCAATAATAAATCATTCCATTTGCACAAAATTATCGGCCAAGTACGAGTCGGACTCGCGCACGGAGGGTTCCGTACTGTATGGGAGCCCTTAATATTTATTTAATAAATATTTATTTTAATATTTGGTATTAAAGTGAATATAAAACTAAATATTCTGTGAAAGTTTCAAGCATCTACCTGTTATCATTATTAATATAGAGCGAAAAACGTCTGAAAAATCAGGTTTGTTGTATGGGAGCCCCCCTTGAATATTTATTTTATTTTCTTTACAATATTTTTTGTTATAGCGGCAAGAGAAATACATCGCCTGTGAAAATTTCAGTTGCCTAGCTATCATGGTTCATGAGATACAGCCCGGTGACAGACAGACGGACAGACGGACATCGAAGTCTTAGTAATAGGGTCGCGTTTTTCCCTTTGGGTACGGAACCCTAAAAAGGAAACATTCTATACATTTATTTTTTTTTGCAAAAACTGGCATGACCGACTTCAACCTTGTACATAATTCGAATAGTTCGTACAGATCGATGTAGTAATTTTTCACATTAGTGTTTTTTTGTCAAAGATGACTCAGCCGATTTCAATAAAATTTAAACGAAACCATTTCTGATGTACGAGTATAATCTACCAAACAAAAAAGAATTATTGTAATCGAACAACTCTGTAAAAATGTATGCGTTAAACATTAAAAAAACGTTTCGTCAGTTAAAAATCAGCTAACCATAATGAGTGGCTAATTTTTCTGGCCGTTTGTTTGAAGCACGCTATGAATTTTTAATGTTCGACATTAATGAAGAAAAATAAATAAAGGAACTACTAACCAATTAGTAGCTTCAACAAATTACAGCAAACGTGTTAATATCTCTTCATACGGTTCAATAGCTGCTCTATTCAAGCGTAAGGTCAAGACTCCAGCAGAACGGAGCAGAGATGTTCCAAGCTGGGCCTATAAATGGGTGGCGCTTTGATCGCGTTTGTATAGGAAGAAAGGGATGAGTGAAACCATATTGTGCAATTTCTGGGCGCACTCTTCGAAATTTATCCGATAGAAGACTGAACTTGCGTCGACGCTTTAGACTTTGCAGCTGCGATTTGGTCAAGGTTTCGTTGTCTATCAGCCTCTTGGCTCGCCTCCGATCGACTCTAATGCCTCCAGTTGATATTTGACGGAGCATTTCAATGGTAAGAGCAGTATTCCATGCAATACCTGAATTGTGCTTTATAATGACTGTTTAAGCAGCTACTCAAGTGTGAAGTAGCGTCTCACCTTAGAGAGAAACCAAGTTTTTGGAGGCTAATTGAGCTTTTGGCTCTATGTAAGAGCCAAAGATAAGAGTCTATGAGATTGTATCTTTTAGAAGTTCCATGCTGTCTGTTACCGAAACGGAGAAACCACGGAAAACAGGAGACAAATGATCTTCCATCGATCATCGCACATCTCCGCTTTGATTCGTTTTGGTGGAGTCTGAACCTAAGATAATGAAATTTCTATTGGTTCAAGTTAATGGGCAGGAGGTGAATTGAGACGCGCTGTAGGTAGTATGTTTGTGGATGCTTATGTGGATACATGTAGTTGTGGGTTCCGTATCTTCAACTTTATAGGATTGTTGTTACTTGTAGATTGTTACATTTGAAGATCATTAGAATGGAACACGCGATAAAATAAATAATATCGAAGCAGTTAACTTGGAACTTTATGCAAGTCTGCAATAAATTCAATCAAGTACTGTAAATTTGTGTCTATACCCACAGTTTTATTGGTAATATCATTTTACATGTTCTATTAGAAGGTAATAAATCATATAACGGGAAAATAGTTTAATTTTAAATAGTGCCACTTAGTATAATTTCGAAGGACTAGGAATAGAAGTGGCAACATTCCTGGGGTAACGCTTGTGACAAACGCTGCTGATTGATTCTAAGGAGGTATTAAGTGACACTGACATCGCATGATCGGCCGATGGGCGGGAAAATGCGAGATGACATGTCAGACAGGTGTCAGTGAGTTGTAAACAGAGCTTGTTCGGTTCGGAAGAGGTTGTGAAAAACTAAGATTAGAACGGTTCAAGTCTGGTGATTCTTGATAGAATGGTGGCAGCGTGCGTTACGCTGCGGAACGCCATGTCCTTCGCTTAAAGTTCTCTATAATTGTAATCATACGTAATCTTCTGTGCAATAAACTGATTGTTCGTGACGTCGCCTTTATCTCCTCGCCCGCTAAACCCACGCCACGCCACACTGAAGCATTGTTGGGTCAGTGGTATAAAACATTACCACATTGAAGCAGAATCATAACTGATGCGGTGCCTTTTTATGGATCCGACACATATTTATAATTATAAATAATTTTTTTTCATCTATTTCAAAATAATTTTAACTTTATCTACAGACTACGTTCTAAAGATTTCTTCTTTTTGTGATAAACGTTTCAAAAATATGCCGAATTCCGGCCCAAAAAATCGGCTATTTCGTATATTTGTCGATTCCGAGTTGTATTTTTGTATGGAATAGCTTTTTTTACTCGAATTTTGAGTTGGCCCCATAGTGCAATTTGTTCGTAACGATGGTCTTAATCACCCACTTCCAGATTAGTACAGGGTGAGCAGATAACCCTGTATTTACGCCGATGGTGAAACGATTTAAAAAAATCTTATTGAATTCTAAATTGTTTAAGTCTCCCAATGGAATAGTCCTATGTAAATTTTATTGGAATCAGCTAAGCCGTTTTGGATATAATTTGAAAATTACTACATCGATGATATTATTACATTATATAAGTCTATGATATTAACATTGTACCTACATTGATATTTTAAATTGTTCTGACATTATTTAATTCTGTATTTAATTGCCTCTCTACAGCATTTAATCTATTTGTTGATAGTTATTTATTTTAATCATTTTTTAAATTTAATTTTGCGATTATGTATTGTGAAATGACGAGATCTATTTTACGGTACAGCTACATATTATTATACAAACTGTTGTATATTTAATTATTGTATTAAGCTCAACATATCCATACGTGATTCTAATTCTAATTCATCGATTATCGATTGATTCGATACTCAAGTACCTAGTAGTATACTTATAACGTTAAACCAAATATAATGTCTTCAACTGTATACACGTGCTATAACCCAAAGGAGCGAGCTTATAGAATAACATAGATAGAGAATCGATGGCGTTAAGCCAAATATTATGTCCTCAACTGTATACACGTGCTATAACCCAGTGGAGCGAGCTTATAGAGTAACATAGATAGAGAATCGATAGCGTTAAGCCAAATATTATGTCCTCAACTGTATACACGTGCTATAACCCAGTGGAGCGAGCTTATAGAATAACATAGATAGAGAATCGATGGCTTTAAGCCAAATATTATGTCCTCAACTGTATACACGTGCTATAACCCAGTGGAGCGAGCTTATAGAATAACATAGATAGAGAATCGATGGCGTTAAGCCAAATATTATGTCCTCAACTGTATACACGTGCTATAACCCAGTGGAGCGAACTTATAGAATAACATAGATAGAGAATCGATAGCGTTAAGCCAAATATTATGTCCTCAACTGTATACACGTGCTATAACCCAGTGGAGCGAACTTATAGAATAACATAGATAGAGAATCGATAGCGTTAAGCCAAATATTATGTCCTCAACTGTATACACGTGCTATAACCCAGTGGAGCAAACTTATAGAATAACATAGATAGAGAATCGATAGCGTTAAGCTAAATATTATGTCCTCAACTGTATACACGTGCTATAACCCAGTGGAGCGAGCTTATAGAATAACATAGATAGAGAATCGATGGCGTTAAGCCAAATATTATGTCCTCAACTGTATACACGTGCTATAACCCAGTGGAGCGAACTTATAGAATAACATAGATAGAGAATCGATGGCGTTAAGCCAAATATTATGTCCTCAACTGTATACACGTGCTATAACCCAGTGGAGCGAACTTATAGAATAACATAGATAGAGAATCGATAGCGTTAAGCCAAATATTATGTCCTCAACTGTATACACGTGCTATAACCCAGTGGAGCAAACTTATAGAATAACATAGATAGAGAATCGATAGCGTTAAGCTAAATATTATGTCCTCAACTGTATACACGTGCTATAACCCAGTGGAGCGAGCTTATAGAATACCATAGATAGAGAATCGATAGCGTTAAGCCAAATATTATGTCCTCAACTGTATACACGTGCTATAACCCAGTGGAGCAAACTTATAGAACAACATAGATAGAGAATCGATAGCGTTAAGCTAAATATTATGTCCTCAACTGTATACACGTGCTATAACTCAGTGGAGCGAACTTATAGAATAACATAGATAGAGAATCGATAGCGTTAAGCTAAGTATTATGTCCTCAACTGTATACACGTGCTATAACCCAGTGGAGCGAACTTATAGAATAACATAGATAGAGAATCGATAGCGTTAAGCCAAATATTATGTCCTCAACTGTATACACGTGCTATAACCCAGTGGAGCGAACTTATAGAATAACATAGATAGAACATCGATAGCGTTAAGCCAAATATTTTGTCCTCAACTGTACACGTGCTATAACCCAGTGGAGCGAGCTTATAGAATAACATAAAGAATCGATGGCGGCAGTGAGGTGCTAATTACATTTCTGCGCAACTATTGCCTTTGAGCGGTATTGTTTCGTTGGTATTTTAGAGGATGAACTCATTTCTGCTACAGAAAATATACAATTATTTACTAGTGAGAAACACATACTGTACTGTACTGGTATCAACCTTTTAATAGCCCACTGCAGGACGTAGGCCTGCCCATTAATGGTGATTGGGACATATCCACCGCGCTGGCCCAGTGCGGGTAGGTGAATTCACATACACCATCGAATTTCTTCTACGGACGTATGCAGGTTGCCTCACGATGTTTTTTATCACCGACAAGCCAGTTGTCTGAAATTCCGTACAAAAATTCCAAAGAACTCATTGGTACGGGACCGGGATTTGAACCCACGAACTCACGATTGACAAACACATAACTAACGAACAATACAAGTGAAATTAACTGTAACTGTAACAGCCTTTTTAATAGTCCACTGCAGGACGTAAGCCTACTCACGAAGGGTGATTGAGCCATATCCACCACGCTGGCCCAGTGCGGGTTGGTGGATTAACACACGCCATCGAATTTATTCTCCGGACGTATGCAGGTTGCCTCACGATGTTTTCCTTCACCGAAAAGCCAGTGGTTTTAGATTCCGTACATAAATTCCAAGGAATTCATTGGTACGGGACTGGGATTTCAACCCACGACCCCACGATTGTGAGGTGGGTGTCGTTACCACTAGACCACCACGGCTTCCTACTAACTAACAATTAACTACTACAGTCTTATTATTCAGATATTTGTTTTATTTTATGGCAAACCACCTCAGCGCTCATTTTCTACATACTGCTAATAATGATATTTTTTGACAATAGTATCCAACGACATTAAATAAAACCGATTAGAATACGCAATAAACACACAGCCGAATCTATTGTTATAAATCGGTTGATAATTTTTAAAAAATAAAGAAGAAATAACCCTGAAATCTCGTGTAGTCTCTTTCGTGCTCTGCTCGTAATTTTCGTACGGCTCAAAGCAGCTCAAGCGTTTCATTGGTTCATGTATTTTAAAATTTCAGCTCATGCGTGCGCCTTCACACCCAACGTGGCCCATTTTATTAGGAACCCTCGTCACGGGTCCGGAAGCAGCCCATAGCCGTTTGTCAAACAAAGGTGCCTTAGAAACGGCGGAAGATTGGAATTTTGAATATTTCACAGTACCCAGGAATAGTGGCACGTTCTATTTACGATTGTTTGTTGTTTGAAACTGCTAGTTTTGAACAGGATTATGCAGTGATCAATGGTGAAACGTGATCTTTCCCTTATTCAAAAGGACCACAATAAAGGTCCGCAGTAGCCCAACGTTCTATGGAGACTGCTATGTTCGCAGTCTCTCTGTCAAAGTCAAATTGTTTATTGCAGTTTGTATGTAGGTACATTGGGAGTTTATAAAAATACCATGCTATACAAATATGCCTTTTCAAAGCAAGTCAAATCAAATTAGTATTACGAAATCAAATTACATGTTGTTACAGAAATGAATATTACATAATTATGTCAGTCTAGACATCGTAATCTACTAAGTAATCTAGGACCTAGAATAGTCAATATTAGTATTCCAAAATAAAATATACTAGCCTTTGCCCGCGGCTTCGCCTGCGCTTACTTTATAGCCTATGACACTTGCAAATATTGTGGCTTTCTATTGGTAAAATAATTTTCAAAATCGGTTCAGTATATCCAGAGATTACCCCCTACAACCTTACAAACTTTCCCTCTTTATTATAATAGCATAGATTAAGGAGGGCTCCCTAAAGGGGTGAAACCCTTCGTGCGTAAGTCTTACTCGCACTTGGCGGGTATTTTTTTTTTTTGCCTGGATTTCCTGTTTTCTGTGAGATTGTATTTCTGTGTGATCTAAAACTTTTCAAAATTAAAGATATCTTCTAAGCCTGCGTGCTTCATCTTCAACCACGGCGTCACTTACCATCAGGCAAGTTGATGGTCAAGTGCAGACTTATTCGCGAATAAAAAAATATTGCAAGGCGAGCGGTACTATACTATACTATACGGTACTATATAGGTAGACATGAAATTTTACTCATCGCAGTTGCCTCCATGAGAGTCATTATTTTTTGATTTGTCATATATTTATTATTATACATATTAATTTGTGTTTTTTTTTATGAAATCTCAAGTATTATATTGTATTTGTTTGTATTATTATTAATGTATTAGAATGTATGTATATTTATGTATGCATTTATCTTGCCGATCATATTATTATTTTGTAAAAAGATCTGGCCAGGCGTTTCGTTGAGGTGTTATTTAAGTAGATTTATAATTTTGACGTGACAACGTCTTATAAATTGGTTTGCCGGGTGACACTTCAAGAAACTGCGTTACGCTCCGCTCACACTTTTCTCGAACTACCCCCTACTTAAGATTTAATCAGTTATTGTCAATAATAATTACTAACACCTAATAATTACAAACAACGAGACGAATGAGACGAACGTGCCTCTCACTCGCTCTCATTCGTCTCATTCGTCTCAAAGTCGTTGTCACGTAAAACTTTCGCCCGTATACCGACTTTACAGGCAACAGTTTTTTTTTTTTTTTTGACGAGGTAGCCAGTCTTTAGAGCGTCTAGTCGTCCAGGGCAAAGTGAAAGGCACAAGACCGCGCGGAAGGTCACCCATGCGATGGACCGACCAAATCAAATCTGCTGTGGGCGGGCCGGTGCATGAGTGTACCCGATTGACCTCTAATAGAGAGAGATGGCGAGACATCGTGAGGTGTATTACATCTGCCTCTACCACAACAAATACTACGTGATGACCACGACCGCTCTGTCAAGAGCGTAACGACTAAGAAGAAGAAGATAAAATTTATCTTGTACTCGTAAATCTATCCACGACCGCTCTGTCAAGAACGTAACGACTAAGAAGAAGAAGATAAAATTTATCTTGTACTCGTAAATCTATCCACGACCGCTCTGTCAAGAACGTAACGACTAAGAAGAAGAAGATAAAATTTATCTTGTACTCGTAAATCTATCCACGACCGCTCTGTCAAGAACGTAACGACTAAGAAGAAGATGATAAAATTTATCTTGTACTCGTAAATCTATCCACGACCGCTCTGTCAAGAACGTAACGACTAAGAAGAAGATGATAAAATTTATCTTGTACTCGTAAATCTATCCACGACCGCTCTGTCAAGAACGTAACGACTAAGAAGAAGATGATAAAATTTATCTGGTACTGGTAAATCTATCCACGACCGCTCTGTCAAGAACGTAACGACTAAGAAGAAGAAGATAAAAATTATCTTGTACTCGTAAATCTATTTATTTATTCTTTGCATCTAATTTTTCTATTACTATACACCCTGTCCTTTATCTTCCTTTAATTCTCTCATCCTCTCCCAAACAGGTTGCCTGGAAGAAATCGCTCTAAGCAATGTTATGAGGCCGCCGGTTATCGCACTAGTTTAATAATATTGTACTGTTCCTTTTTAACCGACTTCCAAAAAGGAGGAGGTTCTATGTTCGTCGTATTTTGTTTATATTCATCGATATTTTCGCCAATTATGAACTGAATCTAAAAAAATCGTTTTAGTTCGAAAGGGTTCACTCCCGAGGCGGTCCGAAAAATAATGGTGGGACGGTAAATTCTATCTAAATCGGCTGAGCTGTTTTTGAAAAATCGACAATGATGTTAAAATCGTAGACATGAATTCGAGCGTACTATTCGAATTTTGTACACGATGGAAGTCGGTTTTGGCATGTTTTGCAAAAAATAATTATTTATAATATTGTTGATTGTGTGAACAATTTGCGTTTATCTATCTATCTATCTAGTCAACAACGACAAGCTATAGTCATAGTCATTTATTTACTGCGTATATGGGTTAGTTTACAGATGGTACAAAATAACAAAATATAGATCGCCAAATCCTGTCTTTCGACATGCAATAAGCCAAATAAAGGTACAAAAACAAATATAAATAACTAAGATACATGTGACAAACACAATTTCACTAACAGAACAATAACATTCTAAACACTACACAATCAATAAACTAGGTAACTAACTAAATCATTAAAAAAATCCAAGCAATGGTAGCATCCGAGTGCAATGCCCAGATTAGTTCTTTCACACACAGGCCACGCTCTACAGGATTAGCCTTAGAGCCTGCCTTCTCCGTCTGAAGCTTCGGGAGGATTAGGTACCCACAGATCTCTGAACTAAGCTGCCGTGAACTTTTCCAAAAAAGATACCTACTCGTAGGTTTAACTATTTAGTTCAGTATAATTATGATGATGTAGTGGCGAGCCTTCGCGGTCGTTAGCGCTACCGACCTCCGCGGGCCGCGCGCGCTTTTCAAATTGAGAATGCGATTTTCTTTTGTTTTCACAATCAGATGAAAATTTTGTACCATAAGAAATACGTGATACTGATGCAGGATTTTTTTTCTATCAACGTAGTCCGAAACGACCTCTTCCTTCACCGTTCTCGGCGTTTCGCCCCGCGGGGCGAACAGCTTGCGGGGCAAAACGCCGCAATACCCGGTGAATTTACCATTTTTTTTACTTAAATATTATTTGGTGAATTTTAATACATATTTGTGAATAGCCTCTTGGTGTTTATTAATTTCAACTCCTACCTCTACTAAAAGTGAACCTGAGATAATTTAACTTCATTGCAATTACTAAAAGAACAAATTACTGCAGTTATAATGTCTTTGTGTTCGTCTGACTAGCATAGTGATAAGTCTATCGTATTATCATACGAGTAAGTCATAACCATGCCAAAAAAGGCAACGAACAGCGGACCTTACGATATAATCTAGAAGACACCTATAGACACAGAATGCTATAGCTGGTAATGATGAGTAATTTATTTAAACCTAATAGCTATTTCCCGCTGCCCTGTCCCAGTCAGTAATATGATATATCCGTGATTAGCAAGCTTCGACTGACCCATATTCAATATCATCGATGTGGTCACCGCCAATTCTATAACAGCAGTATGAGCTTTTGCACACCCGTTACTGGCAAACTGTCAGCACGGGAAGCATGGCAAATGGACTAATAGTCTTTCCACCATTATATCCCCTCGAAGAGGAAATAAAGTATAGATTGACAATGACATCTGACATTAAGAGTGGATAAAATGGTTTTCTCCCCTTGCCGTGCTACCCGGGCAGGACGTTGTTATAATTAAACTTTCGCGATTTGAACACATTATCTCTATTATTATTATCCACGTCCAATGCAACTTGGTCAAAACGTCGGGAGGAGAAAAAGAGGTACTTAATTAGCTCATATCTCAACTTTTATTGCGCGAAAAGTCCCGTATAATCGTAGTAGGATAATGTGAGGACGTTGTAGTTTCAAGACTTTCTTTACACCACCCGACTTTTCCAGTTTCGGATTTTTTACGCAAAGTAGCCCATATTCCTAACGTGTATCCCTCATTTTCGTCTCTTCACGCTGATAATTTGAAAATTGGTAGAAAATTAGGACAATTCATCCAAATCACTTGAAATCGTGTAACAATCTCAGAAATCATTGAAATATTGCTTCATTTCGGTATATCGGTAAGAGAGGCGCCAAATCGGTATAAATACCGGAAAATCGGTAGGTCGACACTCTCCATTGTATTATTACGTTTTATACAAGTTTATCATAACATCTTATACAACCAGCGGCAAGAATAGCGTAAGACGTCTACTACGATATGCATAGAATAAGAACTAAAGTAATAGAAACCGTACTAAATTAGCAAAAGAAATACATCACTTTGTCCCATTTTAAATATAAAATTTAAAAGGTGTAAGAAGAATATACGCACACACCCGAACTTACGTAACTTCGAAGGGTTTCACAAACTAGCATATCTCGGGTGTCCAAATTTGTCTTAATGGAACTAGAGGGTTCAAATTTCCGAAAAAGACAAAAGATACGAGTGGAACCAAATTTTAACTATTTTGACATTCCAACTGGTGATTTTGACGTATGCGACAGATATAGTTTTCTTTTTTGTTCCACTCACTCTATCGTATGCTGTATAACCAGATATTAATAAGACAGCTGTAACGTATATTATCTACACTAATGTTGTAACATTCTACTTATGTTTCCAATACTTGACTTATAATGACTACTGTTATAGCGCAGACAACAAAACACTCAATTTAAGCAATTTCACATGATGTTAAAATATCCACATCGATATCGTAAAATCTCATTATAACATCGCGCGCTCACTCCTGATTGGCCCTGCGCGCACAGCTGCGCTCTCATTGGTTAGATTTTAATGGCGCCAAGTTCACTGTGACAATACACGTACGCGTGAATTTAATGTTTCGCAATATGTTTTTTTTTATTTTATTAGTGAAGATAAAGTAGTGTATGCAACTGCATATAACACGGGTATTAAAACACTCGTTACTATTATGAAACTCGCTGCGCTCGTTTCATAAACTCACACTCGTGTTTTAATACCCTTCATTATATGACAGTTGCATAAACTACTATTTTATTTGAGTAAAATTTAACAATACTTCTATTACTTGTCATTCTTTTGAGACGGTATGCTTGTCGCCACGTGGCACATACTGTTATTACATCCTTTATCGTACTAATGGGTAACTAAGAGCTGTCACACCTCACCACTGACCAGAGCGCCTAATTTCAAACCGTGACTTTACTATTTTCACAAAGAAGTTTTGCTAGCCATTTTAATTAAAACACATTATTTATTAGCAAGTTAAACTATTTCCCTGGAGTTTTAGCTAAAATTTCAAATGTGGCCTCAACAAATACCCCGAAATACAATTTTGAACTTTCATAGTATAGTGACGAAAGTTTAAAATTAGTTTTCACATCATCCAAAATATGTGTTAAACTATTTTCACGTGAAATTATATTATGTCGACTTCGCATTTTTTCTGTAACATTTTATGTTAGCTGAATGTACCAGCTACTAGTTTTAGCCCGCGGCTTCACCCGCGTGATATATCGTTTTTTTTGTGCTAACCCATAGGAAGCTTATTTTATCAGAATAAAACATAGCTTAATTTGTTACATGCAGTCTTTCAAACTATCTCATGTCAAAAATCAAGTCAATCCGTTGCTCTGTTGCTGCGTGAAAATCAACAAACAGATAAACCAACGAAAACACTTTGGGCTAAAGGCCTAATAATTTCAAAAAGGCCAGTTAGAAGCTACTTGCATTTATCCATTTTCTTCAAGCGGTCTTTTTAGGGTTCCGTACCCAAGGGGTAAAAACGGGACCCTATTACTAAGACTTCGATGTCCGTCTGTCTGTCTGTCACCGGGCTGTATTTCATGAACCATGATAGCTGGGCAGCTGAAAATTTCACAGATGATGTATATCTGTTGCCGCTATAACAAAAAATACTAAAAACAGAATTAAATAAATATTTCATAGGAGGGAGCCATACAACAAACGTGTTTTTAGGAGTTTTTTTGTTCGCTATTAATAACGGCAAGAGGAATGGGGCTCCCATACGGTACGGAACCCTTCGTGCGCGAGTCCGACTCGCACTTGGCCGATTTTTTATATTCTATGAGTTTATATATGAGTGGCCTTTTACATTACATTACGCTTGCAATAATAAGTCAAGTGTAATAACAGCTAAGTGCTGTATAATAAAACTTTTATGCTGGGGTCAGAGCCAAGTTAGCGATTTAATATAGTGTGCATAAAAATAACATTTGCAATAACTTTTAAAGTGCTATACATTAAAAAAATATTGCATTATTATGCACTTTATATGGTAGTCACAAGAACTAAGGCTGTTCTGAATGGCTCGTCGGAAAATATACTCAGTTATCGTAGGTGTTTTACTGTAATGTTATGCTGTGCAAGCTTCGAGCAAATATCTACAGAGCCACAATCCCTAAGTGTAAGTAGTAGAAAAATGTCCAAGCGGCGTCATATATGCCTACTTAGATATTTACATTAAATAATTCACAATGACCAGTTTTCTCGAATATCGACGTTATGTCACCAAATTAGTGCTTGTAACCGAGCACTTTGGCATCGCGCGGCGTTGTAGTCGGCTTGCAATCGCCTTACGACTAACTAAAAAAGCCTGCCCACTACGTAGCTTGGGCAGGGTTTTGGCTCGGACTCTTTTTAGGGTTCCGTACCCAAAGGGAAAAACGGAACCCTATTACTAAGACTTCGATGTCCCTCTGTCTGTCTGTCACCGGGCTGTATCTCATGAACCATGATAGCTAGGCAGCTGAAATTTTCACAGATGATGTATTTCTGTTGCCGCTATAGCAACAAATACTAAAAAAAAATATATATTTAAGGGGGTATTCCCATACAACAAACCTGAATTTTAGACGTTTTTCACTCTATATTAATAATGGTAACAGGTAGATGCTTGAAATTTTCACAGAATATTTCGTTTTATATTTACTTCAATAATAAATAATAAAATTAAAATAATATAAATATTTAAGGGGGGCTCCCATACAGTACGGAACCCTCCGTGCGCGAGTGGCTCTATAGATATTTGCTCGAAGTGTACAAGCATCATTGTGCTATGTACTAAAAGCCACTGTTTTTAGGGAATTTTCTTAGCAATAGAGATTTTTATACTTTAATTCATTGTAATCAGTGATCACTGCGTTGCTGTGCCGATGGATTGAAATCATAATGACATGAAAATATTATACGCAATTGAGGCCAAGTCTTATCGCTCGACATCGAGCAAAAATCATGTTTGTGTCATTACCTTTCTCCTAAATTTAAGTGTATACTCTTAGTGTCATAATGAATTTGTAAATAAATATTTTTGTAAATAAACTATTATTATTATTAAACTATTATTATTACTCCAACGTAAACAATTATCAGTTATCTCTGTAAATAATTTGGTACTGTATCATTTATTTCTTTCTGTTATTACTTTATGTGCTTTATATATTTTATGTATGTTTATCTATGTGTTGTCTATTTATGTAGTAGTATTATTATGTTAGGTATTGTATGTAGTATTAGTATTTAGGTTTATAGTATAATTTTTAGTATTTATTGTACTCCCCGTCAAATATTTTTAGGACATTCCTTTCCGTACATGGGTTGCCTGGAAGAGATCACTTCCAGCGATAAGGCCGCCTAGTGTTGCACTACCTTAAGAATTTCACTTAAGTATTTTTTTGTAAGTTTCATTTTGTGTGTACAATAAAGAGTTATTTGTTGTTTGTTGTAAACGAAAATATTCCTCGGAACCCTCCATTTTTTTGTACGTCTTTCGTACTACCTGGACAAGTCCGCCTAGTGGCTGAACAAGTCCGAGGGTGCAACACATAGACTAAGTTTCAGTTTGCGATACCTATTTCATAATCACATATCGTTTAAATAAAAAAATAAAAACCATTTATTATAAGCACAGTGACGCAGAATTAAAGAAGATCTAAAGTTCGAAAAGTAAAATATAAAATAAAATGATAGGACAGCTAATGTATTAGTGGTGTAACGTCCTGTTTTACACTTTAGGTAAGTATACCTACATCGCTTAAATTATACTACAAAAATCTTGTCACAGCGATGCAAAAACCAGTGCCAAACGATACTAGCAATATCTAGTTTGTGACAATGTAACAAAATGAATTAACGGCCTCCGGCCATAGGCTTTACTCGTGTTTCAATCATTTGAAAACAATGCATGAGTATGTATACCTACATCAGAATTAGATCAACATCAAGTTTAGAACTTCACTGATATGTATAAAATACAATGACATGTACACAAACACACGTCATGTCAAATTCATGAAATCCCTAATTTTTCGCCGGAAATTATAAAACAAACAAAGTTGTCTTCCTTGTCCTCAAATGGAAAATAAGAGTTGTCAAGTGCGTGTCGAGATACCTACTACCGTATGATATCTATGACTTGTATGATACTAATCGTGCTTCCGTAAAGGTACCATGTAATTATGATGATGATAAAACCAATTTTTATGATTTGAGTAGACTGTTGACTACTAGAAAAACGTACCTAGTTGGGTATGAAATATGTTTCTAAGGTCCATGAACTCTGGGCAGTGTACAAGTTTAAAAAAAAACCTATAATAACGCAAAAAAATATATTTTACAGAGCTCTAAACATTTTGGGCTAAGCGACCAATCTTTTAGAAATTACACATGTGTGTGACAAAAAACGTTGTTTGAAATCTTACATTCATTTCAAAAGCCCTATTCAACGTTACCCGAAACTGCGTAGTTGAAAAAAATGTCACCCCCACTTTACATGCATGGAAGCTACTACCATAAACGAAGGTACTTTGTTTATACTACTACTTAATACCTACATTGTTTTGAAAGTTTTATGCTTTAAAAATTGAGATCAATACGAAGGGTTCCGCGTTTTACTACGGAACCCTACAAACAAAATATTTTTAAACACGCACGTGTAATCCCTTTACCGGAACAATCCCGTTATATTGACGTCTCAACCAAAACCAGGGGAATTTTGTTTTTATATCCTTGTTAACGGAAATGTATGAAATCTAGGAATTGTATATAAATCCTAGGAAATTTATACAATTCCGAAGCTATTTAGGAAAAGTATGAATATTGTTTCAAAGCTAGTTGTAGTTATAAGCAATGTTGTTCAAATGTCATTTAAAAAAAAAATGCAAATCTTAAAAAGCACAGACCCTGGAGTCTGTGGAGTGTAACATCCAAATAAAAAAAAATTGTTTCAAAAACTATTTAATACATAGATATACTGGGAAATGTGTACATTTCCTAGGAATTGTATGTAATTCCAATATTGTATTAGGAAATGTATAAAAATGCTTTCGGTAATAAAATACGTTGTTAAAATGAGAATAAGAATTTATATTAAAGCACTCGTTGAGACAATCAGGTAACAATCATACCCTAAATTATAATTTCTTCATATTATCTTACTAATTACAGCTTCAAGAATCAATTATCTATTAACTTTTAAAGTGTATTTATCACAAAATAAACTTATTTTATTCTTATTAAGAAAAACTTTTATTTGGTATAAGTCTGTTATTTAAGTAATTATAAGTGTCACTATATTAAAGTAAGTCTTTATATTATTATACTATGTTAAATGTAAACGAGGCAGTCCACATGGCTTTTTATTTTTGCAGGGTAAACTGGAATGGCATTTGGAAGTACACAATAATTTTTTTTTATAGCACAGACATATTGCTGTAGTACAGTTCTTCTTGCAAAGGCACTTTTTAGAACCCCGATTCCAGTGGATTGTAGGTTAGCAACTGACCGTAGCGCAAGTACTCGGTACATCCTCTGCATCAAGGAGAACTCTTGGACACACATTAATCTGAGATCGAGAGTATAATTGTTTTAAGATTCCGTTCTGGGTACCAATTTGATAGAGCTCATGATCGGTTTTAGCCAAAACTACACCTATATTTCGGGCATCACCACGTCCTCTATCAACCTCTCGGGTTCGATCGCCTGATCAGACGAAGTAATACCCTCCCCTCGCCCCGCTATCCCCGCGTACCCATTGATATCTCAAATGTTTTACATTTCCGATTGCTATTTAGGAAATGTACAGATTTCCTAGGAAAAGTGTCTAATATAATTTATTTCACACATTTCCGTGCGATTTTAGATTACATTTCCTAGGAATTGTATACAATGACGGATTATATATTCGTAAACTCCGTAATATGTAAATTTCCAGGAAGATTGTGACGATTGAGTGACGCAAGGCGAAATATTTTCATCTTAAATCTGTTTACAGCAAATAATCTTATAAACAAACTAGTAATTGATACCAACAGCAATCCTCAGTCCCTGAACACAAAATACTGAGAACACAACTTACTATAAACAGAAGATAAGATTCAGACAATGCTTGTTTAAATGCCAGAACATGGAACGCTTTGCCTGAGTCTGTCTTCCCGCTAAAGTATAATGTAGGTGTCTTCAAATTCCGAGTAAATAGGTATCTTCTAGGTAAGCGTGTTACACCCTAGACCGCATATCTGCTCAACATCAGGCAGTGTGTAGTCAAAAGCAAACCTATACGAAATAAAAAAAAAGTAATAATAACACACGAGCATTGCTCATAGACATGGTCACCTACATCTTGAAATATTTTGGCAACAAATAATAATTTAATTGACCTTTGAAAATAAATGGTTCTTATCACATACACACATGAGCTAATCATCAATATTGTATTACTGAAGACTCCTCATCGAACGACTCTAGTAGGTAAGAATTAATGATGATTTGGACGCTAATGTTAATGTAAGGAATTAAACTATTTTAGTTTTAGTATTTCTATGCCAAAATTAAGATGAAAGTAAAACCTTTTATTATTATGTAGTTTGTATTTTAATTCAAAGATTTCAACTTTTTAAATTTTCATGTACTTCTGCATAAGTCATAATAATAAGTAAATAATTATGTACTTATTAGCATTTATTTCTACCGATTATTTATAACTAGCGACCCGCCCCGGCTTCGCAGATGTGTACCTACTATAGATATAAACGTTCCTCTTGAATTACTCTATTTATTAAAAAACCGCATCAAATTCCGTTGTGTAGTTTTAAAGACAGTAGCATACATGGGGATAGACAGCAGGAAGCGACTTTGTTTTATACTATGTAGTGATAGTGATCTATGCCATGATCGCATTATTTGGTGTGGAACATCACAAAAGTCTAATCGTCATAATCGTCTATGAAGTACAATACTATTTAGATGAAAATAATTATTGATCTAAACAATACGAATATTCATGGGCGTTAGCTATCAAAAGACAATTCCTATCGCGGACAAGGTATATTTGTATATGGAAAACTAAAAATGGTTTTGTATGGAAACTTGTACATAATCTTTTCATTTGTCACAAAAAGAATTGATTCATAAGACTAATTCATATTTTATTTTCTGTTAAATATCATTTACTTTAGAGTTTCGGTCACCTATTTTCTAATTTTGCTGTCCACGGTTTTATTTGAAATAAGTATCTCTAATAGTGTGTTTCCATTACTAATAATGCAGCTTACAGAAACAGCAATGAAATCTGAAGCAGAATCTCTTTTTGAAGTGAAAATTTCTATAACGTCGTTGTGCACTTTTTAAACTCGCGTCAAAACACATGTCCTGATCGAAAATTCGTGAGACAGAGGAAGATTCGTAAGAGTAGACCGCCGGCGCAGCGTAGAGAGGAAGTGCATCCCTTTCCCTTTCAACCACGCGGCGCAAATGTATGTTTGCTCCTGCTGTTAAGTCAAAGAATATATAATAATACTACGGTTAAGTTTAAGCGGCGCAGGGCGCTATTTATTTAGGGGGTAGGGTAGGGTAGGCCTACGTTCTGCAGTGGACTATTAAAAAGGCTAGTAATAGTAAAGTGTCCAAGTAAGTAGAGCGAGAGATTTACTATATTTTTGTTTGTAGACAATCATAAATGTGTGTGTCTTGCTCAATTCTATAAAGCCAGACAGCTGTATTTTCAGTGTATCGTGTCTTTAAGAACGGCGAAATTACTTTCAAATTTAAACGAGGTTATTTAATGGCACATCAGAACTACTGAATGCACATCAACATGTTTCCAATAAACAAAACTCGATTGTTTTCGTGATAGCACAATTTAGAACAATAAATAGTATACCTACATTGACGTCAAATACTCGTATTTGCTTATGCCCCTTTTCGCCCCGCTCCAAACATTGCGGGGCGAAAGAGGGCCTTCAAAAAGAGTCTTCGATGATTCGCCCCGCGGGCCGAACAGCTTGCGGGGCGAAACCACGAAAGAGCCCTTTCATCATCATAATTAGGTATTTGTTCATGATATGTTTTATTACATTTCTACATTTTAAATGGTGATATGTTTTAGAAATTAAACCCGTCAATACATGATTTAAAATTCAATTTCATTATATCTACGTCATATTACTTTACGACCGGAATGAAATTCAAGTAAAATAGAAATTATGCGGCCATAATGATTGCAAGATAAACAAATGATACTGTAACATCTGATTTCCCTTCCAAAATCCCTTGTCTTTTATACAGGGTGGTATTAAACTGACATTAAATCACATATTTGACCTTCTATTTTAAATCTTTAGTTTTTAATCGACTTTTTTTAAAACGACTTAAGTAGTTGTAATTTTCTAAAACAACATTTTGGAGTAACTAAATAGCCATTCAAGCTATTTTGACATTAGTCAAAATAGCGGGAATAACTGCTTTGATTAGCCCTAGGTAATGTAGAAATGACATGAATGAATTCCTTACAAAGCATGATGCCTAATTACTGTCTTTATTAATTATTTAGTTTGTTTTCAAATTTTGTTTTTACAGTTTAAGGATTCGTTTTATTCCTTATTTGTTTTATGATTACTGGTTACTCGTACTACTTGTGGGCCACATGAATGTCGGCGTCAGCTATTCCTGTATAAAATAATACATTTTGATGCACAGTTAAATAGTTTTCTTCTCTGAATAGCTCTCTTATTTCGTATTCTGGAACAGAGCCGAGGGAACTGCAAATCTTAATCATTTTCTTGAACAAAATAGGATTAGGCAAGAAAATATCTGTCTAAAATTTCAAAATTTTTATTGCTAGAATTTGTGGTGTCCCTGAAAAAATTTAACTCACTAATGATCACATTAAATAAATTAGTGGGAACGACTACAATTAATTTGTGTAATTGAAGTATAAATTAAAGCAATTTTTAACATGTGTTGACATGGCATCGTTAATCGCTAAAAAGTAAAATCCCTCAAAAACATTTTAATGTAAAATTAAGCCAAGACAAGACAACAATTTGCACTATCAAAAAGTTATCAGATCTCATGTAGAGCCAAGCCTCTAACTCTACACGCCTTAACTCTACAAGTTCTTACTGCACAAACGCTTCAAGAAAAAGTAGGTAGTAGTTTAACCCTTGCGCTTTGCTTCGCTTGACTCGTCTTGGCGGGGGCACTACCGTGCCCTCAGATAAAAGTACTCACGATATCGATATTTATTTTTCATTTTCAGTAACGAATGTGCAAACAAATACATTTTTAGCAGTCAAGTTACTTCTTCAGAGAAGATATTTTCTACAGGAATGAAGAAGGAAGATCTTTCTTTTAAATGTAAAGTTTATTTACATCATTAATTAAACATTGCGAGTGTTTATAAATATTTGTACATCTCCATCTTAATAATTAGTAAAATTCAAATAAAATACAATGTTCTATTTACGTAGTCGAGTGATACTTAGGTACGACCAATTAAAGTGTTGGACATAGGGCTATCCTCGAAGGGCCATCTTCACCACACTAGCCCAGTCGAGGTTAGTCATCGACTTGGCATTTTTTTTTTGTTTACTTTTAGATACGTATTTTCCTTTACTGAATAACCACTCTTATTTAAATACCAGAAAAAAAATCCATGACCTAGATTTCAGAGAAGAATAGAAATAGAATTTTACAGGTGCCATCGTTAACTTAATAGCCACTTTAAAAGTTTTCTCCATCGAACGCCTTAAGTGAAAAAGAAACAGAAATAGTCTAACTAGCTTATATAGTTACGATGGCGCCTCTAATATTGGGACTATTATGGCTCCTGAACCAAATCTGAAAAGTAGGACATCCACCGACTTGTGTGACCAATGATATACATAAGCCGATAGATGCAAGCCGCTTTAAAGGCTTTTTGAAATCCTTAATCTAGGTCTAGGTATGGCCAGCAGCGATAATAATGGTGATGATATACTAATTATTATTTTTAGATTTCATGTGTTGATCTTAGTTAATTTATCATTTTCGCTTGTTTGTAACGATCTCGAATGGAGACCACGTACTGGAAAGCGCAGCGTCCGATACAACACGATGTGCCTGGCTCCACTATCGGGCTGCGGCGAAGCTTTGCCATAGCTTTGCATAGTATAGCCCCACCTTAAGACACAGAACTCTAACAATTATTTTTCACAAAAAATAGCAAAACCGCCTTCCATCGTGTTCAAAATTCAAATATTTCGCTTGAACTGTTTAAATTATTGTTCATTTTTCAAAAACGGCTCAGCCGATCTCTTTTGAACAATAAAATAATTTTTCGATTCGGTTCACAACTGGCGGAATTATCAATGAAAATACACAAAAAAACTGTTGCCTGTAAAGTCGGTATACGGGCGAAAGTTTTACGTGACAACGACTTTGAGACGAATGAGAGCGAGTGAGAGGCACTTACGTGCCTCTCACTCGCTCTCATTCGTCTCATTCGTCTCGTTGTTTGTAATTATTAGGTGTTAGTAATTATTATTGACAATAACTGATTAAATCTTAAGTAGGGGGTAGTTCGAGAAAAGTGTGAGCGGAGCGTAATGCAGTTTCTTGAAGTGTCACCCGGCAAACCAATTTATAAGACGTTGTCACGTCAAAAAAATACAAACAGACGAACATAGAACCTCCTCCTTTTTGGAAGTTGGTTAAAAATGAACAAACTCACCAACTTCCTAATGAGAAAAAGACGACATTTTCACAATCTTCTTTGTCCTCCAAAAATGGGCCCATCACGTAAAATCTTTGGGAACCGATCAGCGATGGACCAATAACCGTGCATTACGTTATCGCTCAGGCAATCGTGATTGGTCGCCCGTAATCGCCACCGCGTTGTGACGAGATTACGTGAGACGACATTTTGTGCTCGATTTATTTCAGGATAAAACTACAGACTCGACAGGGCATTTAGCATCTTTAGTTTCTTATATTTTTAACCGACTTCCAAAAAAGAGGATAATTTAGTAAATAGTTTCTATGTTCGTCTATATGTATTTTTTTTGTGTATGTTCATCGATAATTTCGCTAATTGTGAACTAAATCGAAAAATTTTTCTTTTGTTCGAAAGTTCTCCCGAGGTGGTCCCATTTAAATTTTACAGTAATCGGCTGAGTTTTTGAAAAATCAACAATAATTAGGGCGAGTCTACCCCCACTACCCCTGGTCGAAAAAGCGTCGTTTTTTAAATTAATTTTTAAAAAAACTACGCTATTTTAAAAAAAAAACTTCGATTTTGGGCAGGGGGCCCGTTGGTAGGGGGGAGGATCCTTTATATAATTTGTGAGGATTTGTGCCGATGGAGGAATCGAGCAGGATAGGTTTTAGGTTGACAAAAAAATACCTAACACGAACGCCAAGGTGGACGCTCCGCTCCGCTTCGCTCCCACCTTAGCCTTCAAACCTAATTCGGTCCGAGTCGGATCTGTGACGCAAAACTCCGAGTAGGCTCTCACCAGAAACTCTGCAGTCGGCCCTGAGTGTCGCTGCGCCAGAGGAGGCCGAGTGTAGCGAAGGAGGGAGCCGGCGACCTCCGTTGCGTACGTTACGTACGTACGTTTTTTTTATATTAATACATAAACAAATCAACGCTAATCTCAGATGGCGCTGCGTACGGTTTTGACATTTACGTTACGGCACAGACGGCGTACACGGCCTCCTCTGGCGCAGCGTCACTCAGATCCTCCTTTGAGTTTCTAGCTCTCGCCGCTTTATATTATACTTTGTTAAAGAGGCAGGAGAAAAAAAAAAACCACGAAAGCACATTCACGAACACTCGAAAGCAACGGAATGAATCGTCGAGCGAGCGACCAGTTATCTGTCAATCAAATGACAGATTAGCTTTCAATGTCAATAAAATGACGTTTCATTTTGATAGACCCAACTTAAAAATGTAAGAATTTTGCTAAATATACGTTCGGTTTTACGCGTTGAGTAGTATTTTGAAAGACCCAACTTGAAAAACGTAAAAATTTTGCTAAATATTAGTGTTTTGCTAACCTCTAAATCGAATTTTTCAACATTTGTATGATTAATTTAATATACTTGGGCGCAACTCCGACAGCCAGAAATAGGGATTATTGAAAAACACCCATGTGACCCAACCCCCCAACACCCCCACCCCCCCCCCCAAAATTGTCACAATCCTCAGGTTCGTGTTCCCATTATTCTAAACCCAACCCGTTATTTTCTCTAAAGAGAGAATGATAATAATTTGTACTTCAATTTCAAAACATTCATTTTGACGAGGCCGAGATTCTTTGTCGCAATGATTTTATTTATGTGTGGAATCACTATAACGATATTTTTAAGATAATTTTGCATAGTGCCATAGTATTATTCTGACATTTAGTGTAGTACACACAAATTTTATTAAGCACTAGTAATAGTGTTTCAAGAATATTTTTAAGAGAAGAAACAAATCCTGCGGTCGAGTCAAATTGAAATGTTTTTCACGAATCTATGGGCTAAGTTAAATGTAATAAGTACCTACTAATATTTACAGAAAAAATACTCAGACATTTCCAAAAATATAATCCGAAAGTCAAACAAACTGGATGCTGTTTATTGAGCTTGGTCAGACGACGCGTGCCGCGAATATTCTCGAAAACTTTCGGGAATTAGCAATTCTAAACGTTTCGAGTTTTCCAATATTTTCGTACCAGTTGTTGAAGTAATTATTTTTGTTCAAACCGATTGAAATAAATTGTGTTTTCAATGCGAAGATTTAAATTAATCTTGTATTCTCTGTTGATAGGGTAATTTTGTATTGTCTGCGTTAATTGGATGTTATTGTTAATAAATTACGGCAGAAAACTGTAGTTATTGTATTTTCAAATATCGCAGTCGTAGCTACGCCGTGTAGTAGCAGTGGTGGTCCAGTGGTTGTAAGACTGGCCTGTTATTCTTGAGGTCGTGAGTTCAATCCCAATGAGTTTCTTTGGAACTTATGTACGGAATTTCACACCACTGGCATTTCGGTGAAGGAAAACATCGTGAGGCAACCTGCTTACGTCCGTAGAAGAAATTCGATGGCGTATGTGAATCCACCAACCCGCACTGGGCCAGCGTGGTGGTTATGGTCTAATCACCCTTCATGGGTAGGCCTTTGTCCTGCTGTAGACTATAAAAAGGCTGGTACAGTACAGTACAGCACTCGTAGCTAAGAGTGGTTTTGCACTACTTTCGAATGATACCGATCCGAATCCATGAAAATTCAGTCCGGAGTCGTAGGACTATTTGTATGGCCTAGTTTACCCACTAGATAAGATTTCTGTCATCCGTTTTGTAAGAACGATTCTAATAACGGATTTGGATGGGATTCAGATTAGATTCGTTTTGGACGCAGTGCAAAATCACTGTGTGTAGTATTAGGTATACTATGGATCAGATAAATGAATAGGATTAAAGATTTAAATGCCTTTAAATATTGGAAAATCGTTTTGGGTATGCGAGTAACAGGGACTTGTTTGTCGCCTATGTGCTAAATTATAATGGTTAGCTATAACTTGGTGGTATATTATGCCATATTATTATACCCACTAAGCATTAAACTTGCAATAAGTTGTAGTAAGTTTGTATATGGCACATTTGTAACTTTCAAACATCATGTTGCAGGAACATGTCAGTAACATATATCTTATTGTTAGGTTGAAACTTATTAAAAGTTATTTAGTTATGTTACTGTTACATTTCGCATGAAACTTTATATTTCAACTTTGCAGGGATATTGCCTCGCAAACATACTTAAACGTAAGTAATTAACATTGTGGCAAAAATGTATTTGGAACGTTACAAATAAAACTTTGCAGCAATATAATTTTACTAACTTCACTGTCCGGCATTGCCTGTACCTTACAAACGAAAGTTACTGAAATGTTATACTGTAACATCGCGACAATATGTCTTTTGTTATAATTTTTTTTCAACTTTCCTACATAATTACGAATTGGGCTCGTTATTTACTTTACCTATGTAATGTGGCTGGAAGTTAATTTTTGAAAGTTGTGGAATGTTTTAGTTAATATAAAAAAACTAGATGGCGTTAGCATCGCACATTGATTTTCTGCATCGCGATGACGTTGTGTTTGCAGAAATTAGTATCCCCATTTGTAAATTTGATTAAAATGTTCCATATTGCAGATAGAGAAATAAAGTCTCTCATTTTTCCTCACACAAACGCGTCCCTCGGACTTGTACTTAGAACTCAAAAAAATTATATTAAAAAAATGTTTTTTTTTTATAACCTGGAACTGAAAACCTACAGATATGTAACTTTGCGCCAACTAAATAAATGCAATGCACGTGCAAGTTTCATTTGTAACCTTATAAGCAAGATAGTTGAGGCAAGTTACTATCACCTTCCAAATTTAAAGTTGTGGAAATGTTAAACGTTACACTTGCGGGAAGTTAATTATACAACTTTCAGACATGTTTCTTGTGTAATGTTACTGCAACTTCACGTTTTGAAGTTATAAAAAGTTTTGGTGATCAGCTCTGGGCAAGTTACAGGGTTTATCTACAGCTCGGCCGTTAGGGCTTCGTTTCAAGCTCGCTGTAACATTGCATGAACGTTGCAACCTTATATTTGTAAGTTACAAGCTTGTTGATGTTACTTTCAGTAATGTTATTGCAACTTTTGTTTGCTTAGCGGGTAGCTACTTCGCTAGTGGTTACATGTTTGAGCCGTTTGGAGTTGAGACATTGGGTCCGTGGGGGCCGGGAGCTCATCTTGTTTTCAAAAGTCTTTCGGAGTGTCTGGTGGACGCGACGCGTGACCGAAATGCTGGTGTTTATTTGGCTCAACGTATTAGTATTACCATGCAGCGTGGCAATGCTGTCAGCATGCTGGCACGATGCCAACTGGCAGTGTCCTTGAGCATTTGAATTATCTTTAGAGCTGCAAGGGTCTGTAAATGATCCTATTGCTTTTAATGTTGTAGTAGTTTGTGTAGTTTTAGATTGTAAGTAGTATTGTATTTTGTTGTAGTTAATTAAGACGCTTGCCGTATTAAAATGCTATATTATCCATTGCCACACTCCACTATGATGAACAGAAAATTAAATGATGATGACGATGAAAGACACGCTATAGTAATACACCATTTTGAAGTACTAGGACCTTTGCCATAAAATGAGGCAATATGTTATGTCAAAGAGTTGTCTTTGTGATAAACATTTAACAAAATTGTCACGAACGCAATACTCCCTGCCCCTTTCTTAAATCATATTTTCATTGATTTAGCTGTGCAGTGCAGTATATACTATCTCTCGTCAATTTTGAGAAGTTCTAATAAAACTTTAAATTGAGTGATAACCTTTTTAATACGGGTATAATAGGTGGCGTTGCCAACGCTATAAGTTGGTAACAATGATAAATACTTCACAGTTTTTGGCGGGAGCGTCACAGACGTACTAGCTTAGTTGGGAAAGCATTGGGCTAGTGATCTGGGAGATGCAGGTTCAGGTCCTACGCTCGAGACAGATTTTTGAAATGTTAACCACATAGATTTTTTGAGATAAATCTAGTGTGGAAAGAACTATAAAAATTAAAAAATCATGTTATGCAATCCTGATAGTTGAAAATATTTTATATCACTGAGCTACCTGTAGAGTAACAAGTTACTGATCCACCTGAGTCTTAATAAACGCGCTAATTGATCAGTAGTAAAATACAGTTAAGATACAAAAATCCACATCCCCAAAAGCAAATAAAAATCAAGATAATACTTTTAAATGAAAATTGAAAGTAAAAGTGAACAAAAGGTTGCAATTTTTTTTTGTGATCAATCTTCTAAATAATGAACTCTACATGAAACAAGTTTGCAACAAGATCGGTTTTTTCTGTTAGAAATTCTTACGAGATTTTTACCGATACATCTTTTACTTTTCACGATTAGAGATATGAGATGGGGTAGAAACGTTCTCACGTGGAAACAACGTACCGGCAAGCGCAGCGTAGGACGTCCACCCAGCGTAGGACGGATTACCGCATTAAGACCGCAGTATAGTGCTGGATGCAAGCCGCTTCCCACCGGTCTTATTGGAGATCCATAGAGGAGGCCTATATCCAGCTGTAGACATCCTATGGATGGATGGATGGATTAGCGGTTTTGCTCGTGTACTTCCCTGCTAGGCAATCGCCCTAAAAAAAGAGAAGCAAAAATTGAGAAATCATAAAGAACACTCCATGCAGTCGAAGCTATTGTCATACTAGTACATGAACGGACTCAAAACAATGTTTGTAGTTATCTGCTTATTTATTTAAAGTTTAATGCTTAATAGAAAAAAGTCCATAATAGAAAAAAGTCCATAATAGAAAAAAACCCTTGACAAAAATTCCGTAAACTATTTTTGTTTCACAAGAACTTATTTTTCACTAAAAAGTACAATACTTTGAACAAAAATTAATATAAGAGATAAATTACAGAAATTATAATGTGTTTTACATTTTTTTTACAAATTCTACAAATTCTTGACTCCCTTCAACTTGATTAAAGCTTTGAAGCATTGTTAATTTAATAATGTTCGAATGCAACTGGTTATGTAATCAATCACTTAACTAATGATCAATTATGAATGATGAATGAACTAACGTTGTCTGTCAGCAGAATTGAACAACCCTTGTTAAAGTGTTCATTCGCTTCATTGAATATTATTCATCATTATTATTATTTCAGCTATAAAACGAAGTCTACTGGAGAAATCTTTCTACTATAGATCTAAAATGAAACCAGTTGAAAGCGGCTTTCATTCAGCGCAATCTTGCAGTTTGATGAGGTAATCAGTCCACCTTGCCGCAGGATGTTCTACGATGCGCTTGCCGGTACGTGATCTCCACTCGAGAACTTTACGACTCCATCGGTCATCAGTCCTCCGTGCTATGTGCCCTGTCACTGCCATTTCAACTTGCTAATCTGCTGGGCTATGTCGGTAGCTGCACTTGCCCGCTTGTGGCCTCCGCTAAATTTTTTTCAACTCCATCGACCTTATCAGTCCTCCGTGCTATGTGCCTTGCCCACTGCTATTTCAACTTGCAAATCCGCTGTACCATGTTGGTTACTTTGGACATTGGTTAAATATGACGGTTTCTGCTACAGACTGTACTGTACTGTACTTTACCAGCCTTTTTAATAGTCCACTGCAGGACGTAGGCCTACCCACGAAGGGTGATTGGGTCATATCCACCCCGCTGGCCCATTGCAGGTTGTTGGATTCACATACTCCATCGAATTTCTTCTACAGGTGTATACAGTTTCCTCACGATGTTTTCCTTCACCGAAAAGTTCTTGGTTCTTCTACGGATCTCCTCAATTCTGATTCTTACTCGCAGAAAGACTCGGAGCTACGGGTGTAGAAGTCCATCCCTCACCATAGTTCGTTGGGCTACTAAATAAGGCCCATAGTTAATTATGAATGACTAGCGACCCGCCCCGGCTTCGCACAGGTGTACTATACATATAAACCTTCCTCTTGAATTATTCTATCTATAAAAAAACTGCATCAAAATCCGTTGTGTAGTTTCAGAGATATAAGCATACATGGGGACAGACAGCGCGAAGTGACTTTGTTTTGTACTATGTGATGATGAGTGAACTAACATAGTCTGTAGCCATTGGAAGACCATTTTACAGTATTAATTCGCTTTAGTGAATTTTATCAAAACGAGCAAAATCTAATTTGAAATAGATTCTGTTGAATATGCAAGGATCTTGCTTCGAGGATTTCTATTCAATTTTCCATTCGTTGCCCTTTGTTTTGTTTTTTTTTTTTTAGCAGAACTAAGTACTTTAATTTTCGTACTTTTCAACCACAATGCATTCTGCTATTGTGCATTGTTCTTATTGTTACACATAAGTATATTTTCTCAGTTTATTTCTAAATCCTTACTAATACTAGTAGTTCTTCGAACAGTACACCTCGCGACACATCTCTTTAACTGAATCTTCATGAGCCTTTATATTGACTCGCTCTTGACCAATATGTATTCTAGCAAATCTTATCAGGATTAAGATACTAAACGATCTTGCCAAATATTTTAATTAAGTAAATCACAGGTGTTACTCACGTGTGCTATGCGAGACGAGCCCGCATGCTAGTACTCCAACCTTGAGAAAGATCGTCAAATGCGATTGAAACTATAGTAGCAGTATTCTACTAAAATTAAGCGTGAGTAACACCTGTGCTTTACTTAACTTATGTGCGAAAACAACACTAGTTTTCATGGTGATCTTGTCATATAATATCGAAATCTTTAATATGTAGAACATGGTGTTTCGTCGACATACGTTGGAAAATGCGACATGTAGTCGAAAATCAACATCTGGACAGACGAAAGATAATTATTTTTCGCAAAAAATGGCAAAACCGCCTTCCATCGTGTAGAAAATTCGAATATTTCGCTCGAAATTTTTTCATTATTTTTGATTTCAACAACGTCTCAGCTGATATCTGTAAAATTTAAATGGGACCACCTTGGAAGAATACCCTTTTGAACTAAAAAACAATTTTCCGTTTCGTTTCACAATTGGCGAAATTATCGATGAACATACACAAAGAAAAAAAATACGTACACACGAACATTGAACCTCCTCCTTTTTGGAAGTCGGTTAAAAAATCACCGTGTTGATCTAAACACTCTTGCTTTCCGAAAAAAACTCGATTTTGCTCCGTCAATAAATTATAAACCCGAAAATGTATTGGTGTGTTACTCTTTACGCAGCAATATAGAAATGAATGTACCCACCTACTTTATTTTTAGCATGAATATTGTTCAAATATCGGAGAGCGAAATGTCTATTGTCTACGAGTAAGTCTATGTCTCTTTGATCCCGGAAAAAATGCGCTAGTCAAAATATTACGCGGGCAAAACCTAGTACCTATAAAAAATACACATGGAAAAGTAACGCAATTACGAGTACGTATATCAGTGGTGCCTTTACTAGAAGATATGGAATTTTGTCAGTGATACGAAAAAGACACGATTTATCACATTAATATCACTTGCCCACACTCGTGCACGTATATGCCGCGCCTCACAAGTTGGCGGAAATGATGTTAGCTACAAGCTGCGCAATATCCAATCCTGACTGAAGCTTACACAAAGCTGCGCGTTGATTGAATATTGCGCAGCTTGTAGCTAACTTCATTTCCGCCAACTTGTGTGGCGTGGCCTATAATTAAAGTTTATAAAAAAAATTATCTACACTAATGTTGTAACATTCTACTTATGTTTCCAATACTTGACTTATAATGACTACTGTTATAGCGCAGACAACAAAACACTCAATTTAAGCAATTTCACATGATGTTATAATATCCACATCGATATCGTAAAATCTCATTATAACATCGCGCGCTCGCTCCTGATTGGCCGCCCTGCGCGCACAGCGGCGCCAAGTGCGCGCTCGCTCCTGATTGGCCGCCCTGCGCGCGCAGCGGCGCCAAGTGCGCGCTCGCTCCTGATTGGCCGCCCTGCGCGCGCAGCGGCGCCAAGTGCGCGCTCGCTCCTGATTGGTCGCCCTGCGCGCGCAGCGGCGCCAAGTGCGCGCTCGCTCCTGATTGGCCGCCCTGCGCGCGCAGCGGCGCCAAGTGCGCGCTCGCTCCTGATTGGTCGCCCTGCGCGCGCAGCGGCGCCAAGTGCGCGCTCGCTCCTGATTGGCCGCCCTGCGCGCGCAGCGGCGCCAAGTGCGCGCTCGCTCCTGATTGGCCGCCCTGCGCGCGCAGCGGCGCCAAGTGCGCGCTTGCTCCTGATTGGTCGCCCTGCGCGCGCAGCGGCGCCAAGTGCGCGCTCGCTCCTGATTGGCCGCCCTGCGCGCGCAGCGGCGCCAAGTGCGCGCTCGCTCCTGATTGGCCGCCCTGCGCGCGCAGCGGCGCCAAGTGCGCGCTCGCTCCTGATTGGCCGCCCTGCGCGCGCAGCGGCGCCAAGTGCGCGCTCGCTCCTGATTGGCCGCCCTGCGCGCGCAGCGGCGCCAAGTGCGCGCTCGCTCCTGATTGGCCGCCCTGCGCGCGCAGCGGCGCCAAGTGCGCGCTCGCTCCTGATTGGTCGCCCTGCGCGCGCAGCGGCGCCAAGTGCGCGCTCGCTCCTGATTGGCCGCCCTGCGCGCGCAGCGGCGCCAAGTGCGCGCTCGCTCCTGATTGGCCGCCCTGCGCGCGCAGCGGCGCCAAGTGCGCGCTCGCTCCTGATTGGCCGCCCTGCGCGCGCAGCGGCGCCAAGTGCGCGCTCGCTCCTGATTGGCCGCCCTGCGCGCGCAGCGGCGCCAAGTTTCTATTAGTGAAGATAAAGTAGTGTATGCGACTGCATACATATAACCCGGGTATTAAAACACGAGTGTGTTTATGAAACGAGCGCAGCGAGTTTCATAATAGTAACGAGAGCTTCATTATATGGCAGTTGCATAAACTACTAAAATTCCACAGATAGCAATTTCATAAAATAATACAATACTATGCCATGTTTTTTATCGCGCCAAATATCCTGTGTGGTGCTGGTGTAATGTTAGAAGTATATTGCCACATCATTTCCATTCCGAATCTAATTTTTGGCTATAATAGTGCAAAATCACGCCTCTTAGATAGTAACTACTTGCTATCTCTGCCTATTATGTCTCAGATTTAGAGGAAATATTCGCCTAAATACGACCCAAAAGGGTGTCTATTCTATCATTAGTTGGGATATTATCCCTTGTGATGTAAAGGTTATCTTTAATAACTAATCTTTTGTACTGAAAATTACTAGTGAATTATTAACCTTTATTATCTACCAGCCTTGAGACAAACATAAACATCAATCACAAAGAAATCGGCACAGATTTTTGACATTGTGCGCGTTGATGGTCTAAACCTCTAAACTGTAAAAAAATCTATGCATATGTAGCATACAGGTGCATAATACGAGTACAGGAAATATTTTTGGGCCGTTTTGCTCAGCCAATTTGGTCCTAATCATACATAATAATCAAAGATTATTAATATCACGCGATACGCGAGTACTAACTACGACGTAAGCTGCGGGTTGCTTATATGTTGGCGCGAGATAACTATGCCATAAGCTGCGGCTTTTTTTTTTGGTGTTTTTATTGTTGAAGAACAATTTTGTTACTAGCGAAGTATACATACGTGAGTAGTGCCATCAATGGAACTAATCAATGATACTACTGACAGAAAACCGAACTTTCATGTTGTTTATTTTGACAACACAATAACGTCTATAAATTACAGAAAATTAATCTGGTGGATTCTAGAATGGGACGTGGAATATAATACCCGCCGGTTCTTGGCCATAGTAGTATTTCGTCTAAGTACCTTCGAAAAAAAATATTTCAAGTTATCAGTAACTGTGAAGTGTGTCCAGTGACTAGTTCAAGTAAATATCAGTGCTGAAGTGTGAAGTGTTTTAATGCGAACAAATTGTGTCTTTCGTGAAGTAATTGTATGCAATAATCACAAAGAGTGAATAATCAGCACTATAACTAACTATCCAAGAACCCATTTCGTAACATTTGTAAGAGCAAACCATGAACTTTGAAATTGTCGGACAAAATGACAGTCATTTTAAAATAACTTTCTGTTAGTCACAATTGAATGAATTCTTGTAACGACGAAACCTCGGGCTAGTGAGACATTTACTTACCTTCTGTACCAGCCTTGTTTTAATAGTCCGCTGCAGGACGTTAGCCTACCCACGAAGGGTGATTGGCCACGCTGGCCCAATGCAGGTTGCCTCACGATGTTTTCCTTCACCGAAAAGCCAGTATTGTGAAATTCCGCACATATTAAGTTCCAAAGAAACTCATTGGTACGGGACCGGGATTGAACCCACGACTTCAAGAATGACAGAGCAGCGTTACAACCACTAGACCACCACGGCTTACCTTTACTTACCTTCTAGTAGCTCGATAACTCCTGTACCTATTAAAAGAATAATGTGCTTAAATCGAGAAAGTTTAAAAATAGAAAAGGGCTTTTTACAATTCAGAACAACGTAAGAAAAGAGGTAAACTTCCCAAGAACAAAGAACTGGTATTTACAGGTTAAACTGTCAAAATAAATAAGAAAAGCTTTGTTTCAGGCGTGGAAAGGATTTGAACACAGCGTTTCAATTTAAAACAAGTCCAAACAACTTTAAAGGCTCGAGTTCCTGAAAATGGATGAAAATCACAAACTGTTATCTTTGAATTTAATAAGATTTTATAAAACTAAAGGGATTATGGCGGGACTGTAAAGTCAAAATCAAATCAAAAATGTTTATTCGTACATAGATTTACATGCAAATTGATTGAATCCACCAATTCCGAACTAGTTAGAAACTGTGTTTCGGAAACCGGTGGCTTCTCCCAAAATTTATACATAAATTAGATCAAACAGGTGATTATATAGATTATTGTTAAATTATACAAAAGTAATTATTAAAATCATATACAATCTTGTTTAGGTAATTTTTAATTAAATTAAAATGGTACATTTAAACTTTACTTTATACTTTATTTATTTTTGCAAGATATTTATACATACATACATACATTTCTAAAAATCATCGGAGACACTATCATCTGAAACTATGATAAACATAGTTAGGAGATTGAAATGCTAAATTAAATCAGAAATAATTAAGAATAAATAAGCCGAAAAGGAAATGCATGTCACCTACCAGAGATAAAACGTTCAGTGTTCTGATAGTCCATGCCCTTTAAGAAATATATCATGAATTTTTTAAGTTTGAGTTTAGGGTCCGTAATGTTGAATCTTTACTAAGTTTATTGTATAATGCTGGACTTAAATAATAGCCAAAGTGCATCGCAAATACTGTTTTGGTTAGCGGTACGCTGTAAATATTTGATTTGTTTCTATTATTACGTTTTTTGGGCAGGTTATTATCTAATAGTATCGGTGTTATAGAGTGTTGGTGTAAAAATAGTTATAGTATATAAAGTTGACGAACGGTAAGTACATTACATTCTTTTACAGTAGATTAATATTGTACTTAATTAAATTTTAGATTAGTTAGTAAAGGTTGGATGTAATTGCAAAACTGTAGTTTCTCAAAATGACAGTAGATTCTTCAAATAGGAATTAGGCATTAACCACGATTTTTATTAAAGCAGTTCCTTAGGAGTAGTTAGTCCGTCTCCTGGGTATTTATTTTATTGCAAATTATTGGCAATTCAATTCTTCGTCAATCCAATTGTAAGGGTATGTACAGATTAAATAACATGTTCTATGACATGTCGAATAAATTGATTAAAGAAAAATAAATCTCCCAGTGATGATGGCGTTTCCACAGATTCTAAAACTGCAATGTTAGCTAGGCGCACCAACTGACCAAATTTGATAACCAAATTATGGTGAACGAAGAAATTCCCGAAGACTGGCATTACTCATTACTCAACTACTACTCTACTTTACAAAAAAGGCGATCCCAACGTTCTGGACAACTACAGACCAATTATTTGTTTCTATTGCCGACACTGTACAAACTCTTTTCTTCCATAATTTTGAATAGAATTACAAAAGCCTTGGACGAACAACAGCCACGATAACAAGGCAGTTTTCTTCGGAAATGATTATCTACAATTGACCATATGTTTACCCTAAAACAATGCATAGAGAGATGTAATGAATATAACAAGACCATATATTTTTCATTTGGCGATTATAGTAATAAAGGCTATTTTATTTTATTACAACTTGTGTTTTTTACGTGTTAGATAACTACAAGTTTGATTTGTTTGATGACATTCAACCATTCATTAGATTCAGTGTCCACATTACTGAAACATATTTTATAACAACTTTTTACATCATATAATAATATATGTACCTACGCACCTTAAAGACATGGACGAACTACTATAATTAAATTCAGGATATATTAGTAAATCAGTTGAAAATAATTTCTGCAATCACGCTATTCTTAAATGAAAAAATATAAACTAACATTTTACAAAATAACATTGAGTTTTGACAGAGATAAGTTTAACCCTAATTCTCTAGAAAATCAGTAGTGTACCGCTCATAGCATAGTTTGATTAGATATTTCTTGGTGATGACTGAAGTCTTTGGATGGCTGATTGTAGGTAGCATTTATTACTGAGCGCTGCCGTGGCTCAGATGACAGATAAACTCTGGGTACCGGTTATTTTTACCGCGCATCTACGTTGGAAGCCTTAAGGTGACTTAATGAACCAAGGCTAGCCAGCCTGTCGGCCGATACGACTTACTTATACCTATAGATAGTAATCAAACAAACAAATACCTATACACATATATGAATGAAAGTCTCGCTCCGCTCAAATACAATTATTTCACAGTTTTCAAAGTACAATATACAGGGTTATTTCTAATCAATTAGCATCCTTTCAGGGGCTTATTCTGTACATCAAAACTAACAACTTTTGTTCTACGACTTTTATTAATTCTCAAAAAAAATAGAAGTTGATGTTCCATAGAAAAATGTCGTTCACCTTCGACAAAATGTATGGATCAGCTGATTTTTTTTTGAGTTTTAACAAAAGTCGTAGAACAAAAGTTGTTAGTTTTGATGTACAGAATAAGCCCCCAAGTGGATGCTAATTGATTAGAAATAACCCTGTATACATTAAACCATGACAACTAGTTGTTTCATATCTCCAGCAAATGAAGTGATCCATCATTCAGACGAGACAGTCTCATAACGCCCATTATTATTGTGAGCGTTACAAATGTCGTAGAACTTGATTATTTGCTTTGTCCACTCTTTTAATGAGAAATGATAGTCGAGTTATGAAAATAAGCTACATTCATTATGTGTTGAATTTTTAGTAATAATTTTTCACAAAAAATGGCAAAACCGCCTTCCATCGTGTACAAAATTCGAAAATTTCGCTCGATTTTTTTTTCATTTGAAACAAATACAATTTACTTAAACATATAACAGTACCAAAAAAACCTTTCGGTTTGTCTCGGTACCTTCAGTTGTTTACATTATTCTTGATTTATCGAAAACGGCTCGTTTCTGTAAAATTTAAATGGGACCATGTCGGGAGTATAGCCTTTCGAACTAAAAAAGTTGCGATTCGGTTCACAATTGGCGAAATTATCGATGTTCATCGTGTACAAAATTCGGATATTTCGCTCGAATTGCTTACATTATTGTTGGTTTTTTCAAAAATGGCTCAGCCAATTTCTGTAAAATTTAAATGGGACCATTTCGGGAGTATATATTTTACGATTTATGGACCATTTAATGTTTTAAGGTCCATTTAATGAAATTTCATTAAATGGGCCATAAATCGTAAACGGTAAGTTTTACAAAAAAGTTTACTGGAAACAAAAGATTTTTTTATTTAAGAATTTTATTTTCTACAATAATAATTTTAATGTTTTTGCCCTTAAGTACATAGTTTCCGAGATATCGCCCAAAACATTTTTTCAAGATGACGTGTCAGGAACGCATTCTCTGAACGGCCGAACTAGGGCTGATAGATGGATTTAAAATGTCACAGAAAAATACAGACACATTTAGAAATATTTTTCATCATTGAAATACCTACCTTTGTCAAACTTTACTTCAAACTTAATGCGTTTTATAATCAGAGTTGCCATTGCTACAGTTATACGGTTTAAACGGCGATCGGAGGCATCGGAGCTACTTGGTTAAAACAATGAAAGGCAGAACTTTCCGGAACAACCGTACCATAAACAAGGAACTGAGAGACTGAAAATCTTTTAAAACTAAAAGCAAATTTAAAAAAAAATACTGTTAGAAAAGCTCAATCACTGAACGTATTTAAAGATCAGGTTAAAAACCATTTTCTGCAGAAATTGTCAACTCTTTAACTATGTTACTGTTGTTGTTATTTATGTTGTTTTGTGTAAGTCGTATTATAATTTATTATTTAGTCATAGGTTTCTTTTACCTATATTTTTGTAGGTAAGTATTGTTTTCTTTATTTAGAGGTATTTCAATTATATTTATCAATTTTATTAGTATTTATGATGTATAATTAATGTTATATTTTTAACTAATGCGCACCCCGTCCATTATTTATAAGCTTTCTGTCCTCTCCATCCTAAGGTTGTCTGGCAGAGATCGCTATCAGCGATAAGGCCGCCCATTGTTACACTGTTTATGTATCTTTGTTTCTTCTTTTCGTTTATTTCTTGGTGTGCAATAAAGAGTTTATCTATCTTAATCTATCTATCTAAAATGTATGGGACACGGCGTTTTCTCTAATTTTGAATCAAAATTCGGCAATTTCTTATCAGAAATACGACACTGAATCCTTTTTTAATGGTAACCCTGTTTATAACAAAAATGTTGAAGGTAAATAAAGTTGTTAAAGGTTTTAACTTTTAACTTTTTATTTCAATCTCGGGAGCTAAGATCCGAATACGCGTGGGTTGGCGGAGGTCGTAGGGATGAGTTTGATATAAGTCGGGTTTACATTAGCCAAATTTTTTTTAACGCAATTAAGTCCGCGTTTGACCACCAACTCGCCTGATGGTAAGCGACGTTGTGGTCGAAGATGAAGTACGCAGACCTAGAAGATAACTATTCACTCTGACCTTGAAAAGCTTTAGATTGTATCTCTTAGGAAACAGGAAAGCAGGAAGACTGTTCCATTTCCTGACGGTACGAATCAGAAATGTTGAGTCATACCGCTGCGTACGCATTGAAGGAAAATCGACAGTGTAGGGGTGGTAATGTGGCGTCTTCCTACTTGTCCTGTAGTAAAAAAGGGATAGTAGGATAACGTGCAGCTCAGATGCACACTCTCCGAAATGAATCCTATAAAAAATGGACAGCCTCAGGGAGATACAGTTTTCAAACCGTAATCCTTCCCTAAACGAGACTTATGCGAAACGAAATATATATTTACGTGTCACGGGTCAGGGATAAAATAGCTGATGTATATGTTTCTCAAAATCCAATATATCTTTCGGGCCGTTTTTAGGGTTCCGTACCCAAAGGGTAAAAACGGGACCCTATTACTAAGACTCCGCTGTCCGTCCGTCTGTCTGTCACCAGGCTGTATCTCATGAACTGTTATAGCTAGAAAGCTGACATTTTCACAAATTATGTAATTCTGTTGCCGCTATAATAACAAATAATAAACTATAATAACTAAAAACAGAATAAAATTGATAATTAAGGGGGGCTCCCATACAACAAACCTGAATTTTTAGCCGTTTTTCGCTCGATATTAGTAATGGTAACACGTAGATGCTTCTAAATATTCTGTGAATATTTCAATGTTTCTTCTGCCTATGTTCACTTTAGTAATAAATAATTGAATTAAAATAAAATAAATATTTCTCTTACAGTACGGAACCCTTCGTGCGCGAGGCCGACTCGTATTTGGCCGATTATTTCATTTTACAACAGCAGTCACTAAGCTACGTCAAAAACTTCGAGACGACCCAAAAACTCGAGAAATCAAAGTTTGCCATATAAAAATGTATCTACAATAATTCCACAGAGATATTAAAGAAAAAAGAAGTGAGGGAAATTTTCCCACCTCTATGAGATTTATTTTTTGAGTCGTGATTTGATAAGTTGGCTTTGATCTTATACATTCGCACCAATCGCGAAGTACTCTATCCGATTGCTCTTTTTTATTGCTTTTTGGATGAGTCGGGCTGCTGTAAGTGATTTGTTCTGAGGACCAGTGGAAGATTTGGGGAAGCGATTACTTTGAAAGGTTTTTATTTTTAGTCAAACTTGAATATTGAATGTATATCGCACCCTTAGAATATAAGTGGCACTATACAAAATAGTTAAGTATAGTTGACAGTATACTTAACTATTTTTTAGTTAAGTATACTGTAAAAATGCGTAAGACGAAACGAAACTAATGCAAAGACCCCTGTAGTTCTATTGCGCTTAATTTTCGCTAGATGTCGTTAGTGTCACTTATGAATTTGTAACAAATTGTGCAGTCAAAAAAATAGCACTTTGTGTGTGGTGCCACTTATTCAATAAATTCAATGTAGGTAAAATAACGACTTAGAGGTCATTGAGCAAAAAAAATTGAATAACTATGAAACTATAACCGACACTATGCAAAACTTTTTTTTAAATGCTTCTCCATGGATAAATAATTAATATTTTTATTGTGTGCCACTGTATTCTGAAACAGCATTAGTTAAACTGTTATTTTAAGCCGACCAAGAAGCTTTATTTACATTGTTTTAGTTCCATTTCACCCATACAATACATAAAAAAAACTTTAAACGGCCATACTGTAAAATGAACATTTTCGTATAGTGTTCCATTTGTATTCTAAGGGTGCGATGTTATAATAATTATTTTTCTCAAAAAAACAGCATGACCGACTTCACCCGTGTACAGAATTCGCGAATATTTCGGACGGATCGATGTTAAATTTTTCACATTATTGTTTATTTATCAAATAGGCTCAACCGATTTCAATAAAATTTGAATGGGACCAATTTCGAAGTATACCCTATGCAACAAAAAAAATAACTATTGAAATCGGACTACTATGAAAAAAGTTATGCGTTAACATAAAAAAATATAAATAGTATAAACGCGTCGAATTGAGTACCTCCTCCGGTGGTTTGTCGGTCAAAAACCTTGAAGTTTTTCTTACTCGTATGTAGATGAGTACACAAAATGTACTAAGCCGAAACAGGGTGATTAAATTTGTATTATTATAAAAAACTTTCAATATGTGCTTATCCGGAATTCTAGAAAAAATCTGCTGTTTTATACATTGTGTCGGTTCCGCGTCGCGAAGTTGTATGGTACTGTTTTTTAGGGTTCCGTACCCGAAGGGTAAAAACGGCACCCTAATACTAAGACTCCGCTGTCCGTTTTTTAAAAAGTCTGGTACAGTACAGTACTGTAAGACTTAATGGTTTGAGCTACACAACCTTATCCTACCATCCCCTTTTTACTACAGGACAAGTAGAAAGACGCCACATTACCATAAACTGTCGATTTTCCTTCGATACGTACGAAGCGGTTTGACTCAACATTTCTGATTCGTACCGCCAGGGAATGGGGCAGTCTTCTTGCTTTCCTGCTTCCTAATAATCTAAAGCTTTTCAAGATCAGAGTGAATAGGTATCTTCTAGGTCTGCGTGCTTCATCTTTGACCACAACGTCGTTTACCATCAGGCGAGTTGGTGGTTAAGCGCGAACATACTCGCGATAAAAAAAAAAACTCTTGCATTTAAATAAAAGTACCTGTATTTTAGATAGTATTACACATGAAAGAGCACAGAAAAGAAAATTATTTTTCGCAAAAAATGGCAAAACCGCCTTCCATCGTGTACAAAATTCGAATATTTCCTTCGAATTGTTCACATTATTGTTGATTTAGCAAAAACGGTTTATCTGATTTCTGTAAAATTTAAATGGGACCACCTTGGGAGTATACCCTTTAGAACTAAAAAATAATTTTTCGATTCGGTTCACAATTGGCGAAATTATCGATGTTCATCGTGTACAAAATTCGGATTTTTCGCTCGAATTGCTCACATTATTGTTGGTTTTTTTTCCAAAACGGCTTAGCCGATTTCTGTAAAATTTGAATGTGACCACCTAGGGAGTATACCCTTTCAAAACATAAACTAATTTTTTGATTCGGTTCACAATTGGCGAAATTATCGATGAACATACAAAAAAACATACACACGAACATAGAACCTCCTCCTTTATGGAAGTCGGTTGAAAAGAAGAAGGGTCAACAACTTGTGCCGACGATATCACCGCCACTGATCGATTCAAGCCTGATTGGATGGGATGGAATTAGACATCATTAGGAGGAAACGCGAAGCGACGAGATAAAAAGGTTTATTGAACATCACAATTA
This sequence comes from Hypomecis atomaria, assembly GCA_964007245.1. Classification (NCBI taxonomy): domain Eukaryota; kingdom Metazoa; phylum Arthropoda; class Insecta; order Lepidoptera; family Geometridae; genus Hypomecis; species Hypomecis atomaria. The sequence continues at coordinate 1,125,053 of OZ023284.1, forward strand.
CAACATGAAAGAAAGAAAGAAAACCTTTTATTATCATAATATCACATTTTCACATTTCTATCATGGATTTGTCATAACTTACAGCAGTTTTATTGTTTTTAGGGTTCCATACCTCAACAAGAAAAAACGGAACCCGCGAAAGAATCACTTTGTTTTCGGTCTGTCCGTCCGTGGTTAGGAATGTTTTTCCTAGCCGACCACCAGCCATCCACCTGCGTGGTCGGTTAGTGTTCGATCTCTGCAAGCAAATTGAGGGTAGATGGGAAAATTTCCTCCACCCGTTTGATATTCACTACCGTCGAAAGGCGGAAGCGTCACTAAAGCGTGTGCTACACGGTATTAAACAGCGGTTTGAAACAGAGATTTGAAACAGTATAAACAGTTGTTTTATGCCACATTTCATGTGATATTCAGACGCTCTTTGCAGCACGGCTTGCGTTGCAAACCACTGCCAGAAGCGATGGTTTGAAACCGTCTAGCCGCTTGTTTAAAACCATGCAAACGACAGTCACGCTGCGGCAGCGAGCGCGGGCGCACGTTAACTACGTTTCATCTACCTATAAGATGGCAGATTGGTCTAGAAAATGAATTAAGTTTATATGACTAAGGGATAATCTCTCCTTGAACCATCGCATCATCCATATTCTTTTTTTTCTTTCTTATTTCCCTTCAACTGCACACAAAATCGCAAGACTCACTCCAACTTTTTGGTGTACAGTTAGGTAAGGCGTCATGATTTTTTCATTTCGTTGTAGTATAAAATACTGTAGGTACGTGAACGAGATTACGACACGTCCTATCCGCGCAACGTTTTTAAAAACACTCTTGGTTTTAAACCATGTAGCCGGCAATCCGCATCTCACTTCTGTTCAAGGTGACTTTGGTTTCATACTTCATTTCAAACCGTGTATCTAGGTTTAAAATAATTAGACGCAGCGCATACAGTCCACTCTTCTGTACAAATCGTACAGTTAGTAATTTGTTCTCAACCAAACACCAGCTATCCACGTAGGTGGTCAGTCAAGAATGAAAATGTCAAGTGCGTGTCGAAACACGCGTATGATAGGTTTCTGTAGATGGTGATTTTATAAAAAAGTCAGGTGTAAAAGGGCTTCGTTTAAATGGCTTGGACTACAATTTTAATTTTGTTTTTAGTATTTGTTGTTATAGCGGCAACCGAAATACATCATCTGTGAAAATTTCAGCTGCCTAGCTATCATGGTTCATGAGATACAGCCCGGTGACAGACGGACATCGAAGTCTTAGTAATAGGGTCCCGTTTTTCCCTTTGGGTACAGAACCCTAATAGAGCGAAAAACGGCTAAAAAATCAGGTTTGTTGTATGGGAGCTCTCCGTAATTATTAATTTTATTCTATTTTTAGTATTTGTTGTTACAGCGGCAACAGAAATACATTATCTGTGAAAATTTCATCTTTCTAGCTATAGCGGTTCATGAGATACAGTTTGGAGACAGACAGACGGACAGCGGAGTCTTAGTAACAGTGTTCCGTTTTTACCCTTTGGGTACGGAACCCTAAGAAAATGAATTAGTCCGTCAGAAGACTATCAAAAAATAATTTAGACACGTATTTTTTGTTTTATCTAGTTAAAGTTGATGAAGGCATAGCATGTTAAAGATTCGCGTGACGTCAAAAGTGCCAAACAAAAGTATAGACTGTGAGAAAGTTGACGTCACGACCCCCACTCCTAAACTTTGACAAGATTTATCTTTGTCATTTGTTGTTTGATTGACAAATACGTACATATTTTGAAGTGAAACTTCTAATGCGACTTCCGACAAGGTTGCATTAAACGTTTAACGCTACCATGGAGGGGGTATGAAAGCAATGTTGCGTCGAAGTTTCACTTCCGCGCGGAAGGTCTCCATTTGCATTTATTTTAATAATCGTACGAACGGACTAATTATAATTATGTTACCCAGTCATCATGCCCATTACTAGAAACAAAATAAAATAAATATTTAAGGGGGGCTCCCATACAACAAACCTGATTTTTTTGACGTTTTTCGCTCTATATTAATAATGGTACCAGGTAGATGCTTGAAATTTTCACAGAATATTTAGTTTTTTATTCCCTTCAATAATAAATAATAAAATTAAATTAATATTTAAGGGGGGCTCCCATACAGTACAGAACCCTCCGTGCGCGAGTCTGACTCGTACTTGGCCGATTATTAATTGATACAATACTCTTCGTGTATTTCAAAGAAATCCTGTAATACTGTAATAAGAAATAAATAAATCTTTCATGTATCCCAAATATTTACTCAATTTTCGTTGAGATAAAAAATATTTATTTCCATTACACGTGTATTTTTGTGAAAACAGGAGTTTGATGTTTTACGTACAACTATTATAAGCTTCGTAATATTCTTGACGAAGCGCGCAAAGTTATCATTACAAACCTCATTCAACAATATTTACAAAACTTTTGCACAACGCTTCGTAAAAAGAGTCTTATATGTTTCATGTCAAGTAGCGTCAGAGTGTGTTTTAGCGTAATTGAATGTAGGTTCAAATCCTACGTTAAATTTTTGACCGATGCGAACCAAAGTAAAAGAGGTCTCCATTTTAAGTTGACGAGTTTTCTTTCGTCTGTCAGAATGTTCATTTCCCTTTACAGGTCGCATTTTTCAACGAATCTCAATGAAACATGGAATAAAAAATTGTGGTTCTTTTCGTCATCGGCAATTTGTAATTAGGGAGGTAATTCTTTCAAAAAGAGGGGAAATTTGCTGTCGCGCTACCTATTTGTCAGCCGATTTCGAAAACATTTGGCAAAAATATTTAGTATCTAAATTTTAACAATATTTTCTAGTATGAACACGAGTCGAGAGGTTTATGAAGATTCATTTAAAGAGATGTGCTTTGAGGTCTACTTTTTCGAGGAATAATTAACTAGTTTATCACTAAAAGAAAGTAACACTTATTGCAAAGGTACTAATTCGGCAATCATAGCCAATTACCATGTATAATATAAATTGTCTAATCCAAATTTACGGGATAAATAGGGTTCCCTATTGATTCGCATAATTTGTTTTGCTATAATATTGAAAATCATATAAATTAACATCCTAATATTTGTTGCTCCTAATAGTCAGTATTCCTAATGCGAAATCTATCCCTAAGATCCGCGGTCGAAAAAGCACTTAAATAAAGATTAAAAAAAAAAAAAAGATCCGCGGCAGCGGCCGGCGAGTGCCAGATTCAAATCGGCCCCTATTCAGTCGTCTACATTTACTATTAGGTCATTTTTTTATACGAAACCATGCAAACGTAAGGTTTTCGTATGTTATTATTATAAATATTACAATGATTAGTGATACTGACTATTAGGAGCAACGAATACCAGGTTGTAAATTTGAATAATTTTCAATATTATAGCTAAACAAATTATGCGAATCAATAAGGAACCGTTCGCAAGTTACCTAACTCTCCTCCTCACTTCGCTCGTCGTCGGACCTAACATATGACTTTGCCCTAGAATTCCGATATGACAACATACATAATATATATGACTTTGAAAAATTATGCGCATTTAATATTATGACTACAGAATTTCATGACAAGATATGTATGCACAACAACTTTAGGACAAACAAAATTAGGCGAATGAATAGAACACCGATAAAAAGCCCTGATGATAAGGAAGCTGACGAAGGACACATTTGAAAGCCATCAAATTGTAACGTGAAACCATTGGCAATCAAATCGCAATCACAATTTTTATTCAGTAACAGATTGGCCATTCGTTGTGTGATTGGCGATTGTGTAGTCAATATTAATGACGTTACACAACATGATTTCTTTTATCTACCTAAATACTTACTAACAATCAATATCTACAGAAAGTAATGCGGAAATCATCGACTTGGCATTTATTCTAAGACGGAAACGGATAAAGATAATAATCTTGTTTTTAATCTTATTAACACTGTCACCAACTTTTCCACGAGGAAAATGTACCTATTTTATAAAATTCAGTTGTTTTTGCTAAGGACGTCTTTACGTCGCATATCATCATATTTTCAGTGGTACAATAAGCCCAATTACAGAGGCGCCATCGTAATTATATTAGCTAAATAGCATAGTTCTGTTTCTTTTTCACTTTAGGCATTCGATAGAGAGAACGCTTTTTACGTTGCTATTAAATTTACGCTGGCGCCTCTGTAATCGGGCTTAATATACCACTGTAAATATTATGATGATATGCCACGAAATTAAAGCAGATCTCACGACGCGTTTTACGCCCGCGGTGTGCGCGGTTGTTTGCTGCTCCCGCTCCACCGGCGCGGCGGCGGCGGCCTGCCACGTTTGTGGGCGATAATCTCAACTCTAATCGCGACGACTGCGTAACCACGGTAATATATATTTTATGTATTAGATATTATCATTACCGTGGCCTAACCGCACAAATAACCGATCGCGTGTGTTTAGAAATAAAAAAAATCGGCCAAGTACGAGTCGGACTCGCGCACGGAGGGTTCCGTACTGTATCGGAGCCCCCCTTAAATATTTATTTTATTTTAATTTTATTATTTATTATTGAAGGGACAAAACTAAATATTCTGTGAAAAATTCAAGCATCTACCTGGTACCATATTAATATAGAGCGAAAACCGTCTAGAAATTCAGGTTTGTTGTATGGGATTTAAATATTTATTTTATTTTGTTTTTAGTATTTGTTGTTATAGTGGCAACCAAAATACATCATCTTTGAAAATTTTAGCTGCCTAGCTATCATGGTTCATGAGATACAGCCCGGTGACAGACAGACAGACAGACAGACGGACAGACGGAGAGACGGACAGACGGACATCGAAGTTTTAGTAATGGGGTCCCGGTTTTCCCTTTGGGTACGGAACCCTAAAAACGCAATTTCGTTTGCAAAATTGCAATTTCGTATGCGACTGATGCTCTGGGTGAACGGCAGTGCACCCAGATCACGACGACGTAATAAACCGAGTTGTGCTTACAATTTGATCTCACTACTTTTTCCTGAAGAATTTTTGCTCGACTTGTTGTACTTTTTACATGCCATGTTTTTGTTGGGATAATTTTTCCTGAATTTCGTGTTGGTTCCATACTACTCCATAGTAAAAGTTGTTCATAACGATGTTTAAAATTATCCTCGTTGGGCTTAGTATAGGGCACGCAGATAACCCTGATTATACATTTTGTACCTATTTGTCGATGTCAAATATTATCTATCAAGCCTACTCAGTCACCCAGCAAATTATAGATTTTTACAGATGTTCAAACGTTGAGATTGGCAGCTCTTCAAAACAATCATCCGCATGTTTCTTGTGTTTGTGATCTGTTCGCATTTTCCAAACAGCTGCAAGGTCACTGTTTACAAAATAACATGGAAGTGAAAATAGCCGGATTGTCTGAAATCAAAACAAAGTTGAGAATTGTTTGATAAGATTGAATGATGTTGTGTCTCATCTAAAAATAGTGCAATACTAGCTGCCCATCCCGGCTTCGGCCCAGTACGGACAGATTATAATAGTAAAATAATTAATTGTCATTTTTAAACTTTCGCGATTTGAACACATCATCAAACTACTAAAACAATTATTTTTCGCTTGAAATGGCAAAACCACCTTCCATCATGTACAAAATTCGAATGTTTCACTCTAATTGTTTACATTTATTGTTGATTTATAAAAACAACTCAGTCGATATCTGTAAAATTTAAGTGGGACCACTTAAGGAGAATACCCCTTTCCAACTAAAAAATATTTTTTCGTTTCAGTTCACAATTGGCGAAATTATCAATGTTCATCGTGTACAAAATTCGGATATTTCGCTCGAAATGCTTACATTATTGTTGGTTTTCTCAAAAATGGCTCAGCTGATTTCTGTAAAATTTAAATGGGACCACCTCGGGAGTATAACCCTACCATCTATAAAAAAAAAATCGATTCGGTTCACAATTGGCGAAATTATCGATGAACATACACAAAAAAATACAAACACATGAACATAGATCCTCCTCCTTTTTGGAAGTCGGTTAACAAACAAATGCGATTGTAAATTGAGATATTAACTAACCTATCTCTTATGTTGTATCAAACTGCACATAATGTGCAATATGTGGTAAAAACTGTACAACGTGACGCGTATTTTATAAATTGAGATTATGCTCAAAAAATTTATCTTTAAAATGACGGGACATATCTTTGTAATTCAGGCACTATATCTGAGTTCTCTCCGACTTCCGAGTTGGTTAAATAGCATGAAACATAACTTCATTACTGTTATCTTCATATACCTATTATAGCCGTGGTGGTCTAGTGGTGATGAACCCGCCTTCCAATGTTTTTTTTTCTTTTTTTATTGGGGACTTTGGCCAACAGTGGCATGTCAGTCCCAACGTGACCAGATCTACATTATGACATAAGTACTATAGCGCCCAGAGGGCCCCCTCTCACCCCGCCATCGGGGAGGGCTCGCCGCTCGAGTCGTTTGAGAGCGCGTGCACGTCTCGTTCCCCGCACCTCAGTCAGTCCGTAGCATCTCATCGAGACGGACCGCTCCGCTCGCGCGCCGATACCGCTGCGATCGTATAATTATATGTACTTAGCGATTACGTAGTGGTCGTTCAATAAATATCTGCTATAAATCTCTGAATTTCACTATAGTACTACATAATGCTGTGTACAACCCCGAAAGCTAGAGGTCAAGTATATGTTGCGAAAGTCGTGGGTTTAAATCCCGGTCACGTACCAATGAATTCCTTGGAATTTTCGTACGGAATTTCATACCACTGGCTTTTCGGTGAAGAAAAACATCGTGAGGCAACCTGCATAATATTTTGTCCGTGGAAGAAATTCGATGGCGTATGTGAATCCATCAACCCGCACTAGGCCAGCAGAGTAGATATGGCCTTCCGTGGGTAGACCTACGTCCTGGAGTGGACTATTAAAAAAATCTGCCAAGTACGAGTCGGACTCGCCATTGAAGGGTTCCGTACTGTATGGGAGCCACCCTTATGTATTTATTTTAATTTGGTTATAAATATTTCGTGAATATTTCAAGCATCTACCTGTTACCATTATTGATATCGAGCGGAAAACGGCAAAAAAAATAGATTGTTTGTATGGGAGCCCCTCCTTAAATATATTTTTTTCTATTTTTAGTATTTGTTGTTACAGCGGAAACTGAAATACGTCATCTGTGAAAATTTCTAATGCTCATAACGGTTTATAACGGTTTTTGAGATACAGCCTGGTGACAGACAAACAGACGGACAGCGGAGTCTTCGTAACAGGGTCCCGTTTTTACCCTTGGGTACGGAACCTTAAAAAGGCTGGTACAGTACTAACTCCATTTATTAAATAAATAGTCTTGACACAAAGGCGGACAGACGGACGGACAGACATCCGGACAACAAAGCGATCCTATAAAGGTTCCGTTTTTTTTCCTTTTGAGGTATGGAACCATAAAAAGATGTTATAGACATTTTTTCCATTTTATGTATCACTCGCAAACATAGACTAAGCTTTCAGAGTTTATCCTATTATGTCTAGTTATTATACAATAATCTGCAAAATCATCTTATTAATGTATGATGTTGTGTAAAACTAAAAATAAATTGTTTAATTTCAATTCGTTAATTTGAACGTTGATCTCAACTTTACAAAGTCTAATGTTTTACCTATAATTTATTTCAAACGTCTAATAAATAAATGTTTTTCTAAATAAGCATCGATATAACAAACGATTTCTGAAAATAATTCTGAAATTTAAAATTCAGTTAAACTTTTAAGTTTTTGCACGAAATTCAAGATGTGCTATTATTTCAAAGTTGATCACTCAGCTCTAAATACAAATTTAAAAATAAATGTAGAAAGTTGTCAGCTCACTGACCTAAGTTGAACAAGTTAGGCACAGATTGAACACAGCTGTTGTTAAAAAGTTTGTGTCCGCGAGGTACTTAGGTATTTACAGAGGAGCTAAATTTAAGATTTATTATTCGAGAAAAAAATATGCTATTTCAGTTTTCTTAACATTATATTAGATAAATTGGTATAGGTATTATAATCACTACATCATTACTACATACTCGTAGTATAAAACAAAGTCGCTTCCCGCTGTCTGTCCTTTGGTATGCTTATAACTTTAAAACTACGCAACGGATTTTGATGCGGTTTTTTAATAGATAGAATGATTCAAAAGGTTTGTATGTATATAATACACCTGTGCGAAACCGGGGCGGGTCACTAGTTCTCAAATAAAAGTTAGATGGTTATGATAAAATCATGACATAAGCTTTTCAAAGTCAAACTGAAGTGGTATCTTCTCAGTCTTCGTGCTTCATCTTGGACCACAAAGTCGCTTACCATTTGGCGGCCAAGCGCCGATTTATCCACGATTTTTTGCGATAACCTTAAAATAAAATCGACCAAGTGCGAGTTGGACTCGCGCACGAAGGGTTCCGTACCGTATGAGAGCCCCCTTAATGTGTTTTACTTTAATTAAATTATTTATTTTTAAAGTAAATAAACAACTTAGTATTTTGTAGATATTTCAGGCATCTACCTGTTATTAATAACGAGCGAAAAACGGCAATAAATTAATATTTATTGTATGGGAGCCCCCGTTAAATATGTATTGTATCCTGTTGGTTTTATTACTTATTTTTATAGCGGCAACAGAAATACATAATATTTATGTGAAAATTTCAACTTTCTAGCTACTACGGTTCATGAGATACAGCTTGGTGACAGACAGACACTTAATAAATAGTGTAGAAAGTTTAGCTAAATGTTATGTAGTAAATATTATATTATTATGTAAATGCTATTTCAGAGATGTCAGTTTGTACCTATTACTCATTAACTAATATTGTATGTCTGTTAGGACAAACTTTTGTGGTGTTGACAAACAGAAGGGCGGACAACAGAGTTTTAGTAATAAGGTTTTAACCCTTTGGGTACGGAACCCTAAAAATGAAAATACTAAAGAATGAACGTCATGTTCAATGTTAAGAAGTTATCTAAAACAAAATCTGAAGACATCACGATTAATGACTGCCTAAAAATGTCAGCAAGTATTTATAAATTCAAACAACAGATGGAGTTTGTCAGTCGAAAACGTTTACGATATGTTTTATAATTATTTTTCGCAAGAAATGGCAAAACCGCCTTCCATCGTGTACAAAATTCGAATATTTCGCTCGAATTGTTTACATTATTGTTAATTTATCAAAAACGGCTCAGCTGATTTCTGTAAAATTTAAATGGGACCACCTTGGAAGTATACCCTTTCGAACTAAAAAAGAACTTTTAGATTCGGTTCACAATTGGCGACATTATCGATGTTCATCGTGTATAAAATTCGGATATATCGCTCGAATTGCTTACATTATGGTTGGTTTTTTTAAAAACGGCTCAGCCGATTTCTGTAAAATTTAAATGGGACCTCCTCGGGATTATACCCTTTCAAACTAAAAAAAAAAGAATTTATCGATTCGGTCGGATCACCGCAAAAGAGTTGATACAAAAAAATCTCGAGCTAAGACCATTAACTTGCATTGTACTTATTTAATTATTTGCTTTGTTTGGTTTAGAAAATGATTTATCTATTACTCGTATTTTCTATTGTAAAAAATGCCATTTATAGGAGTTTCATATTTTCGGATCTTGTTATCTTTTAATATTTCTTATAAAATAAGGCGGCGTAAAGCCTTGAACCAAAATCAAATGAGAAAGTATGACAAAAATAATTTTACATTAAACACCTACCGTATTTTTTTTAACGAATTTGTTTTTCATAATTTAACGCTTTTTGGCTGCTGTACAATTCTGGGCCGACATAACAATATTTTTTGTTGTTTTATATTTTGTAGAAAGTCGGTAGAAACATCTGCCGTATCAATGCACACTTCTTTAAAAGATACTTTCATTAGTTTAAATGTTATATCATGTATTTTGAATATCCCATCTCAAAAAGGTAAGTAGTAGACTATCTAGGCACTCTGAATTTTTACAGATATGATGAAATTTCACTAAAACTGTGGATCAGACTGATCTAAAAATCGTTGAGATACATTAATGTGAAGGTAATTCCCCACTTTCACCGACTTAACTAATCCGTAACTCATGATTTAGGAATCGACGTTACCTACTATATTTTGACATAGATGGCAAAGCACGAAAGATTTTAGCTGATACTATGATGCGCGTGCAAAGTTGTCTAAGGATTTTTAAACAAAGTTTATTTAAAAATAAGGATTTTATGCAGTGTTCATCATTTTAATATTTGTTTAATTATGAAATTTGCACGACGTTGCAACCTTTTACCCTGCGCTTTCCAGTGCGTGGACTATTCAAAACTATACAGCACTACGCTTATATTTTTTTAATTAGTAATATATAACCCATGTTCATCAATTGCACCCGAGTGTAAATACATTTCGGTCACTAAATCTCACCGAGATTACGGTCCGAAATACGAGATACCGCTCATTCAGGCCTTGTCCCTGTCAACCTTATCGGGGCTAGCCACGGGCGGCCCTTAGTGAGGTTCTTGATTGTCCTGTGGCCGCTGCTGCTAAACAACAAGAGACTAGAAGCTAAGCTTCATACAATACAGCCTGGCATACCTAGTCATACTCGCCGCGGAGGAGTGGGGAAATGTGCCCGTAGTCTCAACACATGATCAATCAATCATTTATTTCACAAAAATTAAATTACATCAAGTGTTAATTTTATTCTGTTTAATTTGTTGTTATAGCGGCAACAGAAATACATCATCTGTGAAAATTTCAGCTGCCTAGCTATCACGGTTGATGAGATACAGCCCGGTGACAGACAGACAGACGGACGGAAAGCGGGGTCTTAGTAACAGGGTCCTGTTTTTACCCTTTGGGTACGGAACCCTAAAAAGATATTAGTCATACTCGGCGTTGATACTCTAGTAGCCACTGCTACTTCTCCTGACGTTGCCAGAAATATAGTTTGAAGATGTAATACATTTAAACATCCATGGTTTGAAGTACTTCTGCGGCAAAACTAACAAGTACACTCCCGTCATCGACTTTTTTTTACTTCCGTCCAAGAAGTAGCGCCAGCGGCAATGATAACGGCATGTACCTATGACTATGAGCATTACAGCGCAAGTGATTTATTTACATACTCACACTGCCCACATTCCTTCTCAATGTTCTATCCAACAGAGCTGATTTTAATAACAGCAATTAGGTCAACCTGTATGGATCTATGTAATAGAATCTATGGTAACTAATTTAACCATCTTCCAAGGGTCGCAGCGTAATTAAAATTGGCAGCTGTGTGTAGTTCTGATGACAACACAATAATATGGTACTGTCGAACTGATCTGATGATGGAGCCGGAAGATATGTACTGGAACTTCATGATGGAAAATCTTATCATAGCTGTTTTGGATTTCTTAGAAAAGACTTGTAATGAACTTTGATCACGATTAGATTTCAAGGTCTGATTATGAAGAAGCGGGTTTTTCTAGTGTTTTCTAAACTATTAATAAGTTTAACACGAAATTAAGGAACAGTTATGATCAAATAGTTCCTGTCGATTTCTGACTTTGTACCTATATACATATACCTACCTCTAGTAAGCTGTGTAGGTACATTGATTGAGCGCGCATTTCATACTTCTGTAATTTCAGTATTCTGTGCGGCTAGATTGCTGTAACAATTGAGAACGATTTATAATTCTGGCTCGAGGTTTAAGCACATGATACGCTACAATCAAGTTTTTGAGCAGACAATATTGACAATGTGCACAATTTTGTCACCAGAATTATTGCCACCAAGTAGTTCAGTGTAGTGGTATAACACCCACCTTACAATCGCGAGGTCGTGGTTTCAGATTCCAGTACCAATACCAATGCGTACTTTGAAACTTATGTACGGAATTTCACACCACTAGCTTTTCGGTGAAGAAAAACATCCTGAGGCAACTTGCAAACGTTGGTAGAAGAAATTCGATGGCGTATGTGAATTCACCAACCCGTCAATAGACCCGCGTGGTAGATATGGCCTAATCACCCTTCGTGGGTAGGTCTATGTTCAGCTGTAGACTATTAAAGAGACTGGTACAATACATTAGTTTAGTCAATCCGTCGGTCAAAAAGATATCTTTGTGGTTGCCTCATATATCATAGAGAATGTCGGCGATGCTAGATTTTTTCGCTTGTAAGTTAAATGCAGAAATAACTTTTAAAATACCTATAAATCCTGATCATGATAATGAAATAATCATGATGACTTAATATCATATTCATTATTATTATTTACTATACAAACTGATATTCAACCATACAAACTTGATCTTCAATTGTTAACGTGTAAGCCTTTGTTGTAGACAGCTGATAGTATAATAAATGTCCTGTTCTCATTTATTTATTCAAAATGTGTCAGATTTGCCAATATTACTCTCGAATAATTAAATTCTACAAAGTTACAGTTAATATTTTTCTGTATAAAAATAAAATATTTCATATTTCACGCTCCAAAAAAATTCACAGACTACGACTGTCTAAAAATTAGGAGATAGTAAATTGCTTTATATTGTGCCCATCCTTGGAATGAAAGTTTCCACCTGTTTCGTAATGGTAGAGGCGACGAGATTTTTTCCCTGTTATTAAAGTGCCTGCCCATTACTGACACGTTTCTCAGAATTTTAATATCTATTCGTGAAATATTTTATTCTATTTACATATTTTATTCTATTTACATATTTTGTTGATCACGCAATTAACGGCCCTAAGAGGCCCATCTTGCAGAAAATGCCCGCCCACCAAGTACCAAGTACATATTTTGTTTCATAATTTTATTAAAAGAGAACAGCAATGGATTTATACTGGAAGGTAATTCTATTGGATATGAATATTATGTTAAAATATAATGAATATTTCAAATGTTACAGAAGCTCTACGATTACATTTTTCCAAACTAAGATCATGTTCGTTTTCGAGTTGGTTGGTTGTTTCTTTTTGACTTATTTTTTAAATTCTGTATAGGTTGTAGAGAAACTAACCTTTTTGTTAGCTTCTCTACATTCAGACTCTTTCAACGTTAACACTGCCAACTTACAATTCTAGTTATGAAATTATTCAAATTTTTGAAATGTTTATCTTTGACAGGATCAGCGATCCTTGTTTGGTAAAATTGGGCAGTCTTGAGTTGGAGGTGATCTGGAAGACACCATTTTTTCTGTAAAAATGTATAATATAGATAGATAATAGTGACGGTGTGAATTTGAGGTTGCGTGGTCGAGTCCTGTTAAAGACATGAGCGTCGAGTAACAGTCAGGGTGAGAGGCTCCGGTCCCTTTGACTTTGATTACAGGTGGATCTCTTGTTTTGGGGCCACTGACCCCTTACCCCTGGAGCACTGGGCTGGCGCTGACTTAGAACCCTGTCGGCCAGTTTGGGCCGGCGCCTGTCGGCCGGTTTGGGCCGGCGCCTCCACCTCAGTCGACAGATGTCTTCACGCTAGCGCTCACCTAGCGCTACCTGGCTGGCGCCACACTATCGGCGGGTCCAGCTCAGGCTATTGAAAATCCTCGGCCAGCCTCCAGCGTGGTTCTACGAGTGCTACCCTCTCCCCTTTTGGCTAACTTTCCAAGGACTTCTTCAAAATTCTCTCTCTCCGTTTCTTGAAGATTTATTTGACTATAAGTGCAGTGCGTGTTAGTGTAAATAAATGTGTAAATACTAAGGTTAGTCTTCTGTTTTAATCTCCTCTCTCCGAACCGTTAGGGATCCTATCCACTAGGTAGGACTCTTAGGTTGGTTAGGTTTCTCTGAAGTCTCGTAACTTGTGGTGTGGCAACCGGCTCCCCCGCTTGCCACATTACGGGTTCTCTAATTTTTTTTAACTTGTGGTGCTGCAAACGGCTTCCCCGTTTGCAACATTACAAGGTTTGCGTTTGACTAGGTACATACTGCCTGATGTTGAGCAGATATGCGGTCTAGGGTGTAGCACGCTTACCTAGAAGATACCTTTTTACTCGGGATTTGAAGAAAACCCACATCGTTCTTTAGCGGAAAGACAGACCCAGGCAAAGCGTTCCACATTCTGGCAGTCCGTATGATGAATGAGGATTCGAAACGCTTGTTTCCAACGCGCGGAATGTCCACCATAAAAGGGTGGCGCTTTGGTCGCGTCTGTCTAGCCATACGATAGAAGAAAGGGGCAGGTGGAATCAGATAAGTATAAGAATAATAACATTTTACGTGCTTTTATGAACTTTAAAGTACCTTCTATCCATTATTTGTAGAACGTCCACTGCTGGCCATATGCTAACTTGATGTATTTCCTATAAGACCAGTTAGCCAGTGTGTTCCTGTGCCGTCTTGATAAATTGTCGCCGATCCACCTTATAGATATTTTACTGCTGCACCTAGGTTTACCAAAGGACGATGCGGAGATATCCATCCACCCCACGAGCTCGGTTTGGGATTGAAATTTACCTATGCCATGAAATCTCTTATGTAAGCAGGTATGGATGTTTTACCACAATTTCTTTGCCCATTTATAGCGCCGTCTGCCCCCCTCGTCTCGCCATCGAGGAGCGCTCGGCGCTCGAGTCGTATGAGAGCGCGTGCACGTCTCGTTTCCCGCACCTCAGCAGTCAGTCCGTAGGATTCCATCTAGACGGACGCGCTCCGCTCGCTTTTTTTTTGTATGACTAATAGCTGTTGACCACTGAGGCCTCTACAGCTTACCGGACATGGGCGAGCGCGGAAGGCGGCTGAGCCCTAAGTTTAGGTTATAGGGTGACTAGCGTAAGGGCACCTGAGAAGGTACGGACCCGGCGGGGGAGATCAGACTTTTATCGGGCACCCCAGAAGGGGTGTGCCTTGTGGCCCTAATGGGTTGAGCTGGTTGACTATTTGGAGAGAATCTTTTGACAGATCCGGAGGGTCCTTGACCTCGCCGGCGAGGTCGGTGTGTGTCTGTGTGCTTTTGGTAACCGGCGCCTATACCAAAAACGGAATACTTCCTGTTGCAGGGAGCTGTCGGATCGGCCGACCCCAGCGCCGCAGATGTGACTACGGCGATGCATGGGATGATCGTATCACATGTACCTATAGTGTTCTTTTTTTTTTTTTTTTTTTTTTTTTTTTTTATTCTGAATAGGTTTGCGTTTGACCACATACTGCCTGTTGTTAAGCAGATATGCGGTCTAGGTTGTAGCACGCTTACCTAGAAGATACCTATTTACTCGGGATTTGAAGACGCCCACATTGTACTTTAGCGGGAAGACAGACCCAGGCAAAGCGTTCCACATTCTGGCTGTTCGTATGAGGAATGAGGATTCGAAACGCTTGGTTCTAATGCGCGGAATGTCCACCATAAAAGGGTGGCGCTTTGGTCGCGTCTGGTTTGTTCGTTCATTATGTCTCAGCCTACTATCTCTAAATTTCACTATACATTTACATATTTTGTTCAACGAGTTTTATTGAAAAAATGCCGCGGTCACCCCTCCGAAGACTGACCGTGCCAAACGTTGCTGAACTTCGGTGATCACTTACCAATACTTAATCAAACTGCGCTGTGAGCGCTACTTATAATCTCTAATCATGTAAATTAATATGAAAATGTCTGTTTGTTTCAGTGTAACGAATATATTCCTGGTGAACCTGTCAGCAGCTGATCTGCTGGTGACTGGTGTCTGCATGCCCATCCAGCTCAGCAAAGCGATCACCCTCGTCTGGTTCTATGGAGAGACGGTCTGCAAGATTGTTAATTATATTCAAGGTACTTATAAACTTAATGAGGTAATGGTTTTCATCATCATCATCCGCAGTCTTCTTTATCCCACTGCTTGTTAAGGCCTCTCGCTGTACCATCTGCTTCGGTCTTTTGCCGATCGTGTCCAAGTTCGACTCGCGATATTAAAACTTTGCCAGCCGGACATTTTTGTCAGTATTGTAAATTCTATAAAAAAGTAACCATCATAGTAATGCATTGAATTCTTTTGCATATTCTTTTTGTATAATAATATGTAAGAGTAACATTTAAATTTTAATTATTAAAAATACTAAACTATACTACAAAACTTGAAATAAAAAAGGCACCTTTCTGCAAAAATAAGACTACTACGTAACCGCGCACTGCGTAAGGGATGACCGATCAGCCGCGGATCGCCGAGTCTCCTCTTCCCCGCCCCCGCTTCTTCGCTTTGTAAATGAATCGCCCGATGTTTAGCTAAATAATACAGCTACCTACACATTGCAACAGCAGACGCTTCACGCTGCACGGCACAGCGTCGTGATTTTAATGACAATTCCAGTAACTTGCAAGACGACGATATCCTCGACCCAACTTGCTCCCAGACGATCCACGCTCCGTTTACCGTGCCTGACTCGGTTACCGCCTTGCTCCACCTGTCGTTATTCCGTCTTGTTTCTGTTGTCGATGAAATATATTCATTCACTACCACTTCAAAGCAATCTCACGACCTACAAAACTCGCTTCTCGTACCGGAAAGCGCAGTGTAGAGCGTCTACCCACTTGGTGGACGTAATTGACCTCATCAAGACTGCAAGATTGTGCTGGATGCGAGCCGCTTCCAACAGGTCTTATTGAAGATGTAAAGAGGAGGCCTATGTTCATCAGTGGACGTCCCATGGCTGAAACGACGACAACGACAGAACTCGCTGCACGTAAATCCGTTTCCATCCGCTTACGAGCTCCGCGTTGTTGGAGACTAAACCAAGATTTTTCGTTGTTTTTAAACAAAAATACCTACTCAAATATTTTGTGTAACTGTGTGCACTTTGTTGTTAACCGACTTTAAAAAAGGGAGGTTCTCAATTCCACTGTATGTTTTTTTGTGTGTTTGTTACACTATTACTCCACCAGTTAATCATTATTATGAACCAATTTTGATGTTTTTTTTATTTGGCAGATCATACTTCAAAAATCCCTCTTTAATTTGAAATTGATCTCTAATCTAATCTGAATTCTATATAATTTTATCTTATTAATAAAACGTACAATTCTTCAAAAAGGAAATCTCTAGGAAGGAAAGGAAGATTTCCCGAAATTCCTATTTTCAATCCCTCAAGGTTCTTTCCTTAGTGCGAACTTTTAGTATTATTAATTTATTAAATAACAAAGTTTTGGTCTTCGCAAATTTGTTCTAGAATTACCTATGATTTTTAATAATTCCTGACATCCTGGTAACGTTGCATATGAGCCCCAAGATACAAGCTTGTGCTTAGTTTGGGGCTCGCCGTCTAGCCTTTTATTGAAACTATCGCTGATCTGTACTTGAGTAAGTATTTGTAATCCTTGTTATTATAGGTATTTGCTTTGTATTAGTTTTAAATTTTATTGATGTAAGTACTACTTTAATTTTGTTGTGTATTTCTTTTTGGTAATAAACTTATGTTATATTATTATATAATTATCTAAACCGGCTTAGTGGTTTTTACAAAATCGACAATAATCTAAAAATGGCAAACATCGTTCCGAGTGAACTATTCGATTTTTATTTTACGTTTAAAGTCGGGAGTGCTTATCATGCCATTTTTTTCCAAAAACCATAAATTATTTACTTAGTTTCTGTTCAAGAGGTTTTCAATTAGTTTTTTTTTCAATGCATTTTTTGTAACGCGGAGGTTACAGTACAAATACGAATACAGAAATTATTACATCATGTATAAACTGCTTTAGCCCCGAGTTCACCAACGCTTGTTTAAGTTAAACGTGTTATTACTGTATTTAACCAACGATTTTTGCTTGCGGAATAGCATAATTACGTTAAAAAGCTGTTTAAGATGTAAGTAACCAACGGTTGATAAATTAACATCTATTGGTGAACTAGGGTCTAAATCGTTGTTTAAATACAGTAATCACACGTTTAACTTAATTAAGCGTTGGTGAACCTGGGTCTTAGATTTTTCGTTACAAAAGATACAGGTATTTTCAAATTAGTTTCTTTCAAATTTTATCGGCATTCTAAGTCTGAATTTCAAATAATAATATGTTATTCAAGTATTTTGTTTGATGTCCGCCGTAACTTGTAAGCGTTCATCAGAATAATATTAATTATTGTATTTCAAAAGAACTTTTTCCAATAACTCGAGCTGGATTCTAGAGCAAGATTAGTTTGAGATACCGTTTGTCTGCCTTCCTAAAAGTTAGGCTATTACTTAGATTGATGGTACAAGTTTAGACTTAAATGACGATTAATTAATGAAACACCTATCGAATTGACCTGATTTCGCTCCCACAATGAGGTGAAACAGCTGAAGCGCGGTTAAGGGTAGGCGGACTCAATTCTTGGTGAAATTTAATACTAGTACTCGTAGATGAATACTAGGAACTTTGTTTTGAAAATTATACATTATCACAGCCCGGACACTCCGCGATTTTTCATACAAAATCTGCTGTCTTACGCACACTAACACAGTACTTACTCACAGACAACACAATATATACGCATGGTCGCCACACGTGCATTTGTGTGCGGAACGTCTATGGCTGTCAGCGATCACCACAACGTGACGTCAAGCCGCGTGAGTGAGACAGTTCCGTATTCAATTTGCAAAAATGAATATTTTAGAGCTTAAAAAAGTATATCAATTACTTAATTTGGAAGTATTTTAGCAAAAATTAACCGATGTAATTCATTCGAAAGAAAATATCAAGAGGAAGTTACCGAATAATGTAATATAAGTTTATTTTAGTTACCCTTAGGGAAACATTAAAATTTCTTGTTATGTTACGTATATCATTGATATTCAACCACACACAGTATAAATCTTCCCTATTGTCACAGTCTAGGTAGTTTTTATTAGAAAATCCACCGGCCAGTGCAGCCCACACGCGGTGTACAAGCCTCGTCCGTGGACGCGGGGTGGAAGTGAGGAAGACTCTAACGGGTGGGGGGTAACGAGTGGCCGTTTTATACGTACTTAGTATTATTATATATTATTTGGCATTATATAAGCCATCTGCAAGTAGCGCTTATAGCGTAGATTGATTAGGTATTTTTACTAGAAGGGAAACAATGTTCTGTATGGCCAGTCCTTTGATGGAAACCACAGGAAGTAATTGCGACTGAGCGCAACCATAGCGTGAATAACACGTTAAATTATTGTAAGCCAATTTCTTCAAAGGTTTAGCCATGTCATGCTGTCAAACGGCTAAAAAGCTTTGACCGGGGTCCCATTTGGTCTATTCAAACTTACTATATCAGGTCATAGGTTTTGTTAGTTATGTGCAACTTTGACAAGTTAATTATGTAAGTAATGTCGCCAAGTGTACAATGTCTTTAAATTGTATTTATTTCTGATCATATTTCACCAGTATATCGCATAATAAACAAATTCCAGTTCAGATGCCGAATAATATCTATAATAAGAAGAATAAGATAAAACACATTTTCTTAGAAGACTGTAGGTAATTTAGGTAAGTACAAAAAAGGTCTTTAATTTCTAATAGCTTTAGAATCTCAGTTGACTTAGAAACAAAGTTGATATCTTGATGAAAAGTAAAATAAAATTCCAAATATTCATCTCCAAATCTAATATTTCGGCAAATTAATACGCTAAAGTTAATTGGCTTAGTAATATTATTACCATAAAATGAACGACAAAGCAAAATTGTACGATTAATAAATTTATGTAAGCAAAATCGGAAGCCCTAATTAATTTAGTAAAAGGTTGGTCTGTCCTTACGTTTGAAATAAAAAGGTTAACTTTTATTTATCTATCCGTTTATTTACCTCGGATAAAAATAGCTTAAGTTACTCTCTAACCTTTGATCTATATCTGTTCTATGTTTTTGCGTTATATGACAAACCAAGAAGCACTTCCAGATTTATAATTTAAGTGCTTAAAGCCCCTGATCGACGTAAAAAACATTGGCTTTTAAAACCGCGGTTTTAAGGTCGTAACGTTCCATTTGACGATTTCTCTTTTGCAATTTACCGTTTCTTATAAAAATAGCCGTGTTCAGTACTAAAACGTTGCGTGAAAGAGATACATCATTTTTGCTTTAGTTAAAATTATCAATTTCACGCAACGTTTCAGTACTAGACACAGCTATTTTAAAAGAAACGGTTAACTGAAAAAGAGGACTGCTTCAAATAAAAAGTTATTTAAAACTGACGACCTTTTGTCTCGCGGCTCGTCAATAAGTTGAAGTTTTACTTGGCTCGCCACGTAGTGTTGACAACACTACGACTTTTTTGTGTTCTACGGCTTTCGGGTGGTAATTTCATCGGACATTCTCAAATAATCTCTGTAGTCTGTTGGTTATACTTTCAATTCTTGGATTAAATTGGTGTGCGATAATCGAGCCTTTTATTTTATCCAACACTTTTTCTACATTTTAGGGCGTTTTAACCTGTTTTTATTAATGACGTTGTACGCTACAGCAAGATAACATACATTTTTAGATATCCAATATGACAACATTTTGTATTTTGACGAGCCAATCAGTATTTGAAACCGCGGTTTTAAAGTCGAAGTCTTTTGTACGTCGATCAGGCGTGCGAGTGATCTTTTTCGATTTTGTTTCCAGGAGTTGCAGTAGCGGCAAGCGTGTTCACCATAACAGCAATGTCCGTGGACCGATGGCTATCCATATCTCCCGAGCCGCGACTGAGGCCGCCGGGCCGGAAGCAAGCGCTTCTGTTGCTGCTGCTGCTGTGGTGCGCTGCGCTCGTCATCTTCATCCCACTTCTGATGGTCGCATCCGTGCGGACGGAGACCGTTCCTGTTATATCTAAGGGCATTAGGAATATTTCGGTATGAAGCAACTCTGATATAAGTCTTTCTAATCTCACGCCTGTCCATCATTATCTTGAGACAGATCGCTAGTCTATTCGACGTGTCATAATATATCTCTCCTACCCAGGCTATTTCCTGGAGTATCTTTTCAAACCACGTGCGGGTGTATGCGGGTATGTTATTGTAGCTAAAATTGTAGGAGTTTCTTCAGAACACTTGGCCCCTGTGTAGATTTCAATTCTTTTGGTGGCGACAGCTTGGCTCCCATTTCACATTAATGTTTTTGATGTGATCACTTATAATCGACACTAGCGCCATTTGAGTGTGCTATTATCTAAGCGACCCGCCCCGGCTTCGCACAGGTTTATTATACATATAAACATTCCTCTTGAATCACTCGTATCTATAAAAAAAAAAACCCATCAAAATCCGTTGTGTAGTTTTAAAGATATAAGCATACATGGGGACATGGGGACAGCGAAAGCGTCTTTGTTTTATATCATGTAGTGACACTGATATTTATTGACCTTAAACTCTAAAAGTCATGTCTCAACATGTGATAATTTTTGTCAAAATATCTTTTTAAGTTTACTTTTATTTTTTATTTGCCATTTTGTCCATCCATCCATCCATCAGCCATAAGAAGTCCACTGCTGGACATAGGCCTCCCCTATGGATCTCCAATAAGACCGGTTGGAAGCGGCTTGCATCCAGCGCGATCCTGCGGTCTTAATGAGGTTGTAACAAACCTCAGATGGTTTGATCGTCCACATCTGAGTAATTAGGCATAGGAATAAGGCATTCTTGTAGGTCAGGAGTATCTCACATGAGGTTATAATTCTTTCTAATGTTATCTAAAGAAACTTTCTATTCAAATGATTTACAAACAAGCAGGAAAATTAAATACATTTTAGAAAAGCAACAGAACTTCAATCTAGGTATGAAAACTCTTTGCAGAAATTGAGAATTTAAAATAAGAGAAAAAGAAGAACAGAGTGAATTTGACGGGACTGACAACAGGGACTTCACTGGAGAAAATTATGGAAAAATGTTGGAATATTTCATTTTTTAGGATACCTTTAGTTTTGTACCGCAAGATTCAGAGAAAAGAAGAGCAGAGAAGAGTTTACTAACTAGGAGAATTTTGTTCCTGGTCTAAAAAGTGGAAGTTGGAAGAAAGTTGTTTTCGATCGAAAGACGAGGATGTTCCTAGAGGATTTGGTTTCGTATAATCGTATCACTTTTTAAATAGATATGTCATAGTAGGTATAGAATTGTTCAGCAGATGATGTTCCTGCGAGTCGGCCAGATCAGTACTGCATTGGACTTTTGGATGATTTACTGTTGAATTAATGTACAAATGGACATCAGATGAAAAGAGGAGGTCTATCATATGGAGATAGGCCTATATCCGCCTTACTGAAACGATGCGGTATGGAGGATTCTCACACGTATCTATTCTTTTATGAGTATGAACGAGTTGCTTACGACGCTACGCTACACCACAGAAACAAGGCAATATTATCTACTCTGACCTGTTGCGGGTTGATAAATACGCATACATCTTCAGGTTCCTATGGCGGTCTTGCATAAGTTGACTTACGATGTTTCCTACTCTATAGAAGTACTCGTATGTTACTGACGAAACTATCCTTCATTGAGCATTTACTCACGAGTAGAAGATAGAAGCTTCTAACTCTCGCCCTTTATGATTCTATGTATGAATTACAAATGTTTTAATTATTTGTCTTTTTCAGCTTCGACTATTTGTGAACATAAAATCTTAAGATATTATATTCTATGCGGATTGAGAATCTCCAGAAATTGAGAAATTTCCAGACATGACGTGCTTTACCTACTCCTACAATTTGCGAAGGACAGAGTGTTCATAGATAAAATGTCATTTATTTATA
Organism: Hypomecis atomaria; assembly: GCA_964007245.1. NCBI lineage: Eukaryota > Metazoa > Arthropoda > Insecta > Lepidoptera > Geometridae > Hypomecis > Hypomecis atomaria. The sequence goes on from OZ023284.1 coordinate 1,147,732, forward strand.
TTATGGGGATTGAAGAGTCGACTATTGCTATAAATTATTATTGCTACATCTCATTATTTAAATACTAGCCGTAAGTGCTACTTGATCAATGCTGTATTTTCATTAGTGTGCAGAACTCTTGAAGCCAGATAGAGCTTGGGCCAGTGATTCTCATTTCCGAAATGGAGGGATATCCCGTGTCCGTATTAAGAGTGTAAATTCTGATCACTTTGAAATAAAGCTAATGATAGTTTATTGATTTTAATATTATTTTATAAGGCGAAGTCGATTCTCGAACCTTTATCTATAGTAATCTTGGAGCTTTTCTTGAGAACACTCTGGATTTCATGCAAGTTTTATGATTTTCCTGACTTTATGAAGTGATGTAGATAAGATGACTACAGACACACTCGCGACTCCTGGTTTTCTTTCCTGCTTTCTTTTTCCAGGATGGCGTTAGATTTACGAAAGCAGAGTAGAATCATTTTCATGGTTTTCAGCTCTCTCGAGCGCCATGACTAAATAATCAGAGATAAACATAAAATAAAATAAATCTCTGATACCTAAATAAAATTGAATAAATTTAAAATATTGAAATTAACTAACTGTCAGAAATAAATCAATACTATTCTTTCTGGCATTCATATCTTTTATTATATTCGTAGTTTGATAATAATATTAGTTCAACAATAGAGTTTCTTTGTTCTAAAGTACTAGTTTAATGGAATTTCCTTCTCATCACATGTCTAATATTTTCTTATGCAACTAAGTCAATAATTTATACCTAGCTTTGTTGAAGCTTATTTATGTAATACAAAAATATTCTAAATAAACTCCACATAAAACAGAGAAGCTCTAGAATCTCTATTTATACCTATCTATATAGATCTTGAGACATTAGTTAGGCACTTCATTTCACTCTGAGATATACTTTCAAGTTCATATAAGTTCAAAATAGGTAAAACCTAGGGTTTTGTTCTGAGTTTGGGTCAATTATCAATAGGTAGTTATGTATCAATCAATCAGGTAGTTATGTATTTCGAATCACCTTTACCTAAGGTTTATGCGGTCTATAACGCAGGATCTACCACAAGACGACCACTGGCCAAACTAACGTACAAGTAGGTAAGTAAATTAGATAATTAGGATAGGAATCTCACAGCAGAAAACTAATAAAGCAGACGGCGCTAGGTGAGAATTATTTCGTTGTGAACTTCAGAAGTTCAAAAATGTTAGTATTCATATTTCTTATTATTTATCAATACAAATAGTAAGCTGAGATCTTATTGAATATCTGTATCGATATTTAATACATTCTTAACATTTTAGGATATTTATTTCATGAGGTTCAATTTATAATTTGTTCACAATCAGGTGGAATCAGGACGCATAGCTAGTTTGTCATAAAGCTAGGATTCATTGAAAGCAAATCAAGGTTCTATAATCATTTTCTCTGACATTTTATTTTTAGACAGGTTTCTTAAAATAGTTTCTACTTTTCTTAGGTTTATTGATGAGGTTTAATAGGCAGGTTAGGCTAGGGATTTTTACATTTCGGCGTCCTTGACCAGGATAGGTTTGTTACAATTTGGTTTCGCAACTAGGATTGTTACAATTTGGTGCCGTGACCAGGATTAGCAATAGAAATGATTCGTTTTATCATAAAAATAGGTTTAAAATATTTTCGTGATAATAGAATATAGTCGGAAGTCATAAATATTTGATTTGTTAGTTTAACTTTGTTTAGGCAAGTCAATTCAGGTTTATTATAGGACTGTGTTCAGTAGTCAGACCATCTGAACACAATTTGTTGCTGTGAAATGGAGACGATGGTAATTCGAAATTTATAGGTTAGTGATAACTAGGATTACGTAATAAATTCAATCGCGAGTTCATTAGACAAGGTATCGAATATCTCATCAATTTTCAGGTTAATCATTATCTTAGGGTATTAACAGATTAAAAACGTTGGGGGGTGATTTGTTTTAAAAAAGACTGCAAACAATAGCAAGCATTTTGTATCATGGGTAATTATTTGGTTCAGTTTACAAAAAAAAGGGGTCTAGCCAAGGATCATTCGTCACTCACGTATTGTGTTTGTAGTAAATATGGTAAAGTAGTTTAGTGTTTATAACATATTTTATTGCTTCATGTATAAGTATAGCTTGAATAATTGTAGATAGTAAATATTTTCAATTTATAATAAAAGATATGATTAGTAATTATACATACAAAGAAAAGTATATTATTAATTTTATAAAATAGGAAAGTCAGGGAGTTGATTCGGTTATATAATTTTATTGCAAACTAGAAAATCGAGGGTAGAGTATACTTAATAATTTTAACTTACGACTTTGTAAATCAAAGTAATAAAATGTGAAATATTTTTCATTGATAGAGACTTGTTTAAGTAGGTTACGGAAAGACTTTGATTTTTTGGACATTTATATTTTACTATTTTTACCACTGGAAGTTAGCAAGTAGATCAATTTAATAATTCAATCTAAAAAAAGACTGTTAAACTAAATCCCATATAAATTGCATACAGGAAAATTAGAGATGGGAATATGTTATAAAATAAAAATAGGGTTAATTTACATTGTGTACTTGTATGACTTGGGATTGTATAAATATTTAGAGGTCTATTTCTCTTGCATCAAAAATATAATAGATCGAATAGTAGATAATATTAAGCGTTCGGTTAGCATCAAAATTATATCGAAGTAGTTTAACAGTGAAAGATACGTTTATAAATTACAATTTATCGAAATTCTACCAGTTCTAGGTTGAGATTATTATTGCGAAATTATTCAGCTTTTATATAATTTTACTTAAAATAAGATGATTTGGGAAAATAGATAATTTGTCAGAGTAGTATTAGTGCGTAAACAATTGATTGATTTAATTGTTTAAATAAGTAGAGTAAAATGGGACTACTAAACAGGGGATTGTTTCACCAAATAATCGGTCAGTTAATGAAAAAAAAAAGAAAACAACTGGGCTTAGTAAATAAAATCAATCAAATAAACTAAGACTCAGTAACACAACATGAATTCTAATAAAAAAATTAGTATTTAGTGTGAATAGGTATCTTCTAGCTCAGTGAGCTTCATCAGCGTCCGCGAGGTTGTTTATCATCAGGAAAGTTGGTGGTCAATCGCAGGCTTTTCGCGATTCAATAAAAAAAGGGGACGAAAGAGTTGAGCAAATAAAAGGTAGATTTATAAATTAAAGTAAGGAAATTCTAGTCGGGGGGGTGGAACATTTGCTCAATCTTTTCAGATAGTAGGTAAACCTTATTATTATCTTAGACATCAGTAATAATCAATGTAAACAGGTATTAGCTAAATCTTCAGCGAATATTCAAAGTCTTAATAATCAGGTAAATTGTATTAGTTGTTGCACATAAAATAATAGTATATTGTTGAGTTATTAAATGGTCGATCATTAATCAAATCATCTCTTATTGTTAACGTATCTTTTACTGATTAGTTATTTACTAAACGGGTTAAAACATAGCTGTGAGGATACTTGATTTAAGATATTTCAGTGTAAGCTAAAGTAAGTGAATGCAACGCAATAACATAGATTTAAATTTGTTTTGTTGTTAGAAGTGAGCAATGATACTGAAAACTAAACTAAGTAAATCAATAAATAGTTTTCTTTATCTCAAATTAAATTAAAGTTCAGTTGTATACTTTTGCTTGATGTTTAGAAATCAATTACACCAAGATAAGAAAAATGAATTATATTAGAAACAAATAAAGTACAGTATAAAAAAACATGCAAAATAAAAATCAGGTTCAGGTAATATTGTAAAATTGATTTCAAATGTTCATTAAAGAATTCAAAAATGATTTGCTGTTTGAAGGAAGTAGGGTATAAGCTTGATAGTTTGGCTGAACTTATGTTTCAAAGATTTATTCAATTTCAAAAATTATACGCGTGGAGATATGTCGGGATTCAAGAAGGTTGAACTCTCATGGCCAAGCAAAGCCGCGCCAGGAATTGGTTTCTCTAACCATATGGAAGAGATCCTTTCCACTAGTAGAGTGTAAATTTTACTTACTTGAAAACTTGGGCATATTGACACATTATTATCTAGTTCAATTTTGTTAGTGGGTGAAGCCATTCTAAAAGCTGAATCTGTTATTGCTAAAAAAATATTGGAAATCAATTTTCCTTAGTGAACATTTTGTCATTTATTTGCACATTGTTAAATTAAATGAGAACACGTGAGAGATTCTTAGATAAATGCAAGTAGGAAAATAAGCACGAGGCTGAATATTTACGGAAAAAAAAAACAGGTTAAAATTTTGATTAAAAATTTAACCGAGGTTCAAATAATAATTAACCTCCAACTTATATAACATATTTTAGTAAGGATAGTGAGGCAGAAGTTTATTACGAGGGTGTGGATGTATTTTAAATAATTTGCTATGGGGTGTAAAGGGAAATGTGCAAATATTGGCTCGCTTTGAGTTCAAAAGGTGATGCTACGTCGTGAAGATGGCGTGAAGATAGTGAAAGGCGTTTTGCGAGAATTAGGGAAGACAAATAGTAAAAAAAGAATATTGTTACGAATATGACTGACATTGACTGACAAAATTAAATCAGTACAAGAGGAACTAAACGACAATAGCATTGCTGGGATTTGAAGCGGTTTGTCAGGGTTCGAGTTTTGACAATCACTAGAACAAATAGATCTTTATGAAGGAGTGTGGTGTTAGGAGTAGGCCAGCAGGCAATCCATCAACATAAGTTGATTTCATAAGGATCTTTTACTCTACAAGGTAGGAACCTCTGAATTGATACACTGCACATGCTCCAGTTTATAGATAGTTGGAATTAAACTATTCACTCTTGGCGGGACATTGATGCCATGCGGAATTATTTTCCTTTTTCATGGACAATTCGTGTAGTTTGGAAGGGGTATGTTGGGAAAATCTCCGAACGGAAGATTGGTTCGCTGAGACTACTCAACATGCGACCATTCAGGTCGGTTCTACCTCAAAACAGAATTCCCTTACGAGGGCTCCGTTTCTGTCACCGAATCAGAACTTCCTTGCAGATTATAACAATTTAGTGGGGAAGGCGATTTTTCTTCATGGTAGATATGTAATCAAACTGAGAGCAGGGGGATTTTATGACGATTATCTGTAGACTGGTTTAAAAACATTTTCGCATATTGTAGTAGGGATAAATTCACATTCGAAACATATAATTTCATTGTTGGAACTCGAATTTTGATAAATACAATTATGCACTTGATTAAATTTAAAGTTGCTATCATTTTTTTTAGGAAAATTTACTTCGATTTAGATGTTTATCAACATCTTTTCATCTGCGAAAATTTTGGGGGGTGCTGTAACAAACCTCAGATGGTTTGATCGTCCACATCTGAGTAATTAGGCATAGGAATAAGGCATTCTTGTAGGTCAGGAGTATCTCACATGAGGTTATAATTCTTTCTAATGTTATCTAAAGAAACTTTCTATTCAAATGATTTACAAACAAGCAGGAAAATTAAATACATTTTAGAAAAGCAACAGAACTTCAATCTAGGTATGAAAACTCTTTGCAGAAATTGAGAATTTAAAATAAGAGAAAAAGAAGAACAGAGTGAATTTGACGGGACTGACAACAGGGACTTCACTGGAGAAAATTATGGAAAAATGTTGGAATATTTCATTTTTTAGGATACCTTTAGTTTTGTACCGCAAGATTCAGAGAAAAGAAGAGCAGAGAAGAGTTTACTAACTAGGAGAATTTTGTTCCTGGTCTAAAAAGTGGAAGTTGGAAGAAAGTTGTTTTCGATCGAAAGACGAGGATGTTCCTAGAGGATTTGGTTTCGTATAATCGTATCACTTTTTAAATAGATATGTCATAGTAGGTATAGAATTGTTCAGCAGATGATGTTCCTGCGAGTCGGCCAGATCAGTACTGCATTGGACTTTTGGATGATTTACTGTTGAATTAATGTACAAATGGACATCAGATGAAAAGAGGAGGTCTATCATATGGAGATAGGCCTATATCCGCCTTACTGAAACGATGCGGTATGGAGGATTCTCACACGTATCTATTCTTTTATGAGTATGAACGAGTTGCTTACGACGCTACGCTACACCACAGAAACAAGGCAATATTATCTACTCTGACCTGTTGCGGGTTGATAAATACGCATACATCTTCAGGTTCCTATGGCGGTCTTGCATAAGTTGACTTACGATGTTTCCTACTCTATAGAAGTACTCGTATGTTACTGACGAAATTATCCTTCATTGAGCATTTACTCACGAGTAGAAGATAGAAGCTTCTAACTCTCGCCCTTTATGATTCTATGTATGAATTACAAATGTTTTAATTATTTGTCTTTTTCAGCTTCGACTATTTGTGAACATAAAATCTTAAGATATTATATTCTATGCGGATTGAGAATCTCCAGAAATTGAGAAATTTCCAGACATGACGTGCTTTACCTACTCGTACAATTTGCGAAGGACAGAGTGTTCATAGATAAAATGTCATTTATTTATATTATGGGGATTGAAGAGTCGACTATTGCTATAAATTATTATTGCTACATCTCATTATTTAAATACTAGCCGTAAGTGCTACTTGATCAATGCTGTATTTTCATTAGTGTGCAGAACTCTTGAAGCCAGATAGAGCTTGGGCCAGTGATTCTCATTTCCGAAATGGAGGGATATCCCGTGTCCGTATTAAGAGTGTAAATTCTGATCACTTTGAAATAAAGCTAATGATAGTTTATTGATTTTAATATTATTTTATAAGGCGAAGTCGATTCTCGAACCTTTATCTATAGTAATCTTGGAGCTTTTCTTGAGAACACTCTGGATTTCATGCAAGTTTTATGATTTTCCTGACTTTATGAAGTGATGTAGATAAGATGACTACAGACACACTCGCGACTCCTGGTTTTCTTTCCTGCTTTCTTTTTCCAGGATGGCGTTAGATTTACGAAAGCAGAGTAGAATCATTTTCATGGTTTTCAGCTCTCTCGAGCGCCATGACTAAATAATCAGAGATAAACATAAAATAAAATAAATCTCTGATACCTAAATAAAATTGAATAAATTTAAAATATTGAAATTAACTAACTGTCAGAAATAAATCAATACTATTCTTTCTGGCATTCATATCTTTTATTATATTCGTAGTTTGATAATAATATTAGTTCAACAATAGAGTTTCTTTGTTCTAAAGTACTAGTTTAATGGAATTTCCTTCTCATCACATGTCTAATATTTTCTTATGCAACTAAGTCAATAATTTATACCTAGCTTTGTTGAAGCTTATTTATGTAATACAAAAATATTCTAAATAAACTCCACATAAAACAGAGAAGCTCTAGAATCTCTATTTATACCTATCTATATAGATCTTGAGACATTAGTTAGGCACTTCATTTCACTCTGAGATATACTTTCAAGTTCATATAAGTTCAAAATAGGTAAAACCTAGGGTTTTGTTCTGAGTTTGGGTCAATTATCAATAGGTAGTTATGTATCAATCAATCAGGTAGTTATGTATTTCGAATCACCTTTACCTAAGGTTTATGCGGTCTATAACGCAGGATCTACCACAAGACGACCACTGGCCAAACTAACGTACAAGTAGGTAAGTAAATTAGATAATTAGGATAGGAATCTCACAGCAGAAAACTAATAAAGCAGACGGCGCTAGGTGAGAATTATTTCGTTGTGAACTTCAGAAGTTCAAAAATGTTAGTATTCATATTTCTTATTATTTATCAATACAAATAGTAAGCTGAGATCTTATTGAATATCTGTATCGATATTTAATACATTCTTAACATTTTAGGATATTTATTTCATGAGGTTCAATTTATAATTTGTTCACAATCAGGTGGAATCAGGACGCATAGCTAGTTTGTCATAAAGCTAGGATTCATTGAAAGCAAATCAAGGTTCTATAATCATTTTCTCTGACATTTTATTTTTAGACAGGTTTCTTAAAATAGTTTCTACTTTTCTTAGGTTTATTGATGAGGTTTAATAGGCAGGTTAGGCTAGGGATTTTTACATATCGGCGTCCTTGACCAGGATAGGTTTGTTACAATTTGGTTTCGCGACTAGGATTGTTACAAGGTCATCCGTCCACCTTGTGGGTGGACGTCCTACGCTGCGCTTGCCGGTACGTGGTCTCCACTCGAGAACTTTTCGACCCCATCGGTCATCAGTCCTCCGCGCTATGTGCCCTGCCCATTGCCATTTCAACTTGCCAATCCGTTGGGCTATGTCGGTAACTTTGGTTCTTCTACGGATCTCCTCATTTCTGATTCGATCTCGCAGAGAGACTCCGAGCATAGCCCTCTCCATAGCTCGTTGGGCTACTTGGAGCTTACCAATAAGGCCCATAGTGAGAGACCACGTTTCTGTGCCATAAGTCATCACTGGCAACACACACTGGTCGAAAACTTTCGACTTAAGGCACTGAGGTATGTCGGACGAGAAGACGCTACGCAATTTTCCGAACGCTGCCCAGCCGAGTTGGATTCGGCGATTTGCCTCTTTCTTGAAATCGGACCTACCTAACTGGACTACTTGTCCTAGGTAGACGTACGAGTCAACGACTTCAAGAACCGAGTTCCCAACAGAGATCGGGGTGGGTACAACATGGGAATTACACATAACTTTCGTCTTGTCCATGTTCATCTTAAGACCCACCTGTTGAGAAACCCGATTGAGGCCTTCGAGCATCGTGCTGAGCTCTTCCATCGATTTTGCCATGACTACTATATCGTCGGCAAACCGAAGGTGAGCGAGGTATTCGCCATTGACATTGATGCCGAATCCTTTCCATTCCAGGAGCTTGAAGGCGTTCTCCAAAGTAGCCGTAAACAGTTTCGGAGAAATTACGTCTCCCTGTCTTACGCCTCTTTTTAAAGGGATCGCCTTGGAGCTCTCTTCCTGTACTCGGACCGACATAGTGGCGTTATTATACAAGCACTTCAACACTTCGATGTACCGATAGTCAATACGGCATCGTTGGAGAGACTCGAGCACAGCCCAAGTCTCGACCGAATCAAAGGCTTTCTCATAGTCCACAAACGCTAAGCAAAGTGGCAAGTTATACTCTTCGGTCTTCTGTATAACCTGCCGTAGCGTATGAATGTGGTCCATGGTACTAAAGCCCTTTCGGAAACCGGCTTGTTCGGAAGGCTGGAAGTCATCAAGCCTGCGCTCGAGACGATTCGTAATGACCCTTGAAAACAGCTTATAAACATGGCTCAGAAGCGAGATGGGTCTGTAGTTCTTCAATAAGGTGTTGTCACCTTTCTTGAAAAACAACACCACCACGCTTCTGTTCCATGCTTCTGGCGTGATGCCCTCTAGGACGACGGTGTTAAAAAGCTTCTGGAGGACTTTTAGTACCGGTGTTCCACCCGCTCTCAGGAGCTCTGATGTGATACCGTCATCACCCGGCGCCTTGTTGTTCTTAAGCTGATTCAGGGCCATTCTAATCTCGTACAGGCTGATGTCTGGGATATCTTCGGTGAAGTGTCGGGTCAGCTTGGCTCTTGGATCTTTGGCCGCGCTGCTAACAGGCTTAGCGACCGAAGCGTATAACTGTCCATAGAACCTTTCGATCTCCTCTAATACCTCTGCCTTGGTCGACGCTAAACTTCCATCTTCTCTCTTCAGCTTTGTCAATTGGCTTTGTCCAATAGACAAATCTCTTGCGAACACTTTGGAGCCTTTGTTCCGCTCTATTGTCTTTTTAATATGTTTAGTATTAAAAAGACGGATGTCGTGCCGCAAGGATTTCGAAATTTGTCTATTGAGACGCCTATATGACTTTGCATCATCGGAAGACTGCAATCTTAGCGAGCGTCGTTCGGCCATGAGATTTACAGTGTGATCGGAGAATTTCTGCGGTTTATTTGAACGGCGGGGTCTAAAGAACTTAGCACCCACCGTTTGGACAGTTTCTACGAGCCCGTTGTTGATCTCGTCCACCGACGCAAGGTTCTCTAGGCAAGCAAAACGATTCGAGAGCTCGAGCTGAAAGTCCTCGGGGTTTTGGATATGTTCACGAGTAGGTCGGAGTGTGGACTTCATCAGGCGGGACCTTTCGAGCTTAACATTAATATCTAATGTGCCTCGTACAATTCTGTGATCGCTGCCGGTTTTCACCCTGTGGATCACGGAGACATCATTAAATATTCGTCTCTCGGTGGTCATGATGAAGTCTATCTCGTTTTTCGTGGAACCATCAGGGCTCATCCAGGTCCATTTCCTGTGAGGCGGCTTCTGGAAGAAAGAGTTCATCATAAAGAGTTCCTCTCTCTCCAGAAAGTCAGCCAGCCTCTAGCCCCTAGGGTTCCGTTGCCCATATCCAAATTGCCCCACCCTCAGCTCATCGTCGTTTTTTCTACCCAACTTTGCGTTGAAGTCCCCCATAACAACAGTGAAGTGGGTCTTAGACATATGAATGGCCCGACTTACGTCCTCATACATAGTCTCCACCTCATCATCTGGGTGTGACGATGTCGGTGCGTATACCTGAATGACCTTCAGCGAATACCTCTTGGATATTCTGAGTACTAGGTATACCACCCTGCTCGACACTCTTTCGATGGTAATAATGTTGTTGGTGAGGGACTTGTGAACGAGAAAGCCAACACCACCTTGGGACCGTTGGTCACCTTCCCGGTAGTAAAGCAGGTTGCCGGAATTTAAGGTTATCGTGTCCTCCCCCTCTCTACGGACTTCAGACAACCCCACAATATCCCAACGCAACCTACTCAACTCTTCTTCCAGCTCAGCAATCTTCTCGTCAGTCCTCAACGTGCGCACGTTGTGTGTTACCAGGGCCAGTCGTCGTTTACGGGAGTGGTAGCCGGGCGTCTGCCAGCGATTCTTAGCACCCCCTTCTCCGCCGTTACCGGGGCCGCTACCGTAGCCCCGGGCTAGCGGAGCTGCTGGGGACTGGGGGCCTGGTCTATTTGGTTTTTCCATATCGGGGTTTTTGCCCATAATCGCCGCGCTGGGCAGGCGTGGTGGCGATCGCAGAAACGTAGCTTCGCGACAGGGATGCTGCTCCCCATCCCTGCCCTGTGCCATTTTATTTTTGCCATTTTGTAATGTGTTTTAATTGCCTCTGCGATAAATATGTTGCTATGTTCCTTGTACCTTAAGCATAGTATGTAACTGACTGTGTCGCGAGTGTGACGCCACCTGTCGGCGCCAACAGTTCAGAAAATCAGCTTCGGTTGTTCGCAGCCGGGTTTATGCTTAGATGGAGACGACTTGAAATAAAATAATGTTTATTACTTAGTTAGTGTCAAGTTTCCTTTTTGTTTTAGTAAACATTTTTAATTTTTGTAACAATGATAAATTACTGATTACTGATTTCAATACTCATTAATTAATGCTTAGCCTTATTGGTAAAGCACCGGGATGGGAATCCGAATATCAGTTTTATGCAGGCTCAAATTCTGCGGTCACGTTAAATCTTTGAATTGTGCTTTTTTGACGTGATTACCTCTTATAAATCGATGAACCACACGAAATATATTCTATGCAAATAAACTATTTGATTGATTGATTGATTGAAATAGCCTAGACTCATTGTCACGTTCCGCCTGAGCCGAGCGTGCAAACAAGAAGGCAGAACAAGCGATAGAGAAGCACGATCGGCCTAAGCGCTCGGCTTGTGAGGCTCTCTCGCGCTTCATCAATATTTTCTTATGTTGTAACAGACTTCTCAGACAACCAGTTTTATTTTATTGCATATAAGTCCGCGTTTGACCACCAACTCGCCGGATGGTAAGCGACGTTGTGCTCGAAGATGAATCATGAAGACTTAGGAGATACCCACTGCCTTAACCATTATTTTGTTACTTAGATTTTTCACTCTGAGTTTGAAAGGCTTTTCTTTCGCAAATCGAATTCTTCGAGATACATCAATCTTAGGAAGCTGTATAAATAAAACAGATACATGATTTAACAAATTTCCTTGTTTCTAGATAGAAACAAGAGACGTGCACTTCTGCACGGAAGAATGGCCGAGCCCGGACACGAGAAAACAATTCGGGATGCTCAGCTTCACCTTAGTTTACGCTATTCCTGGTGAGTATTTAAATTTTAGTTTTGTTACTCCAGAAAAATGTGTGTAACCTTAAGATGAATATAGACTAAAACGTTTACTTGTAACAGAACAACGAGTCGCTCTATGATATTTTCTAATGTACTTATTCTACGTATAGTATATATATTTAAACGTATATCAATTATGAATCGAGATTTCGTAGACAACATATACTTCCTCTCTGTGAGAGGCGTAGAGTAGCAGACATTACTTTTTTACTAAAATAGCGCAAAACCATATTGACTCTCCTCAACTTCTCTCCATGACAAATCTAAGAGTTCTCTCAAGATCCTTCAGACATCCTATTAGCCTTCAAAGTCATCAAAGTTATACGAATTATAGGCAGAATTCATTCTTTAGTAGATCATCTAATTATATTAATAATCTTATAGACTTTCCTAAATATAAAATAAAGCTAAGATTGCTAATGATTGGTTCGACTCTGTTTGTAATTTATAATCACTTTCAACTTAACATAACTGTATACCGTATTGAAAATTTTGTTCACTGTTATACTGTATTGAGCTAATGAACAAGTATTATTAGACTTCTAAATGCGAAAACTTGTTACTAGTGGATAGTTATTTAAGGTATTAGTAATTTAGCTTGATAACACTGTTTGTTTTCCAAATAAAACAAACAAAATAGTAACGCTCAAATTTAATGTTTTTTTTTTTTTTTATTACATATTATAGACACAGATATATTAATACATACACACTACGATATAATAAGCCAGCGAGGAAGTCTCGTGGAGTTGGCGTGATTTAGAGACTGGAAGAAGGTCTCCACCAGTCTGTAAATCATTCCAGCCTCCTCAGAGACGGGATTACATAACAAACTTTGTAATGCCCCCACATTGTTTGAGGAAAATACTTTACACAAATAATACAACAATCAACTTCTACGAAAAACAATTTTGGACGTAGCTAACTAAACTCGTATAATCCTATGGAAACATGCCTTCCGATTTAATTTGTTACACTAAATTTTCGTACGACAATCTTAATATTTTGTAGGTTTGTTAAGCATCCTTAGTAAAAGTTTTTAATGTATGTATGTTAATTTCACGAACTTATTTTAGGAATTTGTATGTAGAATTATCAGTAAGTTTGTATAGGTCGAGTTTTTTCTGGTATCAGAGTTTTGTAGTTGTTACAGCCATGTCAGATGCTTTCCGATGGCTTAATAATAACTTTGACATCAGGGCTAGCTATACGACGACCCATACTAGCTTACTTACTTTAGCTGCCTGAATGTCTCGGATATGGTTATATAGTCAATACAATGGGAACCTACAGCTTAACGTATCATGCGAGCCACAACAGTGCTTAGTTATAAATGCCACCCACACCCAGTTGTCCGAAGAACGACCGTTAAAAAATTTAAAAATCAAAAGAAGAACATTTTTCTGCCCTCCCGATTTTTAGGGTTCCGTACCCAAAGGGAAAAAAGGGACCCTATTTCTAAGACTTCGATGTCCGTCTGTCTGTCTGTCTGTCCGTCTGTCACCGGGCTGTATCTCATGAACCGTGATAGCTAGACCGCTAAAATTCACAGATGATGTATTTTGGTTGCTGCTACAACAGCAAATACTAAAAGTAAAACAAAATAAATATTTAAATATTTATATCCCATACAACAAACGTGACTTTTAAGAGATTTATGTTTGCTATTACCATTGCTATTAATAATGGCAAGAGGAATGAGGCTAAGGGGGTTCAAACACTGTACGGAACCCTTCGTACACGAGTCCGACTCGCACTTGGCCGATTTTTGATATTAATAACGGCAACAGGAAGATGCTTGAAATATTCACAGAATATCAAATTGCATATTCCTTTAAAAAATAAATACCTAAATTAAAATGATATATGTTAAGGGGGTTTCCGTACGGTATGGAACGGTTCGCACTTGACCGTTTTTTTTTCTTTATGTTTTTTTTTGGCGTAATGACTAGTCATTTATCACGTTATAATTAAATAAAACGAGTTTAAAATGTTATTAGGAATAGAAAATACCCACCTATATTCCACGAAATTTTTGAAACTAAGGCTAGAGGCGTTAGCACAAAAGAGAGAGAAGGTCTCCTGTTCTGTGGGCGTAACACAAGTATTTTCATAGATATAGACCCAGCCGGGCTAACTTCGCAAGTCAACACTACGCAGACTAATAAAATTCAACGAACATTGAATTAAACGACTTGTGGCTTCAGTTCAAAATTTGTACCAATAAAATATCAAACCAATCACTTCAAGCTGGGTCTTATCCGACCCAAAACCAACATCCCCTAAAATTCCTTTGCGAGGGTCAAAAGAAGCTAAACAGCTTGCGATCCGATATCCCGATCGGCCTTTATAAGCCCTCAACGCGGTAATATGATCATTTCAACCCCTATTTTACCCCTAACCCAGCCGTTTACCCTTTGAATCAGGCACAGGACATATATCGGGAAAAGCAGCGGTACTTATTTCTGCGTGTTGCAGAAACAAGAACGATAAGCCATCTCATACCATACATAGGCGTTAGTGCACTGTAATCGTTGCGGTTATTCAAACTTTCGCGATTTGAACACATTATTTGCACCGAGTTGCATCGATCATGGTCACGGACCACGTTCTACCCGTAACCACGACCGATGCAACTCGGTCAAAACGTCAGAATGATAAGGTATTTATTTATCTCGTAATTTTAGTGCGCGATTAGTCCCGTAGTATATAATAACACTATAATTGTTTGCAAAAAAACAAAACATTTAAAGTGTATATTACAAAAAAAAATGTATAGAACAGTTCGGTATGCTCATACGCAGGTATCAAAACTATTAAGTAACTAACGTATCCCATTTAGCTGTCCTGATTTCTTTAATCGTCCACAAATTACTATAAATTCAAGCGCTTGAAACAATCCTATATTTACTAACCTACCTTATTTGATGTACAATAAGCGTTTTATAACTGTTTTACGTGTCTCATGTCTATATATCTTTAACACTGTGCTATCTTCTAACATAGTGGACAAATAATACAATAATTTGTACTAAAATATTAGCATATAATAAGTAGTGAGTAGTTGAAGTCAACTCGCGAAAGCAATCGTCACCTTCAAAGTTAGTATCATTGCTTACTTTTTGAACGGGCAAGGTCCCTTTCTAATGTAATGGTCTGGGTATTTTTATGCTGAAGTGTTATACCTGTTACTCCTAAATACGTGTGAAACGTGTTTCGAATTGACTATTACGTTCTATTTTCTAAACCCTTTTGAAAAGGTACAGACGGACTTACTAAATGTATGTAGGTATATGTAACGTTTCGTGAGTTGTGAAAACAGATAGACTTATTTAACGTTTCGATACAATGAACTTACGCAATGAAAATGAATTAACCGACTTCTAAAAAGGTGGAGGTTTTATGTTCGTCTGTATGTATTTTTTTGTGTAAGTGTGTTCATCGATAATTGCACCAGTTATGAACCGAATCTAAAAATTATTTTTAGTTCAAAAGTTTGCACTAACAAGGTAAGTCCCATTTAAATTTTACAGAAATCTGCTGAGCCATTTCTGAAAAAACTAACAATAATGTAAGCAATTCGAGCGAAATACCTGAATTTTGTACACGATGAACATCGATAATTTCGCCAATTGTGAACTGAAATCGAAAAATATTTTTTTAGTTCGCAAGGGTACAGGTACTTTCGAGATGGTTTCATATAAATTTTACAGAAATCGGCTAAGCCGTTTTTGAAAAATCAACAATAACTTAAAGAATCCTAGTGAAATATTCGAATTTTGTACCCGAATGAAGGCGGTTTTGCCATTTTTTTGGAAAAATAATTATTTTATAATTTTATACTACCGTTTGCCCGCGGCTCGGCCCGCGTGGTATTTTGACTTATGTGCGATCCCACAATAAACTTCTTTCCGCACTTTGAATTATATCCTTTGAATTATTGTATTGTATTTTTTTTTGACATTCACAAGTATACATAATTGTATCTATGTTGAGAAATAAATGAAATGAAAAATGAAATGATCCTTACCAAAAATGAAGTCAATCCGTTGCCAGTGATGATATATGGAACTGAAACGTGACAGGAACAAACCAATTAACTTTTTTTAAAATAAATATTAAGCTTTTTTACATTTTTTACATACACGTTTGTAAAATGAAAACCATTTATAATCATTAGATACACAAACGAATTTACTACTGGAAACTTTGAAAAGTATTATAATTATCTTTGTCATTATCTTTACCCGCCGTGCTTATGTATTGGTTATAAGACCTGTACTGTACTGTACCAGCCTTTTTAATAGTCCACTGCAGGACGTAGGCCTACCCACGAAGGGTGATTGGGCCATATCCACCACGCTGGCCCAGTGCGAGTTGGTGCATTCACAAACGCCATCGACTTTCTTCTACGGACGCATGCAGCTTGCCTCACGATGTTTTCCTTCACCGAAAAGCCCGTGGTGTGAAACTCCGTACATAAATTCCAAGGAATTCATTGGTACGAGACCGGGATTTGAACCTACGACCTCACGATTGTAAGGCGGGTGTCATTACCACTAGACCACCACGGCTCAATATGGTTATAAGACCTGTTGGATGATATTCGCTTTCTTCGCAATATCCATTCAAATAGTGTACAGCCCTAAACGTTATCTGTTTTATGAAATATATGCCCTGCAGACGTCACGCAGTAATGTTAATTAAAATGATTTGTTCAATACTTACACATACCTATCGTTATTATAAACCATAAGAGATCCCACATTCCACAAGCCCCGGAGTCTCGATTTAAATACATTGAAGTCCCTTTTGTCGTCAGAAAACAAATAAGATTTCCGAAGAAAACAGAGTGTGGAATTAACAACATGTTGTGTTTTTGGACGGCTTTTTGTTCCGATCTTGTGTAATTTAGAAACGAAATTTTCTTTCCCGTGACCATTGTGTGTTTGAAATGCCTTTTTGTGTTTGAGTCGGGTAATTTATTTTTTAGATTATGGATAAAATCGTTTAACTTTTAATTCTACTGTTTTAGATTTCAAGTTTTCTTTGTGTATGCTATGTGCATTAATATGGAATGTATATAAAACAGAAAAAAATGCCAAGTTTGTCAAACCGATTTACCTGCTTTATTTGTGCTGTTATAAATATTGCAAAATGGTTCTTAGCTTCTTAGTTCTCAGCCGTCGGAAAATTGCGTGACGTCTTTTCATCCGACATACTTCAGTGCCTCAAGACAGTTCTCGGTAGTTGTGTGTTGCCAGTGATGACATGGAACTGAGACGTGGTTACTGTGGGCCTTATAAATAAGCTCAAGATAGCCCAATGAGCAATGGAGAGAGATATGTTCCGTGTCTCTGCGAACAGTGCAGTGGACGTCCTATGGCTGATGGATGTATGGATGGTTCTTAGAATTGTAATTAAGGTTAATGCTCAGTATTTTGAAGCACATTCAACCACCAACCAAAATTTAGACCAAACCTTAGAACATGTTTTACCAAAAATTAAAACAGAACTACTACTTAAACAGTTTGGTATGTTACGGTTGAATCATTTTATTTCTCGCACCACACTAAATATTAATATAGTGAACACACAAGCTAAGACACTAGTTTGATATTCATTTTTTCTAGTTTCTCCAAAATAAATAAACCATTGATTAACTTTCTAGAACACCTATTCATACAACGTTCGGCCTGAATCGTTGAATAAAACAAACTCAAACTTCAATAGGAAAATAACCTAACCTAACTTAAACCTTATTGAACCAGTTTATAAACTTGATAGGTTTTCCCTATATTCATTCTCCAGGGCAAATATAAAACTCTTTTATGTACGAGTCGTAACCTCCGACTATTTTATAAAGTATGTCATCTTGCTAAGGAATTGGATTCACTGGGGATCCAATAGGGATTTCAATGGATAGGCAGTTTCTTCGTATTACGTTTCGCAATGCTATTTTATTAAACCCATATTGATCTTCTTCATCATCGGGTACTTACTTGGCAATGACCTCCCTTTGTTTATGCCATCCACTTATTTGTTTACTGCATCCATTTCATGCTTACTGCCCGCATAATTACGTCATTGCATTTTCGGTCTGTTTGAGTAGGTATTGCCGCCATCCTTTGGATACAACTCGAGTGTTGAAATGTACTTCGTATTACTACGTGTCCTGCCCAGCTCTATTTCAAATCGGTCACTCGATTTGCGATATTGAACACTTTGTTGAAACCTAATCGGCTCAGTGGTTAGTGACCCTAACTTCTGGGTCAAAGAGGCGTGGGTTCGATCCCCACCCAGGGCAAATATTTATGTGATGAACGTAAGTGTTTGCTTTGTGTCTGGGTGTTATTTAGTTACTATCTATATAAGTATGTATTTAAAAATAAGTATATGTAGTATATCAGTCTCTGGCAGCCATATCACAAGCTTTGCTTAGTTTGGGGTCAGAGGCCGTGTGTAAGATGTCCATAAATGTTTATTATTTATTATTAATCCAAATATCTAATTTTAATTTGAAGTAGGGGCGATAAGTCCTGCACTGACGTCCCGCATGGGGTGTTTTGTGCATTTCCCCCTCCAGCGTCTACCCGAGCCAGCCTAGCTCCTAAAGTAACGGAGCGTGGCTCTGGGCCGCTGACATAACTGTCCATATATGTACTTAGATAGTCATATTTAATGAGTTTTTCACAATCCTGGTAACTTGAGTAGTTCATCAGCAACCACCAAGGTGAAGCGGCGGTTAGTAAATACTGACACTCATCGCTGAAATTACAAGCAAGCAATCAAGGGAAAGTTACAGTAGAGCACCACAGCGATTCGAATGACACGTCTAATTGATGCCACATTAATACATACACCAAAAAAAACTTAAGTTCTAAATTAATGAAATGTGCTATTTTTTTTTAAGAAAACTCAGCATGCAGTTTTATTATAGCCTCTATCAAATGTTTTATACCATCAGAAACTTTTTTAGGTGGCGTGACAAGAGCCTAAAATTACTCAATTTTTTTTTATTGATTTGAGACACTACAGACTCCGGGGCCTGTGATTTTATGACATTTTTATTTTAACTCAACTTTATTTAACCTTTCGCATTCTTTTTTACTTCGTTTTATTATTTTAAATCGGATTTGCTTCGGATTTATCTCATCTTAATCCACAACCTTATATCCCATTGCTGGGTGTAAGCCTTTCATTACTATGCCATTTGCCTCGGTCCTGCGCCAATCGTGTCCAGGTTCCTACGATTTCAATATCTTCTAATACTATATTTTTATTACCTATTTATATTGTAATATCTTGTCTCCAGGTTCAATAACTATAATGTCGTACGTGTGCATGGGACGGACGCTGTGCTCCGTCCGCCCGCCCTTCGACATCGACGAGGGCAACGTTAGTATGCAACAGGTGAGAATCAGGGACAAATTAAACGGAATTCACTGACAAAAACTCTTGTTTTCTTGTTAAAATAAGAGTTTTTGTGAGTGGATAAAGCGTGACCTCGTGCGTCGCCACTTCAGAGTGTAAAGATGAAATCAAACTAACGGATGCGGCTGACGGTCGCGACTTAACAGTGTGCGCAGTCTTAAGGCGCCATAGTATCAGCGTAATTTTTCATATGAGCGGATGTAGACCAATACGCCCCCGTTTTCGCCCGATTTTTGCATTCAAAAATCAATATGAAATTGGTATTACCACTTTTTTCCTAAATTTTATGGATGAAAGCTATAATTCAATTCATGTGCATAAATAACAAATTTTAAAAAAAATTGTAAACGTATAGAAAAGTGCCCAAACATGCAATAAACTTTATTAGAAATCATGAATTTGTTCTAAAATGCGGTATCTTCGCATTTAATTTCTATCGAGCGAAGTTTTTTGAATTGTGTTTCGAGTTATTGAATCCCCTACCGTATAGTTTTGAAAATATTGTTTATTTTTTTTTTATTAGACAACTTCAAGGTTATATGGAGAAAAATCAGTTTAACTCGGGCTCTATACAGGTATTTTGAGACTGGATGGCGGCTTAAAATATCCGGAGTGCCAGATCTCTCTCGGACGTCCGAACGCTCAAGGTGACGTCCGCGACTGATGTCCGATAGTTTGAACGGCTCAGTGGACCTACCTATAAGTCGCGACCGTCAGCCGCGTCCGTCAGACGCATCCGATAGTCTGTTTCCAGCTTAAAGGTATGTTTTCTTAGCCAATTACGCGCAGCAGCAGCAGACTACGGTGTAGTCGAGCGATGCGTACACAAACACTGCGGCTGGCTACGTCTCCTTGATATGAAACGTATTTTGTAGTCCAACTAATTGACCCAGAAAAATTAGAGTGACGAAAATTTTAAGTTTCTAATTTTTTTTTTTTTAAGTTTTTTGTCTCGATGCTCTGCAGATCGAGTTTCCTGTAAAACATCGAGACAATTCGCGGTACATTTTTGATAAAATGACGTTCCGGGATAAAACTCATTTCTCCCCTTAAATTGTTACAAAATTTTTAGATTATGTATACTTTTCAGCCAAAGGTTTGAGTAAAAATATGACTTACTTTTTTAAGGTATAAACCTAGCAATTCTAGTGCTTGCAAGTGCATGAAAAAAAATCATTGAAATCGGAAAACATTTAGAGGTAGGTAAGAGCATACTTATTGATTTTGTTTGGCCATGTTCGCGCTTCACAATTGCACTTTAAGTACAAATTAATTTATTATCTTTAATTTTACTTGAAAACCATTTAATTGTGCCAGCATAAAGAAACTTTGTTACTCGTAAAAAATAAACTTATACATAATATTTCATCACTCATACAGTTTTCAAAAGCTTTTCAACTGAGTATGAGATTTTACCTAATTAGTTCTGTCATCAGTTTAATGTCTAATTATGAAGTCAATTTTCTTAAACACACACGTAATTGCCACCCTTGGTACCTAATGAGTACGGCGTACGTACACATGAAAATCCTTAAATTTCAAAGCATAATTTCAAATTGGATGGATGGAGTAGATAATTTACAACCGTAGGGATCGTATAACGCAATAATTAGACTGTAGACAAAATATTTCGCCGTTAGTCTACCTCAGCCCCAGAAGCAAATGTAATAATTTATTTTAAGTTCCATCCATCCATCTGCCGTAGGACGTTTCTTGCTAGGCATAGGTTTTTCCTATAGATTTTCAATAAGCTCAGTTGGAAGCGGCTTGCATCCAGCGCGTTCCTACGGTCTTAGTTAGATCGTCGATCCACCTAGTTGGTGGATCTTTAAACTTTACAGCACCATTGGTCATTCGTTCTTCAAACTATGTGCCCTGCCCAGTGCCACTTCAACTAGCTAATCCGCTGGGATATATTGTTTTTAAAACTACGGTCTTATAAAAGACACTAACATTTTACGATGAATAATAATTATTTTTCGCAAAAAATGGCAAAACCGCCCTCCGAGTGTACAAAATTCGAATATTTTGCTCGAATTGTTTACATTATTGTTAATAAATCAATTTGAGTTTGGAACCCACTGCAAGTCCAAAACTCTAGTTTGTAATTTCCCTTATGGCATATCTTCCAACAGCTATGTAATAATTTTTGTCGAATAAATATATTTCATTCCGATTTCTGTAAAATTTTAATTGAACCACCTTTCGAACTAAAAAGGATTTTTTCGATTCGGTTCACAATTGGCGAAATTATCGATGAACATTCACAAAAAAATAGATACACACGAACATAGAACCTCCTCTTTCTTGGAAGTCGGTTAATAAGCTATTTTTTAACTAGTTATCTACTCCCTCACATCTAACATCACTGCGAGGAAGGAACATTCATTCGAACAGAGGAAATTTTATTTGCCGTTCCATTTCCTTACTGAAGATTGAAAACGAATGTCCTTTTGCTTTACTGATTTACTCGTAATATAAGCGATAAAATTTCGAGGCAAAATCTATAATTATTATGAAGCAACGATACGTAAGCTCGGAAGCGAAGCCCAAGTAGCAAAATGATGACATATTGGATATTTTTGACCGACAAAACGGCGGAAGTCCTCAATTCGAAGCGTATTTTTTTAATGTATAATCAGTCATAACTTTTTACGTAGAAGTCCGATTTTGATGATTCTTTTTCATTGGAAAGAATATACTTCGAAATTGGTCCCGTTTGAATTTCATTGTAATCGGCTGAGCCATTTCTGATAAATCAACAATAATGTGAAAAATGCTACATCGATTCGTGCGACATATTCGCGAATTTAGTACACGGTTAAAAGTAGGTCATGCTATTTTTTGCGAAAAATAATTGTTAATGTAGGTGAGTACCTACATTAACAATTATTTTTCGTAGTGCTATGCAATAATAATGTTATTAGGGTTCCATAGTGAATGAATAAATGGATGAACTTTGCATGAACTGCATCGGTGGCCCAGTGATTAATGACCCTGACTCCTGGTACAAAGAAGCGTGGGTACAATTCCCACCTAGAGCAAGCATTTTTGTGGTGAACCTAGGTGTTTGCTCTGTCTGGATCTAGATCATTGCAATTTATGTCAACCTCAATGGCTTTTGACTGACTGAATCAACATGTTTTGATAATTATAGCTCACAAATGATACACGTGACAAAAAAATTGTTCGAGAAACCTTAATTCAATTTAGAAACCATATTCAACGATATCTCACACGAGGGAGTAGGGTTGATAAATAAGTTTAACCCCCACTTTGTAGTTTTTAAGTATTTGAAATTGAGATCTATGATTGAACTATTATGTTGTCAAATTTCACACAAATTGTTTCATAAATGTGGAAGTTGTAAGGCTTTGTAGCATGAGGACGGACGGACGGACACAACGAATTTGTAAGGGTTCCTCGTTTTAATACGGAACCCTAAAAACGTGTCATTATTGTGAATTATTTTATGTAAATTTCTAAGTTGGTAGGTATGTATGACGGCGCTCAGATATTTTTTTACCACTTTCACTTAGGTATTGTGGCTCTCTAGGAATTCGCTCGACGTATGTTGTGTTTATCAGTCTCTGGCAGCCATATCACAAGCTTTGTTTAGTTTGGGTTCAGAGACTGTGTGCAACTGAAAATCACTTGTAAGTATTTATTTATTAATGAAGCATAACTAAGTCTCAGCATATATCCACAGGGTCTAAGACTGATGAAGGAGAGGAAGCGCGTGGCGTGGATCTTGCTGCTGCTGGCCGTGCTGTTCGCGCTGTGCTGGCTGCCGTACAACATAATGCAGCTGCTGCTTGACGTCAGCCTCGTCAATGCCAAGGATCTCAGTGCAGTGCTGCCGTATGCTTTGTTTATAGGTAAGTTTATTTAATCCTCGCAAAAGAGTTAAGTGTTTCTAAGCCGCCCGAAGGCCTCTGACACGGTAATGGTATCAAACAATATTGTGACTCGGCTCTGTCCTTGAAATAGGTATATATTTAGAACGCGTCTACAACAGTCTGCGGAGACTCTCACATAACCACCCACCCGCCTGCCCTCGAGGTGGTATCCATATAGGAATTGGTAGAAAAAAAAAATCAGGTTAGAGTGTAGACAGATTTTTTCTGGAACTTCGACGGCCGTTACCGTGGCACGCTCGTTACGTTCTGTTTTATCTCCTCAATTCGCCCTTGTTTTGAGTACACCCCTCTGCCAGACCCATAAAATCAAGTTGCATCCGCTGTATCCATATTTCATAAACATTCTTAGATTGTCAACAGACGTCTTTCCTTAAAACCATTAATAATCTGGATTTAACCAGCTGATCATCCATTGTTTCCAGAATCAGTATTAATACTGGTTTTCCTTCAGCGCCCCTCGGTTACCCCTGAGTCGCCGTCCAATCTATTGCTAAAAGCCGGGACATTGCCCAGGCTCTCCAGAAGTGTTGGCCAAGTAATTAGTTTCTGCCGGGACCCCCATATTAGAGTCCCTAGTGTTTATATCGTGAATTACATTTAATCTGTATCCAATGTGACATTTTAAGTTGTATTTGAAAAGTGAGACGAATTATACTAGTGATATATCTTGAAACACTGCCTTTACTTTCAAGCGAACCCTAAATCCAAGGTCGTCCTAACAGTTTGCTCGGCTCGCCCACTGTTATCACTGTTCAATCCTAACCAAACTGACAAAATTTTATTTTTGTGTCAAGGTCACACTAATTCACAGTCAACGTTAATGACCTTAGAGTCAAGGTATTAAATCTCATGCCCTACTACTCATGCCAAAAATCAAGTCAATCCGTTGCTGAGAAAAAGTTTTTATTCTGCCTTACTATTATTATTTTTGGGATAAAAAGAGGTCCATGTCACATTTTCGTCTTTAAAGTATACTCGAAAATCAAGCCAATCCGTTGCTCCATTGCTGAGAAACAGATTTTCTCCCATCCTAATCATAAAAAGTAGCCCATGTCACTCACAATCCATTGCTGTGGTTTCTCAGCTTTTGTCCTATCCTAAGGGAACTATGATTGTTTTCGGGATAAAAAGTAGTCCATGTCACTATTCGTCTTTTAAACTATCTCCGTGCCAAAGTTTAAATCCGTTGCTCCGTTGCTGAGAACGATTTTTGTCCTACCCTACGGAAACCTTTAATTTTTCCGGGATAAAAATAGCCCTCCACCTTTTGTCACCTTTCGTCTTTCAAACTATATCCATGCCAAAATCAAGTCAATCGATTCGGTTTACAATTGGCGAAATTATCCATGTTCATCGTGTACAAAATTCGGATATTTCGCTCGAATTGCTTATATTATTGTTCGTTTTTTCAAAAACGGCTCTGCCGATTTCTGTAAAATTTAAATGTAACCATTTCGGAAGTATACCCTTTCGAACTAAAAAAGAATTTTTCAATTCGGTTCACAATTGGCGAAATTATCGATGAACATACACAAAAAAACTACACTTTTTCGAAGTCGGTTAAAATATATTAGCACGCTGGCGAAGCTTCGGAAAAAAACGAGTATTACAAAGACTAGCTTTAGGATATAACTAGCAAATTGCGACAACATGATTTTCTTCCGTTTCTGCCAAAACTCTCCGGTCATGTTTGGTTACGTTAAATAAGTTATTGCTCTATTTTGATACGAGAATGAAGAAAACAGTTATCTCATTAACTGATTAAATCTACGGTTCATAAACCTATCTTAATACGAGACAATGGAGTATCTTAATTAATTAACAGAGAAAAGACATTTCATTTTAGGGTCCCGTACCCAAAGGGTAAAAACGGGACCCTACTACTAAGACTCCGCAGTCCGCCTGTCTGTCACCAGGTTGTAAATCATGAACCGTGATAGCTAGACAGTTGAAATTTTCACAGATGACGTTTTTTTATGTTGCCGCTATAACAAAAAATACTAAAAACAGAATGGAATACATTTTAAGGGGGGCTCCCACACAACAAACCTAAAATTTTTAGCCGTTTCGCTCGATATTAATGAAGGTGATAGGTAGATGCTTAAAATGTTCACAGAATTAAATATTTACTTCAAAAAAAAAACTAGATTTAACTAAATATTTAAGAGCTTCCATACAAGAAACATATCAGAGTATTAAGTTGTAATAAGATATATTACTATAAATAAAGTTATTCGTATTTATAAAGGGGGGCTTCAATAAGGTACGTGCCGGCTGACTGGCTGACTTGCACTAGGCCGATTATTATTTATGGTTGTATTGAGGGTTGCATAATGTAACACTGTCAAACATGTCTTATCCACGAATAGTGGAAATTGAAGAATTATTATGTGACATATATTATGTATACCTTATAGGGTCATATGTATAACTATACAAAACAAGTTAACTAAGAACCGCATGTAAATTTCATATGTTGCAATAAATGATTTGAATTTTAGTTTTTTTTTTATTTTTTTTATTTATATGTCTGTCTGTGGAATATAATTTCTCCTAAAAAGAGACCGTAAATTATGTAATTGTTATTTTCATAAAATGCTGATTTTATCGAAAAAGTTTTTAGCTTTTTGCTCTTGACTGTTGACAGCTAACCCAATTGTATATTCAAAAAATAATAACACATGTTTTATTAGGAAAAACGCATGGATGTATTACGAAAAATGCGAAGCGAAAACTAAGGCTTCGTTTTATACGCAGCGAATTTAATCGTAACCATCATGGTGACAAATTGACAAGATTTGGCACTCGAGAATGAGGCTGTGAAAGTACTCGGAAACCAATCAATCATGTCTTATTGGCGTTCGACGGTGAAATAAATTGGAAGTTGTCGCGGGCTGGCGAGTGAACGATACAGGCCCGGTACGCACTGAGCCGGTAATGTAGGTTGGCGCAGTAAACTACTCTGAACTGCCACAGCTCGGACAATCCGCGATATTTCATACAAAAGCTGCTGTCTTACGCACACTACACAGTACTTACTCACAGACAACACACACGCACGGTCGCTACACGTGCATTTTTGTGCGGAACGTCTAAGGCTGTCAGCAATCACCACTACGTGACGACATGGCGAGTGAGTGAGACAGTTGCGTACTCAATATGCAAAAATGAATGTAAATCTAGTGCTTAAACAGTATAAAAATTACTTAATTTGAAAGAATTTTAGAAAAAGTTATCGATCTACTTTATACTAAGAAACTATAAAATTTCTTGTATTGTTACGTATCATTGATATTCAACCAAACACAGTGCAAGTCTTCCCTATTGTCACAGTCTAGGTAGTTTATGTTAGAAAATCCACCGGTCAGAGCAGCCCGCGCGCAGAGAGCAAGTTCTGTCCGTGGACGCGGGGTGGAAGTGAGGAAGACTCAAACGGGTGGGGGGTAATGCGTGGCCGTTTTATACGTAGTATTTGTTATATCTTCTTTGGAACTGCCGAAAAAAAATGCGATCCTGATGGGTCAAGATCAAGTTAACATTATTTACAACAGGAATTTGCTTGAAATATTCTCAGTATATTCAAGAATATAGAGTTAAATAAAAATAAAATATATTGAAGGGTGCTTCCATATGGTACGGGACCCTTCGTGGGTGAGTCCGACTCGCACTTGGCTGATTATTTTTATCGCGAATAAGTCCACCGCACGTGATCATTAACTTGGCTGTTGGAAAATGACGTTGTGAGATTTAGAACGACCTTTTCACTAAATTTTTTTCACTAACTATTTTAGTATCTAACTTGTAATGTACCATTTGCAACACCCTATAAACAGGGTTATAATGTGTTTAACGTTACATTTTCATAGTTATGATTGTAACTAGACATTTTAAGGCAATGTATAGTTAAATAAATAAATACATTATTTTACTGCGCTGTAGCAACAATAACATTCACCAGCCGATTTAAACTTCTTGGCGTGTGTGAAGTTAGTTATGTAATCAATGGAAAATCTTGCCCTGAGGTACTAAAATTTAACAAGAATTTGACGTTCCTGGGAGAAAAATTCGGCATGGGCGATTCGTCCCGCGAACCGAACCGCTTGCGGGGCGAAACGACACCGAATCGAGATATAATTTTCGTGTCTCTTTCTAACGCATGCCATATTCAATCTCTACCAGATTGTCTCGATCGACCACACTATCCCCAAGGCGTGCTAGGATGCGCACCACGTAATATTTTTTTCGACGAGTCAGAACAAGACATACGAGTAGTAATAGCGAAGTATGAATCTACACTTTTCACACGTCGAAAAGAGTTCTTATCGTGGCTTTTCGTGGTCGCATGCTAAGATATACGGTATCTCTGTGATTTGAAATTACTGATTATTTCATCCTTACTTTTATTTTTTTTAATATTATAAATGCGAAAGTAACTCTGTCTGTCTGTCTGTCTGTCGCGCTTTCACGCTAAAACTACTGAACTGATTTGAATGAAATTTGGTACACAGATATTCTAGAGCCTGAGAAAGGACATAGGCTACTTTTTGATTCGAAAAAATAGTTTTAAAGGGTTGAAAACGGGGGATGAAAACGCATTGGCTAGAATCTTAGAAGAAAAAAACTTATTTTCTACCATGACAAATGGTAATTTGCATCTTGACTTTACAAATTACATTCTCTATGCCCAATGCCCATTCAAGGCTGCTCGAGTTGCAAATGTCAAAGTCAATCAATCTTTTCCTGTAAAATTTAGAGAAGGTTACATGTATTTTTTCAGTTTAATTACGTAGTTTTCATTCTAATAGGTATGCCTACAAAACGCAAATCGAATCTAGCGCGTAGTTCTAGCGGAGCTCGCGTAAAGAAAATTGCTAGAAGCCAAGAGTCTGAAGAGCACACTTAAATGCGTTTGACATTAAATGCCGAGCGCCACGCAGCGCAAAGAACTGCTGAGACTCAAGAGCAAAAAACCAAGCACGTCGAATTTTAGATGCTGAGCGTCACGCAGCTCAGAGAGCTGCTGAGACTTAAGGAGAAAGTCAAGCGCAGCGACTTTTAGATGCCGAGCATCACGCAGCGCAAAGAACTGCTGAGACTCAAGAGCAAAACCAAGCGCGTCGAATTTTAAATGCTAATCATTAGACGTTAAGCAAAAAATTGCATAGATCCTGTAGGACAGGACAAAAACTATCGAAAGCAAAACTGTCGCCACTATCACAAAGACGCTAAGTGATTAATTCCTCTATGACACTTAACGAAACGTCACATCGAAACGTAATTAGATGACAGGTGACATTGTCTGCAGACTTTTATAAATCACAGGTAGCATGGCAAGGGGACAAATTGTTTTTCCACCATTATATCCCCTTGAAGAGGAAATAAAGTATGGATTGAAAATGACAACTGACATTAAAATTGGATAAAATGTTTTATTCCCTCTGCATGCCACATGTTACTATGACGTTTAATAACAGGCCGTCATTTTGTCTGACATTAAAAATATTTTTAAATGTTCTATCATTAGAGGTTTAACATGTTTCTTTATTCTACCTTTATGGTACAGAATCACCATACTTTAATATTATCAATCCGAAAAGTTTGTTGGTTTGTTCCTCTTTGACGCAGCAACGGAGCAAAAGATTGAATTGATTTTTGGTATGGATACCTATGGTTTAAAAGACAGAAAGTGATAACAGGATACTTTTGTATCCCGAGAAAATTCGTGATTCCCATGGGATAGGACAATAACTGTTTCTCAGCAATGGAGCAACGGATTGACTTGATTTTTGGGGTGGGCATAGTTTGGAAGACGGAAAGTGACATAGGATGCTTTCCTTTCCGAAAAAATTGCGGTTCCCGTAGGATAAGACAATAACTTTTTCTCAGCAACGGAGCAACGGATTGCCTGGACTTATTGCATGAATATAGTTTGAAAGACGAAAAGTGACAAAGGCCAAAGGCTTTTTAGGCTTAGGCTTTTTATCCCAAAAACTTTAACAGTTCCCGTAGGATAGGATGAAAAGTAAGCGAGCGGGCCGCGGTAGCAGCCGTCTAAGCGCCAGAAATAACCTGTCATTTGAAGTTTAGGACGTTCCTACATTTTTCGCACTCCTTCGCGGCACTCAACAGCGCTAGCCCAGACTCGGGCTCCATAACGGAGCTTGCGCTCCCGCCATAATGACGGTGTGTTTTGGAGCACAAGACACATCGTCATCCACCACTCGGGAGTAACCAGCACTGAGCGTCGGACAGCATTTCAACGTCCTGATCCCAGTGCAACGGGTCAGTCATAGTAGCCCAGCGCCTGCCTCTTCAACTGCAGAGGGCAGTGAGAACGGCCATCGCGATACCGACACTTCTCTTCCCCTGCAGCCCCACTGCGTCTTCCAACAGGTTGACGGCCTAGCGGAAGGTAGGGTAGGTGGCGGCACCCACACAACCAGTTCCATCCCACCGCAGCCCCTAATAGTCGCAAGAGCGTCGCAAGAGCGGCACTGCAGCCCGCCTCAGAAGCAACACTCCTCATAAGGCAGGCAACCTACCGGCCATCCTCTCAGCTGCTTTAGTTAAAAGCGGCTGCACTACGAGTGCCGGCCTCTAAGCTGCCTTGCGGGAAAGACCCAAAGAAGAGGGAGACTTCGAGCGCCGCCTTTCAGCTTCAGCTGCCTTAGACCTCCCCCGCCACGACAAGGCGGGAATACACAGGGGGGTTGTATATACACTCCAATCGTAACTTAACCAACAAAAGCATTCCTCTAAGTTATTTTGATGTTTGTCGCTTAGGTTAGGTTTCGCAGCCAACATAAACATTAGCCAAAATCAAAATATACCGCGGGCGAAGCCGCGGGTAAAAGCTAGTCTAAAATATGTTAATCTAGTGGGTAGTGGGTACCAATCCTATCCAGCCTTATTATCGACGTTCTGAAATTAATAAAGGGACCGTTGTCAATTTAAGGGTTGAGTTATTTGGTTCGAATAAGGTTTGAATACAAGGGAATATTAAACTGGCATTATTTAAAGAGTCTGCTGTTGGTTGGAGTTTCAAAGATTACATTTAAAGGGTCGGCGGTCAATGGCTTTATTATAAAGATGTCACGGACTTCTTGGTACACTGTTTTCTATTATCTAAATTATTAAGTAACTATTTTCGTTAAAAAATAATGTAGGTGCGTTGTCATAAAGTTTTATATTATTATTCGTAATTGTTGTAGCCGAAGATGAAGTTTGTAGACCTAGAAGATACCTATTTAATTCACTCTTGTTTGTTTGTTTACTCAAATAATAATGACATACTCAGAGATTCTTGGTACACTGTTTTCTATTATCTAAATTATTACGTGACTGCCCAAAAATAAGTGTACCTATCGTTTTCAGGGTTTATGTGGTATGTACAATTATACATCTGCATTTCTTTATTTCAATGAAAATTGCTAAACCAATTTCAATGTTCGCGGACATATTATATTCACCAAGTTAAATTTTAGACCGAGTGTTTTATACTCGACAGATAAACGGATAATGGTAAATCCTTGACGGATAAATGGATAAAGATATTTTTTGCGTAACAGATTGTCGATTGAAAAAGTTACTTTACCTGACGTAACGTAGAATGATCATTCTTCGAATGAGTGACCGCGGGTGGCATTTAAAATTGAGCGCTACGGTGCCGGTGGTTCGAATGATACGGAAAATTGTGCGTCTGGCTTGTTTTGACCGTTCACGTCAGAAGCTTTCAAGCGGCTAAAAATTGACCTGGCCCACAAAAACTAGTTACTTTGAACGTAAACCTTTCAGTTCATAATTAATTTATAGTAATTTTTACCCTTATAAATATTATTAATCCGAAAGTATGTTTGTTACAGAGCTACGAATTGACTTGACTTTTACATGATACAAATTTAATAATGGAGTATCATAGGCTTCTTTTTAATACGGAAGAGTTAAAAAAAATTAGCGAATAACGTGGGTAAAAACTAGTGTAAAAGTCTAGATGACTAAAAAAATATAATTAGTCCGTCAGTTAGATTATCGAAAAATATAATATACATATTTTTTCTTTTGTCAATTTTTGACAATTTATAATAATGGTTGTTATACCCAGTCATCGTGCTTATGACAATGTAGTAATTTGTTTCCAGGTCATGCGAACTCTGCGATAAACCCGATAGTGTACTGCCTGATGACGAGGAACTTCCAGCGGTCTGCCCGGAAGCTGCTCTGCGGGCGGACGGTGTGCCAGCAAACCTTCACGGTAACAGAATTTACTTTTTTTTTTGCCTTGTTAAGTATATTTGTTTTAAAACTCTAGAGACGAGGCTCCAGCAAGCACAGAACAAAAAAATCAAATCAAAATCAAATCAACTCAAAATTTATTTATTTAGCCTCAATAAATGTACTATTTCAAAGTTGTGTCTTTAACTAGGCCAACAAAACTAAGCTGTGGTTCAAAAACTATGAAAAATGGTCACGCAATCTTTGCTATATATTTGCTGGACTAGACGCCAAAAATTGCATGTCCGCTAGGACATACTGTTGATACTAAAAAAACAGTGACTTGAACTCCGGGAGTGCCGGAAGTGAAAACTTGGACATTTAAAGTACTATCATTTATGTGGTAAAATACAATCCCAGAAAAACATGGCATGTACAAAAAGTACAACAACTCGAGCAACAATTCTTCAGTAAAAATAGTGAGATCAGATGTAAGCACAAGTCAGTTTATTTATTTACTTATCTATGAGGCCATCAAAGTTGTCACGTCTAGCTTAACCGTAAAGTTAAAAACCGTGAAGTAAAAGGGGGTTGAAAATGGCCTAAATGGATTTGAGAAAAGTATGCTTGCGGCTGTGCTCGTCACACACGCACACTCGCGCAAGCATCCAGCGCCGCTTAAACGAAACAGCAGGAGTAAGCATACATTTTCGCGGCACGGTAGTTAGAGAGGGGGATAATATTCCCTCTCTACGCCGCACCGGCGGTCTACTCTCTCCGTCCTACGAATTTTCGACAAGCTTACGCGTCTGTTCTGACGCGACTTTAACATTATATTCCCATTCTAAAGTGCCCAACACCGCTTAAGAAGTTTTCACTCCAAAAATTGTACTACCATTCTACACAAATTTTAGGCACCCAATTTGATTGTATGAGTAATTGTAAGGTCGAGCTCGGATGCGTTTAAATGTAATCTATACCTAATGCTCTGTAGCATGGTGCGGGTGACAGTTGCTTTTTTTTAAAACTTAATATAGGTAAAGTTTATTAATACAGTTATTAATTGGCTCATTCCTCGCACAGAGAATCTCTTTAGCCGTTCAGCGTAGGAATGCAGCCAGCGTACTTGGCACCCTACCACACGGACACAGCGCATTTGTTTTGATTTTTAGCCTCTGTTTATTTATTTATTTTATTCTGTGTATAGGTAGATTTCATATTTTTGGCGCGTTTGTATATATTAGGTAGTCTAGAATTATATTTCAATGTTTTTCAAGTTAGAAAAATAAACGATTCCGTTATTAATTATTTAATATATTACGAATGTGGTAAATCTGAAACACTAAGTCATAGTCCTGGGTCAAAGAGGCGTGGGTTGGATTCCCACCCAGGGTAAATATTTATGTGAAGAGCATAGGTGTTTTCTCTTTGTCTGAGTGTTCTTTAGGTATTGTCTATATAAGTATGTATTTAAAAATATGTATTTGTAGTATATCAGTTTCTAGCAACCATATCACAAGCTTTGCTTAGTTTGGGGTCCGAGTCCGTATGTAAGATGTCCCCCAATATATATTAATTTATTTATAATTTATAAAACGTGGCAAGTTAAACTCTAATTACATTTTAAAAAGTAACATTCACTGGCTCTATGCTACAGCGCAAACAGTGTAGAAAGCATAAATATAAAAAGAAATGCCACTGACACAATTATAATAACGTTATCATGGCTGAATAATGTATTTAAATATATTTTCCAGGTTCGAGTGATACCTAATAATAATCATTGTCTTTGGATTATATGTGTGATCCGGGGAATCTTATCTACAGTAATTATAAGCTACTAATGTTAATCAAATGTTCACAACACATCTCCAAAATATAATATAAAGTCGGAAATAACTAGCTGTGATGATATTATTCAAGTGGTTGATATTGATAAAATATACGTATATTGTAGTTGCTTCCAATATACGCTTACTTAATTTAACGTGCCTCGGATGACACGTTAGGTATTGGTTGTTTTAGTCGTTTAACAAAGTCAGATGCATGTAGGCATCTTAAAAACACTGATACTAGGGCTACCCACCTATCCTACTTAATTATACGTGGCCGTAAAACTGAGAACTTAGCAAAACGCTCAACATTGCTAAATTCTGTGTAGCTCAAAAATGTCTGAAAACTAAAAGAGGCTCCGCTACCACAACCAGAATCTATTAATTAAATCACTAACTGTTTTATCAACAATATTTCTTAGAAAAATGTGATTTTGTATTTCGATTATTACTTTGCGCTATGATCTCAACAGCTGCGCTACGTTACGTAGTAGCGTCTACGCCGTAGGTGTTCTACGTCGATCAGTTCCATTATATGTAGGCGTAATGATATCTAGCAATAAAATCACGCGACGTTACGTATTTATTTTCGATAAGATACCTATTTATAATTATGTATCTATCCTAGATCTTTATTAAGCTATCAGAGACGAAACTCAACTGGGACATTTGTAAGCCCTGAAAATGTTTTTGCTTTGCGAAAGCTATTTAGAAACGTTCCACTTTCGATTCATATCTTAAAAACGTGTGATGTTTATCATTTTCCAATTAAGAAAAGTAGGCCTTATTTAGTTAATCATGACGGTACTGGACTGTTTCGCTCGTTCTCTGCCGCTCACAAACTGTCATAAGATAATGACGATAAGATTGATGACGTAAGAATGTATGTCAACCTTAGAATTTCTTAAGCGTTTTTTTTTTGCCTGTAGCAGCTGTCCTAAAACACCCAAGGTGACGTCAAAACGTGTGACAATACTTATTAAGAACGTATATGGACTGATGACCGATAAAGCCGAAAAAGTCTTCGAGTGGAGACCACGTACCGGCAAGTGCAGCGTAGGACATCCTAAACATCTAGGGACCACATTAACACCGCAGGATCACCCTAGATGCATGCCGCTACCATTAGGTCTAATTGGAGATCAATAGAGGAGGCATATGTCCAGCATAGATGTCCTATGGCTGATGGATGATGGTGAAGCTGTAAGGAGAAAGGCTTAAAAACGAAACCGCTCAGCATCGTCGATGCTTAACTAAATGGGGTCCCTCAGGCTTTGACCGATCCTCAGAATAAGGACCAGCGCGAGCGGGACAGTTCTGTCAACCGATCTCGTCACCGAAATGATACGCTCCCGTACCCGTCTCGCTTTTCTGACAGTTTTGATAGCTCAAAAAAACGAGAGAAACTCAAGAACGTGTCACCTCAGCAACGAGATCAGCTAACAGAATTACCCCGCAGGTCCGATCTTAGGCATCCTATTACTTAGTTTGGAGAGCCAAACCTTTACGAGTACCTTAGGAACCGCCTAGATGTCTATGAAGTATTAATATCGACGTAGGTACCCGTATGTGTGTGTTTATGAGACATCAATGATATTACAAGTTTGTATCTGTGTCTATGTATGTATGTACGTTTGATTGTGAGATTGATTATATCTCACAAAGTAATGGAGTGAAATATTAATGCTTTTGAAAGTCGTTAAAGATAGATAAATAAACTTTATTGTTTACACCGTTAAAATAAAATAGTAGATTACTTAGAAAAGTATAAAAAGTAGTCCAACAACTTATATACAAGGCAGTTTCTAATTAATTAGCATCCTTTTAGGGGCAAAACTAACAACTTTTGTTATGCGGCTTTTTTCAAAATTAAAAAAAAATTTTTGTTGTTCCATAGAAAAGTATCGTTCACCTGCGACAAAATGTATGGAACAGCTATTATTTTTTTTGAATTCTGAAAAAAGTCGCAGAACTAAAGTTGTCAGTTTCGATGTAGAGAATAAGGCCCTAAAAGCATGCTAATCAATTAGAAATAGCCCTGTATATCACTTAAAATAATTTCTTGCTAGCAAAATGTGGCTTTATTCTGGATTTGTATAATAATATAAAAAAAAATAATTCGTTGTTTGAAAACTATGATTTTTCATATAGACATACAGACACATAGACCCATTAAAATTAAAGCACAGTTTTCATCGAGGTAAGAAAAGGTTTCACTAATAAAAATAAACAGAAGTAATAGAAGTGCTTATATTATTTGAAAATCTTTATTGTTCTGCTTCAGGCAGGTAATTTCTGAGCAAACAATCACGTTTCGCCGCCGTTGTTGTTCTATTTGATATCTGTTTTAACTTGCAAAAGTACTGCCTTTGAGTGCAGCTATAGAGTTAGGTAACTTTAGAAGGTGATTACGGACCCGTGATAACTTAGACTTGGACTTTAGTACCTGTTGTTGTTTATTTAACGTAGTTTATGCTTGTGTTTAGTGAAACAATAAGCATTCGGCACAGTCAGTCAGTTAAATAATATAATGAGCCGTGATATTCCGTGTCGTATTGCCGTGGAATTGGTAGTGACTGGTAGTCTTAAAATTAAAAGGTCGTGGTTTCAAATCCCGCTCCAGTATCAATAAGTTCTTTAAAATTTATGTACAGAATTTCACACCAGCTGCATATTTTCTTAGAAGAAATTCTTTGGCCTGTGTGAATCCACCAACCTGCACTGAGCCAGTGTGGTGGACATGGCCCATTCACTCTTTGTGGGTAGGCCTTTCTCCGGCAGTGGACTATAAAAGGCTAGTACAGTCTAGTACGGTCAGTCATCGGGTGGCACGTTGATTGCCAGAGGATTTCAGACTCAAAAATTTAAATGAAATTATTCAAAATCGTTTTTTAGGTGTCTACTTTAAGATGAAAAGGAATAATAATTTTTCGCAAAAAATGGCATGACCGACTTCAACCGTGAAGTACTGAATGCGCGAATATTTCGCACGGATCGATGTAGCATTTTTCACATTATTGTTGATTTATCGAAAATGGCTTCACCGATTTCAATAAAATTTAAACGGGACCAATTTGAAAGTATACTCTTTCCAATAAAAAAAGAATGATTAAAACTACTATGTAAAAAGTTATGCGTGGTTTTAGATACAAAAAAGAAAATGTAATCGTCGAATTGAGTACCTCCTCCGTTTCGACGGTCAAAAACGACTTAGAAACTCTGACACCAGCGGGCTTAGCATAAGGACCATAAAATTATACTATCGACGTGTCAGAACGTGACAGAGTTATGATGAAGCATATATCTGTCACCCTTGCACACGACGATAAACTCTTGTCGTGGTCTTGTATGCTAAGCACACAGGTCTGTCATCTGGCCTATACGAACTTACTTATCAACGAATTGTTTGTGTTATATTTATGTAAGTATTATATTTATTTGGCGTGAAGGTAGTCAGAAATTTTGCATTTCTAAAATGGTCTCTGCTCAGAGCTCCTAGCACTAAGAGCTCTAGCACCTTGACTCAATCAAAACGAACGGAGATAGACAAGGTGAGGTAAATCCGTTACAGCCCGTCAGTCCACTGTGTAATTTTGTTTGCTTAGCGAAGACCAAAACTTTACTCTGCCCACAAAACTTTATTTTGTTTCTCCCTAAGTAAATATGGCATTTATGCAAGGCTCCGCTTTGTTTATCTGGGTATAACTTACGTCACCTTTAACGCTACCTTGGTTAATGTATTTCACATAATTATGACTCAAAGTGAGCTAATTGCCGAGTTAATTGGTTGCCACGTCAAATGCCAAGCCTTTGACATCGTTGGCCTATTAATGGCTGATGCTGAATAAGCTCTATTATCACGGTCATGGTATCTAACAGTATTCCGTCTTCATACAAACGGTCGGAACGCGAATCATACCTACGCTACTTGGAGCGGGGTATGCTCTTGGTATGCTAGTCAGCCGCGGTGCGCCTTAGTGAACGAACTTGTGGGTTTGTAACTAGTAAGCGTGCAATTGACGTTTTAATGGTTCCTCGTTTTACTACGGAACCATAAAAATATCAAAAACGCAATATTTATTATGTATTTTTATTGAACACTACCGTTATAATTCACAACTATTGTAATAAAAAGAATATTTTTATATCATAGGTAATAGGTACAATATGGTTCAAAACTAGAAAAAAAGTCAAGTAGGTAAGAAGTGAGTAGATGAAATTAAAATACTGAAGGGCTGCCCCTAGCGCGTGAGACGTTCTGCGTGGCCACGTGGTACTGTAGGTACGAGTATTTATATTTCAAGGAAAGGGCTGGGCTGGCTTTACCTAGGCCAAATTCAGAAGTTAGGTGACAGAGTTTTTACGCCACCTGAATACCTCTGACATGACTGAGATAAAACAACAAAAGTCTAGTAAAGTACACAACAGGAAATACCATCTTTGGTGACTTAACCAATGATCGATTCAGAAGACATTCACAATATCGCTATAAGAGATCATATAAAAATATATCGAGCTTTGGACATTACATCATATAATTTACACGTCATAATAACATAGAAAAACAAAATTTCGATTCAAAGCGAAGCCATTACCTTGTACAGTAATTAATTACTTGCTTTAGTTGTTTTGGAAAGTGGTTTTCCTATTATTATTTACTTCAAAAACAATCTTCATTTAAAGGAATTTAATATTATCAGATCTTATTATATTTTGACATTGCTTGACGGTTTTGAACAAATATCAAATTCGAAAATTTGAAATTTCATATCTATTAAATACCGTTGTTCCACTCTGTGAATTTATTTACCATATTCTATATATTCTATAGGTTTTTTTTGGGGTACTGTACAAAGTATGGACCTACTTTGCAAGATCTCTTTCTAAACATTATTTAGCTGATGTCCAATCTTTCTTCATTTTCTATTCTTCGATAATTTGTTACAGTGGCGCTGCACACAAAAGCCCGACGGATCGTCAAGCGATTATGAACTCTACCACGAGCCTCATAAAAGGTGTTATTTGCAGGTGATCAATCTTTATTACGTCCTAATTACTTATGTCCGTGATTTCACTGCTATGGTGGGGGCACACTGACTTGCCGGGGGAAACAAATACATTATTTATTAATGATATTGTTTATGTAAATCTATAAGGCTCTTCTTTTATTTTCACTTGAAACTGATTTACATTATGCCATCCTATTTTCGGATTTCCTTGGCATGTAAAGTTTACTATTAAAATGGTGATTTGCTTATTTTAACGTGCACTAAAAAGAAGGGCAATTTAAGCTTTCCGTGTAGGTCTGTGTTTGCATGGCTGTCCGTGGCACTATGAATGTTCCATTGGAATGAACCAATTTTGATATGATATAAATTTTGTTTGAAATCTGATGTTATCGACATAGTTTCAAATGTTGAAGTGAAAACTCCTTTGACGGCGTTGTGCACTTTTTTTAATAGGTAAAAATGTTAAACTGATCGAAAATTCGTAAGACGGAAGGAGCAAGTTTTCACTTCTGCTGGCACTTCCGGAGTGTAACCCGTTGTTTTTTTACCTGCAGTTTATATTGAGGCCGTGGTGGCCTAGTGGTAGTGATACCCGCCTAACAATCGTAAGGTCATGGGTTCAAATCCCGGTCCCGTACCAATGAGTTCTTTGGAATTTATGTACGGAATTTAACACCACTGGCTTTTCGGTGAAGGAAAACATCGTGTGGCAACCTGCATACGTCCGTAGAAGAAATTCGATGGCGTACGTGAAGCCACCAACCCGCACTGGGCTAGCGTGGTGGATACGGCCCAATCACCCTTAGTGGGTAGGCCTGCTGCAGTGGACTATAAAAGCTGATCCAGTACAGTACAGTATTGTGAGGAATCATTGATTTGTATTATGCACAAGCAATATGTGTTTCACTATTTATACACACTTATTTATAACATTAAATTCACGTCTACATTCCAGCGCGTCACCGACCTGGGGCTGATTGGTAAATAGGTAATGCTTTTAGCATGACATTCTCCCGCTGTGCAATGTATGTATAATGAAACAAAAATATAATGCTATTTGTAAGTTATCATAATTTGATATTTGGTAATTGCGCACTAATAAATAATAATCTCTCCATCCGTAATCAGCTTAAGGACGTCCACTGCTATATTTATAAGCTTCCGTTATGGATCTTCAATAAAGCCAGGTAGATGATTATGTATGAAAACAAGCAAGTGAAGCGCTCAACACGCTCTTAGTTTTTAAGAAGTTCGTGTGAAAAATATTTATTTTTCAAATAACCATATACTAGGTTTATAATTTATTTTACCGTAATTTTAAATTTATCAAACATTTCCCAACGAAATTAACGGATATCAAAAAATACTTACCGCGTTACGTTACGTTTTGTCGATAGACAATCAGACCCCAGTTGGAGCCACTCATAATCTCCACTGATGAAACGAGATAAATAAATATATTTGGATTCCGGAATAACAACTTGATTCCGCAGTCCAGCCTAGTGTAGACCCCTACGTTGATTGTCTGGGTTTGTTTGAACAATATATTAACCCGAATTGGTTCGACCTTTCGCGTCTCATCATAATCGTCGCCAGTGACGAGGGTCTGAATATTTATAACTCCATGTCGGGTTCAATTAGGTGCGTTGATTGATGTAAACCTGATTTTTAAACGTTTTCGTTTAACTGCGGCTTAGATGGTTGTTGAAAGGCTGTATTTACAATCGGTTTCGTTAAGCTCCACTTCGTATATTTATATATTATATTACATATTAGGGGACATCTTACACACGGTCTCTGACCCCAAACTAAGCATAGCTTGTGACATGGCTGTCAGAGACTGATATACTACATTTACATATTTTAAATACATAATTATATATATAGTATCTAAATAACACCCAGACACAGAGCAAACACCTATGTTCATCACACAAATGTTTGCCCTGGGTGGGGATCGAGCCCACGCCTCTTTGGCCCAGAAGTCAGGGTAACTAACCACTGAGCCACCGAGGCAGTAATTAATTAATATTTTATTAGTATTTAATTAATGACCGACAAAACGGAGGAGGTAGTCAATTCGACGCGTATGTTATATATTTTTTTAGGGTTCCGTACCCAAAGGGAACAACGGGACCCTATTACTAAGACTTCGATGTCCGTCTGTCCGTCTGTCTGTCTGTCTGTCCGTCTGTCACCGGGTTGTATCTCATGAACCATGATAGCTAGGCAGCTGAAATTATCACAGATGATGTATTTTGGTTGCCGCTATAACAACAAATACTAAAAACAAAATAAAATAAATATTTAAGGGGGGCTCCCATACAACAAACCTGATTTTTTAGACGTTTTTCGCTCTATATTAAGAATGGTACCAGGTAGATACTTGAAATTTTCACATAATATTTCATATATTTAGTTTTATATTCCTTTCAATAATAAATAATAAAATAAAATAAATATTTAATGGGGGCTCCCATACAGTATGGAACCCTCCGTGCGCGAGTCCGACTCGTACTTGGCAGATTATTATTAACCACGCATAACTTTTTACGTAGTAGTCCAATTTCAATAATTATTTTTTTACTGGAAAGAATATATTTTGAAATTGAGCCCAATTAAATTTTATTGAAATCGGCTGAGCCATTTTCGATAAATCAACAATAATGTGAAAAATTTTACATCGATCCGAGCGAAATATTTGCGAATTCAGTACACGGTTGAAGTCGGTCATGCTATTTCTTGCAAAATATAATTATGAAATACAAAGTCTTTGTTTTGTATTATTTTTGCTACAGAGGGTAATCAGCTTACCCTGTAATTAGCCACAAAATGGTGATTAAAACTTTGACTAATCCACAATTTGAGAAATAAAAACAGGTGTTCCATACAAAACTGCAACTTAGAATTGACAATGTATGAAGCAGCTGATTTTTTTTCTATATTTTCCAGGTTGGCCTGTAGTAAAAAATGTGCATAATGATGGTCTGAATCACATCTTTTTCGGTTAGTACACCAGTTGTGGATAACCCTGTATTAAAAGAGTGAGAAAAGGAGCAACTTTATTCAGGATTATTCAGATAGGGATTACTTACTAAGCTAATCTTGGGTGATTCAGACCATCATTACGAAATACTTCTAGGTACTATACAAAATACTTCTTAATACTTCTAGGTACTAGGTACTACTTAATACTTCTAGGTACTATACAAGTACTATACAAAATATATGGAACAGCAAATTGGTTTATCTCGAATTACGATTGGACACATAGTACATCCTTTCTGAATAATCTTGCATAGATACAATATAGATAGACCTACGCACCGTTACGAGCAGCTTATTTTCTGTGAAACTGAAATTACAGGGTTATTCTTTTTATTATCCTTTTAAGGGCATATTCTGTACATCAAAACAAACATAACAGAACAAATTCTAAGACTTCGAAAAATTCTTATTTATTTTCTACCAATCAAATTAAAAAAAAAACTAGCGGTCTAAACAGAATTAAATCTTTGTAACCCGCGAGACTAAGACCTCAGAGGAGATTCTGTGTAAATATGCAAATAAGTGTTAATATTAGTTAGGTATGTAAAAAACAATTATCTTTACATAATGCTATTTCCACTTAAACAAAAAAGATTGGAAAATTGGTTGAGGTATGGGAAAGTTGTAGAATGAAACTTGTTTGTTTTGATGTACAGAATGATGTCCTTAAAAGGATGCTAATTGATTTCCAATAACCCCGTATAATATAAAACACCCACCCCCGCCCAAAAATAGATTTCTAAATTCATTACTCAAACGTCTATCGTGTCAGAAATCAAACCCAAAACTCCTAAATTGAAGAATGAAAGAAGACAAACTACCTACAAGTACTAGGCAGGCCATAGCCTAGCTAGACCTAGGCAAAGTTCCCAGTAGTTTGCTTGTTTAGGGTGTCTGCCCACTAATAACTTACCGTTATTATGTCCGTGCTAGGAACGTCCAAGCGAAATGTTATTCTTTGGATTGAAAAGTGTCAAACTATGTAACCTAATTTTATCTACACTAATGTTGTAACATTCTACTTATGTTTCCAATACTTGACTTACAATGACTACTGTTATAGCGCAGACAACAAAACACTCAATTTAAGCAATTTCACATGATGTTATAATATCCACATCGATATCGTTAAATCTCATTATAACATCGCGCGCTCGCTCCTGATTGGCCCTGCGCGCGCAGCTGCGCTCTCATTGGTTAGATTTTAATGGCGCCAAGTTCACTGTGACAATACACGTACGCGTGAATTTAATGTTTAGCAATATGTTTTTTTTTTTTTTTTTATTAGTGAAGATAAAGTAGTGTATGCAACTGCATATAACACGGGTATTAAAACACTCGTTACTATTATGAAACTCGCTGCGCTCGTTTCATAAACTCACACTCGTGTTTT
The DNA here is from genome assembly GCA_964007245.1 of Hypomecis atomaria. Lineage (NCBI taxonomy): Eukaryota > Metazoa > Arthropoda > Insecta > Lepidoptera > Geometridae > Hypomecis > Hypomecis atomaria. Next base: position 1,190,707 of record OZ023284.1, read on the forward strand.
AATACTCTTCATTATATGACAGTTGCATAAACTACTATTAATCCATTGACTTTATTTTGAATTGTGAGCCTTTTTAGAGCCTGCGGTTTTTTATTTTAATTATTTGATTTTACATACACACACTAACTATATCCATTTTGTCAATGAATTTAAAGTTATTTTGTGATGAAAATTTCAGAAAACACTGCATTTCTGTATCTAGTGTCATTATTAGTAAAAATGTGAAAAAATGTTAAACCGGACAAGCATGTTAATGAATCAATATTATGCAATATTTTTTGTAATATTAGGTTCTATTGATATCAATAAAGTTATCTAATCTTATGTCCACTAGAGCATTCTGTCACCGACCAGCACAGTCGCGAGCCATACATGCCGTGTTTCAGAACCGGAAAAATATTCTCGAAGACTGTTATTGACGTTGTTGATGCTATGTTGCATTGGGTATAGTACTTAGAGCAAATCGTGTTGTTTAACGTACCTGAAACATTCCTAGCACGGTTGTTTAAAATCAAAATCTAGCAAGTGTATTTCCCTTTCAATGATAAACGTTTATGCCATATACGCGTTGTGCGTATACGCTGTTTATCATTGAGGGGCAAATACACTTGCAGGTTTTGATTTTAGGGTTTTGATTATGAACAGCCGTGCACTGTCGTAGTATGGTACGTTAGAGTCGACAGCCACCTTGATGCTAAGTAAGTTCGTATAAGCCGGGTGGGTAGCCCTGGTGTCAGAGTTTTTAAGCCGCCTAAAATCCTTAGGCATGGCTAAACGGTTAAAACAACCGGGACCTACCATTTAACGTGTCATCTGAGCCACGGTAGAACTCAGTCGGAAAATGCCACCCGCCGCGGTCACCCATCGAAATATTGACCGTGCGGAACGTTGCTTAATTTCGGTGATCGCTGACAAACACCTAGTCGAACTACTACTACCTTTATGCTTACATCACATAATGTTTCAGATGAACGCGATGCGACACAACGGACACGCGTGCGGCTCGCAACTGCCGCGCGGCATGGAGGTGCGGCAGACCACGCAGCTGAGCCACGTGACGCGCTCGTCGCGCCGCACCGCGCCCGCGCACGCACTCTCCGCAGAAATGTTGCAGCGGCACGGACACATCGACTTTAGACGTTAATGACTTTGTATTTGAGTGTATAATTGAAGAAAGTAGACAAGTATTAACAGTACTCCTCCGGATAAATATCGATTGCAGCCACACTGCAGTGCGGTAGACAAGGCTTGAAACCGGTTTAAAATAAACCAGAATTAAAACGGTAAATACCGTTTTCCCTGTTTTTTTTTTGTTGGGAGAATAACCGTAATAAGAGAGTTTTGAAAACATTTACCAACCCGTTTTTTCCGCGTGAGGCCCGCGTTGGTGGAAAGAACTGTTCTAAAGCAGTTTGTTCCCTTCAACCGATAATCGAACTTTTTTTAAACAAATCCTTAAATATTAACCTCAAATAGAACAAATCCGAAAAATAAAGTTATCAGGTAATTTAGGCTTTAATCGGTTCGAAAATTAACCGGGTTTTCAAGCCTCGGCGGTAGACCTCCAAGCTTAGCGTTGTGGCGCGACGAGAAGGTTCACACATTTCGCAGAAATATTGCAACGGCGGCCGCAAACGCGTTGAGATTTTTGTATATCTAATAATATTTCTGTCGTCTATACATACAGTCCGTGTTTGTCTCATATGCATGCATGTATACTTTTGTACATCATTGGTATATGAGTTATAGAGAAAATCGAGAAACAAATATATCTAGGAAATGTACTTTTATGGTACGGAGTATAATGTAGAAATAATTAAGAATATATCTCTAGTATTTTTTTTAAATTATTTTGTAAAAGTCTGCGCTCTGCGCTAACAAGAATGTATGAATAAGGGTGTAATCTCAGTAAGAGAATTTTTGTAAATTCTTTTGAGATTAATAAATGTTCTTAAACCTAAAATACTGTTGTATGTAAAAATGTGTTGTATTACATATTTATGTAAAGTATACGATGTTATAGCAAACTATTTTATTTTTATTTAACTGACAAGTTTAAAGTTTTGTAGTTACAACATTACATCAACTAAATCTTATTTCGGGATATAAATAAAATTGAGTTACATTTTTAACAAGTATTTTTAACTTGCTAATTTTGATCAATTTTATTTTCCTTACAAGTCGCTTTGGCTTTTATTTTTTGATTCTTATGAAAATACTGCAATTATGAGACAGATGTTGCTAATGGTCATGAACACTGATAATAGTTTTATTGTAATTTGAAAACAATTTATTACTAAATTCTGGATTTTTTTTTATAAATGCGGGCTGGTTATATATTTGACTGTTCTGTTGGAAAATCATTTATCTGCAAGCTTAGGATTTGGGAACCGACCTTTTAATTTAATTTTAAAAACTGGACCAATGTACTAATTTTAGAACAATTTTGTTTTCGTGTAATGAAAATAGCTTTAGTATAATTTTGTAATAAAAGCTATACGAATTTAGTTGGAAATAAAGAGAGATCTAAATTATTTGTTTTATTAAGTCAACCTTGTGATCCTTCCGAGAATATCCTGGTACTTGTACGGGCTACGAAAACGTTTGTTACGAGTAGGTCTATAACCCGCGACCTCCTCGTGTTTTTAACGCCCGGTGTTATAAGTTTAACGTGTATGGATGTGTATGTCTGTAGTATCGTGATCGATGAACCTATTTTCGATTAGTTTTTTTTTTTTTGTGTCATAGATAATTTTATTCCGAGTGTTCTTAGCCAAGTTTCATGAAAATTTGTTCAGCCGTTAGAAGATCATCAGCTATTCAATAGTTGATGAGGGGATCTGACTACCTTTCATAATAATCTGTTACTGTCTACCTCTAGTTATTATCCTATTTGACTGTTTTTTTTTCTGTAATAATAATCCTTTTTGTCCAAGCCATAGCTCAAGTCGGATCATGTTTGTAGTACTGCAGCCAACTTTTTTCCAACCAAAATTTTCTCGATGTTCTGCAGAAAAGGCAAAAACACTGGTGAATTCACGATCTTCTTAATTTAACGTGTCTTGCGAGTCACTGCAGCGCTCAGTTGGAATGCTACTCTCAGTCACCCTTCCAAAGACTGAGCGTAGGTACCGAACGCTGCCTAACGTGATTGCTAAGAAGCACCTAGTTAGTAGTTTAAATAGATATATATTAGGAGACATATTACACACGGTCTCAGATCTAAAGTAATTAAAACTTGTAATATGGCTGCCAGAGATTGATACAGTACCTACATGTAGTTATATTTTTAAATACACACATATACAGGGTATTTTCTAATCAATTAGCATCCTTTTAGGGGCTTATTCTGTACATCAAAACTAACAACTTTTGTTCTGCGACTTGTCAGAACTAAAAAAAAACAGCTGTTCCATACATTTTGTCGCGGGTGAACGATATTTTTCTATGGAACAACAATTTTTTTTTGAGTTTTGACAAAAGTCGCTAAACAAAAGTTGTAAGATTTGATGTACATAATAAGCCCCTAAAAGGATGCTAATTGATTAGAAATAACCCTGGTTATAGAAAAACATCCAAACACATGCAAACACCTATGTTCTTCACAAAAATGTTTGCCGCAACTTATGTTGTCCAAAACTAATAGTTTTGTTTTTTTATAATCTTACTAATTGTTTAAATCGTTTATCCCCCATGACACAACTGCTTGGATTCCTATTAAAAAAACTCTGCCTTATTATTCAGACAGTTTGAAAAGGAATTTTCCCGAAAATGACTAACGAATACCAACTGTTCGTTATGTTTCCATCTGCCTTTGAAGAATACTTGGCACATTTCCGAAGCTTAATTTAATCACCAGGAGAAGGGCAGCATATTAATAAGTACTTACTCAAGTTTGTTACACGGTATTTCGGCCAGTCTTTATTCAAATCTTACCTAATTATGTAAAAGTTTTTAAATATTGCGTAGGAAAAATACTTTTCGCAAATCTTGTATATTTACTTTTTTAAACTTATACCCTTAAGTACTATAATGCTTTAATATAAATCAATAAAAAAGCTGACTTATACTTTTAAGGGCCCTATTACTAAGACTTCGCTGTTCGTCTGTCTGTCACCAGGATGTATCTCATGAACGGTGATAGCTAGAAAGCTGAAAATTTCACAGATGATGTATTTCTGTTGTCGCTATAGATAACGTCGACCAAGGCAGAGGTATTGGAGGAGATCGATAGGTTCTATGGACAGTTATACGCTTCGATAGCTAAGCCTGTTGACAGCACGGCTAAAGACCCGAGAGCCAAGCTGACTCGACACTTCACTGAAGACATCCCGGACATCAGCCTGTACGAGATTAGAATGGCCTTGAATCAGCTTAAGAACAACAAGGCACCGGGTGATGACGGAATCACTTCAGAGCTTCTGAAAGCGGGTGGTAAACCGGTACTTAAAGTCCTTCAGAAGCTTTTCAACACCGTCGTCCTCGAGGGCATAACGCCGGAAGCATGGAACAGAAGCGTGGTGAAGCTATTCTTTAAAAAAGGTGACAACACCTTATTGAAGAATTACAGACCCATCTCGCTTCTGAGCCATGTTTATAAGCTGTTTTCAAGGGTCATTACGAATCGTCTCGAGCGCAGGCTTGATGACTTCCAGCCTTCCGAACAAGCCGGCTTCCGAAAAGGCTTTAGCACCATGGACCACATCCATACGCTGCGGCAAGTTATACAGAAAACTGAAGAGTATAACTTGCCACTTTGCTTAGCGTTTGTGGACTATGAGAAGGCCTTTGATTCGGTCGAGACTTGGGCTGTGCTTGAGTCTCTTCAGCGATGCCGTATTGACTATCGGTATATCGAAGTGTTGAAGTGTTTGTATAATAACGCCACTATGTCGGTACGAGTACAGGAAGAGAGCTCTAAGGCGATCCCTTTGAAAAGAGGCGTCAGACAGGGAGATGTGATATCTCCGAAACTGTTTACTGCCACTTTGGAGAACGCCTTTAAGCTCCTGGAATGGAAAGGATTTGGCATCAACATCAATGGCGAATACATCACTCACCTTCGGTTTGCCTACGATATCGTGGTCATGGCGAAATCGATGGAAGCTTAGAGCTCAGCACGATGCTCGAAGGCCTCAATCGAGTTTCTCAACAGGTGGGTCTCAAAATGAACATGGATAAAACTAAAATCATGTGTAATGCCCATGTCGTACCCACCCCAATATCTGTTGAGAGCTCGGTTCTTGAAGTTGTTGACTCGTACGTCTACCTAGGACAAGTAGTCCAGCTAGGTAAGTCCAACTTCAAGAAAGAGGTCAATCGCCGAATCCAACTCGGTTGGGCAGCCTTCGGAAAACTGCGTGACGTCTTTTCATCTGATATACCTCAGTGCCTCAAGACGAGAGTTTTCGATAGTTGTGTGTTGCCAGTGACGACATATGGAACTGAAACGTGGTCTTTTACTGTGGGCCCACAGTAGTTATGAATAAGCTCAGGATAGCCCAACGTGCTATGGAGAGGGCTATGCTCGGCGTCTCTCTGCGAGATCGAATCAGAAATGAGGAGATCCGCAGACGAACCAAAGTTACCGACATAGCCCAGCGGATTAGCAAATTAAAGTGGCAATGGGCAGGGCACATAGTTCGGAGAACGGATGGCCGATGGGGCAGTAAAGTTCTCGAATGGAGACCACGGACCAGCAAGCGCAGCGTAGGACGTCCACCGACTAGGTGGACTGACGATATAATTAAGATCGCAGGAACGCGCTGGATGCAGGCCGCTTCCAACCGGCCTTATTGGAAATCCATTGGGTAGGCCTATGTCCAGCAGTGGACGTCTTACGGCTGATGGATGGATGGATGATATAGATAACAACAAATACAGAAAAAATACTAAAAAGGGGGCTCTCATACAAAAAATCATCTTTTTAGCCGTTTTTGCTCGATATTAATCACGGTGACAAGTAGATAGGTTCTTGAAATATTCACATAATATTTAGTTAAATATTCACTTCAAAATAGAATATTTAATTCAAAATAAAAAAATTATTTAAGGGGGGGGCTTAATACAAGAAACGTTAATTTTGCTTGATATTAAACGACAACAGGAAGATGCTCGAAATATTCACAGAATGTGAAGTTTTATATTCCCGTCAAAAATAAATAGTTGACTTAAAATAAAACTTACTAAGAGGGGCTTGTAACAAACCTCAGATGGTTTGATCGTCCACATCTGAGTAACTAGGCATAGGTAGAGAAGGCATTCTTGTAGGTCAGGAGTCTCTCACATGAGGATATAATTATTTCTAATATTATCTAAAGAAACTTTCCATTCAAATAAAACATTTTAGAAAAGCAACAGAACTTCAATCTAGGTATGAAAACTCTTTGCAGAATTTGAGAATTTAAAATAAGAGAAAAAAAAGAACAGGGGATTTGACGGGACTGACTGAGGGACTTCACTTGAGAAAATTATAGGAAAAATGTTGGAATATTTCATTTTTTAGGATATTTTTAGTTTTGTACCGCAAGATTCAGAGAAAGGAAGAGCAGAGAAGAGTTTACTAACTAGGAGAATTTTGTTCCTGGTCTAAAAAGTGGAAGTTGGAAGAAAGTTGTTTTCGATCGAAGGACGAGGATGTTCCTAGAGGATTTGGTTTCGTATAATCGTATCACTTTTTAAATAGATATGTCATAGTAGGTATAGAATTGTTCAGCAGATGATGTTCCTGCGAGTCGGCCAGATCAGTACTGCATTGGACTTTTGGATGATTTACTGTTGTATTAATGTACAAATGGACATCAGATGAAAAGAGGAGGTCTATCATATGGTGATTGGCCTATATCCGCCTTACTGAAACGATGCGGTATGGAGGATTCTCACACGTATCTATTCTTTTATGAGTATGAACGAGTTGCTTACGACGCTACGCTACACCACAGAAACCAGGCAATATTATCAACTCTGACCTGTTGCGGGTTGATAAATACGCATACATCTTCAGGTTCCTATGGCGGTCTTGCATAAGTTGACTTACGATGTTTCCTACTCTATAGAAGTACTCGTATGTTACTGACGAAACTATCCTTCATTGAGCATTTACTCACGAGTAGAAGATAGAAGAAGCTTCTAACACTCGCCCTTTATGATTCTATGTATGAATTACAAATGTTTTAATTATTTGTCTTTTTCAGCTTCAACTATTTGTGAACATAAAATCTTAAGATATTATATTCTATGCGGATTGAGAATCTTCAGAAATTGAGAAATTTCCAGACATGACGTGCTTTACCTACTCGTACAATTTGCGAACAACAGAGTGTTCATAGATAAAATGTCATTTATTTATATTATGGGGATTGAAGAGTCGACTATTGCTATATCTTATTATTGCTACATCTCATTATTTTAATACTAGCCGTAAGTGCTACTCGATCAATGCTGTATTTTCATTAGTGTGCAGAACTCTTGAAGCCAGATAGAGCTTGGGCCAGTGTTTCTCATTTCCGAAATGGAGGGATTTCCCGTGTCCGTATTAAGAGTGTAAATTCTGATCACTTTGAAATAAAGCTATTGAAAGCTTATTGATTTGAATATTATTTTATAAGGCGAAGTCGATTCTCGAACCTTTACCTATAGTAATCTTGGAGCTTTTCTTGAGAACACTCTGGATTTCATGCAAGTTTTATGATTTTCCTGACTTTATGAAGTGATGTAGATAAGATGACTGAACTTAGACTGATACACTCGCGACTCCTGGTTTTCTTTCCTGCTTTCTTTTCCCAGGATGGCGTTAGATTTACGAAAGCAGAGTAGAGTCATTTTCATGGTTTTCAGCTCTCTTGAGCGCCATGACTAAATAATCAGAGATAAACATAAAATAAAATAAATCTCTGATACCTAAACAAAATTGAATAAATTAAAAATATTAAAACTAACTATTTGTCAGAAATAAATCAATACTATTCTTTCTGGCATTCCAATCTTTTATTATATTCGTAGTTTGATAATAATATTAGTTCAATAATAGAGTTTCTTTGTTCTAAAGTACTAATTTAATGGAATTTCCTTCTCATCTCATGTCTAATAATTTCTTATGCAACTAAGTCAATATTTTATATCTAGCATTGTTAAAGACTATTTATGTATTACAAAAATATTCTAAATAAACTAACAGAGAAGCTCTAGAATCACTATTTCTATATAGCTCTTGAGACATTAGTTAGGTACTGCATTTCACTCTGAGATTAGTAATATACTTTCAAGTTCAAAATAGATAAAACATAGGGTATTGTTCTGAACTTAGGTAATCAATTAGGTAGCTATGTATTTCGAATCACCTTTACCTAGGGTTTATGCGGTCTATAACGCAGGATCCACTACTAAACGAACACTGGCCAAACTAACGTATAAATAGATACATAGATTAGATAATTAGGATAGGAATCTCACAGCAGAAAACTAATAAAGCAGTCGGCGCTAGGTGAGAATTATTTCGTTGTGAACTTCAGAAGTTCAAAAATGTTAGTATTCATATTTCTTATTATTTATCAATACAAATAGTAAGCTGAGATCTTATTGAATATCTGTATCGATATTTAATGCATTCTTAACATTTTAGGATATTTATTTCATGAGGTTCAATTTATAATTTGTTCACAATTAGGTGGAATCAGGACGCATAGCTAGTTTGACATAAAGCTAGGATTCATTGAAAGCAAATCAAGGTTCTATAATCATTTTCTCTGACATTTTAGTTTAGACAGGTTTCTTAAAATAGTTTCTACTTTTCTTAGGTTTATAAATTAAGTTAATTAGGCAGGCTACGCTAGGTTTGTTACAATTTGGTTTCGCGACCAGGTTTTTTACAGGCTTCCATACTGTACGGAACCCTTCTTGCGCGAGTCCAACTCGCTTTTGGCCGATTATTTGTTTTACTTTTTTAAAGAGTGGCAAGATTTGTGAATATTAAAAGATTCAATAGAGGAACTAGGTAAATATACTTACACTTTATCTATAGACCAGCAATCGTACAGTATACGTTATTGATTTTAATTATTGTAAAATCTGGTTATAGGTACTCATCTGTATTACTTACTCCAGCAAAACATATCTACCTAGTTATAAGGCCATTTAACATATTTTTATATCTGTACAGATCCTAAAATAACTTAATTATTTTGTTACACTTAACATTGAGTAGAAATGGCATAATGCAACAAGGGGCGTTTTAATTCCTTTACCATGAATCGTTACGTTATTTTAACCGTTTAGCCAAATCAAAGGCATCCGGGCGGCTCAAAAAACTCTAACACAATCTTACACTGCCATCTGGTCTATAAGGACTTATATACTTACTTTACCTCTACATCAGTGTTTCCCAAAGATGTCTGGGCTACGACCCATCTAAAACAAGTTTACAAACCCGAGACCCACTTTTAGGAAATTTAACCGTTACACATACAAATCAAATACATTTCATGTTGTTTTCAAACTTTCGCGATTTCAACACAATACATTATTAATATATTTGAACACCGAGTTGCATCGATCGTGGTGACGGGTAGACGGGTCTACCCGTCTACGATCAATGCAACTCGGTCGGGATGATGAGGTATTTATTTATCTCGTAATTTTAGTGTTAGTCCTACGGGACTAATCGCGCACAAATAAAATAATAAATACTTTTCAATTAACTAGATCAAAAAAGTTATTTAAATGCGAAGGATAAAATTGTTTCCTGCGCTTTGCCATTACAATTTTGACATTGACTTCAACTCGAGTTACTATGAATCGCAGTGAGTTTGATAAGTCTCATTTATTTCGGTATTTAGTTAGGCTGATTTTAGTCTCACGCCGAACGCACACGCACTGTCGGCGCTGATGGCCGAGATATATGAACTTCTAGGAAGCGTTTTTGAATGACGCGTAGCTATCAGCGCGCACGGTGGTCGGCGCCGACAGCTACGCGGCCGTACTCGTCTCGCGTCGGCGCCGCGTAGCTGTCGGCGGCGCCGACAATAGCACGAGCGCCTCTGCTTCAAACGAGCGTTCTAGAGTCGAGCGGAGTGGACGTTATCAGCGTGTACAGTCATGGCGAGTCGCGAAGTGGATACAAGTCGAGTTAACGGCTCTCTGCTCAATCAATGGATGGAACCCATGGAGTCTTCGGCGTCGCCGGTTTTTTTTTCGGGATGGGTAGTACAAAGCAGCAATAATTAATACACTCTGCATTTTCGTCGTGTCGTCTGTACAGTAAGGCGGTAAGTAAGTAAGTTCGTATAGGCTAGTCCTGGTGTCAGAGGCAGGATTCAAAGAGTCCTGGACATCCTGCCGGAATGGCTGGACAAGTGGCGTATAGCCGTGAATGTTGGGAAAACGGCCGCCCTTGTGACCGGCAGCGCGCATAGGTCCACATTTCCGCCTCCACTGCAGCTTCGCGGACAGGACGTCTCATGGGAAAGGAAGGTGAAGTACCTGGGCGTCCACATTGACTCCAATCTAAGCATGAGCTCGCAGACCTCACATGCCGTGAATCAGGCGAAGGCTGCTCGAGCTCTGCTCATGCCAGTTCTCCGCTCGAAGCTGCACCTGAAAACCAAGATGGCCATTTATAAAACATATATCAGGACGAGGCTGACCTATGCTGCGCCGGCATGGTACGCCCTCTGCTCGGACGCAAGAAAGAAGAGGCTCCAAGTAGTACAGAATGTCACGCTTAAGATCATTACGGGAGCAGGTTGGTACGTGCGGAACGACTGCATAGCCCGGGATCTGAAAGCAGAATCAGTGGGGGAGTTCGTTGTCCGACTCGCGCGCAATATGTTTGACCGCGCAGACAACGGACCACACCCCCACTTGCACAATATCGCACCGCACCACGCTCGACCCCCGGACGACTCCGTACGTACCTGGCACGCCCTCCCAAGAGACCTACTTCTAGCCGATGCAGAGGGAGAGGAGGATGGCGAAGAGGGCTCACAGGCAGCCGTAACGATGAGGCCCCCAAAGGCCCCCGCAAAGCCACGAGAGGCCACCTAAGCCGTGATGGCCAACGTATTGACCACGCCAAGATGGCTGTCAAACAGCCGAATTGGCAGAGGGCATCCGCCCATTAAATGCCCCCTGATCAATGTGTCAGGGCGTCCAGCCCCAGTAAGGAGGGAAACCTCGATCTGGTACCTGTCTCCTCAAATAAAAGAGGGGGAGAAGACCCGAAACGAAACCTGGTGTCAGAGTTTTTAGGCCGCCTGAAGGCCTCTGACATGGCTGAACGGTTAAAATAACCGGGGCCTATAATTTAACGTGTCATCCGAGCCACGGTAGCGCTCAGTTGGAAAATGCCACCCGCGGTCACCCATCCAAGTACTGACCGTAGTCAAACTACGCTACGAGCGCTGCAGTAAGGCGGTCATTACGATACTGAAACTAGCCACGCTGAGCCTCAGTGATGATGAACTACGCGCTGAGCTATGAGCGCCAACGGTGAGCGTGAGACTAAAATCAGCATTATAATGTGGCGGCTCACTCAACAATCGATGTGGTGACACACTGGTGGGTCGCGACCCGTAGTTTGGGAAACCCTGCTCTAGATAAAATAATTTTAGTTCTCACTAATTTGTAACTGCCCAGCAATATAAGCATAATATTGATTTCCTCTTTCGCTCGCTACATTTTCCTCAAAGAATTGACTTCGTCTTATAGGCTTTATACGCCTACTCATAACATAGTTTGGAAGATCACGTATCTAATACTTACTGAACAGAACATTCTCTTCATTAGGTCCCATCTTCTCTCGCACGTTTGTGTTAAATTGTTTTTTTGGGATTTTTAGGTTGGAATGGTACAGGTACGTACATGAACTATTATTAAGTAAAGTTACAGTTACATAAGACATTGTCATTCCATTAAAGGCTCATTAAAATATATTATTTTTAAAAGCCTGCCTCGATTAGCACGCAAAATTCAATTATTTTGGGATTTTCACCCTTGAAAAAACAATAATTGAACTAATATTTTGAGCTTACTTACAATAACCCATTTAGCCATGAATAAGTAGCGTTTACGAGTAAATACATAACATACACATACACAAAATCAATTAAAAGTGCATCAACTGATTTTCACCTAGACTTTCAGGAACGACCCGTTTTTAGTTAAGTAGTTGACTCTTGTGCATAAACTAGTCAATATTTTGGTTTTTAGGTGTATATGTACCTACGACACCTCGTTAGCACTATCGATTCATGGCCGCAAAATTAGTTATTGTTTTTACTAACAACGAATCAGCCTATCTGTAGATGTCAAAAAAAAAAAGAATTTCACGCGCGGACCTAATGAAACCACCTTAAACATTCAAATTTCATAATAGATTACAATTATACAAGCTAATCACTACATAGTATAAAATAAAGTCGCTTCCCGCTGTCTGTCCCCATGTAGGTTATGCTTATATCTTTAAAACTACGCAACGAATTTTGATAAGGTTTTTAATGTGTATAAAACACCTGTGTGAAGCCGGGACATCACTAGTTACATTATAAAAATTACAATAGCAGGTATTTGTAGAATCATAAGATTGGAAGACTGGAAGGATACTATTGAAGGGAGGTTTACGCATTATTGAAAACAATTTTAACTTTGTATTATTTTGATTTTAATATTGACGACGTAATCTAAGAAAACATTCAAATGGTGCCACTAATGTTATTATTTTTTTTTTTTTTTTAATATTATGGGACATCTTACACACGGTCTCTGACCCCAAACTAAGCATAGCTTGTGATATGGCTGCCAGAGACTGATACACTACATATACATATTTTAAATACATACTTATATAGATAGTACCTAAATAACACCCAGACACAGAGCAAACACCTATGTTCATCACACAAATGTTTGCTCTGGGTGCGGATCGAACCCACGCCTCTTTGACACAGAAGTCAGAGTCACTAACTACTGAGCCTCCGAGGCTGTCAACTGAAGCCGGGACGGGTCACTAGTTACGTAGTTACATTATAAAAATTACAATAGCAGGTATTTGTAGAATCATAAGATTGGAAGACTGGAAGGATACTATTGAAGGGAGGTTTTACGCATTAATAAGAACAATTTTAACTTTGTATTATTTTGATTTCAATAATTCAAATTCAAATTTCAAATTCAAATTTATTTATTCATCTGAAAACATTGTCACAAATTTATCATGAATCCTTTGACACCGAACTAGTATAAACTGTGTTTCGGGTGCCAAAGGCTTCTCCCAAAATAATGTAGAAAAATAAAAAAATTAACGTTAAATGATAGTTACTAAAAATTAATGAAAAATAAAGAAAAAAGTTAATTTATAATGACGACAAAAGTTAATTTATATTTTTATAATGACGACGTAATCTAAGAAAACATTCAAATGGTGCCACTAATGTTATTCTACAAATACTTTTTCTACTTAGAAATATCACAAAGTGACGCGCCAGTTGTACTCGTATGTGAGAATGACACACAATCAGTTTTTATGACTGCCTCGGTGGCTCAGTGGTTAGTAACCCTAACTACATGGTCAAAGAGGCGTGGGTTCGATCCCCACCCAGGGCAAGTATTTATGTGATGAACAATGTGTTTGCTCTGTATCTGGGTGTTATTTAGGTATTATCTATATAAGTATGTATTTAAAAATATGTGTATGTAGTATACTCATTACTCGTATCAGTCTCTGGCAGCCATATCACAAGCTTTGCTTAGTTTGGGGTCAGAGATAGTGTGTAAGATGTCCCCAAATATTTATTTATTTATGTCACTTTATGAGGATGGTTCACACCTTTTAGGCTTACACAGACAATTAGACTTGCTTAGTTTTCGGAATATCATTAGTTTTTTTTCTTGACCGCATTGTTCGTATTTGTACGCGCATAACTGCAATGAACTTGTTGAATTTTCGCTACCAAGTACAGTTATTAAAAAAATATATCCGCAAAAAATGGCACAACCGATATCAATCGTAAACGAAATTCGAATTATTCGCTCAAATCAATGTAGATATACATTAATTTTGCATTATTGTTGATTTTTCAAAAACAGCTCGACAAAATTCGTTAGAATTTAAATGGGACCACCTCGGGAGTTCACCCTTATGAACAATTTTCTAAATCGGTTCACAATGGGCGAAAATATCGAAGAGCATACACAAAAAAACATACAGACAAACATAGAACCTGCTTCTTTTTGGAAGTCGATTACTAACAACGATATCGATGATTATTTTTGAACGAGTTTAAGAACAAAGAATCTGTCACTGGCAACAGCGAACTTAGATTAGATATTGTATTATCCAGAACAATCTGTGTTCGTTGCGGATAATTGCGTCATTTCCGTGTGTGCTTCCGCTAATTGGACTTGTAATGATCTCATTTAGGTCCCTTTTCGTCACGTCGAAGGAAAAGAGACAGGGAGAAAGGAGCGTTAATAAGGGAGAATTAAATGAAACAATATATCATTTAGTTTATAGATTTTGTAAGGTCTTCTATTAGATTAACAAACAAGCATGATTTCTTTCTAATCATCATTGAATAGTTAAAGACTTTTGAATAAATTTTATTTTTTCAAAAATTTACTTTTGAAGTGTGATGAAAATTATAATTATATACCTAAGTTTCCGTACAAAAGTATTTTTATTTCATTATTTTTCCTTGTAATTGCAAATTATTTCTTATAATTTCAAGGAAAATTAATAAGTAAAAATAGTTTCGTATGGAAACTTATAGATGACCTTTTCATTTATCACAAAAAAATTGATTCAAAAGATCAATTACCTATGACACTAATAATTATAACACACTTCAAAATCGGTCTAGCCATTTCGACAGTGAGACCTAAATATTAACATCTAAAGAAATATGTTGATTTCGTCAACAATCTGGCAAAATTCGAATTCAGCTCCTTGTACGAAATTAATTGAAAAGTGCGAATATTTTCTCAATACAAATAAATGTCAGTTACATGATTTTATCTAACAACTCCCGTGTTTTTTCGTCACTCCAAATAAATAAAGACACGCCCAATTAAAATCCTGAACAACACACGCATCAACAAAAAAAAACACATAAAACATTTATACGTTACAGAATAACGAGCAGAGCATTCCACATTACGACTGTAACTTGATTCTTTCAGTGATTATGTTCTTGTTATCTCATTTACTCGGCCCTTTTTAATATTTTTTTCATTCCCTTTAATATGACTTGTGTTACTGTAGATATGAAGAGATACGCCAGCTCGAAAATCGTCAGAATGGAGCCACCGAAACAGAGGGAAAACACGCCTCCGTATGTTGCTGAAATAAAATAATAAAACGCAATAAATGAGCGCTGAAATATGTTTATGCTAGGGAACTTCTGACAGATGTCAAACATAATCAACTTTTTAAACAAGAGCGGTTATAGATTAGCGTATTTTTCTGCGCGTATACGGTCGTTTACGCATACGTGCTTACACGCGCGCCACATTACGCGCTTTATAAAACCGGACTTTTTTTATTCTGAATAGGTTTGCGTTTGACCACATACTGCCTGATTTTGAGCAGATATGCGGTGTTGATTGTAGCACGCTTACCTAGAAGATATCTATTTACTCGGGATTTGAAGACGCCCATGTTGTACTTTAGCAGGAAGACAGACCAAGGCGAAGCGTTCCACATTCTGGTTGTTCGTATGAGGAATGAGGATTCAAAACGCTTGGTTCTAACGCGCAGAATGTCTTTTAACTTTGCGCAGTGGTTTCTATAACTTTAAGTTTCAAATTTTCTTACCAATGAAATAATTAGCGTCGATAAGTAACATTAGCTTGTAGCAGTTGCAATTCGATTTCCCAAAGTATACTTGTAAGTGGGCCAATTCACTGACATTGTATTTTTGACTGGAAAAGTACACAAAATTTTAAAACACAAGGAGTTGCTTTACCATGGTAATGGTATATACATCTACATAGATTATAGATCTATATCTATATAGATATCATTACCGTGGCTTTACTAAGGTACTTTTGGAGTTATGTAATATTCATGATTATAAACAATTTTTGATATGGAAGCTATTATGTAAAGTGTTAGTAGTTGCATAAAATCTTTTTGACGAAGTGCAACAGATGTTTTTTTCTGCAATTTCGGGAATAACCTCGTAGTACTGCACTGTACCAGCCCTTATTAATAGTCCACTGTAGGACGTAGCCTACTCATGGCGGGTGATCGGGCCGTATCCATCACGCCAGCCCAGTGTGGGTTGGTACGCGATCAAATTTCTCCTACAGACGTATGGAGGTTGCCTCATGATGTTTCCTTAATCGAAAAGCCAGTAGTGGTGTGAAATTCCGCACAGAAATTCCAAAGGACTCATTGGTACGGGGCTGGGATTTGAACCCACGACGTCACGATTGTATGGCGGCTGTCCTCGTGTGGGACCTCGTATTAAAAGTTGGCAATTATTATTATTATTATAAAATATACCTATAAAAGTATTATTAATATACCTATGAAAGTATTTATTAATATACCTATGAATGTATTTATTTTATCGTGTAAATTACTGTTTATAATTGCTTGACATATACATATTGTAAGTTATGTACGAGATAAAAAGTTTTTTACAAAAATTAAAATAAAAGAAACCTATAAAAGTATCTGCACTTTGCTAGGCAAAAGCTTGTATATTACTTACTTTGAAAATATAGGTGTAATGAATTAAGCTACATCATAACTAATCAATCCACAAAGTAATCAGCTTTTCTCTTATAGAGAGACAGATTAAGGTCACTATTAAGAGCAAATATTGAATAAGTGTCGGTCTTAATATGCTACTAAAATAATGTTGCTTTACTTATATATGACGAGCTGTTGACATAGAAAGAAAAGAAAATTATTATACTCGGAATTTTAATTCGATTCCAGATTTGACATTAGCTACTGTCATTTTTGACAGTTTTTGACAGTACATACTGTCAAAAATGACAGTAGCAGTAATCTGGAATCGAATTAAAATTCCGAGTATAGTCGGTGGAATTATATACAGGGTTGTCTGCTTACCCTATACCTACTTAGCCAAAAGAGGGTGGTTAAGGTTAACGTTATGAACAACTTTTACTATGGGATCAACCCAAATTTGAGAAAAAATATCAGTAGTTCTATACAAAACTTCAACTCGGAATCGAGAAAATGTAACAAACGGCTGATTTTCAGGGTACCGTACCCAAAGGGTAAAAACAGGACCCTATTACTAACACCCGTATTCACAAACGTTACTGTGAGGTCTCACAGTAAGCATGGACACACAGGGGTAGCAAAATCATTTCACAAACAATACTTAAGTGGTGAGGCGCACTATGCGTTTGTTAAACTGAACGCATAGCTAAGCAAGCTCGTTAGCTACTTTAGACAACGCATAGTAGACCAAGCCTGCTTTTTTAATTCAATATTTTTAGAATTAGTACGCTTATCTTCAATAATGGGTCGGTCTCGTACTAGAGCCACGGTCAGTTCCCTTTCCGACGTGGTGAATGGTATTTTCTTAGAACTGGAATACAATTAGGTATATTGTTTTATTTATAAATCACTCTACCGGGGCTTATGCTACCCTAGTGCATAGTATAAAACTAAGTAAAATCGTATAGCCCTGGTGTCCGAAGTTTTAAACTTGAGTTTTCTCTTTAGAGACTTTATTTTTTTATACTTGAGTTTTCCTTAGTTTGCCAGTCAATATGCCATTTTAAACCAAGCTAAAATTAAATACAGCAAAGTAATTACATAACAATGTCTATAATTTGTGAAGATAGTTAAACGCTAAAATTTTACTGACCACATCGCGTCCGTAATGTTTTAATTTTTTATTTGCTGTTTCTAAATGCTGCGACATTTTTAAATAAAAAAGTGTTAGCTTATTATTCAAATTAAATAAACACGTAAAATCAACAATGTTTCTACCCAAAGAATGAGACGGGACGGCTAACGGTTTCAGGTAGTCGAACTCGACCATGAAGTTAGCAATATAAATGGACCAATCACATGTCGCTATTTCACGTAGTGCGTTTGCTTTGCCAAGCATTACTCAAGTTTTGTCTATGAATACAAAGGCTCGATGAATGGAACGCACTGAGAAGTGTTACCCTTTGCACAGTGATGATGCTTTACTTAAGGAAATACCGTTTGTGAATACGGGTGTTAGACTCCGCTGTCCGTCTGTCAGTCTGTCTGTTTGTCACCAGGCTGTATCTCATGAACCATGATAGCTAGGCAGCTGACATTTTCACAGATGATGTATTTCTGTAGCCGCTATAAAACAAATACTAAAAATAATTTTAAATAAATATTTAGGGGGGCTCCCAATCAACCAACATGAATTTTTCAACGTTTTTCGCTCCATATTAAAAATTGTAACAGGTAGATGCTTGAAATTTTCACAGAATATTTAGTTTTACATTCACTTCAATTATAATTTATAAAATTTAATTAAATTATATTTTTAAGGGGGGCTCCCATACAGTACGGAACCTTCCGTGCGCGAGTCCGACTCGTACTTGGCGAATTATTTAAAATCATTTGTATTCAAAATGAACTGTAAGCAGTCTAATGTTTTTTCTGAGCTATCTACATCTAGATAAATGCAGGTTCAGGTGAATAGTACCAATTATGCAGAAATTATTAAATTATGATGTTTGCATGAGCTACCAAGCGTAATCGGCCTCATATGAAGCGAAGATAACAATAATGCGATCGGTCAACTATGCCACCATATTCACCAATTAGATATCATGAAGATATGCTATTTTGGTTTCAAATTTAAATGTCGCAAAACTCAAATAACTGCCGTAAACCGGTTTGTTTGCAGTGCTCTGAACCTACCTGTATCAATTGTTGTTAAAAAGTGCTTTATATTGTGATTTATAATGATTATGATTGTTTTCTAGTCTAGCTAATACAGGTCTCCATCCTTACTAATATTATAAATCCGAAAAGTTTGTTGGTTTGTTGGTTTGTTACTCTTTCACGCACCAACGGAGCAACGTATTGACTTGATTTTTGGCATGGACATAGTTTAAAAGGCGGAAGGAGCTTTAGGATACTTTTTATCCCGAAAAATTGCATAGTTCCTGTAGGAAAGGACAAAAACCATCGAAAGCGAAACTGTCGTCACTATCACAAAGACGCTAAGTGATTAATTTCTCTATGACGCTAATATGGACTAACGAAACGTCACAGCCAAACGTAATTAGATGACAGGTGACATTGTCTGCAGACTTTTATAAATCACAAGTAGCATGGCAAGGGGACAAATTGTTTTTCCACCATTATATCCCCTTGAAGAGGAAATAAAGTATGGATTGAAAATGACAACTGACATTAAAATTGGATAAAATGTTATTTTCCCTCTGCATGCTACATGTTACATATGACGTTTAATACCAGGCCGTCATTTTGTCTGACATTAAAAATATTTTTAAATCTTCTATCATTAGAGGTTTAACATGTTTCTTTATTCTACCTTTATGGTACAGAATCATCATACATTAATATTATCAATCCGAAAAGTTTGTTGGTTTGTTCCTCTTTGACGCAGCAACGGAGCAAAAGATTGACCTGATTTTTGGTATGGATACCTATGGTTTAAAAGACAGACAGTGATAATAGGATACTTTTTTATCTCGAGAAAATTCGTGATTCCCATGGGATAGGACAATAACTGTTTCTCAGCAATGGAGCAACGGATTGAGTTGATATTTGGGGTGGGCATAGTTTGGAAGACGGAAAGTGACATAGGATACTTTCCATCCCGAAAAAATTGTGGTTCCCGTAGGACTTAACAATATTTTTTTCTCAGCAACGGAGCAACTTGGCTTGGCTTATTGCATGAATATAGTTTGAAAGACGAAAAGTGACATAGGCCACTTTTAATCCCAAAAACTTTAACAGTTCCCGTAGGATAGGATAAAAACTAAGTGAGCGGGCTGCGATAGCAGCCGTCTAAGCGCCAGAAATAACCTGTCATGGCAAGTTTAGGACGTTCCTACATTTTTCGCACTCCTTCGCGGCACTCAGCACACAGCGCACACAGCGCTAGCCCAGACTCGAACTCCATAACGGAGCTTGCGCTCTCGCCATAATGACGGAGTGTTTCGGAGCACAAGACACATCGTCATCCACCACTCGGGACTAACCAGTACTGAACGTCAGACAGCATTCCAACGCCCTGGTCCCAGTGCAGCGGGTCAGTCATAGTAGCCCAGCGCCTGGCTCTTCAACTGCAGAGGGCAGTGAGAACGGCCATCGCGATACCGACACCTCTCTTCCCCTGCAGCCCCACTGCGTCTGCCAACACGTTGACGGCCTAGCGGAAGGTAGGGTAGGTGGCGGCACCCACACCACCAGTTCCATATATCCCACCGCGGCCCCTAATCCTCGGCTGTCATATCAGAGTCCAGGAAGCAGCCTTGCTTTATGAAACTAAGAAAGGTTATTCCCAGCAAGTAACTGGAGATAGAGATACAGAAAAGAAGCCACACCCAGCGCAGCAGGAGGAGCTGGAGTTCATATGCCTGGCAGACGGAGTAGCACTAGAGCAAAATCTTAACCGAGAAATTAACATATTTACAGACGGCAGCAAAATTAAAGGGAAAGTTGGGGCGGCATTATCCATTTAGGATGATGCCGCTGAAATCAGTACCCGCAAGCTGAAATTGGCCGATTGGTGCTCCGTGTACCAGGCCGAGTTATTGGCACTTCTTGAGGCTACCGAAAAAGCAAAAATCTTTTGTGACTCCAGGTCTGCACTGGAAACGGTAGTTGGCGTATCTTCCCTCCATCCCTTAGCAGTAAATTCAAAGCTAACATAAAGTTACTACACGCACAAAATAAAATAGTGAAACTTTATTGGATTAAAGCGCACGCGGGGATGGAGGGAAATGAGAGAGCGGACCAGCTAGCAAAGGAAGCAGCACTGCACTCGAAGTGCAGACCTATTTACGATAACTGCCCCGTTTCATTCGTCAAGCGAGAAATCCGAAAGATAATTCCCTTAAAAAGAGAAATCCCTTGACGAGTGGAACCGGCGGTATCAGGATGGACACACAGCGGCGGTAACCAAAACATATTTTCCGGATGCAAGGGCGGCATACAAGATCGTAAGAGAAATAGCACCAGTGGGAATCATAACTCAAGTGCTGACGGGGCATGGTGAGTTTTCCCAATACTTACATCGATTTAAGTTGAGGGAAAGCCCATCGTGCATCTGTGAACCCACAAAAGAGGAGACTCCACTGCACATAATCTTGGAATGCCCAGTTTATGGAAAGCAGAGATTTGATTTAGAACAAAAAATTGGAATTAATCTAACACGTAAAAACCTTCGAAACAATTTTATCCAATTTTTGCACAAATATTTGTAAAAAAGCAATAATTAGGAACAAGTAGGTATAAACTTTGCTGTACCATTGTAATGTTTATTATAGCTGCAAACAGCCAAAAACATTGAAATATATGTATAGTTCTGATTCATTTGTAATTAAGACCCCTGATCATGTCAGGGATATTTCGCGATATAATAAAAAAAAATCCTCGGATGCAGCGTCGCAAGAGCGGCACTGCAGCCCGCCTAAGTCGCGACACTCCTCATAAGGCATGCAACCTACCGGCCATCCTCTCAGCTGCTTTAGTTAAAAGCAGCTGAACCTCGAGTGCCAGCCTCTAAGCTTCCTTGGGAGAAAAGACCCAAAGAAGAGGGAGACTCCGAGCGCCGCCTTTTCAGCTACCTTAGACCTCCCCCACGACAAGGCGGGAATACACGTTGGGGGGGTTGTATATACACTCCAACCGTAACTTAACCAACAAAAGCACTCCTCTAAGGTATTTTGATATTTGTCGGTTAGGTTAGGTTTCGCAGCCGACATAAACATAAGCCAAAATCAAAACATAACGCGGGCGAAGCCGCGGGTAAAAGCTAGTAACTTATATAACAAACAAAAGAAGTTTCTATTGTTAGAGAATATTTTTATGTAATTCTTTTTAAAGTTACTATGTGAGTTTCGTCACCTGCATGGTTATTGATTAATATGATATTATTTTATGACGAGTATTAGTATAACTATTTTTTCATATCGCCTATTTCATTTAAATATGTCTGCACAATAGCATTGCTATAATTCCCTGAGTTATACTCTATTGATGCAACCGGAGGTCTTCAAACTTTTGGACGTACGACATACGTACGTCAGTGTTAGTGTAACAAAATCACACGTCAGTGGTTAAGGGTTAAGTTAGGTTTAAATATATTTTATTCTCAATTTAAGATATTACATCGCTACCATGAGAACACAACTAAATATAATTATAAATACCAGTTCGTCGTCCATGAGAAAACAATTTTTAAACAATACATATTTTAACTACTTTTAAAACAAACGTATAAAAACAAGTGGAAAAGAAAAAATACATATGTACCTACATGATAACAAACACATATATATGACAGATTTTACTTATAAGTTAAAACTATGAATTTTTTTTATTTTTTTTTTAAATCTTTATTTAAGTACTTTTTCGCATAGCGAAAATGTCGCACTAGTAGGGAAAACAATTACATCTTAAATATTTACAATAAATTAGTCCTATTAGCTAGACCTGCTTTCACCATGGCTAGTATCTTCTTTGTCTCATCAGATGTAGGTTGAGCTAAATACGAATTACATAAACCAATGGAACTGTCCTGGAATAACAGGCGTCTGGGCGCCTCGTTCCGGACGCATTCCATCAAAATATGGTAGGTATCTTCTATTCTCAAGCAGTCGCAACAGAGCGGCGAATCGGTCTTGCGCATGAGGTGGGCAAACATATTCAATGGAATGTGTCCGGAACGAAGCCGTAATAATAAGACTAGGTCCTGCCTACAGAGCCGACAGTATTATCTATTTATTTAAAACTATGAATTGTCGGCAATTATGTACTCTGCAAGTTTCTTTTTAAATACGTTAAACGAAGTAGTACTTTTTATATTATTGTAAAGGCGCGCACCGTTAAAAGTTATCATAGTTTTGCCATAGTTAGTACGGATCTTTGGCAAACAAATGAAATGTCAAAAGTACTGAATCGCGACAGACGCGCGACGGAATCGTGACTGTAGCGATGAAAACGCGCGACAGTATCGCTTCAAAAACTCGCCGTGGGCGAGGGCCCTTATACATTTTTCCGTGTTGCGGCAGCCGGACGGCAGCTTGACCGCAACCGCTTCCGCATGTGTATCTGGCCTAATAGGCCCCATTCACCATCAGGCTAAATGGATGACTTCCATTCGATGTTACGAGTTTGCGACTTCGTAGTTATAAATGGCGACTTTTCATTGGTAAAGCGAGAGCTCTTATCTAGTGTCAAAAAATGTTTAGCAATTTGTCTGATTACCTTCAAACTAAATCATCTGTGGATTTATCTTCATGTACAAAGTGTTTCTGGATACAATCTTCAAACAATTTTTCTGTAGTTGGATTGTAATTGTAATTTTTTGAATGGGGCCTATTTACACTGTAAGTAGTTGTATCAATTTAATTTCGGAAAGTTCAGTATCTGTCTGTCGTCTTATTAAGTTGAAAAGTGACTGGCAAAGCTTTATCAGAGCTTAGACAAATTTTGAAACAGAGTCAGTTTACGAAGCCTATTGAAATTCTGACGGAGTCTCGCTCGGACGGATCCAGGTAGGGAGTAGGATGGACCTGAACGTGACTGTAACTCCAATTGGGTCCTATTTAAGACAGACATTTAAGACAAATTTAATAAGCTAAAATAAGCTTTAAGGTCGACTGTGTTCTTAGTTTATAGCTTAAAATAGAATCAGGTTTTAGGCACTTGTCTATCCGTCTTTGTAGCCGAATCGCTTGTTGAGTTTTAGCTTCTGCAGCTCTTGTTATCTGAACAAGTAATGCATCACAACTTTAGCAGTAGTGTGCGAGACCAAATTTGATTCGAACTGAATGTCGATATTTCCAGATAAGGAATTTTTACATTACTAGAAAGGATTAATTTCTAGATAAGTTAAATAACATATAATTTTTTTTAAAAAGCCGGAAATTATTATTTTATTAATTTGATTAATAGTAATTGGATTGGAATAATTATTGTTATATATTTGACAATGTTATTTAATATTTTTTCCTTACGAATACTGATTTTTTATTTACAAATATTGTATCTCACAGAATTATTTAAATAATATTGACTTTTAAAATAATTTTATCAATTAATATGACTATGACAATTAAAATTAACCTAATAAGGGCAACTCAATATCTAACGAGTAGTATATCTATTGAGTTACCCTAAAAATACTACTATTTATAGGTATAAAACATTTTAATATATTCGAGTAGTTAGCACAATAATTGCCTGAGTAGAGTTTTCAAAGTTAAATTAATTACAACTCCACGGTCTCTCGAGCCCTTGCCCTTTGTCAACTTAAATCAATTTAATTGTAAACTAAACTATTTACAAATCACGAAGTAAGTGGTGAGCTAATGAAATTCAAAATTCGATAATAGTGCTTTACATTGACACAGAGAGACATTACACAGAGAGCACATAAATAAAATCTGTAAAAAATTATCTAGCGCGAATTATGCCCTTTTTAAATTAAAGCCACTTTTAGATAAAAAATCTCTTATATCAGTTTACTATGCGTATGTACATTCATTATTGAGTTATGCCATTACTGCATGGGGCAATGGTGTAGACATCAAGAATGTACTAAAATGTCAGAAACGATCTATATAAGAGTTATAAACGGACTTAAAAAAGAATGTCTGCAAAAAAATATTTTTTAGAAAATAAGAAAATGACAGTCATATCTCTATATATTTATAAAAGTTTACTGGAGATTCATAACGAAAGAGAGAAAAAATATCCCAGATTAATGGATACCCTTAACAGAAATTTAAGAAATAACGATAGACTAGTTCTGCCCAGAGTAAGACTCGGCAAAGTTCAAAAGCAAGGCGTATATAACAAATTATTTATGTATAATAAGTTGCCAGTTGCCATCAGAAATTTATCTTATCTTGACTTTAAAATGAAAATTAAAGCATTTTTTATTAATAATGCATTTTACAAGCTAAATGACTTCATGAAAATTAGACTAACTGAATCTTTGTTTGAATTTTAGTATTTATTTTGTGTGTGAACTTTACTATTTTTTTATTTTGACATGTTTCGATTTTATATTTTACGGAAATTATAATTTTACCCAATGTATAAATTTTGACATTAACTAATTAATTTTTCAACATTTTATTATTATTATGATTTTAATGGCTTTAGAATTTTAAGTTGATGCATATTTCTTATAAGCATTATGAATAATTGTAACTGACTTGCCTAATATAACGCAACTTTGTTATAAGGTTAATAAAGAATCTGAATCTGAATCTGAAAGAATCTGAATCATTAGACCAGAC
Organism: Hypomecis atomaria; assembly: GCA_964007245.1. Lineage (NCBI taxonomy): Eukaryota > Metazoa > Arthropoda > Insecta > Lepidoptera > Geometridae > Hypomecis > Hypomecis atomaria. The sequence continues at coordinate 1,216,180 of OZ023284.1, forward strand.
CCTATCATCCTGACTTACCTTGGATACTTTAAATATTACACAGGGTTATTGGTAGCGAATGCAATACCCGGATCCCGGCTGCTTTTACCGGGATTGAATCCCGGTCGAAATTTAACCGCGATCCGGTGACTCACGGGATTTGACTGCCTCGATGGTTCAGTGGTTAGTGACCCTGACTTCTGGATCAAAGAGGCGTGGGTTTGATCCCCACCCAAGGCAAACATTTGTGTGATGAACATAGGTGTTTGCACAGTGTCTGGGTGTTATTTAGGTACTATTTATTGATATAAATGTATAATGTATTTATATTTAAATATTTTTTTTGGTGAGATTTGGGAAAAGTTGTTTGTTTTGATGTACAAAATATGCCCTTAATAGGACGCTTATTGATTAATTATCAGTAACCCAGAATAATATTCAAAATCATCATCATATTTTAACCAAAATGCCGGTGTTTATTTGGCTCAAAGTAAAGCATTGCTGCCAACATGCTGGGCACGCTGCCAACTGGCAGTGGGCTTGAGTATTTGTACTTTTAGGCCTTCCACGTTCTGTGGCTGATCCAATTGCTTTTCATGTAGTAGTGAAATATTACTTACGTAATGTTAGCATAAGGTCCAATGCCTTTAAAAGGCAGCAAGTCAGAATCTACACTGAACTTCTTATCACGACATTCTTGGAAGCAAACCGGCTTACAATCCATTTCGTCCTTTGATTTAAAAACTGAAAAAAGTAATAGAAAATATTGTATCATTAAACATGTAAACAATTAAATTGTCATCGAAAACATCCTACACTAATAAACCATTTTCTTGACTCGTTATAAGGCAAGAACAAGGAAACAATATCGTGTTCCAGTCAAACAAAATATTATTTCAGTATATACGAGTATGTTTCCTTCCTCAATATTATGCACAAGCACAATATTATTTTGTCTATCATATTTTTAGCTATTTTAGTTGGCAGTTAGAAGCAAGCTACGATTTTTTTGAGAAAATTTTAGTTCATCCGTTTTTTTTAATTTTCATAAAGGCTGTTACGTATAACTCAGTGTGATATTGAAGTTTATCCGTAGAATGTTACTTAATGTAAAAATCTATTTGAACTTGTCATGTGGCTTTTTGAACATAACAATGTTATTTTAGCAAGGAGATCACTTTACTCCCTAGGGAGTTTCATAAAACATTATTGCCCTGCCATAGCTATCGAGATTGTGTTAAGATAGTAATGTCTTGTTTTACGTTGAGATCGTATGACATTTAAATGGTAATTTTCGAGCAGGTGGTATGAAAAATACAATATCTCAAAAAAAAACATTTATCTCTGATAAAAGTATCTGATCCGCTTTAAATTAATTGAATATGACTTTAGTTGTGTTTCTCAAGGAATATCTACTAGTTATACAAAACAACATACAACTATACTAGCTGTACTAAAAAACTAGTTCTACCAGTTAGCTTATTACAGATATTATTTTGTCGTATAAAAAGAGAAATATAATAATCGGCCAAGTACGAGACGGACTCGCGCACTAAGGGTTCCGTACTGTATGGGAAAAAAATTATGGGGCTAAAAATTCAGGTTTATTGTAGGGGAGCCCCCCTTAAATATTTATTTTATTTCAATTAAATAATTTATTAGTGAAGTGAATGTACAACTTAAAATTCTGTAAATATTTCAAGCATCCACCTATTACCATTATTAAACTAGAGCGAAAAACGGCTAAAAATTCAGGTTTGTTGTATGGGAGCCCCCCTCAAATATTTAGTGAATACTGTTTTTAGTATTTATTAATATAGCGGCAACAGAAATACATCAATTGAGAATTTCAGCTTTCTAGCTATTACGGTTAATGAGATGCAGCCTGGAGACAGACAGATGGTCAGACAGACGGATAGACCGACAGACGGACAGCGGAGTCTTAGTAATAGGGTCCCGTTTTTACACTTTTGGGAACGGAGCCTTAAAAATTAAGGGTAAACTTACCAGTTACGTTATTAAGGCATCTTAAATCTTGAAATTCACAAACACGATTTGATTTGCCTGAAAAATATATACTAGATTTAATATCCTAAAGAGTTTAAAGTTCTGAAGAAATATCCTTATTAATAATTATCATTGTCATTAGTGTAATTCGTGTAGGTGGTACTAATTCAATAAATAAATAAATAAAACCTTAGAATTATGAGGTTGGTTAAAATCCTGGCCTTGTGCCAAAATGTTTATGTCAGGAAAGAATCGTGAGGAAACTTAGGTACATAAAGAAAATACGGTTTTCTGTCACTAGTACCATTGTTTAGTTCCATTGATAGTACTACTCACGTAGGTATACTTCGCTAGTACCATTATAGAGACATAAAAATATACACACTAAATCAATATACTTACACGTCAAATTTAACTTCTCATTTTTAGTAAGAAAAAGTTTTTTGTAAATAAAAACCATACAAAAATCTAGTAATTATTACTTATTTTTACTCCTTCTGGCCATTGGACGTTCTCTTGGATTTTAGCCTCCCCTATAGATTTTAATAAGACTGGTCGAAATCGGCTTCCGTCCAGCGTAATATCCCGGTCTTGATGAACTCATCTGTTCACTTAGTGGATGGACATCCTCCGCTGCGTTTGCCAGCATGTGGTTTCCACTCGAGAACTCCCTAACCCCATCAGTCATAAAACCTCCATTTCATGTGCCTTGCACAATTTTCAACTTGCCAATTCTTTATGTCGGTAACTTTGGTCTTTCTACGGAAAAGGTTAGTAAGTCAAGTCTCAAGCTTGATAAAATAACAGTCATAACCTCATTATATTTGTTGAATCTAGAAAAATCTAGATAGCCCTTTGACTGCCTCGGTGGCTCAGTGGTTAGTGACTCTGACTTCTGGGTCAAAGAGGCGTGGGTTCGATCCCCACTCAGGGCAAACATTTGTGTGATGAACATAGGTGTTTGCTCTATGTCTGGGTGTTATTTAGGTACTATCTATATAAGTATGTATTTAAAATATATATATATGTAGTATATCAGTCTCTGGCAGCCATATCACAAGCTTTGCTTAGTTTGGGGTCAGAAACCGTGTGTAAGATGTCCCCTAATATTTATTAATTTATAACAAAGTTAATAATATCGAAATAATATTTACGCAAGGAATGTTTCTCTACGAGGAAGTTAAAGTTTCAAATTAATAATTTTATTTTACACAATACTGCTTAGCCATGATCTAATTATATGTTTTAAGCTTCCAACCAAAGGAAGATTACTTGGAATTTGAAAGGATATCTAAATAATTATAGAGGATAACCGGAGATAATCATGTTCACCGTTAGGAAATTTAATAAGGGATTACGTCACATAAATAGCTGCTTGTAGCAAAAGCAATATAATTCAATGTTCTCATCTATCTAATAGGAGCGTATTGTTTATCTATGCTATACAGGGCTATTTCAAATCAATTAGCATCCTTTTAGGGGCTTATTCTGTACATCAAAACTAACAACTTGTCCTGCGACTTTTGTCAGAACTCAAAAAAAAAAACAGCTGTTCCATACATTTTGTCGCGCGTGAACGATATTTCTCTACATATATATGAACGATATTATTCTACAACAATTTTTTTTTTTTAGTTTTGACAAAGTCGCAGATCAAAAGTTATTAGTTTTGATGTACAGAATAAGCCCCTAAAAGGATGCTAATTGATTAGAAATAACCCTGTATATTTATGTAAAAAAAATCTATGAAACAGAAAATCTTTAAAGAAATTCCTTAATGAGATAAGCCTTAAAGATATTCTGAATTCTCGGAATCTGGAATCGTTCTTTAGGACTATTGAGCAAAAAAAAATAATAATTTCGCGTGCTGTCTTAGTGAAACCAAGATGGTTCTTTGACAATTCAAAAAGGAAAATTCCACGAAAAATATGAATTTTTGCTTTTTGTCGTCAAAATCAAACATGTAAGTATTACATACATACTTAAGTTACTACTTACCTCTTGGGTACTTGTACGGTATACACCCACAGCTCTCTAAGTAGGTCTTCATTCGACATTCTGAGTTACATGTTTCGTAGCTGTACCTGTTTTAAATACAATATTAGGCTTTCAGGAACGAGACTCGTGTATGATATTTGTTAGAAGTACAGTGTTGTACTGTACTGTAACAACTTTTTTATTAGTCTACTGCAGGACGTTGGCCTACCCACGAAGGGGGATTGGGCTATATCAACCACGCTGGCACAGTGCGGGTTGGTGGATTCACATACGCCATCGAATTTCTTCTACGGTTGTGTTGAGGTTGCTTAACTATGTATTTCTTTGCCGAAAAGCCGGTGATGTGAAATTCCGTACATTAGTTCCAAAGAACTTATTAGTGCGTGGGCGGGATTTGAACCCACGGCCTTACGATTACAAGGCGGGTGTTACTACTACACCATGATTTGAGCCATGGCTCGCTTGTTAGAAGTAGGTACATAATTATTCATTAATAGGCCAGACGGTTAAAAAAATAAGTAAGTCCTTCAATTAGATCATTAAATAATATTAGAGACGTATTTTTATATTTTCTTAATGTAATAAAATAAAAAATCGGCCAAGTGCGAGTCGGACTCGCGCACGCAGGGTTTCGTACCATTTGGGACCCCCATTCCTCTTGCCGTTATTAATAGCGAGCAAAAAATTCCTAAAAATCACGTTGTTGTACGAGTATGAGAGCCCCCCTTAAATTTTTATTTAATTCCGTTTTTAGAATTTGCTATTATAGCGGCAACAGAAATACATCATCTGTCAAAATTTCACCTGCCTAGCTATCACGGTTCATGAGATATAGCCCGGTGACAGACAGACAGACAGACAGACGGACAGACGGACATCAAATTCTTAGTAATATGGTCCCGTTTTTACCCTTTGGGTACGGTATGTGTACTTACGTATTTTTTTTTTTGTAAATCAGACTACAAAATTCGCGTAGTACAACGCTTTTCAAACGATTTAAAAAAATGTGTTTGAACAGAAAATATGGGTTTATGACCTTGAAAATTTAGCAAGACTATCAAAGCACAAATCACAAACTTTACCTCATTATTATACGAGTATTATTATAGATTAATTTGGATAGTAGTGTTGAAAAACAGGGTACCCAAGATTCGACTTACTGTTACTAAGAGAGCAGGGACAGCAAGCAGATGAAAGAAAGAAAGTTTATTTACTAAAAAAAACTTACAATGAAAACAATCAAGTTATGACAATGTTCAATAATGTAACTATGATGATGATGTCGATACTAAGAAAATGTTTCTTATTCAGCCGAATACGAAAGTTGGCAAAAATGAATGTAAAAAGTATTTTAATTATAATTATATCCGATAATAATATACCTAATTAAAAAACCCCCGACACAAAAATTTTTGACAACAAACTTTCAATTGACAACTTTTTTGGGCACACTTGTAGAATTTTGGTTCTTCCATCCCCACTTTAACCCACCATAACTCTTAAACGGCTCAATCGATTTTTATAAAACATAGCTAAGAACACTCTCGATTAAGTCTCCTTTCATCCAAAAAAAAACTAAACTGAAATCGGTTCAGTGGTTCGGGCGCTATGATGCCACGGACAGACAGACAGACACACAGACAGACAAACAGACACGTCAACCGAATACCAGCGTTGAGTGCTGGGTCCTCCCAGCGCTCAACATTTATAGCTGAGGTGAGTCCCTTTCGATGCTTTTTATTTCTTTTTAATTTTATAAGTACCTATATGTCGAATAAAAATATTTCATTTCATTTCATTTCAAACTTATAACACCCATTATTTTCGTCGGGGGTTAAAAAGGAAAAGTGTGAGGAATAAAAATTCATGGCTAAGCCCTTCGTAGAAAAACTATTTCATACGTATAGTAAATCTCACAGAGAGGAAAAATAAATTCTTGAAACTAATACGTGTTACCGAAAAACACCACCGTTGGTAATAAAAAAAACCTACCGGAAATTCTATGTTATACATTATTCCCGAAAAAATGGGAAACATCCGAGAAAACAATTTTTTCCAAGTGATCAAAGTCTTCAAAGAAATTTAGTGCGTATACCTACTGGACCCAAAAACATCTCAGTTTTTGGTATTCATTAACTTTATACTAGACCTAAAAACATCTCAGTTCTCTGTATTCATTAACTTTTTCGGGCAAACACGGACTTTTTGATCGCTTTATTTTCTTATTTCTCCTTGTAAGCGTTTTAGGCATACACATTATTTTTCTGCCACGTCAAAAACTGTTGAGTACAGCTGGTCGATTTTGTATGAATGACTTTTGGACGCGTTTAAATTGTTGTTAACAGTTTTTTGTGTGTGCAAAGTTGCTTTTTAACCGCGTGCTCAATTTTGAAGTCGTGGTGGTCCAGTGGTTGTAACGCTAGCCTGTCATTCTTGAGGTCGTGGGTTCAAATGCCGGTCCTGTACCAATGAGTACTCCGGCTTCTGATTGGCTGAGACGTGGCGATACGCCCTGTGATTGGCGGGTGGAAGAGCTTGTGGCTAAGCAAACGCCATCTTGTAGCGAATGTAGCGAAGTAAGTCGCTACAAGTTGTTTTGCAAACTTTCAAAAGTGAGTAATATGCTCATCAATATGAATAACTTTCATGCCCTATTCTCTGCGAGGCAACACGAGGGAACGCGAGTACGAGAGAGTGGATGGTGCACTCGTGCCGCCTTGTCTCGCCTCGTCTTTCCACGCGTCGCCTTGCTCGAGAGCCTCGCCGATGCGCCTCGCGAGATTCTAGATAGGGTATAACAATGGAACCAACTGCAAAATTGCGACAAAAATGGGCTGTTCATTACAAGAAGACCATTGACTCGTGACAAAATGTACGGAGAAGCTGATTCGGTTTTCGCACTTTCAAGGTTATTTCCAAGTTGTCCATGATGATGAGCATATGTGTTTGTGGTGGGTTTTTAATAAGTTTTTACTTAGTTTCACCTGTCCAATGTCTGTGATCAAATATTGTAAATTAAATTTATCCACTGCCCGGTTACCGATTAAGTTGAAATTTTGCATACATCATGTGTAAATCGCGTGACAATGCATTATTATAATGACATGGTGCTGACACGGTAATGATAACGTGGCGCTGATCTGATGATGGAGCTGAAAGGTGGCCAAAGGAATTTCGTAATGAAACGACACAACCTCATCGAGTATGGGTTCATTTGAATCGTCTTGACAAGTAGTTTGTATTTCAATAGTAACAAGGGTCTGATGATGTAGTGGGAAGGTGGTCATAGGAACTCTGTAATGAAACGACGCAATCCCATCGAGTTTTGGCTCATTTGACTCGTCTTGGCGATCAATTGTTCAGAAAAAGCTTGTTATAAAAAAAATACATTAAAAATTGTAATCAGATTAAAAAGTTTTTTAAGGTAATTTTTGTTAAAATTTTAATTTAATTTTGTGTTCTGTTTTGACTCACCGGTCAGTGTGCTCCAGAACCACCTCATCATAAAACCAGCACCCTCGTTTTAAGGGGTCTACCTTCCGAAGGTCACTCTCGCTCTGGAAGACCATGGCTTCAACCTTGATGTCCACAGCTTCCCCTGGGCCGATGTAGCGGTACTGTATGGTGGTTTCTGGGTAATCGTTGGGATCAGTGATCATGATCTAGAACCAAAGGTTTACCTTTACAACAAAGGTGATGAATGCCGCGGTAGCCCAGTGGTTATTGGCCCTGACTCCTGTGCTCAGAGGTGTGGCTTTGGTTCCCACCCAAAATAAGTGTTTTTGTGATAGTAATCAAGTTCGCATAGGCCGGGTATGTAGCCCTGGCAGAGCTTTTAAGCCGCCTGAAGGCATCTGAAAAGCCTATACGGTTAATAGAATCGGAGCCTCCAATTGAACGTATCATTTAAGTCACGGTCGTCAGTTGTAATTTTTTTATCTATACGTGAGTGAGTGAATCAGTCAATAAAAGCCCGGTTTTTAAACGTTCATATTTCATCAACTATAAAAGTAATCTTAATGAATTTTTGTATTCTAGACAAGCTAAATAACTTCAATAAAATACTAAATTTCATGTATTTAGGTTAAATAGTTTTTGAGTTATGAAGGGGTCAAAACTGGCCCGAAATGTTTCGTGTAATATTACACTCCGCTGCTGCGTCGCCTTTTTCTTGGTCTTGGCTGGATTCGCTGTCGCGTGTCTAGAACTGCACACAGAACGGCTAATCAAACGACAAAGTAAACGTAATATTTATTTACCTTAGCACCATAAAACGGTAAAGGTGACCAAGGCGGATAGTCATTCGGTTCCACATTTATTACAACTTGAAGTCCTGAAGAACTGAAACAAAGAAATTTGTGGTAAAGTAACTTAATAACTAAATTTACCGTTTAATCAAAAACATTTCACAGTTTAGTTTATTCTTAAATTGAATGTTCGACAGAATCGTGAAGTTTTCGATAAATACAACGTTCCATAAAGTTTGCTCGCTCAAAAAACCCGTCAACTCGTTAGTTGATTGAATCAGGCGTTACTTTGCGGAAGTTTATCTTCGAATTTTTGCTTAAATTGAATTTTGAATAAATTCTTAGTGTATCGTAAACACGTTTGAAAACATAGCATATACCCTTATGTATCTGTATGGATACCGAATTAGCTGGAAAACAAAACAGCCCAAAAAATATTAGATATGATGCCTATGCATACAAATTTTGACAGCTTAAACACTATCCGCCTTAGAACAAAAGGTTTGAACACGCTTTAAACACTGTTTAACCGTGTAGTTTGTACTGTTGAACATTATCTAAAGCGTGCGTAAAACTTTTGTGGTAAAACGGAATATGTACGCGCACAAAATCAAAGTTCTGGACCGTTTTCTTTGTAATTAATGTTTATATTTGTCCATCTAGACAAATACATAATCATATACCTATAAACCATAGTTTAAAACAAAGAAAACGAATGTCAACGAATCACAAATACACCTAGCAATAATATTTGGTGAAGGAAATTCGTAATTCGTCGGCAGCTGACTATGGCTTTATATGTGTAACAGAATGTGTGTAAAATTTGAACGAGCTTATTCAAAAGGCACATGATAGAACCATGATAGATAGAACCATCTACTACTAATAATTACATGTAAATGAAAAAAATATTGAGTTTTTTTATTTTATTTTGTATAGGTTTGCTATTGTCTACTTTCTCCTGATGTTGCTGATATGCGGTCTACATCGTCGCAAGTGTACCTAGAAGATATCTATTTATTCAAGATTTGAAGACAACTACCCTAGACTCTAGCTAGTGGAAAGACTCAGGTAAAGCGTTCCATATTCTCGCTGTTCGTATAAAAATTATTGACTCAAAACGCTTTGTTTAAATGGTATGTATTTTAAAAACAAAATCTCACAAATAGTCGTTTTTAGGGTTCCGTACCCAAAGGGAAAAACGGGACCCTTTTACTAAGACTTCGATGTCCGTCTGTCTGTCTGTCTGTCACCGGGCTGTATCTCATGACCCATGATAGCTAGGCAGCTGAAAGAAGGATGTCGACAGCTCATACATACGAATACCTGTTGTGTACGAATACACTCAGTTTCTCCCAAGCTCATTTATAAAAATGTTATCTTCACCAGAGTAATTTATGACGCTTCTAAAACTGTTCTGATATGTACAAGTTTGTTTAAAATGAAGTTAAAATAAGAAAAACCGAAAACAATTTTCAAGCTATATGTACCTACTTTGATTTATAGAATTATAGACCATAGCAGTGCTGCCAACTCCTTTTGGCAAAAATTCGCTTTCAGCACGTCAAAAACGCGCCAGAAGCGCTAAATGGTAACTACGACGACTGGTACTACGAAAAAATGAATGATAATAAATTTCGGTATTCATCCACTTCATTAGCAATAGTATAAGAACCACAACTTGCTGCTATTCGAACTTCGGCCGCAGCCTGCGGATGCAGGTCGCGATTGCAGGTAACACATATCTGAAATGCAGCCACTGCCTGCTTCCGCAGTCGAGAGTGATTCCGAGGTTGGCTACACGTGCTGCGACAGGCAGCACGTCGGACTTGTCTAAACAGGTGAACAACATTCGCAGCTGAGGCTCGGTAGTACGTGCTGCCGGAGCCGCAATCGGAATCTTTTTTGCAGAAATTCATACTACTACATAGATAACCAGAGCCCTTACTCGTAGTCCAGGCTTTGCGAAGTTTACTCAAACTTTCGCGTTCGCGTGTGGCTCCATAGATTTTGGTTAGTTCTTCCTCGTTTCTGCTAGGGGCGCTGTACAAAAATGTATAGGGCCATACCGAAACAGCTGTAGTTTCAATTTACGTGTAAACCTGGATTAACCCCTCAGTTGTGCAGCCACAGCCGGCTTCGTGCAGCTGCTGCAAGTGCTGTTTGTAGCTGTAGCCTGCTGCCGAGATTCGAATAGCACATTTAAGGATTATTACGAGTAATATCAAAATAATCAGGAATATCTCGGATAATTTCAACTGCAGCTTTTTGTTAGTAGTAAAGTGAGTGAAACCTAAAAATATAAGTATTCTTTCTTTTTGATAATCTTTTAGTATACAAAAATGTATGTTTCTATAAAATATGTAAAAAGACACCTCAGTTCGTAAAATTACTAGTTGAAACACTTAAAACGAGTTAAGGAAGGAGCATGTACCAACTGTTGAAAAAGAAAATAATTATATCAACCCCTCCAAAAAATTGCTAAGTCGGAATACCGAAAACGAAATCTGGCAATACTGAATACATCATCTGATCGACTGAATTTGACATTTCCTTTTTTTTGACAGAAGCAGTAATAAAATAGTGATTTTTTTAAATAATGTGCCCATTTTTGGACAGGCTAAAGCCTTTAAGGTCATACCGCCACTTCTTATGTATGTAATCTATAATGTTAAAACAATAAAAAATCATTGTAATTTTTCTGGTGGTCTAATATTAATTTTAACTAGTGATATGAAAACAGCAAAAAATCACTAAATTTTTGAAGCACATATCATTATTATAAATTATGTTTTGTTTTCTACCTACTTGCAAAAAAAAAAAAAAAAATACGACAGGTTCATTCGCTGCATCCTTCTTTTCACAGATGATGTATTTCTGTTGCCGCTATTACCCGCTCGCTTGCCCAAGGGGGGTCCGCGCGCAACGTGCCTTTGCCCCGGGCCCACAGCGCGTGCCTACCTCAAATGTCCCACGAAAAAAACGTGACGACCCTACTTTGCCCCGCCATTTTTTGCGCCGTCAGCGCGCGGGTCGGGTTTCACAAAATCGTTTCTTGTGACTCACTTTGTTTAAAAAAGTGTCAAGTGTTATATATTTATGTTTATTATGAAACTAGCTAAACAATGTTATCTTTTGTTTATAAAATTACGACTTTGGTGCAGAGTTATGCTGTGCTGAACTTAGAAGTAGGGCGTTTTGAGCTCGTCTTGTATTCAAAAGCTCATACCTACCTCAAAAATGAAAGCGATGACATATAGTTTTTATTCTTTGATTGTGTTGTCAATATAATAAATAATAGAATACTTAAGAAAAAAATGATCACTTGTTCATAGATATTTTTCAAGATTTTTTTTTGAATCAAGCATGAATCGAACTGGAGTGAAACGGAACGTTTTTATTTTTTTTCTTGACTTTTGTCTATGGCTTGGATGCTTGACTGGGGTTGTGTGGAGGGGAAATTTCACAAAGAAACGGGAAAAATAATACAAATTAGGCCTTGGAGCGATAAAGACGGGTAGAATCAGCTTTTTCGACGGCGGGAGCGATGTTAACTACAGGTTGACATGGTCATAGCTGAGTGAAATGCAATGTCAACTACCAGTTAACACGGGCAAAGCTGACTTCAAGGTTATGTTAACTACTACTTGACATGGTCAATTCTAAATTCTCGATTTGTTAACTACTAGTTGACACGGGCAAGCAAGCGGTTACAACAAATACTAAAAAGAAAAAAATATACAAGTAAGGGGATCTCCCATACAACAAACCTGATTATTTAGACGTTTTTCGCTCTATGTTAATAATGGTAACAGGTAGATGCTTGAATTTTTTACAGAATATTTAGTTTTATATTGACTTCAATAATTAATAATCAAATTAAAATAAAATAAATATTTAAGGGGGCTCCCATACAGTACAGAACCCTCCGTGCGCGAGTCCGACTCGTACTTGGCGGATTATTTAAACATATTGTTTCATCTAGTAACATTGTGAATATTGTGGCGAGCCTTCGCCAGCGCTTCGAGAGCGCTACCGACCTCAATGAACCGAGCGCGCGCTTTTAAAATTTGGAATTCGATCTTCTTTTTGTTTTGACAAGAAATGAAATCAATAAAAAGTCACATAAATTGACTAAGCTGTTGAGTTTGTGGAGTAAGGGCTTATAGAGTTAAGGTGTGTAGTGTTAGATGCTTGGTTTTGCATGGGTTTTGACAACTTTTTGATAGTACGAACGGTGATCTTGTCTTGTCTACATTTGACTTGAGAATGTTTTTGTAGCTCGCTTAATCCGCTCGCTTGCCCTAGGGGGGTCCGCGTGCAACGTGCCTTTGCCCCGGGCCCTCAGCGCGTGCCTACCTCAAATGTCCCACGAAAAAAACGTGACGACCCTACTTTGCCCCGCCATTTTTTACGCCGTCGTAACCTATGACGGTCGGGTTTCACAAAATCGTTTTTTGTGACTCAATTTGTTTAAAAAAGTGTCAAGTGTTGTATAATTATATTTATCTACACTGTTGTAACATTCTACTTATGTTTCCAATATTTGACTTATAATGACTACTGTTATAGCGCAGACAACAAAACACTCAATTTAAGCAATTTCACATGATATTATAATATCCACATCGATATCGTAAAATCTCATTATAACATCGCGCGCTCGCTCCTGATTGGCCGCCCTGCGTGCGCAGCGGCGCCAAGTGCGCGCTCGCTCCTGATTGGCCGCCCTGCGCGCGCAGCGGCGCCAAGTGCGCGCTCGCTCCTGATTGGCCGCCCTGCGCGCGCAGCGGCGCCAAGTGCGCGCTCGCTCCTGATTGGCCGCCCTGCGCGCGCAGCGGCGCCAAGTGCGCGCTCGCTCCTGATTGGCCGCCCTGCGCGCGCAGCGGCGCCAAGTGCGCGCTCGCTCCTGATTGGCCGCCCTGCGCGCGCAGCGGCGCCAAGTGCGCGCTCGCTCCTGATTGGCCGCCCTGCGCGCGCAGCGGCGCCAAGTGCGCGCTCGCTCCTGATTGGCCGCCCTGCGCGCGCAGCGGCGCCAAGTGCGCGCTCGCTCCTGATTGGCCGCCCTGCGCGCGCAGCGGCGCCAAGTGCGCGCTCGCTCCTGATTGGCCGCCCTGCGCGCGCAGCGGCGCCAAGTGCGCGCTCGCTCCTGATTGGCCGCCCTGCGCGCGCAGCGGCGCCAAGTGCGCGCTCGCTCCTGATTGGCCGCCCTGCGCGCGCAGCGGCGCCAAGTGCGCGCTCGCTCCTCATTGGCCGCCCTGCGCGCGCAGCGGCGCCAAGTGCGCGCTCGCTCCTCATTGGCCGCCCTGCGCGCGCAGCGGCGCCAAGTGCGCGCTCGCTCCTGATTGGCCGCCCTGCGCGCGCAGCGGCGCCAAGTGCGCGCTCGCTCCTCATTGGCCGCCCTGCGCGCGCAGCGGCGCCAAGTGCGCGCTCGCTCCTCATTGGCCGCCCTGCGCGCGCAGCGGCGCCAAGTGCGCGCTCGCTCCTGATTGGCCGCCCTGCGTGCGCAGCGGCGCCAAGTCGTTTATATTAGTGAAGATAAAGTATTGTATGCAACTGCATATTATTATATGACAGTTGCATAAACTACTATTATGTTTATTATGAAACTAGCCAAGCAATGTTATCTTTTGTTTACCTAATTACGACTTTGGTGCAGAGCTATGCTGTGCTGAACTTAGAAGTAAGGCGTTTTGAAGCTCGTCTTTTTTTCATAAGCTCATACCTCAAAAATAAAAACGATGACATATGGTTTATTTTTTTTAGGCGGCGTAATTTATCTTAACTTAACAAGGCTATTGGCTTGAATGCTTGACTGGGGTTATGTGGAGGGGAAATTTCACGATGAAACGGGACAAATAATACAAATTAGGCCCTGGAGCGATAAAGACGGGTAGAATCAGCTTTTTCGACGGCAGGAGCGATGTTAACCACAGGTTGACATGGTCATAGCTGAGTGAAATGCAATGTCAACTACCAGTTAACACGGGCAAAGCTGACTTCAAGGTTAACTTCTACTTGACATGGTCAATTCTAAATTCTCGATTTGTTAATTACTAGCAACTACTACACGGGCAAGCAAGCAGTTATACTCGTAGATACACTTTTGGTTGATATTATTTCAAATAGATTGAGTAAGTATATGTTAAGTATTCACTAGATTGCATTCTATCAAAAGATTTGATGAGGAAGTTTATATCTGTTACCTGCCGGATTCAGAAGTGCTGATGATGGATCCAGTTTGTGTCATCCCAGCCTCGTTTTGGTCATCGTAGAACTCTAGGTCAGTGTCCGCCGGGAGGAGAGGCCTGTAATAGGCATGAAGAATAGTTGAACAAATTATTATTATAAATCGTTTATTTTTCTAACTTAAAAAACATTAAAATATAATTCTAAACCACCTAATATATACAAATGCGCCAAAAACATGAAACCTACCTATATCCAGAATAAAATAAATGAAAAATACGTGTGGCACTCGGGGACTGCCACGGTAAAGCTATTGCATAAATACCTAAACACCTATATACTTTCTCATAAACAGCTGCTTATGTATTCGTCCGATTTCGGAGCAGCTCGTCTCGATTCGTGCGAGTTTCGTAGAATCGTATAATACGTCTCATCGCACACAACGCCGTGTCGAAGACTGCCGAACTGAAACGATGTTAGACGATGCACGGCCTTCAAGCCACACCTCCTTGCCCGTCGGAGTGGGGAGCGTGAGGTTTTTTCGTTACGGAATTTCTGGATTCGGTCCCCGCGCTCAAGGCCCGCGATAGAAGCTTTGCAATAGCTTAATTTGCAATAGCTTAATAAACAACGCTAAAAATAGAAAAATAGAAAATAATTTATTATTAATGGTTTTTTTAGTGGGCCAAAGTGACTTTATTAAGTACAATAAGTTACAATACTAATTTATATGCTAAAAGTACCTACACTACTACTACATTGAAAGCAATTGGATCAACCACAGAACCTTGAAGGTCTAAAGATAATCCAAATGCTCAAGCCCACTGCAAGTTGCCAGTTCGTAGAGGTCGGACACATCACGCGGAGGTCGGTAGTGCTCTCGTAGCGATGGCGAAAGCTTGCTACAATATTCACAATGTTGCCAGATGAAATAATATGTCTAACCGACTGCCTCGGTGGCTCAGTGATTAGTGATCCTAACTACTGGGTCAAAGAGTGGGTTCGATCCCCACCCAGGGCAAGTATTTATGTGATGAACATTTTTGCATGTTTGTTTAGTTACTATCATAGAGAACATACCCCCGAGAGATGAAATTTATTATAACTGCTTACGAAAAAATCCGCTCGGTCTGTGTTTGGGTTAGCGCGCTCTGATTGGCTATAGGCTCATTAATAGTTTACCTACTAGGTGGTGACGGCGGCTGGCGAGATGTAACGCGGTCGACACTTTTTATCGATATCGACGTGACAGTTAGGAAAATAATTAAGGTATAGATAAGCCCGTGGGTCGAGTGGTTAGTAACACTGGTCACGAAGATGGATCGTGGGTTCATGTCCCACCCAGGAAATTACATGAATTTTCATCTTACTAATCATCTTACAATTACTGTGATGAACATACAAGATCGTTCTGTGTTTGGGAGTCGTATCTATATTACTCATATTTCTATGTATATAATATTACAGTATGCATTTTTATTGTTGAATGTTTGATTTCATGTTTAAATAAAGTTTATCTACTCGTGTATATTTACCACAACGGGCAAATGTTTTGTGGGAAGTGCAGAATCAAACAAACGTCGTCGCCCACTTTTCATTTTGTGGAAACAATCTTCTGTAAAGTGCCGAGAACACACTTTGCTTGTACTTGATGGAAACCAGTTTTCTCTCTTTGTTTGATCAATCCAGTCTTTTTTTTTATCCGGATCTTTAGGAAATCTACAAAAATAATAACAAAAAAAAACACTTTCGTACCATCATTATTCCTTTAGAAAAAAAATTAGAAACCCATAATAAAAGCATTCAGTACAAAATGACAGATAAATAGACATTAAAAAATTAAGAAATTGAAAATACCATACTCAGGGATGTACCTGGATTTTAGTGTACACGTTTAAAGCCCACTTGTATTAAAATAACAATACAAGTAATAGCATTTCAATTTCGTTTGATTGCCTACAATAGTTGAAAAGGTAACAACATATCGATAGATTGACAAACACATTTATTTTCACTACCACCTCACTAGCATTAGAAGCTAGTACAAAGACAAGGATGACAATTCATAAAGAATGAAGGTGCGAATGAGATGCCGAAAACAGCGCGCTGTCTTCAACCAGCATAACATGGCCTCTTTGAACTACCGTGTTACGAGAAACAAAAACAAAATAATTATTCATTTTTACTTAGGAGTGAAAGGTGATGCCATTTTTCTTATAGCTTGAAGTTGTGCTATTATTGCCACACCATTTAATTGCACAAGAAGGCATTTTTACTGTACTATGATAAGTGTCATTCGACGGCGAACAATTAACTTAGCAGCGAGTACACGGTTCTACGTTCTGGTCGCAACTGGCTGACGCAATTCGGAGCACCGCTAGATATTGCTAGAAAAAGCCTATCACTGGCGGAATTTCGTGTTGAACAATTCAACTCTAGGGGGTATGTTCTCTATGGTTACTATCTATATAAGTATGTATTTAAAAATATGTATAAGTAGTATATCAGTCTATGGCATTCATATCACAAGCTTTGCTTAGTTTGGGGTCAGAGGCAGTGTGTAAGATAATAATAATAATAATAATAATAAATGTTTATTTACCAAAAACATGTTTACATACAAGCTTAGGTACCTATTAATTCTAAATTAAAATTTAGTAACAATTTCAAAGTAGGTATTGCCAAATACACATCCAAAAAACAAAGAAAAAAAAAAAAAAAAACATGATCTTTGAGTTTACTTTCCAATGTTGCATCTCTTAAATAGATAGAGAAGATGTCCCCAAATATTTATTTATTTATTTGCATTATAAATTGTCCTCCGTGTTTATTAAGTTTTGGCTATATTTCGATACCTACTAAACAGTTTTGCCAAATGCCTCCTTTTGAGGGCTTGACACAGCTGCGGAAGAGCAAATAGTAATAGCAGTGGGACTGATCTCTACGGTTCGCCACGACTACACCACAACGATGATCAAGGGCCGTAGAGCTCTAGAATGAAGACTACCTACGTTCCGGTAAACGTTGCGTTAGACGTCCTCCGAGATGGTAGACAGATATTCTAATCAAGGCTGCATGCAGGAACACGCTGGAGGAATCTCAACCGATCTCATCAATAATTATTTTTCACAAAAAAATGGCAAAACCACCTTGCGTCTAGTACAAAATTCGGAAATTTCGCTCGAATTGCTTACATTATTCTTGATTTATAAAAACGGCTCAGCCGATTTCTGTAAAATTTAAATGGGACCATTTCGGAAGTATAACTTTTGAACTAAAAAATAATTTTTCGATTCGGTACACAATTGGCGAAATTATCGATGTTCATCGTGTACAAAATTCGGAAATTTCGCTCGAATTGCTTACATTATTATTTGTGTTTTCAAAAACGGCTCAACCGATTTCTGTAAAATTTAAATGAGACCACCTCGGGAGTATACCCTTTTGAACTAAAAAAGAATTTTTCAATTCAGTTCACAATTGGCGAAATTATCGATGAACATAGGTACACAAAAAAAAATCCTCATGTCTTAATTTCTTTTAGTACATGTTACTCCTTAGTATACCTAATTATAATCTGGCACCGTTTGCTTTTGCAGCATAGAGGGCACTTCCGGCAAAAGCTAGAAATGGTGTTCATTATCTATCAATTTTGATTTAGTTTTATTTCACAAATTTTGGAATTACGCGAGTAATGTTTAACATAAGGCGAAGGCATAGCTCGTCTCCGCACTAAATAAATAAAAAAACAATTTAATTACGCTTCGTTCCCGTCGTTGAGGGCAGCATAGTTGAAAGCACAGCAGTACCCTTCGTAAGTTTTGATCAAACTGAAAATGTTGTCGCATTTCATCTCCTTGCGGTTGAAGGAGCAGTATAGAAGCAGGTTGTCACATTTTTGGTGGACCTGGAAAGATGGCAACAGTTATCGCATAACATTTAGGTATCCAATAATATAAAGAAAATAATAGGTTGCTACCTACATTTTATTAATTACTTTTTGAAAACCTAATTTTGTATACTACTTGATTATTATTCAGGGTTATCTGCTCCCCCTATAGTAGCCGAAAGAAAGTGACTATGAACAATGTTTACTATGGAACCAACTTTGAAATCGTTCGACAAAATTGAATACAATCGAAATTGTGAGTGATGTCTCTTAGCCGGTTTCGGCTTCAGCGACTCTTCCTCTGTTATTGGAAGTGAACATCTATGGAAATGAGCTTTGATGTCGCGCTCTCATGTGGCTTTTGTACCCTATTTTTACAGTAAATGTCCGTGAACAGACACTACAAGTATGCCATTTGAGAAGTTATACTGTATGGATGAGGAAGGTCTAATTTTGAGTTCATCACGTTTCTGATCCAATTCGCACTTTCTTTTATTGTCAAAAGTACCGACGTGATTCTGCACAAGTCACCTCCACTCAGATTTATCTCAGCAGTGGACTCCCAACAAGAGGGCTCAATAGACAGCTGTGGTTACTATATCCCTTGATGTTTTGAAGTAAGCAGTTTTTTAGGACACCTTTTCTAGTCCCCTCCCCGGCTGAGCGGAGGAAATAGTGCCTCTCCTAATAAAGCTGTTTCGTCACAAAGGGATCTGCCGGGTGGTACTGTTACCCCATGGCAGTGCGGAAACGACCACTTGCCCCAAGCCGCCTGTGTGCAGGTGTCAGACAAAGCCCAGCAAGCACCGAAGCCAGACGTCTCTATCAATCGCGACAGGTCTCTAATGTTCTCAGAGTCCAGTTAACAGAAGCAGGTCAAGTGCGCAGGATATAATATAATCCAACAAAACATTTTCATGTGAAATAAAGCCAAGTCTTAATCACAGTTTCCACTATCAAAAAGTTGTCAGATCTCAACTCTCAAACTCTACAGCTTAGTCAATATATGTGACTTGGCCGTTTCGCTACAACAAGAACTGTTTGTATAACAGAATAATGAATTAATCTTCACTTTACGCCCATGCGTAGTTAGCGAAACAGCCAAGTTGTTGTAACGAAACGGCCAAGTCACATATATTGACTAAGGTGTAGAGTTTGTGAAGTAAGGACTTGTAGAGTAAGGCGTGTAGAGTTAGAAGCTTGGCTTTACGTGAGATCTGACAACTTTTTGAAAGTGGAAACTGTGATTTAGACTTGGCTTCATTTCACATGAAAATGTTTTTTTGGATTTCACTTCTTTTTGTAGTTTACAAGGAGTAATTTTATCGATTTTCACATCTCTAGCTTCAAAACTTGCGGAAGTCTCATACAACTAACCACTAGTTTTAAAGTTTAGGGGGAGATTTACTAAAAATCTTGAAATACGTGTTTTATTATAATTGTAATAAAGAGTCCTTTTATCAATTTTTGGACATCTAGCATCAATCTTTGCAAAAGTGTCATACAAACTTTCATCCCCCAGTTTTAGGGTTTGGGGGTGGTTTATTAAGAATCCTGAAATTATGTTTTATTATCTATTACAACGAGTTCGTATATACATTTTCTGACTTCTGGCATCAAAAGTTTCGAAAGTGCCAAACAAATTTTCATCCCCCAATTTTAGGGTACCCCCAAACCCTAAAATTGGGGGATGAAAATTTATTAGGAATCCTGAAATTTTTTCAAAGATTTTTCAAAGATTCAAAGATTTAAGATTCAAAGATTTATTCATAATACTTAAATACGTTACAACTCTAGAATATCACATTCCGCCGTCGGTCGGTACAGTGATCGAACGTGTCCGCTTACTTGAATAACTCCCAGTCCGTAACGTTTTAATTCTTAATTTTACGGAGGTTCTGTGTTATACAAAGTTTTTTATATCATTCAAACATTACAGTGAAGTGTGATTATAAAAATAAAATTAAAGCTATAAAAAAGTTTTTTATCAACTATGCTCAAAGGAGGTAGCAAAACGACTCGCACGCTGCCGTTCACCGACGAAAAAGCTATGTCCGCCTCTGATTCCGAGCCTGGCTCAAAAACATCTTCGGAAGAAGTCACTAAAACCACCCAACGCAAACGTAATGTACCTCGCGGGCAAGGAGACAATGATGATGCTTTCACACGGTTCAAGGAGGAGATAAAAGACATGATCTCGACCTTCACCTCGAGCAACAATGCCAGGTTAGACAAGATCGAAAAAAACCTAACTTTAAAAATAAAAAGTCAGACCAATGATTTGAGAGACTCATACGCGGAGATTGATAAGTCCATTGATCATATATAATATAATATAAAATATAAATATAAAAAGCCTTTTTATTTCCTATAAACGTATTTACAATTTTTAAACGATTTTACAATTTTAAATTTTATTGTTAGTAGAACTAAATTAAACCTAGTGTTAGTGTATGCAGTGATTAAGTACATATGTTTATATAGGAATCCCTTGCTGGGTATAGGCCTCCTCCAACTTCTTCCATTTTTTCCTGTTTTGTGCAACTTCGATCCAGTTTTTTCCCACTATCGTAACTATATCGTCCGCCCACCGTGTTTGTGGCCTCCCCACGCTTCTTTTTCCTTGTGGCCCCCTCCATTTTGTGCTCTTAAGAGTCCAGCGTTGGTCGGTGCATCTCGCTACGTGGCCGGCCTAGTGCCATTTCAGTTTCAGTATGTGCTTGAGTGCATCTGTGAGCTTGGTCTTTTTCCTAATTTCATCGCTTCTTATTTTTTGAATTTTTCTTAGACTTAGGATGCTTCTTTCCATTGCCCGTTGGCAGCTTCTTACTTTGCATTTGGTTTTATTTGTTAGCGTCCAAGTCTGTGAGCCGTAGGTCAAGCAAGGCAAAATACACGTGTCCATGACTGTTTTTTTCATGTGCTGATCGTATTTGCCTTTTAGAATTTCTTTATGAGCCCAATATTTATTCCAACTGCTCGTGATTCTTCTCTGAATTTCGTCTTCGTTGTTTGATTTAGAAAAGGATACTTGCTTGCCTAGATAAATATAATGCTCTACGTATTCTAGTTCAACGCCTTCGAGCACAACTTTTCTTTTCGCGCCATTCGACATTATTTTGGTTTTACTTAAGTTCATGCACAGACCGACTTTCTTGCTTTCAATATTTAGTTGGTATATCATTTTTTCTAGCTCTTGGTGGGTTTCAGAAAATATTGCGATATCGTTGATAGTTATTCATTAAAAATAAAATACTGCAAATTTACCATCAAAACGCATTTAATAAGTAACCGTGCACCAAAATACATCGTCAAAAGTTGAAGTGTAACGCGGAAATAGCGAAACAGTGATAAAAACCATTGATCATATGTCGGGTCAATTGGCCGGCCTCGAATCAAAATTTCTCATATTTGAAGAACAAAGGAAGGAATTAGTCACTGCTATAGGTCGTATCGACGATAAAATTGAATCTGTTCAACGAGACATGGTAAAAACGTGCATAGAAATCCGAGGCGTTCCGAAAAAAAAACGTGAGACCAAACAAGACCTATTTGCAATGATCAAACATGCCTTTGAATTTATGAAATTAGAGTTCACTCCACTGTTTGTTAGAGATGTTTTTCGCCTACCAAGTAAACAAGAACAAACTGTGTCAACAGTAATCGCAGAGTTCACCAATACCCTCATTAAAGCAGACTTTCTTGAAAAAATAAGAATATACGCCAGATCGCATCCTCAAGAACCGCTGCAATCACGAAACCTTGGCATTAAGGACTTCATAAATACCATCTACATATCTGAACACCTAACCCCCAAAATGAGACGCGTGTACTACTTAGCTAGGGAATTTGTGAAAACAGAAGGTTATGCTTTCTGTTGGCCTGCGAACGGGCGAGTGCTTATCAGAAAACAGGAAGGACACCCTTACATAAATATCAAATCGGAGGATCAATTAGCTTCCCTCAGAAGCGTTAAGTGACTAATTGTGTTCATATATTTTTACTTATACTTGTTACATCGTAATCTATATATTGCTGTTTGTACTGATGCCTCCAACGTTATCATAGGTTTGATACTTACGATAATACGCTGTCTGCCAACCACTTTTTTTTTTATACATACCTACACAGTATTTTACCACAGCCGCCAAAAAACTGTAGTACATAATCACAAATATTTCATTTCACAAATGATACTAGTAAATAAACTTATTCACATTCACCAACCACTAAAATTCCATTCCATCTTTTTCATAATAACAGTTAACTATGTTTTTGTGCTCACAAAATATCTAACCACTGGTTTACAATTTTATTTCAAAATAGCTACAAACTTCATGGTTATCGCAGCCCCACACCTACTCCGATTACTATACTATTCCTGTCTATTAACTTTTAAAATACACACAGAATCATTGCTCAGACTCACTCCCATTTCTTTAATTATTTCTCGCCATAATAACTTCTCATTATGCTACGTACTAAACAAAACTATCCAGTATCATACAAATAACAAAGAAGCAACGACAAACAATGTGTCCTTTGGCATTGTATTTTGGAATCTCTCAAACATATGTGTAAATAGAACTACAAGTTGTGAGCATCGTGGAATGCCCAAACTGCTTTCACAACAAAAAATGTTTTTATTGACAAGATACCCATACATTTCTCACACAATAAATGCTTTGACGCTCATTACCACAATACTGGTTTTTACTGTATCTTATAACATGATTTTAACAAAATTTATATTTCAGATACTGTTTTCAACAATATAATGCTTTCTTAATGTTTTCATCAGTAGTGACTGTGTAGTCCGACGATTAGTACCTAGCACCGATCCCAACTATACCTATATAAACTACAACCGGTTATTCAGCCTTCCAGTGAGTATTGTGCGGGAATGTTATTTACCTAAAACAACACTTTATTTGAATGAACATGTAAGTTTGAAATTTTTACAGTTTTACCTGGTACTGCTTTACTGTTTGACATTTACTACAGTCAAACCTGGATAAGAGAGAGTTGAAGGGACCGCCATCTCATTCTCGCTTATAGAGGTTTTTCACTTATCCAGGTTTCTCACTTATCCAGTTTCGGAAGTAGCTACTCTCTCTTATAGAGGTTAAAAATACGTCTCATTTGTATGTAGGTGACATGCGTGAAGAATGATAAATATGTTTATAAATCATAAATAGGTTCTAATTGTTTGGGTTGTGTTAATTAGAATTGAACATAGATGATAGTTTGTTTTATTCATTGTAAAAGACACATTTAATTATTGTGAAAATAAAAAAAAATTGACTTTTATATTTCCATGCCTTTTAGAGCACTGAGACCTTATAGGGAGCGCACATATTTTGATTTTATAATTTAATAAAAGTAATTCTGATAAGTCAAATTCGTTGCGTGTTTCATTTCGAGATTTTCCACCTTTGAACGCATACAATACCTAGCTTTCTTAAGCTTATCGCTTAACGACTTATTTATTCATGTATTCCTAAAGATTTATTAACTAACACCGAACCTTTCTCCTCAATTGATACTTATCAACTGGAGTAAGTTTGACCAATAAAATAGTGTAAACGCACGTGTAGCTATACCAAAAGAATGCGACACAAAAACAATGTTACTTATTTCCACAAAATACAAAAAAAATGTTTGAATAGAACACGATCCGAAAGCAACGGTAGTTAGTTCCACGAAATTTAAGAATGGATCATAAAGTGCAGATGTTTAATTACCCTCAACTCTCGCTTATAGAGGTTCAGACAAGTAATACTCTCAGTTATAGAGGTTCATAAGGGAAAAACGACTCTCTCTTATAGAGGTTTCTGTCTCTCACTTATAGAGGTATTTGAAGGGTAAAATGAAGGGACCTAGCAATTACTCTCACTTATAGAGGTTTCTCACTTATCCAGTTCTCAGTTAGCCAGGTTTGACTGTATTCCTAACCGACATACGTATGATGGGGATGTTTTTTTCCGATATAAAACAACTGTCGGAAAAGAAATTGACTATTTACTAAAGTATAATGACACTAAGTACCTCTTTTTGGCAACTAAGTTGTGTGTAGTAATTACTATTTTTGGCCAACTTTCATATTATAATGATGAGGTTGTTTACCACTTCATATTATTATTTGTTGAAATGTACCATGATCATATGTTAAGATATAAGAACAATATAAACATCATGTTAGCGACTGATTTTCGTCTAATATTAACCATATTTGGCCGATTTTCATGTGATGATGAAGTTGTTTACCTATTTAAATTATTTGCTGATGAGTGCCATGATTATACGTTAAGGTATAACGACAATATTAACTTCTGGTTGCCGAATATTCTTTGTCTAATAACTGTATTTGTCCGACTTCCATGTGATGGTGAGGCTGTTTACTACTTTTTATTCTTTACTGAAAATAACCATGATCATACGTTAAGGTATAAAGACAATATTAACTTCTTGTTGGTGACTAATTATAGTCTAATAATAACTTTTTTTACCCGACCTTCTTGTGATGGGGAGGTTATTTCCCATTTTATACCATTCGTCGATAAGGAACAAAAGCACACGTTTAAGTATTATGTCAATAATAAAATCTCATTGATAATCAATCTTAGCCTGACAAAAACATTTTTTAACCGACTTTGTCATAAAGGGGAGCGAGTTTTCCATCTTCTATCATTTGTTGAAAAAGAATGCTATAATACGTTCGAGTTTAACGTCACTTATATTTATCTGTTGGAAACTTACTTTAGCTTGATAACAATAATAATATTTTTTAACCCTCTTCCACATGAAGAGAACGTTGTTCACTACTTTTTAAGGTTTATTGAAATGGGCCAAGATTATATGCGTACTGTCACTATTAATTTCTCGTTGGCAACAACGATAACTAATCTTAGCCTAACAGTAATTTTTCTTAACCGACTACCACATGAGGGGCAAGTTGTTCATTACTTTATACCAATTCTTGAAAAGGGATTGATTGATCATATTTTAGCCAGGTACAATGTCAATATTATTCCTCTGTTGTCAATTAATATTATCCGATGTCTCAATAATGATGGAAAAGTTATTTATCACCATAATATAGTACCTGTTCAGCACGTTTTTGCTCACACATTTTGGTATAGGGTTTCTAGTATTTACATGTTATACCGATTTCCCAACAACGATGGGGAAGTTTTTTACCACCTTTTAATTTTTGTTACACATGTCTTTGTTTACACTTTATCGTGGTTAAAGCTTCATAGAAATACTGAAGCGTGGTTAAAGCTTCATAGAAATACTGAAGCCTGTATCATATTATTCTCTTCTAAACAATTATGGATTTAAAAGCTATAAATGCTGAATTGGATGACATTTGTTTTACCCAGAGCTACTTAGTGGATAGTGCTGAAATGTGCCTTAAGTACCTAGGAAACGTAAACAATAAGTTGACAATTTTGTCTCAAAACATCCGTAGTATTCGACAAAATCTGGATAAGCTGCTTATATTTATTAAAAGAATGAACTATATGCCGGATATTATTATTTTGACAGAGTGCTGGTTAAATGATACCTTTTGTGAAATCAATATCGAGGAATACAAGTGCCACTACTCAAAAAAGTACATAAACCAAAACGATGGAATTGTAATATATCATAAGACTGGCCTTCAAGTGGAAGTTCATGAGCCATCATTCAAGGATGGAAACTGTCTTATTATTGACATTGAACGAACTACTAGGATTGTTGCTATTTATAGGCCTCCTTCTTTTCCTAATATAGATAACTTCCTTACCTCACTCGAAAATGTAATGATAGATTGCAAAAGGGAATGTAATATTATCACAGGTGATATTAACGTCAATATAAAAGAAGAATATATAGATACTGAGGGCGAAAACTACTTAGATCTTACTGCTAAATACGGGTTTATTCCTGGACACACGTTCCCAACGAGACTGTCCAACTGTCTGGATCATTTTCTTATTAAATCCAATCTAGAAAGCACGGTTGTTGTATGTAAAGCTGACATCACGGACCACGATACTATTCTAGCATCAGTCAACAAAAAACCAAATAGGTCTAAAGCTCCTACAAAACTTGTATATAAAATTGACTTCAAAGGCCTATTAGAAGATGTACAGAAACTAGATTGGTCCAGTTTTTATTTACATGAAGATGTTAATAAAGCGACCTCCAACTTCATAAATATTATACATAATCTAGTTCATAAACATAGGAATAAACCTCGAAAATTACAGAAACGGCGCGACTGCCTTCTCCCATGGTTTACACCTTCACTTTTAAAATGTTCACAACGACGTGATGCTATGCACATATTAGTAAGGAATAACCCAGATGACACCGATTTAGTAAGAAATTACAAGCTTTATCGTAACACCTGCAATAATATTATTAAGAATGCTAAAAATGATTACGAAAGGAAGGAGTTACTTAACTGTAAAGGCGATAATAAAAAGACCTGGTCTACCTTGAAAAAAATGTGTGGCATAAGCAACACAAAAACACATTGCTCGGAGTTACTCCATTCCTGTGACAGCCCCATTGAGTCTTTAAATGTCGCAAATGAGTACTTTAGCACAGTTGGAGAAAAATTAGCCAATAATATATTACTTATGACCGGTAAATCAGAAAAGGAACTTGCGAACAATTTAAAAAAGCTTCCATTAACTAACACAACTCCTGATTCTTTCTTTTTTGGCCCTACTGATGAATTAGAGATACTTAAAATTATTGGAAAACTAAAATCTAAGTCCGCATCAGGTCATGATGGCATAAGCAACGAAATCCTCATAAAAGCAAAAGAGTTCTTAGCTAGTCCCATCGCATTCATATGTAATTTGAGTCTGTCCAGCGGTCACGTTCCAGACAGTTTCAAGGAAGCCAACATAACGCCAATATTCAAAGATGGTGATAAACACACAGCTGCCAATTACAGGCCAATTTCTTTATTAAGTTGTCTCTCTAAAATCATAGAAAAAGTAGTAAATTTGAGACTTTTGAGATATCTTGAATCTCACCAGCTCTTATCACCACAGCAGTTTGGCTTCCGACCTAAAAAATCTACAGAAGACGCCGTAACCTCATTGAGTGATTTTGTGGCTGGCAAGATTGATGAAGGTTTCAAGTGCGCTGGAGTCTTTCTCGATCTTGCCAAAGCCTTTGACACTGTGTCGCGCCCAATCCTAATAAAAAAACTCGAATTACTAGGTATACGGGGAGCACCACTTCATTGGTTTAAATCCTACCTCTATAACAGAGTTCAAAAAGTTTGCATAGGTAATTGGAGTAGTGAAGCTAGAGGCGTCAATTTTGGTGTTCCGCAAGGTAGCGTTCTAGGGCCCACCTTGTTTCTAGTGTATATAAACGACCTATGCTCGCTTAAACTTAACCAAGGTCAAATTTTTACTTTCGCTGACGACACAGCCTTGATCTTTTACGGTGAATCATGGCAGTCAGTTAAAGAAATTGCTCAAGAAGGTGTAAATTTAGTGGGTGCTTGGCTTTGCAATAACCTTTTGACACTGAACACGACAAAAACAAAAATAGTAGCCTTTAGCATCTCAACTCGCACCGCTCCTTTAACCCCCTTATCATTATCATTTCACATGTGTCAATATTCCCGGTACGATATATGTGAATGTAACAAACTTGAGCAAGTACAGACTATTAAATATCTCGGAGTCGTTTTGGATAAGCATCTATCCTGGGAGCCTCATATTATTACGCTCTCTGGAAGAGTCAGGAAGTTAATGCATATATTTAAGAAACTTAAGGCCTCTGCTTCTGTAGAAGTTATAAATATGGTTTACGATTCTCTCTGCAAGTCAGTTATAAGCTACTGCATTGTAGTATGGGGTGGGGCTGCCAAAAAACATCTTGAAAAACTCGAACGTGCTCAGAGAGCAGTTCTTAAAGTGGCTCTTAATAAACCATTTTTATACCCAACTGAAGCCTTATATAAGGAAAGTGGCCACCTTCAAGTAAGGCAGCTGTACATAGTTTCTGTCACACTGAGGTTTCATAAAACAGCACATACTTCTATGCTAATCTCCCACAGACACATTCGGTGGAAACTGCCTCATAGGAAGACTGATCACTTTAAAAGATCATACGACTGGACAGGACCTTACCTTTACAGCAAAATCAATAGCTTACTTAACATCCTTCCTTTCACCAGGAATATATGTAAAAGAATGCTCTTTAAGTGGCTTTTTGGCATGTCCAATGTTGAGACGGAAAAAATCCTTCATGTAATTAGATAGGTAGCTATTCAGTTTATTATAAATAACATAGGTACTCCTAATTAATACGAAAGTAAAATCACTTGAACTATACCAAAATTCAGCCTATCATTCTCTCACACATTCATACATAGGTACTGGTCGTCATTGCTGCAAACCTTGGCTCGCTCGAGACCTCGCGTATTGCGGTAATGACTCATTTCGCGTTCTCAAAATCTAAATGTGTCATAATTTCGTTACAATTCTAATATTTCTATATGTTGAACTACCTTATGTATTGTAAGTATAAATGTATGTATTATCGTATTCTATCTTTCATTCACTTCATAAAATTAACTTTTTATTAAGTTGTTTCTTTTTTTTTTTTTTTTTTTCTTAACTGATCACTGTACCATCGATTAAATAAATTAGTACAATCTTGACAGTAGACTTCACTGATCTCCACGGCACAGGGTATCCTAGTGTGGAGATCAGAGCCCATGTTAATCTATTATGTACCTGTCTATTGCTAATATTATGTTATATCACGTAACGCTTGGTTGGCACTAGTATAAGCTTTATAATATTATAGGAATGTGTTACTAATAATTATCTTTTCTCTAAATGTTTTACTTATCACTAAGTTAGATAAGACCTACAGCTCTTGTTTCTATCCTGACTTAACAAGGCAAATTTTGTTCAGCTGAATTCATTATTACAAGAGATTGTACCCTTGTATTAAAAATTAACTTTTAATTGTACCTTCAAACTATCAAAGACAAAGTGTTTGCGAAGTTATGTAAATAGTGCCTTGTAACTATGTTTCTCCAAATTAACCGAGTTAGAATTATAACTGTACAAATAACGCTCTTTAGATTAATTTATCTTCATTCCTATTCTATTGAAACATTCATAATTTTGTTCTTTTTTTTTCTGATTACTGCTGTATTTTGCAATAGACTAATTTAGCATAACTTATTCCATTCTCCATTGTGTAATGTATAGTACATAAGCTTTTGTGTAATAAACGAATTTTTTATTTTTTTTTTTATTTTTTAATACATAAATTACATCTAACAATATATTATATACCTAAGTTACCTAGATTTTGTATTCTAGATGATAAAGATATTGCAGTGAGCCCCAAACTAAGCTGAATGCTTGTATTTTGGAGCTCGAGTGCGAAGTTTTTTAAAAAAGTTTGAGTGACAAAAAAAATTGGTTGCCTGTAAAGTCGGTATACGGGCGAAAGTTTTACGTGACAACGACTTTGAGACGAATGAGACGAGTGAGAGGCACGTAAGTGCATCTCACTCGCTCTCATTGTGAGCGCATGAAGTGTGAGCGGAGCGTAACGCAGTTTCTTGAAGTGTCACCCGGCAAACCAATTTATAAGACGTTGTCACGTCAAAATTAAACATGCATTAAACAAATTATAAAATTAATGAGTAAGTAAATGAAATTTGCGCTTGAAGAAATACAACTATTCAAGTCCGTCTCTCACTGTAAACGCTATGAATGAGGCTCTCAGTCTCCTTGTAAGATAATTTTGAAAGCCAGCTTTTGACGTGTCTCTTAAAAATAAATTTAGGAAGTTCTGGAGTTAAGTTTACTTTTCTGCAGACAATGTTGAAAACACATGGTAGAGAGTATGCTGGGCTGCGTTTGGCTAACAACGAATTAACACGTGGTATACACAAGAAACTACGCTTATTTCTTAAGTTATCGTAGTCCGGGTGACTTTTCAGATTTTTGCGGATGATTTGGACTGCATTCAAAACAAACAGTTGCCGAACTCTGAGCACGTTGAACTCAGCGTACAGTGAGTCAGTAGGAAAGCGAAACGGCTTGCAGAGCATAACCTTAATCAAAGCTCTTTGCGCCCGCTCCACGGCCATAAACACCGTTTGCCCAGCGCTGCCCCATACAGGAATGCAATACTGTATTATTGGTTGGCATAGCGCAAAGTATATTCGCCTCAGGAGAGCCAAAGGAGCACAGTGTCTCAAATTCTTCATGACATATATTAATTTGCGTGTGCGAGATGCAACGTTAATAATGTGCTGTTTGTAGCATAAGTTTTCGTCAATAATGACACCAAGATATTTCATGTGATTTACACGCTCTATAGATACACAAGAGCAGGAAGAGTGTGAGGGTTGAGAATGGGTAGCGCAGTAGTGAATTTTTAGGTCTAAGTTAACTGGTGGCTGGGAGACGCACGTCTTAGTGAAGGCTATAAATTTGGTCTTTTTGGTGTTAAGAGTGAGTAGATTTTTGTCTAGGATGTTAGCAATGACCGACAATCCATCAGTGGCCAGTTTGTACACTCGTTTCCAGTTTTTCTCGTGAAACACTATCGCGGTGTCATCAGCGTATGCAATGATTTCTGCGTTTAATAGTTTGGTGTTGAGTATGTCGTTAACGTAGAGAATAAACAGGGTAGGACCGAGTATACTTACTTGGGGTACGCCGAAATTTACAGGTAAACAGTCACTGGTATGGTTATCGACTTTGACATATTGCTTGCGATTCAACAGGTAGCTTCTGAACCATGCCAGTGCAATCCCTCTGATGCCATATGCCTCCGATAGCTTTTTAAGAAGCAGACCAACCGAGATCGAATCAAAAGCTTTTGCCAAATCGAGGAATGCAGCAATGCATCTTGCACCATTTTCAATATTAGAAGACACGGTATTAGCAAGAAGTGAAACGGCATCTTCGGTTGATCTGCCTCGTCGAAAACCAAACTGTTTGTTGGAAATTAGGTTGTGTCGGTCCAAATGTTTGATTACTCGATTGTTCACTAACTTTTCCAACAGTTTAGAAATGACGTTAAGCAACGCAATGGGTCTGTAGTTATCCGGTACACTTTTGGGGCCACTTTTATGGATGGGTGACACAGCTGCCACCTTCCATGATTCTGGGAAAGTACCAGTTTCCAGACTTAAATTAAAAATATAGGTCAACGGTGTAATGATGGAGCTTAGAGACCTCTTGATTAGTTTAACAGAAATAGAGTCTGGCCCGGGGGCGCTGTCATTTCTGAGACGCGCTACTGCTTTCGTTATTTCGACCTGATCGGTGGGGAAAAAGAACAATGACTCCGTGCAAAGAATTATGTTTTATTATCTATTACAACGAGTTCGTATATCCATTTTCAGACTTCTGGCATCAAAAGTTTCGAAAGTGACATACAAATTTTCATCCCCCAAGTTTAGGGGTTGGGGGCTGATTCATTAAAAATCCTGAAATGCGCGTTTTATTATTTCTAACATGTAGTCTTTATATCAATTTTTAGACTTAAAGCATGAAAATTTGTGGAAGTCTCATACAAGCTTTCATCCCCTATTATATAGGGTTGGGGGGTAAAAGTTCAAAGTTTTAGATTTTTTCCTTTCTATATGCCTGATAGTGTACCTTGATGCCAAATATCAAGTTTCTAGGTCATCTGGAAGTGGGTTAGGTTTTTGATCTATAAGTCAGTGAGTCAGTGAATCAGTGAGTGAATCAGTCAATGAAACCCCGGTTTTTAAACGTTAATATTTCATTAACCGTCAAAGCAAAATTAATGAACTTTTGTGTTGTAGATAAGCTAAAGAATTTTAATAAATATGCAAAATTTCATATATATAGGTTTAATAGTTTTCGAGTTATGCAGGGGTCAAAAGTGGCTCGTAATGGTTCGTGTAATATTACACACGTCGCGTCGCCAGATACTTTTTCTTAGAGACTTGGCTGGACACGCTTCCGCGTGTCTAGATAGTGCATAGATGGGCGCGTACACATAAATCCACTCTCTCGTCCGTATTCCTCTATGCCCAATGGAGTGGAAACCGCTACGTTTGGAGAGGATCTGGATGCAGTGTTCTAACCGGAAATTGTGCAGGTGGCCTCATATTGAAAGTTAATTTTAGATATTATTTTTTTGATAAGTACATTGATATCCCAGAATATGCCAGCTGTCGAGAGTAACACATCACTACATAGTATAAAACAAAGTCGCTTCCCGCTGTCTGTCCCCATGTATGCTTTTATCTTTAAAACTACGTAACAGATTTTGATGCGTTTTTTTTAAATAGATGGAGTGATTCAAGAGGAACCTTCCTCTTAATTCCTTAATTATATGTGTAATTCATCTGTGCGAAGCCGGGGCAGGTCGCTAGTTGTACATAAATAATAACTTCAGATTGTTGTAACACATAATATGTCAATTTATAATAACGTTAATAACATAAGTTCATAACATCAGTGTACTAGCTAATTTGATTAAGAAAGTATTTTAAGGCAAATGACTACACATAATTTTTATTCCATCAATATACAAAATTGAAGCAAATTGTTTTATTTGACTTCAATTAATCATCCTAATGATTTCTTTTAAGGCTGTTTTTTCCACTAAAATAGCTACGAATATATTAAGTTCAATAAAAGAAATCGTTATAGTCAGTCGTAATATTGAATGTTTATTAATTAAATATGTTTTCAAAACGACAACATAATGTGCACAAATTTACCAAAAACGAAGTATTACTAAATAACATAATTGAAAATAATTTCCAAAAGTATCTCAAGCCCCTAAATATATTACAAAGTGTGCCTGGTTACACAAAATATCGAATCCGTGACAATTTTATCTCACCAAACGGTTTATGGATAAATGCACTATCGTTTATAGCAACGTGTATTTATTGTGTTTCTATAGTTATTCGTGCAATGGATGGAGCAATCGTGCAATCTGATGTAATAATTGCAAAAAGAAAAGTCGAAATTGTTCACTCAGTCATTCAAAAAATTGGCCTCTACCTCTACTTTTTGGGTCATATCAACAATTTTGTCTTCAACTTTTATTACAAGTCCAGTAACGTATCACTGATTCTCAAAATGCAGTATGTACTCAATAAATTACCCCAAAATGATCTTAAAAAAGAAACCCAAAGGAATTGGTTTTACAGCGTTATAGTTTTTGTTATATTCTGCGTATTTTATGGATATCTTAATTTGGTTTATCGCAAATTTATAAAGATAGATGTTTTGTCCGATTTTGGTTTACTGGCTAGTTATGTAAATATGTTTTACGCCACAAGGGTTATAATATTTTTAAACGGAAATCTTAAATCCTGGGTGAAAGAGATAGTAGATGTTAAGAGCAGGCGTTTAACAGTAGAAAAACAGTATTGGAATATAATGTTTGACATTTATTCTTCGATTCTGGATTCCTATGCCATTTACGTTAAAGTGTTTCAAGAATTAGTGAGTATAGTTTTTAATTCCGTGCCATTATAACGATGTAATTTATCTTTGGTCTATCTATTTGACATTGGGTCCGTGACCAAAATGCTGGTGTTTATTTGGTTCAACGCATAAGCATTGCAATGCAGCCAGCATGCTGGGCACGCTGCCAACTGGCAGTGGGCTTGAGCAGTTTGATTTTCTTTAGACCGTCAAAGGTCTGTGGATGATCCAATGCTTTTTATGTAGTAGTAATGTAGTTTTGTTGTAGTTAATAAAGGCACTTTTGTTTTATATTTTCTTTAAGAGGGCAAGTGCTTTTATTAACTACGTCAAAAATGTACAATACTACTTGCACAGGCTATGTTAGCATACTAGTAAGCTTTCCACAACAATGTTATCAATCTGTTATGTATAGATATCTGTGCCATTAACGAAAACAAATATAAAATCAACATAAAACTAAAGAAGTTTTCTTGCTAGACAAGGAGTACACTATAGCAGACTATGACGTCACTGCCAGTAACCGTCTTATATTCGTCATACAATATTATGCTTTGTGGGAAAGGGACGAGAGATCCCTTCTGTATCCCTAAAAAAAACTTTTCAAGCTTATATCTCTGAACTTTATGAGCCAATTTTAATTGTTTTTTCAGTTTACGAATCATATTAAAACTTATATTAAATTAAAAATAAGATCCGTTATCATACTTAGTTCCATAATTCACTAATTCTTATACTTTTAACTAATAAAATACCAGTCAATTACCCTATCGTACGATACAAGTTGGGAAAATGATGTTAAAGATTTTTATCTATAATATTTTTATGATTTATTAAAATGAATTTTTACTCCACATATATAATTATATTATTACATTGTTTTCAATGTTCCAGGTTCTATATTTCATCGTCGACACATTTTTGCACACGTTGCTTTATTTTCAAAATTGGCTCACGTATACACAGACGAGCACGTCGAATGAAGATCCTTTACATAGGGTATGTACTTAATTCTAATATGTGAAGCAAAGTTTGCATCTAGCACGATAGTGCAATCTTTATGAAGTCATCGGTCCAGCTAGCTAACATAACACCTTTATTTTGACCCAGGAAAATCGTTTATGTATACCACCAGTCATGAGGAGAACTGTTATGTGGGAGTCCCCGCCGCTAGTCGGTGGTATACCCACTAAAAACCTGGGGTGTTTCCGCCACTGTGCTTTGTATTGGGGCTATGGGCACGCTTCCGAACTGCTCCGCAGCCCCGACAGCTTTTTCGATTCGTGCAACTTCTTTTTCCTTTCTCCTTCCTTTACCTGGTGGGAGTCAGCTACCAGCTTCAAAAGTGACCCTTCTTTCTGGGCCTGGACGCCCTGGGACTTTGCTCAGGGGCAGACGGAGGGTGTCTGTAACTCTTCCCTCCTTCTAACAATCCTTCTAAGACTGGCGACATCTACGAGTAGGCTTAGACGGCCAATCAAGGCTCGGTGGTGCCTTGTTAGGGCCTCATCTAAGTGGCTGTCTATTTACCCTCTTCATCTTCCTCTGCATCTGCCAGCAGGAGGTCTCTGGGGAGGGCACGCCAGGCACGTACGTAGTCGTCTAGGGGTCGCACATGAAGTGGGGCGATGTTACTCGTATACAGATGGGGGTGTGGTCCGCGCGGTCGAACATGCCGCGTGACAAGTTGGACAACGAATGCCCTTCTACTCCCTCCACTGTTTCGATTTTCAGCTCACGGGCGATGCGGTCGTTACCTACGTACCGCGGCCCCGACCCTCCTCGGGGAAGCGGGGAGCAATGCTACGATGTGCCGAAACACAGGGCACATCGTGCAATCTCGGGGAACTCTCGAACGGGTGGTGGGCTACCCCAAGCCCAGCCACCCAGAATTCCCCTAGCTAATATAAAATCCTACGCAGAATATATTTTTGTACGTGAACATCCTACGCTAAAAAAAATCTGATGAAATTGGTATAATTGTCTTTTGGTTTCAGAATTTTTTATTTAAAAACATGTACTTGGTTGTTGTTTGGGTGCTGATGCGTTTAATCTACATATCCCTTCTGGGGCGGGAAACAGAACAGTTTTATATCACCGTGGAAAAAATACAAACCAAGTTATTTAAGCTACTCAGTGACCCGGACAGTACTGGTAAAGTTTATTTCACATAAAAGTATATCTTCTTATTACTTCCTTCTATAATTTTGTTTAAATAATTATTGAATTGTTTATTATGATAAAAACATTAACATCATTACATCTATGTCACAAAATTATACTCGAACAAAAATAATATTTTAAGACTTGAATTAATTAACTTAACTACCACTATTATTACTACTACATTCTACAATACTTAAGCATTATAACAAAGTCACAAACATCCAAATTAACCAATACATATTGTAATTAGAAGTACAAAAACTATCGTCGAGGTTTTATAAAAGTTTTTCCCAAAAAATAGCATTACCGACTTCAACCATGTACAGAATTCGTATAGTTCACACGGATTGATGTAGTAATTTTCACATTATAGTTGATTTATCAAAGACGCCTCATCTGATTTCGAAAAAAAATTAAACGGTGCCATCTTTGAAATATGGTATACCAAACGAAAAAAGAATTATGAAAATCAAGCCACTCTGTAAAAAGTTATGCGTAGACAATCATAAAAAATATATACGCGTCGACTTGTTAACCTCCTCCGTTCATCGGTTAAAAAATACACTTACTTCTTTCTACTTTTCAGAAGCAGAAAGAAGAATGTACAAGAACGTACACCGCCTGCATCGTTCTTGCTTTAGGAGAGTGAACCTTAAAGGCTTGTTCAACGTGGATGCCACGCTCACTTTGCAACTGCTACAAGCCATAGTGACATACGTCATTGTTCTTTTGCAGTTTGCTTTTATGTAGACTTTTTATTCACCGTCATCGACAACGTTTTACTTGTAGCTATATAATGAAAACTTTGTTTGACCTTCCAACTACGTGTGTTACATTAGTAGTACGTGAAACGACTACTGCTTGATATAAGCTGCCCTATAAGGCTAAATACTCACGGAGCGGTTTTTAGCCGCGCCCGCTGCGGAAGCGGGCCCACAGCTTCTGCAGAATGCAGTTATACAGGGTTATTTCTAATCACTTAGCATCCTTTTATGGGCTTATTCTGTACGTCAAAACTAACAACTTGTGTTCTATGACTTTTGTCAAAACAAAAAAAAAACAGCTGTTCCTATTTTGTCGCAGGTGAAAGTTATTTTCCTATGGAACTACTTTTTTTTTTGTGTTATGCCAAAAGTCGCAGAACAAAAGTTCTTAGTTTTGATGTACAGAAAATGCCTCTAAAAGGATGCTAATTGATTTGAAATAACCCTGCAAATGTAAAAAAATACAGCAGATCACAGCAGTCATTCGCGCGGGCCGCGGTCAACCACAGCCTCGACGGTTTGCAACCGCGCGCTCTGCATTCGATTGGCGGTCTGAACCCTTGCAACCGCTCATCTTGCGATTCTCGCACGCTACGTTTGCGGGCAATAGTCTCCACCACCACGTCGGCGCCGCGTAACCGCATAAATAACCGGTCGCGTAAGTATAGAAATAAAACCGCGTCCCTGAAACGCGGCGGGCACGGGAAAAAACCGCTCCATGAGTTCTTAGCCTTAATCACCAATAGTATCAGTTAAAATACTATACAGGGTTATTTCTAATCAATTCGCATCCATTTAGGGGCTTATTCTGTACATAAAAACCAACAACTTTTGTTATGCGACTTTTGTAAGAACTCGAAATCTTCAAAATGGCTCAAACGATTTCATTGAAATTTAGTCTAGATAATTTTCTTTATACAATAAGCCCGATTACAGGGACGTCATCGTAATTATAATAGCTAAATTGCATAGTTCTGTTTCTTTTTCACTTTAGGCATTCGACAGAGAGAACGCTTTTTACGTTGCTATTAAATTTACGCTGTCGCCTCTGTAATCGGGCCTAATATATATCTGTATAAAGATGTTATTTCGAATCGAGACGCCAAATAAATACAAACCAATAGTGCAGCTGCGGCCGATTTCATGCAGTCACTGTATGTGGTATAAGCAGTTGCAGTTGGCTGATCAATTCGGAATAGTACCTTAAGAGGATTATGAATCGACCAGAGATTTCACGTTTTCTCTAGATCATTGAGAAAATTCACAGTACACTTTTGATACAATTTACGTTCCAGGAGAAAACTCTTTTCACTCCTTGAATTGTAACAAAATCTTTTGATTATGGTTCCAATCGCTTGAGTAAGAAAAACTGCACGATTGAACGCCTTTTTTTTTCAGAAAAGCTTTTAGTTTATGGATACATTTCAGCCTAAGTTTTGCGTAGAAATGTAATTTTTAGAGGCTTATAACTCTAAGGCCATTAAAAAAACCAAGACGTATTATCCTAGTAATTGAAGTGCTGATTACGTAAAAAGACACAATGTTTTATATGTGTATTTTTATGCTCACCGAATCTTGGTTGCTCTCTACCTAATTACTGTACTGAACTTAACAATGTATAAATCATTAGTTATATTCATTAAAGACTAATCCAAACCGTTCAAGCTTTCACTACCTCTAACTAAGTTAGTTAAAACCTTAGCACTAATTAACCTTGAGTGAATTAACTAATAAAATGTCTTTTACCTCTTCCATTATGGTGTCCATTGTAAAATAATGATTTTTCAGTATCTTCATAATTTCCGTGAAATTGTCTACGTTTCGGGAGCCTTTGTTGAAATCTTTTAACAGAGGCAAAGCGTTAAAGAAGTCTTCAATCTCAGTTTGAGTTCTGTTATATTTATTCCTGTAATGAATTACATACTGCAGTCAGACTTGCAACTTTATTTAGAATGCGTTAGCACTATAACAATATAAAAACTTCTATGGTTTTTGAGTAGATCCTTACATTTGCGTTAAGCGCTTCTTGTGAAACCAAAACAAAACTCACAAAAGTGTAGTATGTATATGTAGCTTAGTCTTCTTAAAGTGTAACACCACACGAAAGTTGAATCGTTTTCTAATTGTACTTTACTAGGTATGTCTTAAATTTAATAGTACTATAGTTATTACCACACTCCTTAGCATAGGTAATTGCTGGAGTCTAAATAATCATTACTGTTAGTAAAATGTTCGGAAAGTTCTGTTACGTTTTCAGAATCAAGTCATTTTTTGCATTTTTGGACTATTCCAAGTACGTGTAATGGTTTTTTTTTTGTCAAATACCTAACCTAGGAAATAAATATTAAATGGAAATTTCAAAATGTATGATGACAGGAGTTAATGAATTTATGTCTTATTTCAGAAAAATAATAGAGAAAAATTGAAAAAAAAATACTCAAACATTTCAAGAAAAACAATCAGGAGCTTAGTTTTTTTTTATTTCGTATAGGTTTGCGTTTGACTACACACTGCCTGATGTTATGTTAAGCAGATGTGCGCTCTAGGACGTAACACGCTTACCTAGAAGATACCTATTTTTCGGGATATGAAGCTATGAACATCATCTATGTATTTGGCATGTTAGAAAGCTTTAATCTTTAGTTTAAAACATAACCACAACTAACTAATATGATTAGACAAACTTCAACCAAAATGAGTTTATCACTATCACTACATAGTATAAAACAAAGTCGCTTCCCGCTGTCTGTCCCCGTGTATGCTTTTATCTTTAAAACTACGCAACGGATTTTGAAGCTGTTTTTTAATAGATAGAGAGTTTAAAGAGGAAGATTTATATGTCTAATACACCTTTGCGAAGCCGGAGCGGGTCGCTAGTTAGTTACATATCAAACGTAAATTGCGAACTAAGTATGAACTTGTATGTTGACTTACAGAACTTTGGCGATATTAGCTGATTCCCGCAAGGACACCATGTTGAAGTTACAGATACTGACAGCTGGGAACGGGACTTGGCTAACTTTGCAGTTGGCATTTATCTGAAAATAAAAAGTTTTGGTGTTTACTCATCATTACCCAAAGTCCTCTATATCCCATATTGCTAGGTATAGGCCTCACTCTTGCTGTGCCATCAACCTCGGTCCTGTGTCAATCGTGTTCAGGTTCGACCAGCAAATTTGTCTTTATGAGTATCGTCGACAGCTGGAAAACCAAGATTTTGCTTGCCTACCATTGGCCTAGGCTAGGTGATATTCCCCCCCGAGTGGGTTCCCGCCTTGTCGTGGCGGGGGGGCTTAGTAGCCAGGTTGCCTCAACCTGGTGAACCAAGAGAAACCCGAGGTGGGGCCGCTTCTCCGGGTTTTTGCCTCCAAGCCCAAGTAGAAGCTGGCCAAAGTAGGTTGCGTTCCTTATGGGGGGCACCGCAACTGAGACGGGCTGCAGTGTCGTATGCGAGGCACTGCAGCTGAGGACTGGAGGCTGCGGCGGGAGAGGACTGCTGGTGTGTCGTTGCCACTTTCCCTGCTTTCCGTGGCCTCGACGGGGTCGCCACCGTTTTGATGGCGGACGCGGTGGGGCTGCAGGGGAAGAGGAGTGTCGTCGACCGCTCTCCCTATCCTCTGCAGCCGTAGTGCCAGGCGCGGGGCCACTTCAACTGACCTGTTGCATCGGGACCAGGGCTGTCGGATACGGGTGCTGTCCGACGCCCAGTGATGGTTGGTCCCAGGTGGAGGATGACAATGTGTCTGGTGTTCGGCACATCGTCATTCCGGTGGGAGCGCAAGCTCCGAGGTGGGGCCCGAGTTGGGCCAGCGCTGTCGGGTGCCGCGGAAGAGTGCGAAAGCGTGCCCGTAGCCCCGACACCAAGCGCAGTGGCGGAACACCCTGGGGTTTTGGTGGATATACCGTCCAGCAATGGGCGGGGACTCCCACAAAACCACCCGCCTACCCTGAGGCAAAGAATATATACTAATACTACCCGAGGTGCGGTGGTATCTTTAAAAGATTTTCTCAGTTAAAAAAAAGGTTAGGTGATATTCTTTCATTGATTAATTTTAAGAAGAAAAATCACTTAATCAACTACAACGAAACGAAAAAAAATTACAGTTACATCTCCTACACAAAAGCAATTAGATCATACATAGGTCTAGAGACAAACCAAATGTTCAAGCCTACCGCCAGTTGGCAGCGTGCCCAGTGTGCTAGCGGCATTAAATACCTCGCGCCATTGTTCAAAATTTATGAGCAAGGTTTTATCGGCGGAGCTACTTCCACGCCTCTCGGTTCTTTGACAGTGTTTTTAAGATACTACCTGTAAGACATGACAACATCATTTTCTCTAAATGCTTTTCGTATTCCCTTCCCTCTCTTTCTTTCAACGTTTCCTTGTATTACTACAATGTCATGTCGTAGAAGTTAGCCAAATGCAAAAGAAGGAGAAAAAACAACGGGTTGCACTCCGGGAGTGCCGGCAGAAGTAAAAACTTGAACGTATAAGTACTTTATTTTATGTGGTAATTACAATAACACACATTCACACTTGCGCAAACGCACTGCGCTGCTTAAACGAAACGGCAGGAGAACATTTTATATAAATGTAGCATACATTTTCGGCGCGCGGCACAAGGAGAGGGAGATATTACTTCCCCTCTACGCCGCACCAGCGGTCTAATCTCCCTCCCTCTTACAAATTTTCGATCAGTTTCACCTGACGCAAGTTTAAATTTTTTACCCACCCCAAAAAGTGCGCAACGCTAAAGATTTTTCACTTCAAAAGTGCATGTCCTGTTTTAATTCTTTATAATTGTCCTGTCGTGGGCGGGAGTAAGCTTCGATAATGATGACACAGAAAACACTGAAAACATGTTTATTTAAGTCTTTATGATCAATTCCTCTAAAATATGGCCATTGCTGGAGCTTTCCATTTATACATAATATATCTGGTTTGAGGCATAGTCCTCACAAAGCATTTTAAGATTTCCAAATAAATTGTTCTTCCAATATTGGAAGCTGTTTGTATCTAACGCAATCCTGTGATCTTACTGAGATTATCTCTCTATCTTATGAATGGACATCCTACGCTGTGACGCGGTTTCTACTCAAGAACACAAAACTTGATGTACAATATAGCAAGCATCAAAGGTCGAACCCACGCATGACCTTTGGCTAAACAAACAACTCTAGAAAAACACCTAAAATATTATATAATCAAAACTTTGAAACATTTTGACGTAAGCTACAAAAATAACGAAACCAGTCCCATGAAATGAACAATAATAGGAAAAGAAATCGCAAAAAGGTGGACCATTTTTTAACGCCAAATTGAGTTATCGATTTAACTTGGAGAGCTCATAACAAATGGCCGATTATTCACTTCTGGCTTTCATAACGTAAAAGCATTCTCTGAACGTGACGTTTGCCGAGAAACCCAACGAAACGAAAGGAAAAGGAAGTGACTGAAGAATTAATTGTTAAGAGCGCGTCTGAGACACAAGTTTCGTAGAGTTCTGTAGGTACACATCCTAATCCTAATAATCCTAATAATATTATAAACGTGAAAGTTTGTAAGGATGGATGGATGAATGGATGTTTGTTACTCTTTCACGCAAAAACTACAGAACGGATTGAGATGAAACTTTGCAATGATATTTAATTATATTTTTAGTCTTCATGCATATTGCACTGTACTAAATATTATTTCACTAGCTGGTAGCTACTTCCATTTTACAGCTTTAAAACAACTAA
The DNA here is from genome assembly GCA_964007245.1 of Hypomecis atomaria. NCBI lineage: Eukaryota > Metazoa > Arthropoda > Insecta > Lepidoptera > Geometridae > Hypomecis > Hypomecis atomaria. The sequence goes on from OZ023284.1 coordinate 1,258,637, forward strand.
AACGTAACATTTTTAACTATAAAAATCTATAAAAATCCCAAACATATTTACTGAGTCAGTTATAAGAATAGAAGCATACGTATATGCACTATGCTAGTCTGATTAATATATTTTGCATGCCATCGAAATGCGCTGAGGCATTTTCACCACGTTGGGCCAGTAAGTGGTTGGTATAATCACTTGGAGTGACTTAGACAATCATCGAACTATCCTTAACGTGCGTTAAGGTTTCTTTACGATATTTTTCTCCGGTATAAAAATCTGTAGCTACATAATTTCCATAGATTTTTTTCATAGAAAGAAAATTCCAATAAGTAAGGGACCATGTTATGAGGTTATGATCCATCATAATTATGTTATGATATATTGACTGTCTCGGTGGCTCAGTGGTTAGTGGCCCTGCTTACTAGATCAAAGAGGCGTGTGTTGGATTCCCACCCAGGGCAAATATTTATGTTATGAACATAGGCGTTTGCTCCGCCTTTGGTTGTTATAATTATCTATCTATGTATTTAAAAAATATATAAATATATAATCCTACCGCTTCCGCCGCCCGTACCTGTCTCAGTCCCCTTTGTCGTCTCCCCTGGCGCCCCTGTACCCCTCAGGCGAGGACTAAGTTAAGCGGTAGGATTTATAGTATGTAGTCCTCGAGTGGAGACCACGTACCGGCAAGCGCAGCGTAGGACGTCCACCCACAAGGTGGACGGACAACCTCATTAAGACCGCAGGATCGCGCTGGATGCAAGCCGCTACCAACCGGTCTTATTGGAGATATTTAGGGAAGGCCTATGTTCAGCAGTGGACGTCCTATGGCTGAAAGGAAGGAAGGAGGAGGAAGGATTTATAGTATATCAGTCTGTGGCAGTCATATGAAAAGCTCTGCTTATTTTAGATCAGCGACTGTGTATAAGATGTCCCCTAATATTTATTTAATTTATTTATTCGTCATAAATAAAAAACAAAACTGTTAATTACGTGCCAAATATATGTAGGTATTACAACTATCCCAAAAATAAATATTAAAAAAGTACCAATTTTTTGTGACAATCTCCTATCAACCAATATGTTGAAAAAAAAACCTATAAAACAAACGTGAACAGAAATTTATTACATTTGATTTGGACTTTATTTTTAAGAGCTATTTACTATAAGATATTCATGGAATTAAATGCATAAAATATGTTGTATTAAAAGATGGCATACTTTGATAATGTATCTGTCTAGTATATGGACAAAACTATAAACATCAATCACAAAGAAAACGGCCCAGATCTTGTGCGCGTACATATTACATCTAAAATGTAAAATTTGTATGCATAGGCACAATTTATTTTTAAACGATTAAGCGTATGGAACACCTGTGCTTTACTTAATTAAAATGAGCGAAAACTACGCTCGTCTACATAGTGACATCCCAAGTAGCATTCGGGGTTCTATATAAGATGTCTAGTTGTTCACATGTACTCCACAAGCTGTGCAAGTCAGCTGTATAAGAGCTGTATAGCTTGCTATAACGCTCTTATAGAACCAGTTTGGGCACAAATTAGACAGCCGTAAGTTCACTATGCTGTACATTAGCAGTATAACCCTTTCATTGACAATGGCAATATGTTTGCCATCATGTTTTCATTTTTATAATTTTGAACAGTGAAGACATACTGAATGGTTGCTATAAAATTGTAATAGAGAACAGAACCTTAAACAAAAAAAAAATATGACAGGCGATGTCGATGTCATCTGTCAAACGTTTGTCATCTGGTTTTCCTAGAGAAGTGCTTATTTTGAGGTAACCGGTTACATCTCGATTTATCTCAACATCTGGAGTGCTTTTTTGGTAAGTTTTTTTTGTATTTTATGATTTGATTATTATATTTGTTGCTATGAGTAATATTTTCGCGTAATATTGAATATATTTCATACAATTTTAAAAATTCATGTCGGCAATATGCATGCCGCTATCTGTATGAGGCATATTGCATGATGGCAAAATGTTTGCCAGTACTGGTACGTACTACTATTAGTAGTGAACTAAGTTTTTGAATATAAAATAATATTATATAAAAAATAAATATATTATAATTATATACCTTATACATATTGTCTGTTTTTATAGAAAAATGAAAATTCTGAGACCTGATGAAATAGAAGCAGCTTTAGAGGACTTATTTGGTTTTACTGACGGATATGAATCTGAAGATGGAGAGGAAAATTCTGATGTTGAAGATTTGGCTACTATTCTGTCGTCAAATAAGAGCTATGAGCCAATAAATGATAGGATTTTTCCAGAGCTAAGCCCTCGTCCAGAGTCACCAGTTCAGCAACCATTATCACCTCAACCAGGGCCTTCAAATCAAAATACTGTCCAGCCACCTGTACAGGATTCGAATTTGTCGGATAGTGAGGACTCTAATGAATCTGATGAAGACGAAGCATCGTGGAAAAAAGTAGCCTGGCCACAGGAACCTGTAGTTTCCCTTTTTGATTCGTCTGTTTTAGAACCAGTACGTAATATAGCGAATAGGACGAGGCCACTTGTATTTTTTGAAATGTTCTTTGACACAGAAGCTATTGCCATGATTGTAGACCAAACTAACCTATATGCATCTCAATGTCAAGATCAGAATTGGGAACCGGTGTCGGCAGCGGAAATAAAGGCATTGCTGGGGTCGCTAATTCAAATGGGTATCCACAAACTGCCCTGCATAGAAGACTATTGGTCCAGTGACCCATTGCTGCATGTCATTGAGATTGCCGAGACAATGACTTTGAAAAGATTTCAAAAAATTATGAAATATTTACATCTCAATGATAATTCCAAAATGCCAAACAGAACTGATGATAACCATGACAAATTATATAAAATACGACCACTTCTTGAACACATAAATATGAAATGCCAAATGAATGCCAAAAACACACATTCTCAGTCGATTGATGAATGTATGATCAAATTCAAAGGGAGGTCGACTCTCAAGCAATATATGCCAATGAAACCTATAAAACGAGGTTTCAAAGTTTGGGCTAGGGCCGATAGCCTCACTGGCTATTTGTATCAGTTTCAAGTTTACACTGGGAAAACAGAAAATGTAGAATCAGGATTAGGCAGCAATGTTGTCATGAAACTATGCCAGTCACTCATAAATGAAAACTATATGGGTCATATTGCTTTTGACAACTTTTTTTCCAGTCCAGCTCTACTACAAAACTTGTATGATAATGGTATATATGCCACTGCCACAGTCCGAAATGATCGCCAAGATATGCCACTACTAGTGAAAAAGCCCAAAGTGACTGGTAACAAAAAAACTGATGAAAGAATAACAAAGGCTGTGAAAGATGCAAACCAAAAAACAAAAAAGCTGAAAAGAGGAGAATGGAAATGGAGGGTGAAAGAAAATGTTGGGTTTGTTATTTGGAAAGATAACAAATTGGTAAGTGTTTTGAGCACTGCATTTCATCCGAAGCAGAAGACATCATGTGAAAGAACTCAGAATGATGGCTCTAAAAAAGCATTTGCTTGTCCACTGTCAATTTTAGAATATACAAAACGTATGGGTGGGGTAGACCGCTTTGACCAAAAAAGGACCCCATATGCTATTGGAAGGAAGAGCTCGAAATGGTGGAAACGCATATTTTATTTCCTCGTTGACACCGCTATAACAAATGCATATATTTTATATGTCTCAAACAAAAGAAACCACTCGACGATGACACAAAAAGAATTTCGACTGACGTTGTCACGAGAACTAGTTGCAAATACAACATTTCGCAAACGGTCCTTTGCCTCCATGCCGAAGTTTGCTTCTAAAAAAAGTAAGTCTGCACAGTCACAGCCGAGTACATCTAGGCAAAAGAATGTGTTTGGCGTGCCTGAAGAAATTCGATTTGCTGAAGTGGGTCAACATTGGCCAGTAGAAATAGCCACATACAGAAGATGTCGTTTGTGTAGCAATGCACAAAACAATCGCCGTTCCAAGATACAGTGTGATAAATGTCTGGTACCATTGTGTGTCGTACCCTGCTTCAAAAATTACCATCAAACAGACAAATAAGCTCTGCTTATATTTAAAAATTTTGAGCTCTAGACTGATGGTGGCATATATGTTGCCATCATGTTTTTTTTATATATTCCAAAAAGATAAAAATATAAACTATACTTTAATAAACAAATAAAAATATATGATAAACATATAAAGGTTTTATTTCAGTATAAATCTTCGCATATCCTCTACCAGTGAAAGGGATAATAGCATTATAATAGCAGTTTAAGTAGTAACATCGGACTTAAGGCTGACTTGCGGCACTATATGGGACGCAGTGTGATCCATACAATGTACATGAGCGTAATAAAGAGTAACACGTGGCTAAATACACAGCCTTCACAGTTAAAAAATCCGACAAAAGTACTCCAGTGCTACCTAAAATTCACGTGTGCCCTAAATTATTTCTTCATTTTATAATTTTATTCACAATTTAATTGTTTATGGTTTTGTGTGTGCCATCCAAATACTTAATAACTCCGGCGGATATTTGGATAAAAATTTATGATAACACGCGGTAATGTACCTGTTTCAAAGACTTAATAATGTTAATTGCCATGGGAATGCAACTTTATCGTGAAATCTATACATATTTACAGCTAAAATATTCACGCGCCTCTGTTAAAACGCGATATTCATTTTAAAATATTTAAAAGTGGCTGAGAGGAAATCTACAATTTTCAGTTTTTGATATTATCTTGGCATTATGATTATACTACGGTAATTAATTATAACATGAAACCAAATTTCAATCGCTCTATCTGCGTATTTTGTGATAAATCTGCACGATAATTTTTGAGATTTATTATTTGGTAAATTTTAGGTTAGAACAAAATGGTGGAAATGAAAGCAAATAAGAGTAGTACTTGTGGACAAATAAACTGCTATTGATGTTAATGGACAACACATATAGTCCTTTTAACAGCCTACAGTGCACATGCGAACCATTTAAACACTTCTGTACAGATAGTAAAAAAGGTTATTTTAATGATCACAAACAAGTCCTACTACAGCTAATAGCTGTATAACAGTCTAAAACAAGTAAACGTAACAGCCTTTGGCTTTATAAATGACCACGTGTGTTCTATTAAAATGCTAGCTCTACAACATCGTACAAGTAGGCTGTTAAACAGCGGTTGCCGTATCTCTACCCTCCTATAATGCTCTTAGTCAGACGGCTGACTAAAGGATCATTGTTAGAGTATTATAACACCAACAAACATATAAAAGTATAACTCTACACTCCTATAAGTCCCTTAGACAGGTGTAGGTGTAATTAATCGCAATAATGCAGCTTATACATCACGAGTGAACTGTAATAATGCTTCAAGTACACCTGGGAACTAAATGTGTACTCTTAAATGGAGTAAAATGCTACTTGGGATAGGCGCAATACTATTCTTTGCTTATATTTTTGGCTAATATTTTTTGGGCCGTTTTGCTCAGCCAATTTGGTATCTTGATAGATATTATCATTAAACATGGCACAGCTGAAAATATTACACTCATAGTTTATTTTTGACATTATGTGTAGATATTTCCGGGTTTGATTTTATGTGTCTCAAATATAACCCTAAAAAAGAAAAAATAGAAATGACTGAAAATTCAATAATTAATGATATTCCAGACGTGATTTTCATGAGGAGCTCTTTCAAGTCGCCGGGCCTGCTTTATTTTATTTGAAATTCACCGTAGGCTTTTAAGGGTGCCAGAATTATTGCAATATTTTAGACTAAGATTTTTTATCCAATAGTGCAAATCACAATAGAAAGTTTTGGGGTTGAGAAACGTAGATATTAAAAATAATGCTCCTGAGTTTTTGTCTGTTACAACTTTATATTAATAAGATAGAAATTTACGAAAATGTTTTTTTTTAAATTACGCTTATGTTATAACTTTTATAGCTGGTAATAATCTTAATAAGTAATTATTTTTCGTAAAAATGGCAAAACCGCCTTCCATTGTGTACAAAATTCTAATATTTTCACGAATTGTTTACATTATTCTTAGTTTTATCAAAAACGGCTCGGCTGAAAATTTACATGGCACCATCTCGAAAGTATACCTTTTCGAACTAAAAAAGAATTTTTCGATTCGGTTCACAATTGGCGAAATTATCGATGTTCATCTTGTACAAAATTCGGATATTTTGCTCGAATTGCTTAAATTATTGTTGGTTTTTTCAAAAACGGCTCAGCCGATTTCTGTAAAATTTAAATGGGACCACTTCGGGAGTATACCCTTTCGAACTTAAAAATATTTTTTCGATTTGGTTCATAATTGACAAAATTATCGTTGAACGTACATAAAAAAACATACACACGAACATAGAACCCCCTCCTTTTTGGAAGTCGGTTAAAAAAGTCCCAATCCAGCTATCAAAGCCATTCAAAAGCTAGTTTACATACGAGTGCTTTAACCAAAAATGATTACACATCCCAACGATAAAATGCTACAGGGTTATCCAGAACTGGTGTACTAAGCGGAAAAGATGCGATTCAGACCATTATTATGAACCACTTTTTCCGTGGTTTTTTTAAGCTATTGCATAGCTTCTATCGCGGGCCTTGAGCGCGGGGACCGAATCCAGAAATTCCGTAACGAAAAAACCTCACGCTCCCCACTCCGACGGGCAAGGAGGTGTGGCTTGAAGGCCGTGCATCGTCTAACGTCGTTTCAGTTCGGCAGTCTTCGACACGGCGTTGTGTGCGATTAGACGTATTGTATGACTCTACGAAACTCGCACGAATCGAGACGAGCTGCTCCAAAATCGGACGAATACATAAGCAGCTGTTTATGAGAAAGTATATAGGTGTATAGGTATTTATGTACAACAGTGAATAGCTGTACTTGTAAATAATTGCATAAGTTGATACAAAATGCTATGCAATAGCTTTACCGCGGCAGTCCCCGAGTGCCACACGTCTTTTTTTTTTGACACATTTTGTAGATTTTCCAAGTTTGTATGGAACAGCTGATTTTTGAGTTGGCTGAGTTGGTTCCAAAATCAAAGTTTTTCATAATGATGGACTTCATAACTCCCTTCGGACTTAGTACAGGGCTCAGAAGAATTACTTTGTTCTCATTCTATGATACAGGGAAAGCAGTTAACCCTAAAAAAGTGTAAGTCTATAAATTTGTATGTATTATATACACAATTTACTGAAATACATTTCTTAACCCGCTTTTATTCGTTTACTTGCAAGTTTGTTTACTTGTAACCAACTCCTTTGAGCTCGATTTTGCCCTATTTTGAGCGATCAGATATTTTTTAAACTTTGCACACCTATCAAAGACCGATGACAATGCATTTATTTGATTAAAATAACCGATTATCCCGATTAGATTCTCCAGGTTTCATCAAATTCTTTGCGCATCCTATGTATAATAATTATAATAAGAGCGAGAACATTCGGTAGCTATTCACTATTCACTAAAAAGTGAAAACTAAAAAAACACGCTTTCATAGCATATCAAACTAAAAAGTGTAAAATAATTTTCTGTATTGGCAGAAAATAACAATGAACGAACAAATTACTATAGGTACAATTGTGAAAAAAGATGGAGTGCTCGATTTACGAAACATTATGGCATAAAGAGCCCCACACCTATTATCCAATAGTACCTCTATTATTATTTTTCGTTCATTATTATTTTCTGCCTATATCGAAAATTATTTTATCTACACTAATGTTGTAACATTCTACTTATGTTTCCAATACTTGACTTATAATGACTACTGTTATAGCGCAGACAACAAAACACTCAATTTAAGCAATTTCACATGATGTTATAATATCCACATCGATATCGTAAAATCTCATTATAACATCAATAAAACGCAACCAATTAACCTGGCGAGCCTTATGTCAAAATCCTCATACAAGTTGTATAAAATTTTGATATTAGGCTGGCTTTTGAAAACAGTTGGGTTATACGTGAAAACTTCGTCGAAACTACTAAACTTACATACACAAAACTCTTTGGTAAGAACTTGTGCCAATGAAATAAAAAAAGAACAGTGCGCGCTCGCTCCTGATTGATTTGGTTAGATTTTAATGGCGCCAAGTTCACTGTGACAATACACGTACGCGTGAATTTTATGTTTCGCCATACTCGTATGTTTTTATTTTTTATTTTTATTAGTGAAGATAAAGTAGTGTATGCAACTGCATATAACACGGGTATTAAAACACTCGTTACTATTATGAAACTCGCTGCGCTCGTTTCATAAACTCACACTCGTGTTTTAATACCCTTCATTATATGACAGTTGCATAAACTACTATAACACTTTTTACTTCGATATGCTATGAAAGGTTTTTTTTAGTATTTTTAAACTACCAGTAATGTATATTTATTTTTCGCGAATAAATCTGCGCTTGACCACCAATTCGCCTGATAGTAAGCGACGTTATGGAGCACGCAGACTTAGAAGATACTTATTCACTCTGATATTGAATAGCTTTAGATTAAATAGTGTTGTTTTTGTATTTTTATTTCTTCTTGTTACTGTTATTTGTTGGTGTGCAATAAAGCGTTTATCAATCTATAACTTTAACTTACTAATTGGTTATTTTGCCGTAGTTATTAATTTTATCATTTGATGCAATTTATATTGCAAAACTTAGTTAAGGGTCTGTCCGTTTTTTTGTGTTAATTTTTAAACCAACACAGAGTGAACCCTTAATATTATTAGCGTGGCATTTAAAATTGCTAAGTGATATTCGCCGACCTTTCGTTTGCATTTATGAGACACTTATTAATGAGTGGTTTGGAAATTTCAATTTGTACAGTATTTTTTTTATTTATTTGATTAATATGAGTTATTTTGGGATTGCACCTATCAAGCAGGAATTCGAAAACGCAGTCTAGAAATACTCACTTGTGTAACAATCTGGTTCTCATTGAACTTGGCCTTGATAACCATAATAAATGCGATCGTGAGAGCCACGTTGGCGACCATCATGCAACTCCATATCCTCAAAGATCTTCCTCGCAACGAGCTAAAGTGGCTGGTACCGTGGATGGTAGTGACGCGCTGGATGAGAGGCGCCAGGATGGCGCTTTTAGGCTTCTTCTTGGACATTTTTCTGAAACTGACTGAAAAATGAGGTGAACAGCAGAGCTTATCCATCAGCTATAGAACGTCAATTGCTGGACATGACCTTTCCTATGGATCCCCAATAATGCCGGCCGGGAGCGGCTTGCATATTGCGCGACCCTATGGTTTTGATGAGGTCATCTATTCACTTCGTAAGACATCCTACGGTGCGCTTGCCAGTACGTGGTTTTCACTCGAGATCTTTTTGACACCATTGGTCAATAACCTTTTGTGCTTTGTGCACTACACACTGCCATTTCAGCTTGCCAATCCGCTGGGCTATGTCAGTTTTTAATGTTTAGTTGGATTTTGGTAATGATGTGCGATTTTTCGGCTAGATCATCGGTCCAGCTTGTTGGTGGACGTTCTACGTCGCGCTTGCCGGTACGTGGTATCCCTTCATATTCTAATTTGAAGTGAGGGTGATAAATCCTTCACTGACGTCCTTCATGCCAGAACGCGGTTCTGGGCCGCTGGCATAATGATCCAGTGGCTAGGATGGTATATGAAATCTAAGGCCGGTACATGGTTTCCATTCAAGAACTTTACGATCCTATAGCCATCTGTTCTACAAACTATGTACCCTGTCTGTTGCCACTGCAACTGGCAAAACAGCTGGCTATCATATGTATATCACTTCGGTTCGTGTACAAATCTCTTCATTTCTGATTGACTATCGTAGAAAGACACAAAGGGTAGCAATCTTCATAGAACATTGGCCAATTTCCAGCTTCCTTATAAGGCATATTGAGAGTATTTGAGAGACTACGTTATGATTTCGGATCTATATAATTCCAAACACTTTTATCTGATAAATATTCTGTTTTTGGCCGACGAACCAGATGGAGGAGGTACTCAATTCGACGAGCATATTTCTTTTTATGTACAACCACGCATAACTTTTTTTTTAGTACCCCGATTCCAATAATTCTTAATAGAGAGTAACTTCGAAATTAGTCCCATTTAAATTTTATCGAAATCGGCTGAGCCATTTTTGATAAATCAACAATAATGTGAAAAATGCTACATCGATTCGTGCTAAATATTCGCGAATTCTGTACAGGGGTGAAGTCAGTCATGCTATTTTTTTTGCAAAAATTTATTAAATCATGTCAAACTTTATACACGGTATTAATGACAGTTATCCCTGAATACATAAAAATGACTAATGTCAATTTAACACGAGAGGTAAAAAACTGGGTACCTCTCAAAGGCAACCATGCCTTTGAAGTAAACAGATTCATAAAAACCTAATAAATATTGAAATGTTATACCAACCAACGAGTAATATCACAAATCTTTGAACTCGGTAAAAGTAATAAAAAGCAATCTATTTTCACAGTCAGAATTCGAAGCATTTTTCATTAACCTCAAGTAACTTCAATATTTCACGCTAAAATGGCAGTGGGCTGGGCACATAGTTCAAAGAACAGAAGGCCAATCAAGCTATCAATCTTATTGCATGGAAACCACGTACCGGGACGCGCAGCGTAGAATGTCTACCGACGATAAAATTAAAACCTTTGAATGAAATGAAAATGAAATGAAATGAAATATCTTTATTCGACACAAGTACAAATAAATAAATAAACTTATAAAATAGTGAAAAAACAAAAGTGCCGAAAGGGACTCACCTCAACTATAAAATGCTGAGTGCTGGGAGGACCCAACACTCAACGCTGGTATTCTGGTGAGCCCCTTTATTCAAGGATAGGCGTAATGCAAGTCGGTCCTAACCGGCTTTATTAGGAATCTTTAGAAGAGGCCTATGTCCAACTATGAACGACCCACAGCTGATAGTTGGATAATGGAGCTCAGCTATAAATAGTAGAACACTGTGAAAAGAATACCTATAATAATTCTAATTTCAAGCGTTACTGGTTCAAAGCGTTATTCATTACATTTTACTTCTTGACAAACATCAAAAAATTTGCGAGAGTATTTGACCTCAGTTTTTAGGGTTCCTTACTGGAAGGGTAAAAACGGGACCATATTACTTAGACTCCGCTATCCGTCCGTATGTCACCACACTGTATCTCATTTACCGTTATAGTTAGACAACTGAAATTTTCAAAGTTCATGTATTTCTGTTGCCGCTATAACAACAAAAAAAGAATAAAATTAAAATTCATGGGGGGCTCCCACACAACAAACCAGAATGTTTAACCGTTTTTCGCTAGATATTAATAACAAGTAGATGGTTGATATATTCATAGAATATTTAGTTTTAGGTATATTAAATTCAACAATACATTTAAATAAGAAAAAAATAGGGGCTCCCATGCAGTACGGAACCCTTCGTGCGCGAGTCCGACTCGGACTTGGCCGATTAATTATTTATCTACACTTTGGAGATGATACAGACCGGATAACTAGGTCTTAATCAGCTAGGCAAATAATGAAGACATATTATTCATAGTTCTATTCAACATGAAAAAATACTGGTACACAATTTTCTGTAAAGGTCATAATAATACCAAAATACAATCTCGGAGAATATTCTACATCAAGATTACCTATTTTTTTAGTCGGATGTTGTACGTTAGCAAGTTTCACTGAATCTTATATTTGTATTACAAGTAACAAAATCCTCAAGAAAATTGTAGCCAACAAGTAAATATCACACAAAGATAAAATAAATAACACGAGCACGAGTCATACATAAGGTCAGAACAATAATCACAAGGTGGAATGATACCAAATAATATTTCAAATTGGGATGTCAGTTTGTTTGTTGTTCAAAGTTATTTCGTACGAAAATACTCGATTAGACGCCATTTGCTCAATAATTTATTGTAGATCTTCAGTAATTAGATCATTCATAAATTAAGATTCTTGGATCCTCAAGGGCGTATCTAGTAATGTTATACTCGTATCCATCTATTTATTCAGCCTGTGGCTGTAACCCGATTAGGCTAAGGACTCACGAAGAGGTTTAATAATTATCAGCTGCAGCTGCATTATGCAGCTGCGCCCGCCGCGGTTGTGGGCTCGCAGCTTCTGTAGAATTCAGATATACTCGTAATAGAGGCCCTGACAGCCAAAGAGGCTTTCGCGATTTGATCACATTATTATTATGTACCTAATACGGGTAGACTGTCTACCCATGACCACGACCCATGCAACTCGGTCGAAACGTCGGGATAAAATTAAGTAAGTTCGTATAGGCCGGGTGGCTAGCCCTGGTGTCAGAGTTTTTATGTCGCCTGAAGGCCTCTGACATGGCTAAACGGTTAAATAACCGAGACCTACAATTTAACGTGTCATCCGAGCCACGGTAGCGCTCAGTTGGATATTGTGCTGAACGTGCGGTGCGGAACGTTGCTTTCGGTGATCACTGAGAAACACGTAGTCAAACTACGCTACGAGCGCTACTTATAACGTCGGGATAACTTATGTCGTAATTTGAGTGCGCGGTTAGTCCCGTATTACATAATAATAATATTGATCTTTGTATTGAAATCTGTTCGAAACGGTAAAAAAGTCATTGCGCAATAGTGGTCTAAAATTATACTTTATTTTCTGTATAGTTGCCACTTTGGCTCTCATGGCCTCTATATGTGAAAAATTAAAGTAAATCTCACGAGGTGTTTTACATCCGCGGCGTGCACAGTTGTTTGCGGCTCCCGCTGCACCGGCGGGTAACTACTGATAGCGCGCGAGTTGAATGCAGTCGGGGTCTGAGGTAAAGAGCGGGAGCATCTCCCCCCGCTATCTGCACGCCCCACCTCACGCGCTTGGGCGGGTTGGGCGTGCGGATAGCGGGGGGAGACATTCGCATTCCTAAGCTCTGCATTCAACTCGCGCGCGTACAGTAGCAGCAACGCGCGGGCCGCGGTCTACTGCAGCCTTGGTGGGATTACGACCGCGCGCTCTGAACATTTAAATTAAGAATAATTCAATAATTATGAAAATGTGAAGATCTAGACGTAGTAAAATTATGTTATGAAACAGTTTAACTTTTCAAAAATGACTCTATCAAGGGTAACACCTCAAATCGTACGGCTTGTTTCTATTTTACGTACTTAAATTTGCAAATATCTACCCAGTGCCACGCGACATGGTTCCCTTTAACGTTTTAAAAGTGACTCTGTTGTGGGTTGGTACTGGCAGTCCTCTGTGTTTTTGTTGTGGGTCGGTATTTTAACCAGGATATTTCTGAGACACAGCACGATTGGTGGTCTATCTGCATACATCGATGCGAGACACTTCCAACTGGTATTATTAAAAATTCAAGTCATTTAAATCAGATCATTCAAATAAAAAATAGGAGATGACTTTGTCCAGCAGTGAACAGCTTATTGCTGATAATGATAATGATGAGTTTTTATCAGACCTTTTCAATTTACAACACTACATAAAACAAAATTTAAATAAATCCAGCAAAATCGCAGGGCACAGTAAGTAAACAAAATAATTTGAAAACAATGTTTCAAAGGGTAGTAATTAAAATGAAAGCTGAAAAAACTTTTCTTTTACAACAAAAGAAGCGTAATTATCTACGAAACTTGGATCAGAGATGATCCCAAACCTTTCCTTGGCTTAATATTTATTGCACAATGTAATCGTAGGTATTAATATAATGTGTTTATTCCGAACAATCGTAATATTTATCAGCGAATCAATAAGTTGAAATAGCAGTGGGCGGGGCACAGTTAACTTATAACCAATAGGCTGTAAGGTTCTCGTCTGAAAACCATGCATCGAAAAGCGCAGCGTAGGACGTCCACTGATAATGTTAACAGACAATCTATTAAAGACGGCAGAGAACGTAAGAAATCCATTTGGGATGCCCATGCCCTACAGCTGATCACTACATAGCATAAAACAAAGTCGCTTCCCGCTGTCTCTCCCCATGTATGCTTATCTTTAAAACTATACAACGGATTTTGATGTGTTTTTTTTTAACAGATAGAATGATTCAAGAGGAAGATTTATTGGGTTTTAATAGACGGGGCGGGCCGCTAGTATAATGATAAATAATCATTTTTAAACGAATGATAATGAGGGGACAACTTCTTAATTTGTACCAAGCTCAAGACCGATCGTGTTTGGAGTACTGTTCCACCTTTTGATGGTTCAGCTAAATACCAGCTCTGGATTCAGTAAAACGACGTGCCGTGTGGAAAATCGGGGCCAATAAGCTTGTTGCGTCCAAACTGAAAAGCCTGGAACATGGGCGTAAGGTACCGTGTTTGGCAATATTCTAAAGGCTCTATTTCGGCGAATAAACTCCACGACCTGATTCCTTCATCTCCTTTCCACAACAGGACAAGCCGGAAATCTCTTTAAAACCATCCCTACCAAGTCGACATACCGCCTGCTCGTACTAAGCGATTCGCCTCTTCCTTCATAATGCGGACCGCTAGGGATTGGAATGCCTCACCTCCGTCATTATTTCCTGACAAATACATTCTGAATATCTTAAGGACAATAGTGAATAGGTATCTTCTAGGTCTACATACTCGATCTTCGGCTACAACATCGCTTTCCATCAGGCGAGTTGGTGGCCAAATGTAGCCCTATTATGAATACCTAAATAAAAAAATCGGCCAAGTGCGAGTCGGACTCGCGCACGAAGGGTTCCGTACCATATGGGAGCCCCTTTCCTCTTGCCGTTATTAATGGCAAGCAAAATCTCCTAAAAATCACGTTTTTTGTATGGGAGCCCCCCTTAAAAATTTATTTTATTCTGTTTTTAGTATTTGTTGTTATAGCGGCAACAGAAATACAGAATCTGTGAAAATTTTAGCTGATTAGCTATCATGGTTTATGAGATACAGCCCGGTGACAGACAGACAGACAGACGGACAGACGGACATCGAAGTCTTACTAATAGGCTCCCGTTTTTACCCTTTGGGTACGGAACCCTAAAAAGATAACAATACCATAAAGCTGTGCAGCAGTATTAGTCTAATAAAAGAATGCTCACCATAGAATCGTGAATGTTGTGGGTTCAATTCCCTGTCTCGTACCTGTGGGTTCTTTTGCAGTTTATGCTCAGATTTTGTCACAACTAAGTAGCGTTTTTGTGAAAGAATCAGGAATAAATCAGTATAGGTACACACTGAGAAGAAATTTTATAGAGTATGTGAATCCACTATCCCGAAACTGGGCCAGCGTGGTAGCCCTATGCTCAGCTGTGGACTATTAAAAGGTTAATGTGTAAATATAGGCCTTAGCACTAAACAACACTTAATACCATATTCTCAATTTCAACGTTCTTACGTACTCCAGTTGTTTAGTATTAATATTGGCGTCATTAATATTGGAAATCTTTAGGGTCTTACCTAAAATTTGCGACACTAGAAGTTGCAGCATATTATATTAAAAATAAGTTACTCTAAAAAAGCTGATGTGTAATATTTTACTTTAGGTACTTTTCGGATAATCATATGTAATAAGATAAACCTAATAAATTTTGGTTAAGTTGTCACCTGGCTAACGAAAACTCTCAATCGTAGTCAAAAACATAGAACCTTAAAAAACAAATTTAATGCAACTGACATAACGGTCTACAATACTTTAAATTACTAGCTTTTACCCGCGGCTTTGCACGCATGATAGTTATTTTGATTTTTTTTTCTATCTCATAAGAATCTTTATGTATTCGGGATAAAAAGTAGTCTACGTCATTTTCTGTCTCTCAAACTATGTCCAGGTCAAAAATTAGGTCAATCCGTTGCTAGATTGCTGCGTAAAAGAGGAACAAACCAACAAGCACACTGTCGAATTATTTATAATATACCTATAGTAGTATGGTTAATGATTTCCGGCATATTTTTAAAAAGTTTTTCCTTTTTTACTTCCACAATCTACGAAAGCTCTGAAATCCAAATGAAAAAGTTTTAATTCCTTTCATTATGGTAATTGACTTCTAATGACCAATGAAAAAAATCCGCTTTCGAGTTCACACTTTTGTGGATATTTAAATCAACACTTAGGGGCGTCTAGCGTGTTTTTTTTTCTTCTGAACGAGAAAAGTACTTTTATTTGTATTTATAAAGTAACTGACTTTTTGCTTGCGTGATATTCTTACAATACTCAAAACGATCCGTTGCTCCGTTGCTGGTAAAATAAATAAACCAACGTACACACTCACAACTTTATAATCATAGTAAGATACATTCTAGCATGACACCGTGGCGCTTTATTAAAATGCTGAATGCTTATTTATCAACAATCTTCTGACAGTCAGGCCATTATATATCCACTGTCTACTAATGTTCCAACATTCCAAATTGCAGAAACAGAGAGACAATCCAAACGTAGGATAAAACACAAGGTTTGTAGCATCCCGTTAAACCAAACAAAATTCGCACATCACCATTTAGTCTTTTTAGCAGCTTATCTATACAACAAAGTAAATAAAGACCTAAACGGTTCCTTAATGTTTCACAAACATTTTATGGCAAATTATCACTTTAAAACCAACTGTTAGTATAATGTTCAATCCAAAACCTTTACAGTTTAAAAGTGTTTCACTTTACAAACAACGTTTCGTATGTTATTAAATCAAACTTTTGACTTAAAGAATATCTCGAATGATATTTTGTTTTTTTCTTGTGTATTTTTCATGTCAGAAATTGTTCTCTTTATAAATTGAATATAATAACATACAAAAATCATATTTTTTCATGGTTTCGTTTAAAAAATTACCTAATAGTAAATATAGACTACTGAATAAGGGGCCAATTCGGTGTTGTGTCCGTTGTGGTCGCAAGTAACCTAACCCTCCTCCTCGCTTCGCTCGTCATCGGATCGAATGTATGACTTTACCTTACAATTCTGATATGACAACATACAAGTATGACTATGAAAAATTATGCGCATCTAATATTATGACTACACAATTTTATGATGCAGAATGAATAGGAAACGCTTCGCTCGCCGTTGTTTGTCATGTTCAAACCTAACTTACTTTTTGTTTCACACCTAATCTACAAAAGGGATTTGCTTCTAGCACTTCCCTGGCCGCTGCCGCGGCACGCTCGTTTCGCTCGCTCGGCACGTGCGTTGGTTGGCAAAATATCACTTTAAAACCAACTGCTCGTATAATGTTCAATCCAAAACCTTTACATTTTAAAAGTGTTTCACTTTACAAACGACTCTTAATACAATAAAAATGTGTCAAGTGTTGGTTTTTTATAAAACATTTATTAGTTATCAATAAAATCAAAAGAATTGTTTGTAAAATGTTACGTTAAGAAAGTGAGTTTTTCAAGTAATTATTTTGAGATATAACCAAGTTATTAAACATTTTTTTTGTTTAATAATTATTTAACTAATCATGGGTTTGTCAAACGTCAATCACATGCCAGTTTATGAAAAAAAGTTTGTGAAATGGTCGGATACCGACCTAAACATATATCAAATAACTAGATACAAACTAAGAAATGAGGTCCGTAAATGGTTACTTCGTAAAAGTCATAACGCGACTGAGAACTTGCTAACTATTTTGAGTTAACATGCTCATGCAGAAATACGTGAACAAACAAAGGTATAATGTTCATACTTGTTAAAAATCTTGTTAATTTTCTTCGTTCGTTTTCCCGTTTTTTACCCTTTACGGTACGGAACCCTAAAACATTGTTTGTATGTAAAGTCGGTTTACGGACGATAATTTTACTCGATATCGTCATAAGAAAACATTGTTGAGTCAACTACTGAAACAAACCGAACGCTTAGGCTAAACGTACCTCTCTACAGCTTGTAACACGCTCTTACTTGCACGCTCGACTCAGGCGAACCGTGACACTTTTTCGTGCATGCAGCCGGCGCTTATCGATTTATAAGACGTTATCGCGTCAAAACTGAAATAAATTGTACAAATAAAAGTAAATAACTTACAGGTAGCCTGAAAAAATAACGCAAGGGAAACAAACAGATAATGACGTCGCTAATAGACAAGAAACAAGAAAAAACATCAAGTGTGAACAACCATCTCTGGTCGGTGACCAAAGCGAAGTTTAACCAATTTTGCAGTCACAGCACACTTCACGGCGTTTACTACTTCTCGGACCAGTCTCGCTGGTGGCTGAGAATTATCTGGCTACTTATAGTCTGCTGCAGCTTAGGCCTTTGCTGTTTTCTAAGCCATATGATCTGGGATAAATTTGTGACTGACCCTACGCTTACTGTGGTATGTACCTATATAGTTTTATATCAATGCTTAGTCTCTAAGAAATAGTTCAATAGGCATGACTGGGTAAAAAAGTCATTATTATAATTATTCTGTTAGTATGATTTTCAAAAAATATTAAACGCTTATTAGGGTTCCGTACCCAAAGGGAAAAACGGGACCCTATTACTAAGACTTCGATGTCCGTCTGTCCGTCTGTCTGTCACCGGGCTGTATCTCATGAACCATGACAGCTAGGCAGCTGAAATTTTCACAGATGATGTATTTCTGTTGCCGCTATAACAACAAATACTATAAACAAATAAAATAAATATTTAAGGGGGGCTCCCATACAACAAACCTGATTTTTTAGACGTTTTTCGCTCTATATTAATAATGGTAACAGGTATATGCTTGAAACTTTCACAGAATATTTAGTTTTACATTCACTTCAATAGTAAATAATAAAATAAATAATAATAATAGTTCTTGTCTGTGACAAGGAACTTGACTATGTGTTAATTGTAGATTTGACATTTAATTGAAATTATTGTATATTGACTTATGAAATTATTATATTTGTAATAGTTAGAGTGAACATTAAATAAGCCATGTAAGTAAATAAAATTTTAATATGAAATAAAATAAGTATTTAAGGGGGGCAAACAAAAGAAAAAATATGTTTCTAACTTCTATAAATGTCATTTCTCCTAGGTTTCCAAATTTTTTTGACAATATATCTAACCTCCTAGTTATTGTTACTTTTTAGTCAACTAGCTTCGTATTAGTTTCGTGGTTACAGCACCTTTAATGGCACTTACAACTTCTCCGACCAGCCTCGCTGTTGGCTGAGAATTATCTGGCTTCTTCTACAGCTTAACACCTTGCTGTTATCTAAGATCTTGGAAAAAGTTTGAGAGTGACCTAACGCATTTTATCTTTTTTGAGTTTTGACAAAAGTCGTAGAACAAAAGTTGTTAGTTTTGATGTACAAATTAAGCCCCTAAAAGGATGCTAATTGATAAGGAATAACCCTGTATATGACGTCTTATCAGTAAGTAAACTACATAGTACAAGCCGGGTTAAGTACATAAAAGTTTAACAAAGAACCTGAGCTCAGATCTTTTATATATAACCAAATCGCTACAAAAATCACGAACTTAATTTACTTATTTTTTAGGGTTCCGTACCCAAAGTGTAAAAAGGAGACCCTATTACTAAGACTGCGATGTCCGTCTGTCTGTCTGTCACCGGGCTGTATCTGAAGAACCATGATAGCTAGGCAGCTGAAATTTTCACAGATGATGTATTTCTGTTGCCGCTATAACAAGAAATACTAAAAACAGAATAAAATAAATATTTGAGGGGGGGCTCCCATACAACAAACGTGATTTTTATAAGTTTTTTGGTCGGTATTAATAACTGCAAGGGGAATGGGGCTCCCATGTGGTACGGAACCCTTCGTGCGTTAGTCCGACTCGCACTTGGCCGATTTTTATATTCCAATGTTATGTAACTAACGCACCAATTCGACCGCAAAGATCATTTTATCTCTTCAATATTTCATCCATATCAAATAATAAAAGAACTGACACTTTCAAGACAGCTTTAGCCTTTAGATCCACCTCCAATTGCGCTAAAGTGGCAGGAGATTAACTACATATATTTTGAGTCTGCAATACCCAACCCTTCAATAATTGTAAGACTTCAAACATCAAACGAACTACGACCAATTTATTTGTAAAGTTGGCTGATAGACGAAACTAAAAGTTTGGAAGGTTCATTTAAAGTACTGTAGAGAAAATACTCCAGTGGCTCTTTTTAGAATTTGAAGAATAATAATGGTCAATTTAAGTAAAGTATCTACTTATGCTACGTGAAAGAAATATAGAAACCAAATACATCTGAATCGTTTGCAACACGGGAGAATGAAGGCTGTTTTTAACCGACGAAACGAAGGAGGTATAACAGTCGAGTCGACGCGTATCTAATCTTATATATATAAAAATGAATCGTGGTTGTTAGTCTGGCTAAAACTTGAGTACGGCTGAACTTACTTGGCTAATTTTGATCTTGAAATATTTGTAGAAGTTATGAGAAGGTTTAAACGGTTAGATAATTTGTAAAAGTTGCGAGAAAAATATTAAAAACCTGAATTTCATTTTCTCATACAAAAGTTCCTGCATGTTTAAGTTCTCAATGACAGTTGACACTTGACAGATGGTGAAATGAATTTCACCGGGTCAGCTAGTCTATAATATATTTTTTTATGTTTGACCAAACATAACTTTTTACAGAGTGGTCCGATTTTACTTATTCTTTTTACGGTTCCGTACACAAACGGTAAATAAATACGGGAACCTATTAGTAAGACTCCGCTGTCCGTCCGTCTGTCTGTCTGTCACCAGGGTGTTTCTAATGGGCCGTGATAGAAATTTTAACGTTGAAATTTTCACAGACAATGTATTTCTGTTGCCGCTATAACAACAAATACTTAAAACAGAAAAATAAATATTGCAATAATACACACCTGAATTTTTAGTCGTTTTTCTCATGCTCGATATAAATAACCGCAACAGGAAAATGCTTGAAATATTTACAGAATATTAAGTTTTGTTTTTCCTTCAAAATTAATTATTAAAATAAAATATAGTAAGGAGGGCTTCTATACGGTACGTAACCCTTCGTGCGCGAGTCCGACTCGCACTTGGTCGATTATTTTGTTTCGTAGACTTTACTTAAGGAACTATATCATTTAAATTTTATCGAAATCAGCTAAGCCATTTTTGATAAATCAACAACAATGTGGAAATTACTAGGTACATCGATCCGTGCGAACTATACGAATTCTGTACACGGTTGAAGTCGGTTATGTCATTTTTGAAAAAATATAATTAAATAACAAAATAATAATAATAATTAAGCCCCAACCACCGGTAGCTTGGGCCCCGCCCCGCTGCCGGCGGCACTCTAGGTTTAAGTTTTTTTGTAGTATTTTGTTCTTTTTTATAAATATTGTAAAAAAAAAAAAATTAAGACAATAAATGCATATGTGAATAATATTTAATTATATTAATTAATTAATTAATTTTAGTAATTAATTAATTTAATTAATTACTTAATAATAATAATTAAATAATATAATTGCCATTTGGGAAAAATAATCATTTCGGTTTATAATAGAAAAAAATATTTTTATTACTAAACGATTGGATAACAATTAATTGTCTGTCATACAGAAACTTAGTCGTAGTTTTTTTCTGTTATGTATGACAATTTAACTGTTTAAAACATAAAGTAAGTTATGCTCGTAGAAATCCCAGCAAAAAGATGAAAGAAATAGACGCACGAACTTTTGCGTGCTTTGAAACCTTTCATGTTTTTGCGCACAGAATTTTCTTTAATTATTATTACAATCCCTACTTGTAGGAAAACATAGTTTAATTGATCTTTTTAGACATCCACACCAAAAAAAAAAAAAAAATTTTGGTCGCATGACGCACACCGAGTTGCTATGCTATGAAAGAGGCAGAACGGTTAATCAATTATTATTGTCGTCGTTCTTTCGCCGTTTCAGCTAAAGTACATCCGTTTCTGGACTTAGGCCTCCCTTATAAATTTTTATCAGATTTCCAGTAAAATACCAATTTTTCGCGCAAACCTAGTGAAACCACCTTAAACATTTAAATTACTTTCCAATTACACAAGCTAATAACGTAATAAAAATAACAATAGCAGGTATTCGTTGATATTTAAGATTTAGTGGTACTAAACTGATATAATAAAGGGTCCCATTTAAATTTTACAGAATTCGGCTGAGCTGTCTTTGATAAATCAAGAATGATGTAAACAATTCAAGCGAAATATTCGCATTTCGTATACGATGGAAGGCGGTTTTGCCATTTTTTGTGAAAAATAATTATACTTAAATACGTAAATCTTACGAGCGTAACAACTATTTTCAAAATAAATACAAAACATCTTATTTCAAACTTGTTTAAAATGTACCATATCTTTTTCTTGGTAAAGGCAAGGATACATTGGAGACTCAATTAAAATAATTTTACAAACTAGCCCAATGAAAACCACGCAGTGGAACGTTATGTTCAAAACCTTTTGCGAAATTGCAAATTCGACCAGAACGCCTGTCGTGTATTTTGTAAAGAGGGTCGAAAAGCAGTTTACCCTCTTTAAATAAAAATTGATGATGCGTGAAATCCCACAATGGTTTTGTTTTCTTACAAAAGTGAGGTAGCTACATACATACGCTATTAATTTTTTGCTTCATTTAGCTTTCTCATAAACAATATGGAATGTTATGTGAAGCATTATTAAAAATGTTTGCTTAGGTAAGTATGGGACCCCAAAGGGTCTTTTCCATCAGAGTTGATATAATAGATGCGTAGTGAACCTACAAAGCTACGGTGTAACGTGAAGCTTTAGTGGTATATTTTTAGGGTTCCGTACCCAACGGGAAAGAAAGGGACCCTTTTACTAAGACTTTACCCACCCACCCTTTTAAGGTGGACATTCCGCGCGTTAGAACCAAGCGTTTCGAATCCTAATTCCTCATACGAACAGCCAGAATGTGGAACGCTTTGCCTGGGTCTATCTTCCCGCTAAAGTACGACGTGGGCGTCTTCAAATCCAGAGTAAATGGGTATCTTCTAGGTTAGCGTGCTACACCCTAGACCGCATATCTGCTTAACATCAGGCAGTATGTGATCAAACGCAAACCTATTCAGAATAAAAAAAAAAGACTCCGCTGTCCGTCTGTCTGTCTGTCCGTCTCCAGGCTGTATCCTATGAACCGTTATAGCTAGAAAGCTGAAATTTTACGCAGCCACCCAGCCTTAGATGATGGAAACTGAACAAATGTTAAATTATATTTTTGTTATTAAACGACGACAAACGAGGCTAAAATTATTACCGTCAAATTTAATTTAAAAATTTGATATTCTGCATTTGATATTATTGCTGATTGAATTGGATAATTTAAGCAATTCGGTTGTACATAATATATTGTTTCTGGCGTGAAAATTTTTACATAGGTTGGCTATATAGCCATAAAGTACTTTATAAAGGTAATTTATGGCTATAAAATATCATACCTGTATATAGGTAATTAAGTTGTCAAAGATCGAAAAATAAACATGACAGTTTGTTCATAAATGACGAATGTAAAAAGTTTCACACGTGAAACAATATATTTATGTACAACCGAATTGCTTAAATTATCCAATTCAATCAGCAATAATATCAAATGCAGAATATCAAATTTTTGAACTTGGCTATATAGCCATAAAGTACCTTATATTTTTATTACCACATTCATAAACCACTTTATCGTTTGAAAATAATGGGTTGTCAGTAAGGTCGGTTTACGGATGATATTTCATCTTAATTATCCATCCATCCATCAGCCATAAGAAGTCCACTGTTGGACATAGGCCTCTCCTTTAGATCTCCAAAAAGACCGGTTGGAAGCGGCTTGCATCCAGCGCGATCCTGCGGTCTTAATGAGGTCATCCGTCCACCTTGTGGGTGGACGTGCTACGCTTCGCTTGACGGTACGTGGTCTCCACTCGAGAACTTTTCGACCCCATCGGTCATCAGTCCTCCGCGCTATGTGCCCTGCCCATTGCCATTTCAACATGCCAATCCGTTGGGCTATGTAGGTAACTTTGGTTCTTCTACGGATATCCTCACTTCTGATCCGATCTCGCAGAGAGACTCCGAGCATACCCCTCTTAATTATGGATTAATGAATCATTTTTTTTTTATTGGGCAAAAGTGCCTTTATTAACTACAACAAAACTACACTACTATTACACAAAAAGCATTGGATCATCTTCAGACCTTTGAAGGTCTAAAGATAATCCAAATGCTCAAGCCCACTGCCAGTTGGCAGCATGCCCAGCATGCTGGCTGCATTGCCACGCTGAATTATAGCAATGCTTATGCGTTGAGCTAAATAAATACCAGCATTTTGGTCATGAATCTTTATCATGTTTTATCGTGCGTGCAGTCGGTGTTCATTGATTTATAAGTCGTTATCATGTCATAAATTTAGTGTTATTTGAATTGTTTTTCAGGTAGAAACAACGCACTACTCCACGGCAGACATCCCGTTTCCAGCAGTGACTATATGTGACGCTGAGGCGGTCTACACACCGAATACGGAGAACATAACAAACTTATTGTAAGCTTCATTATTTTACCATCTTCATGCCAGCTAAAACCATTTCAAAACGTAGCCTTGTAAAATTTGTAGCAGCACTCTACGGTGAATTTTTTGCATAAAATAGCATGACCGAGTTCAACCGTGTACAGAATTCGCGAATATTTCGCACCGATCGATGTAGCATTTTTCGAATTATTTTTGATTTATCAAAAATGGCTCAGCTCATTTCGCTAAAATTTAAATGGGACCAACTTCGAATCCTCTTCGAATATTCTTTCCAAAAAAAAAGTTATCGAAATCGGAACACGTAAAAGGTTATGCGTGGATTCATATAAAAAGCAAATATACGCGTCAAATTGAGTACCTCCTCCATTTCGTCGATCAAAAAAGGCTATTGACCATTACACGTTGTAGAGCGAATCATGGCCATCCGGGTGGCAAGCAGCTTTTCACGATTTCTTTAGAGGCGGCTTTCATAACTCGATTTCCTCCATTAGACATTTTGGGGATTTATAAACGCGTAAACCGAATAAATGATGAAATAAGCAAACAAGAACACCAACGTGCGCTTCAAGAGTGCTGTCCCACATATAGGCTGGCTATGTTTTAAAACAACTAGGTACATAGTAAGCCCGATTACAGAGGCGCCATCTTAATTATATTAGTTATAGCATGGTTCTGTTTTATTTTCACTTTAGGCATTCGATAGAGAGAACGCTTTTTACGGTGCTATTAAATTTACGCTGGCGACTCTGTAATCGGGCTTATTTTATAAATAAATTCTCTATTTTAAAGTTACTTAGGAAATAAACTAATAATAACACGTTTCGAGACGAGGTAGAGAGTCCATAGAGCGTCTATTCGTCTAGGCCAAAGTGGAAGGCACAAGACCGCGCGGAAGGTCATCCATGCGATGGACCGACCAAATCAAATCGGCTGTGGGTGGGCCTGTGCATGAGTGTACCATATTAACCTCTAATATAGACAGATGGCGAGATACCGTGAGGAGTGCTACATCCTGCTCATACCATAAATGCTACGTGATGACCACGACCGCTCTTAAAGCTCTTCAAGAGCGTAATGACTAAGAAGAAGAAGAGATAATGAATAAAATGCCACAAACAGGACAAAACTTGTCAACACCACATTTTCATGATTCAAAGGGTTTTATTAATACCTAGACTAATATTTTTTTGATAAAATAATATCCAATCTGAACAAACATGTTATTATTTGAATTGTTCAAAATATCAAAACAATGTTGTCGCTCGAAATATCAAAGTTGCTTACACATTTTTAGGGTTCCGTAGGCACCTAAAAGGTAGAATCGGGACCCTGTTATTAAGACTTCATTATCCGTCTGTCCGTCCGTCTGTCTGTCACCAGGCTGTATCATTTGAACGGTGATAGCAAGAATGTTGAAATTTTTGTAGATGACGTATTGGTGTTGCCGCTAAAACAACAAATACTTAAAACAGAATAAAATAAATATTTAAGGGGGCCCATACAACAACCCTGATTTTTATTTTCGATTTTCGCTCGATATTAATATTTATTTAATGGTGACAGGTGGATGCTTTAAATTTTCACAGAATACAAAAATATTTAGTTAAATATTCACTTAAAAACTAAATTAAAATAAATATTTGGCTCCCATACAAGAAATGTGATTTTTTGACCGATATTAACAACGGCAACAGGAAGATGCTTGAAATATTCACAAAATATTAAGTTGTTTTTCCCCTTCAAAAATAAATAGTTGAAACCCGTCGTGCGCGAGTCCGACTCGTACTTGGCCAATAAAATTATTTTGCTTCTATAAAATAATAAAGCTGTGTATTTTTCCGTGTACTTTACCGGTGTTTGGTAGCTGTTACGGTGCTACTAAAGATAAAAAACAAATCAATCTAGGTAAATTAACCATCATAAAAATCCGTTCGTCTGTTTTTGTGTTATTTATGATGTAACTAATAAGTTCACTTCCATTCTATCAAGTATAGATATATTATTTATTTTATGTTCAGAGACAAGTTTTTTTAAATAGAAATAAAAAAATTGATAATGTAGTTTCATTTGAATTTTTTTTGCAGACTTTTACGTGGATACAACCAAACTCAAGTAATTGAGTTTTACGAAAGCTTCACCAAAGTTAAGAAAAAAAATTACACTCCTTCGGCGTATGTGAGGAAAATGCATTACCTGTTAGATGATCTTGGATATCCTCTAAAGAGACTTCTTGATATTGTAAGTATTGAGGACAAATTTTTTAGGGTTCCGTACCAAAAGGGTGAAAACAGAACCCTCTTACTAAGACTCCGCTGTCCGTCCGTCTGCCTGTCACCAGGCTATATCTCATGAACCGTTATAGCTAGACCGTTGAAATTTTCACAAATGGTGTATTTCTATTGCAGCTATAACAACAAATACTAAAAATAGAATAAAATTAATATTTGAAGGGGGCTCCCATACAATAAACCTGAATTTTTAGCCGTTTTTCGCTCGATATTAAAAATGGTATCAGGAAGATGCTTGAAATATGCACAGAATATTTATTTGTATGTTTATTTCAATAATTAATTATTAAATTAAATTAAAATAAATATTTAAGGGGGTCCGACTCGTACTTGGTCAATTTTTATTTATTTATATCAAATTAACAAAAAAAAAAATTACACTTAAAATATATTACAAAGCACAGTGAATTCAAATTATAAAAATAATAAAAATAAAACACAAATTGACAACAGTTATCCGTTCAAAAACACAAATTATCAAATGCAACATTTCATAATAATTATTTAAAGAAGAAACAACAAAGTCAAATCATTCATTCATTCGTTCATCACACCTTTCACAGAAGCACAAACATTCCGCCATAATCGTCTTCCAGTCATCAGTAAACAGATCGTACTACTGTCTGGCGTCAAGGGAATCATCAAACAAGTGGTCGTAGTATTGGGGATTTTAGTGGGGAACTGTTTTGCATAGCGGGACCGCAAAATAACCTATGTTTCCCACACCGGATATAGCTATCAGGGACAAACAAGCGACATAATTGATCATGAAGATCCGGTGCATTTACTTTCCCTCGAAGGACATGATGGCTAGCTTTCATTCTTACACATGATGGCTAGCTGATCGTGCGGTCTCCTGACTTTAAGCGAGTTGTGTCCAAGACATCCGAGTAGCAACTTTGTAGGGAACAAATATGGATAGAACACGCTTATATACGTATGGGAGTAAAGCCTTTGGATTATCTAAAACAAAAGGGTATACTTGTCCTCATGTGGAAGCCAAACACACGCGCTGGCTTCAAGTTTGCTTCGAACTAAAGCACTAAATATGAGCTTGATGACTATAAACAGCCATTTTCAACTAAGCGCTACGGTGGTTCGAATGACACTTCACGGTTTTAAAACTCTGCTTGATACCCGGCCTACACGAGCAAACCAGGCAAAGTACCTAACCAGGCAAAGTGGGGTCACCACTTTGCCTGGTTAGGTATTGTAGGCAATCTAGTACAGCTGGCGCGTCGGGAGATGAGGGGATAGAACTTCCGGCATACTACGTCATCACAATCAAACACTGAATTACATCGTCTGATTTATTGTACAACACGCGAGTACATAGAGCGGAGGTAATGGACCAACTGTGGCGGCATATGAGAGCGCAGGGCTAAAGTGTGCGAGAGATCGGCAAAATCGCTGACGCGCGTAAACATGCACCGCCACATACTTACTTTGAAGCACAATGCATTGAGTTTTTTATAGAAGTTAAATTCATACAATGCTTCAACTGTAGAATATGTTCTGTAGAACGTTGGCTTTACTTAATGATTTCTAGTAAGATCGGCCTGGAGTCGATTGTATTCTAGTTTGTCCTACCGGTCGGTCTTTATCAGATCGTCAGCCTAAATTGTCGGTGGATGTCCTACGCATGGCTCATTCTAAACTTAAACACATGAATGTAACATTGAGATAGGTTATTATTATGTACGGGACTAATCGCGCACTAAAATTACGATTTATTTATCTCGTAATTTTAGTGCGCTATTAGTCTCATAGTAAATAATAATAATGTGTTCAAATCACGAAATATTAAAAACAACAATTGAGATAAGTACGTAAGAATAAAACGTAAAATCGACAAATAATTACTAATTTAATTTACAATTGCAAGCTTTTAGAAGCGTTACATTAACCAATAAAGCTCTAAAGTTTTCTGAAGACCACGTTTGGGCAATATTTGCTTTTGCAAAGATACCCTTAATTTTGAATATGGGTAATCAAGAAATCCATTCAGTTAAGGTTACTTTATAATTTCTTAAAATGAAATAGGTACATGTTAACTCAGACCAACTAGAGGCGAACCTAAATGCGACTGCCCTAAGTCTGGCTGAGTGGTTTCAGGCGAACGGCTTGGCTCTAAATTCAAATAAAACCCATTTTGTGCACTTTTGCCTCTCAGGCCACGCCACAAAACCACTAAAAGTAATGGTAAATGGCGACGATATTAAGCAGGTGCACAGCACAACATTCTTAGGGTTCGAGATTGATCGAAGTATGACGTGGGAGCGCCACATTGACAAGCTTTGCGGAAAAGTGTGCAGCGCGTGCTTTGCGCTCAGACGGCTCTCCAGAGTGGTGTCAGCGGAGGTGTCTCGTGCGTGCTACTTCGCCACGGTGCACTCGAGACTACAGTACGGTGCAGAACTGTACGGACGCGCCGCCGACTGGAAGCGCGCTTTCCGAGCGCAAAAACGTGCCGTGCGTGCGATAGTGGGGGTGTCGCGATGCACCTCCGTGAAACCCTTTTTTAAGGAGCTCGGGATTCTCACATTGCCGGCTATCCTGATCTTTCAGGTGGCTGTTTATGTGAGATGTAACCTGGACATATTTAAAAAGCACAGCGATGTGCACTCTTACAACACTCGGAATGCTAATAAGCTTATGAGCATACCGCGCTCTCTCACGAAGTCTGGGAAGCTGACGCACGTTATGGGACCGGATGTTTACAACCGACTGCCTGAAAAGGTCACTGAAGCTCTCAGCCTCAACAGTTTTAAAAGTAGGTTGAAGCGCTACCTTATCGAGCAAGCGTTCTACGACTTTGAAGAGTTCATAGATCATAAATATTAGTACTATGTACAATTCTATTATATTGAAATTATTAGTGATCATTTTATTGTTTATTTAATTTTTTGACTTGTAAACTGTGTTTATTAATAAAATGACTTTGACTTTGACTTTGACTTTGTTATTTCTGTTTGAAATCGGCAAGTTACCAATTTACTTTTCTCTTCAATAGTATGATTAGTATTCTAGGAAGACGATTGAACATCTAGTTAAAATAAATATCTTTGATAATTTTCCAGTTCAAGAAGCCCTGTGAAGAAATATTGATGGAGTGCTTTTGGAGGTCGAGGCCCCACAACTGTACTGAGATGTTCAGGCCGGTGTACACTATTGTCGGATATTGCTGCCAGTTCGATATACCATACTTTAGGTTAGTGTGTTTTTAATATGTTTCTATTTTATTTTGTATAGGTTTGCGTTTGACTACATACTGCCTGATGTAAACCAGATATGCGGTCTAAGGTGTAGCACGCTTACCTAGAAGATACCTATTTACTCGAGAGTTAAAGACCTACGTTGTACTTTAGCGGGAACCCAGACCTGGCTATAAAGCATGCGACCACGAAAAACGACGAAAAGAACTCATTTCAACGTGTGAAAAAGTGACAGTTATATACTTTGCCATAACGCTGTCTCCTTCTGACACTACGAACGAAATAATTCGTGGCGCGTGTTAGATCAGGGTTAAAAGAGAGGTTACTTTGTCTATTTCCTACCAAAACATTACTGTTAGGATGGAAATCTTACTTTTAAACTAATGCAGCAACCCTGATTCTAACTTAATAACAAAGAAACTCTTCAATCTGATCCTTTAAATGTTTGTGAGGGTAGTTACCTAACTTGAGGTTTCTAAATTAGTAAAGGAAACAAGTAAGTAAGTATACTTTGTATATTTTTTATACTTCATGGGTCCCTCGAGGGTACCACCATGTATTGCAATAATTATGCCACGTTCGCAAGGCCCTAGACGTTTTGAGAAGAAGTGGCAAGAAACTCAAGACGCCATCAGTATAATCTTTTGATACAATGTACAATGATCAGTCACCTTAATTTAGATATTACACAAAGTACTTAACTTTAGCAACATGGCGACGTCCACTCGACTTGGCTTCGAATATAAAAGTACCGTCACTCAGCATAACTAGCTAAGCAAGACTCCAACGTTATTAACAGAATACCGGGAGAACACTAAGAGAGATTCAAAGATACTAAGCGATATTAAGAGACGAAGCCGCGCCAACAGACTGTTTTATACTGATTTCACAAGCTTCCACCATGCCTTACCAGCACTGCTCGATGTAAACATTACTAACAACCAATAGGAAACGAGCAAGATGGCGGGCACGGTGGTAGCCTCCATTTTACACAATTGTTAAACATAAAATCATCTTAAACTGTATTTCGTACTTATTAGAATTATTAGAACAATTATTGATACGTTTCAAGTCATCTATAACATTATGAAATCACAGTATTAAATAAATAGTGTATGTAAACAACAATGGCCGACATTCGGACGTCATGATATTTCTCAGTTCCATTTAGCTACCAATAAGTCTTATATTACTTAATACATCTTGTAATCTTATTAAATATTATAATAACATTATTAATCTAACACGCGCATACTAGCCCGGCAGGAATTTGGATTCGAAACGCTTGGTTTTAACGCGCGGAATGTCTACCATAAAAGGGTGGCGCTTTGGTCGCGTCTGTCTAGCCGTACGATAGAGGAAAGGTGCAGGTGGGACCAGATTTCGCAACTCCTGGGCGCACTCTCCTAAGTCTATCCAATAGAAAGCTCATAGACACGCTAGCTTCCGTCGATGCTTGAGACTTTGCAGCTGCGACTTAGTCAAGGTTTCGTTGTCTATCAGCCTCCTGGCTCGCCTCACAATCGAGTCCAGAGTGTAATTAATTAATAAGTATATGTGGTGCAATAAAAATGATTGAGTTTTACACGTAAGCTCAAAATATCCACTGGAGCTTTAGATATGTGTCTATATCTCGTGGACAGAATGAGGACTAGATATCTGCGGACAATTTATATATGTATACATATATTGGCAGATTAGCAGACGACAGACCTTTCTGCATTTAACGTAAATAGACAATGGAGCCGTAAAGAATAGATAAAACGTACCGCCAAGGCTAAGCACATGTAGTGTGTACACCAAAAAGGTGTCCCGATGGATTGATTATGAATACAGAATTGCGTTGTTCGTATTTTTCTCCTAACCAGTGACTGGAAATGATATGTGTTCCCAGCAGTTTAATTATAAAGTCATAAAGATGTTAAAAGATATCTAATAATGATGATGATATTTCGCACTACCTACTAAAATGTTTGCATTTTCAACATTAAGATGATATATGAAACGAAAATATAAATTTGTTTTATTATACCACAGTACTATTATTTTTATCTAGATGTCGAATCAAACTTCTTGGCATCTGTGAACACGAGGTGCGTTTCATAGCGCAATGGCAATTTCAGTTCGAGAGGCGCTGCTTATAGTGCTTATATGATAACTTATTAGATGTCAATAAGTATGACCTACAGATAATAGTAGTTTATGCAACTGTCATATAATGAAGGGTATTAAAACACGAGTGTGAGTTTATGAAACGAGCGCAGCGAGTTTCATAATAGTAACGAGTTATATGCAGTTGCATACACTACTTTATCTTCACTAATAAAAATAAAAAAAAAACATATTGTGAAACATTAAATTCACGTGTACGTGTATTGTCACAGTGAACTTTCCGCCAATAAAATCTAAACAATGAGAGCGCAGCTGCGCGCGCAGTGCCAATCAGGAGCGAGCGCGCGCTGTTCTTTTTTTATTTCATTGGCACAAGATCTTACCAAAGAGTTTTGTGTATGTAAGTTTAGTAGTTTCGACGAAGTTTTCACGTAATTTCAAAATTTTATACAACTTGTATGAGGATTTTGACATAAGGCTCGCCAGGTTAATTGGTCGCGTTTTATTGATGTTATAATGAGATTTTACGATATCGATGTGGATATTATAACATCATGTGAAATTGCTTAAATTGAGTGTTTTGTTGTCTGCGCTATAACAGTAGTCATTATAAGTCAAGTATTGGAAACATAAGTAGAATGTTACAACATTAGTGTAGATAAACATAATAATATGCCTAATAGTATATCTTTAATTTCAAGGCGTCACGCAAGCACCGAAACTAACTTCATCGCAGGCGTACAAACCACCGAGTCTCTCGACGTCACCGTCAGTGGGGCGAGGTTGCAGTCAGGCGGAAACGTCACCGACGATTCTGTCAGGGTAAAACATCTTTACATCCATCCATCAGTCATAGGACGTCCACTGCTGGACATAGCAGGCGTGCAAACCAACAAGTCTCTCGACGTCACCGTCGGCGAGGGTGCAGCCAGACGGAAACATTACCAACGGCTCCGTTTTATCTAGTTAATTCATTCAATACCGATTTACATCCAATTAATTCCTCCCACCTAATACAAGACTTTCTTTTGCTCACTTGCTCGCGTCTCTGCCCGCGTATCTAATATTTAGATTTTGATCTCATGGCAACCTTTTATTTTTCCGGGATGAAATACTTATCACTTTTCGTCTATCAAACTATGTCTAGTCCAAAACTCAAGTCAACCCGTTGCTCAGTTGCTGCGTGAAAGAGAAACAAACCAGTAAACCAACAAATACATTTTCGGATTTGACTGTTAGTAAGGATGTTGCTTGCCAAAGTACACAGATTCTCAAAATGTTTGCAAAGTGTTGTTTTGCTTAGTTAACTCTCAAACGTGTATGTTTATGCTTACCAATACGAGCAACTTGGCAGTAAATGTTGTTGACCGAGCAAACAATGTCTACAAAGTTTCAGTCGCCTCTCAGTTTTGACTTTACG
Organism: Hypomecis atomaria; assembly: GCA_964007245.1. NCBI lineage: Eukaryota > Metazoa > Arthropoda > Insecta > Lepidoptera > Geometridae > Hypomecis > Hypomecis atomaria. The sequence continues at coordinate 1,292,130 of OZ023284.1, forward strand.
ATTATGCTCGTTAATATGATTGATGTGCCAGAGACCTCATTAATATGACAATGATCGAACCCGTGACCTCAGATTGCAACGCGATCGTTCTTAAGTAACTACTTACGAACAGCTTAAAAAACACTATTAAAAGACAATGATTATTATCAAGAAAATAAAACCGTACTTCTTGTGTATTTTGTTGTTTTTGACAACAAAATGTAATACTGTATTATACTTTAGCTAAAACTACAAATTTTACCTACTGTTACGAGATGGGTTCTTGGATAATTGGATTTCTCTTAATTTCTATTTTCTAATATATTCTCTGTGCACATGCATACAATCATTTCACAAAATCACAAATACTATATATACACGACAGAATAGGTTCGCATAAAAAACTTCACACTGACACTGAAATTCACACACACTAGTCACTGAATACTGCACTGAACACGAGATGTTTTCGTTCGCTCACAATATTGTCTCGAACAAAAGCTAATCGCTCTATTCATATGTGAATTAAAGTCGCCTCGAATTCTCTTGAATAATCGACGCTATTATGTTTGACAAAGGAAACGACCTAAAAGTTCTCGAAACCCTATTATTGTCTACAGTAGAAATAAACATAAAAAAACCAATAGCGTTGTAAACAAAGCCACAGCCACAGTTTATGTCATAGTTACTTGAATACGCAGACAAGTAGCCGCCGCTGCTTACGTCGTAACGTAGTTAGTACGCGCCTATCGCGTGACACAGCTATTGCATAAAAAGTAATTGGGTCATCCTCTGACCCATGAAGGACTAATAATAATAATCCAAATACTCAAGCCCACTTCCAGTTGACAGTGTGCCCAATATGCTGGCAGTACTGCGTAGTTTGGACCCGCTGTATTTTCTGTACGGTTCTGTATTTTAGAAATAAATTAATAATTTACAATGGATGATTATGATGGATGGATGAAATGATTTACATCATGTTAATTTTCCAGATGTACGTGTTCGATATGAAAGATCGGATAACCCTGATAGACAACGCAATCCTTCTTACACCGGCGGCATATTTTGACGTCAACGTTTACCTCTGGGCTATTGACTCCTCCACATACGTCAAAGACCTAGCTTTGAACTCTCGGAAATGCATTTTAGATACCGTGAGTATATCTTATATTTAGTATGTATTTGAAACTAGCTTAAAACCCGCGGCTTCGCCCGCGTTGTCTTAGTACTTGTTTTAAATTATCATAGCATGCGGTTCGGTTCGCGATGTCTTAGTGCTTTAAGATTCGAGATACTTAACCCTTAACCACCTACTACCTATTTTTGTAACGTAACCACCTACTTGTGGTCTTGGAGACCGCATATTTTATTTATAAGCAACTTAAATGCGGGTACCACAATATTAACAAAACATTCAAATTAATAGAATTCTTGTTTATACTTTAGACCTTCAAATATCCTAAAAATTTAAAATGATCTCTTGATTTGATATATTAAAATAGTAATTTTCAACTAAAAAGAGACTTGTCTAAAATAATGAGATTGATTTAAAAAGAGACTTGTCTAAAATAATGAGAATTTGGATTAGTTTCTTGAAGTTTTACCCATGAATAAATCTTTCTCTCGAAATAAGAAATATGCATAGCATTTAGAATCGAGTCATTTTTTTTTTCTATACTATTAGATTATACCTGTAAGAAAACATTTTTATTTAATTACTTTTTCTCGTCGAAAACAATTATCTACAGAGCACAAACGTGGTCGCTCACCAAAGTTCAGAAGTCTCGCCTCCAGATTTGACAAAGAGTAATAGAATGCAATATTCTTGGTATTAAAAGAGTAGACCGCGTCCGAAACACCACACTGCGTTCCATGACAAGCGTTAGCGACGTGGGACTTAGAGCTGCAAAGCTCAAATGGGAGTGGGCGGGACACGTGAGTCGTATGCACCCAGACGGATGGGCAAAAATCTCAACGGAGTAGATGCCTCTGTTCAGTCAACCCTAAGGTCGTCCTCCAAATTGAAATTGAGAGGTTTATAGTAATTGGACGGAGGTAGCACAGAACAGAAAGAAATGGAAGGAATTGGGGGAGACCTTTGCCCAGCAATGGGTCAGTTCAGGTTAAATAAAATAAAAAAATCAATTTCCAGTTTTAAATCAATCTAAAAGGACTACGTTTGACTTACAACGCAACTTAAAACCGTACAATGGAAGCACTTGTTGTACTCTATGCACATTTTTGCAGATAAAGATGCATAGGATTAAATTCCCGTCATGATAATCAGCTTGTATCGACCCAGCAAAGTGTAGGCCTCCTCTCCCTAGTATCATTGTTCCCTCAATTTCCATAAGAAGATGTAACCTTCCCCGGAGACATAGAGGTGTTAATACCTAAAATAACATCGTTAATCATACGTGAAGTGATGTGAAGGCAGCTAATGAGCTCCGGAGCCAACACAACCCTTGTCAATCACTGAGTAAACAAAACTGCCAGCAAGAAAAATCAACGAAGAATTTCCTGACCTGTTACATTGTTCAGTGTGTTATCTGGGCCAATATTATCTTTTGATCTTGTAAAAATACTAAAGTATATCACTGTCTTCGTTGAAATGGCTTGAGCGAAAAAATATTTACAAAGCTCTTTGTCTATAACAGTCGGATCATTATAATCGCAATTTCGCAAACGATATAAAGAACAAAATAAAGTTTTTTTACTTAAACATTTAATTTAGTCTTGTCAATTTATCTAGCTGGTGTCCTACGAGTATACCTAACATAATAAAACAAGTAAGTAACTCATTTATAGCCAAATTTTCTTTCATACAGAAAAGCAATTTATTCAAGTAGAGGTTTTCAAAAGATCTGTTTAAGTACGCCTTTGGAAAAATATTAAATTTATTTAAAACATTATCCGGAGAACGTCTTCAAAGAAATTTTCTTAATGGACAGATTACACAAGAAATAATGTATTAAACTAAGATATAAAAGCAGATCTACGTAGTTCGTCGAATTACTTTAAAGTAAATTTTGCCTTTAAAGACAACATTACTGAATTTTATACCTACATTTTGGATAAGTATAACATGGAACTCTGTAGTACTCTGTATAATCCTACCTCCAGAAAATTTTCCGTTTTCAACACTCTCTATTGAGTCGTTAGAGCGGTTCCAGACTAGCGTTTTATACGCGCGTATAAGCTCGTTTTCGCATGTAGGCACGTATAAAAAATAAAAAATATATTTTATTGTGACGTAAACGAGATAATATCTCACTTACATTTATCCCACAACATATCAATTAATTATTACTAACATATTATCGATTTTATGAATAAAATACGATTAAAACATTAGTCATCCGAAATATTGTTATGTCACAGATAAATATAATTAAGTCAAAATTATTAATAATAAAATATCACATTATGGTGGCGCTTAGTTTACGAGCGATGACGCGCTTCTAAGCACGCACACTACACCACTTCCGGTTCGAGTGAATACGAGGGCGGCACTGAAAATTTCGGGAATCCAGGAAGTGACACAACATTACTATTTTATAGTACACTAGCAGCGCCCCGCGGTTTTACCCGCGTTGTGCCCGTTCCCGTGGGAATTTCGGGAATTTTTAAACATATAAACCTTCCTCTTGAATCACTCTATCCATTAAAAAAAACCGCATCAAAATCCGTTGCGTAGTTTTAAAGATTTAAGCATACAGACAAACAAACGAAAATAGCGACTTTATTTTATACTATGTAAGGATTATGATAAAAATGCAGTAAAGGCCGCTGCATACGTGACGGGTTTTTTCACGGACGGGACGGAACGGGAAATTTTAGAAATATCGTTACATACAAAATGTTTATGGAAGCGCATAATTATGTCACGGAGACACGGACGGGGCGGGAACGTGGCATTGACGGGGCGAGAAAAATATCATCGCCAACGATGTTTAGCACGGCCCGTCCCGCACGTGCTCCGTCCCGTCCGTGTTTCCGCTACGTATGCAAAGTCATTCCGTTCGTTGCGGAGAGAAAAGTAGTATTGGACGTTTGTTACTACTTCGTCATCTAGAACAATAGCAATTAAAGCCAATTTTCGAAATTAAAAATCCACCTTTCCTTCTTCACAACAGTTAGATCCGAATCACTGTTGCGGTACGTATGCATTAAAAACACGTTCCCGTCTCGAACGAGGCCGTCACGTCCCGTTCCCGTTCACGTCCCGTCCGAGGTATTATCTCGTTACGTATGCAGCGGCCTTAAGTTGAAAATTTCAGCCGAGGCGATATTGCTAGCCCGAGCCGTAGGCGAGGGCTGTAAGGAAGCAGTGGCTGTAATTTTCAAAGCACACGTATGTCATACGACGTTTTATAACATATTTGCGAGGTAATTATTAAAACTCTGGAGAGAGGGCGCTGCAGTGCTCTTGTTTACATCGGCTCCGTTATATTTTTGTAATTTAAATTAGTTCATCAAAGTATTTCTTCAAAATTCTATCACAGAAAGTCAGAAACAGTGTTGCTGAATCGCAAGATCAATAAAACCACGGAAGATACTGCGTTAAATAGGATCTTTTTCAGAAATACGATCTGTAACGGCATTTGATAGAAGAGTGAAAATTGGAAAGTAAAAGTGGAAATAAACAGTGGAAAAGCAAATTTGAAGTGAATAAGTGTTAATCCGAGTGCCAGTGAAGTGATAGAAAGTGATTCAAAGCATTCTAGGTCTTATAACCTAAAAAGATTTGCTAAATCTTCACACTGATCACTTCAGCACACGAAAAAGCGACATCTACCGGCAAGTGCTCGAACCACGTTCTTTGCACTTCACACAAACCACCAATATTGAAATAGTTCCGCTACTTGTCACCAGAGCTACCACAACGTAATATTTTGTGTGCAGATTTATTTATTGCAAAATTATTACATTTTATAAACTTATTTCATTAAATACGAAATGGAGGGAGAAATAATGAAGATTTTACAAAAAATTCAAACAGATCTAAATAACCAACAACAAGCTATGAAAGAAATGCAAGAAAATATTACAACATCTATTAATAAAAATATAGATGAAAAATTCAAATGCGTCGAAGAAAGAACGAATAGATTAGAAGAAAAAATCGAACAACAACAGAAAACTATCGAACTTCTCGACAAACAACTAAGGAAAAGAAATGTTGTATTTTTTGGAATCGAAGAAAAGGAAAAGCACTATGATGATTTGGTTAACTTAATACTGGAAATTATCAACGATAAAATGGGAATAAAATGCCAAAAGTGGGAAATAGAAACAGCCTCCAGAATGGGAAGGAAAACGGGTAAAATAAGACCAGTAGTTATTACCATTTCCACCACTGGCAGAAAACTAGAATTGCTCAGAAATAGCAAAGCGCTTATAAATACATCTATATATATCAAGGAAGATTACCCTACACATGTTCTACAGAAACGCAGAGAATTACAAGAAAGTCTTAAAAAAGAGCGAGCGGCGGGTAAAAACGTGGTTTTACGATACGACAAACTGGTAATAATAGGCGCACAAGACTCGTCTAGTCGCAGCCAAACTAACAAAAGATTTATGTCGGAATCACCGGAAGCGGTTGTACTTCCTAAAACTACCCAACATGAGAATCCAAAACATGTTTCGAAAAAGAACAAGCCACAAAGTATTTCCAAATTTCTACAGCCGTCAAAACTGTCGCCCATACCACACAACATATCTCTGGACAACAGTAACGGCGAAGTAAACCAAATTCGAAAAAACTAAGCGGCACCTCTCCACCTTCTCCAAGACGGCCGGTCTCCGCGGAGAAGTCAGACCAACACCCCCTACAATACCCTATGCCCGGTACTAATCATCGGAATAAGCGGCAGCAGAGTCTCTACATAGCTTCTATCAACACGAGAACTCTACTATCAGACAGCAGAATTGTAGAGCTTTGTTCATCTGTAAAGTCACTGAAATGGGATATAATAGGCATTTGCGAAACCAGGCGACCTAACGAAACGATAGAAGAACAATCCGATTTTATAATATGTCACACAGCTACATCTAATGGAAGAAATGGAGTGGGATTCTTGATAAAAAAATACCTAAAACAAAATATAATTAGTTTCAAATCTTTTTCAGACAGAGTCGCAACGCTAGAAATACAATCTTCGACGAATATTGTCTGGGCGTTAATAATAGTATATGCTCCTACAGAAAAATATATAAAGGAAGAAATAGAGCTTTTCTACCAAACTGTAGAGTCTGCCATGGAGTCCATACGCACTAAAAACATCATTCTCCTGGGAGACTGGAATGCGCAAATAGGAAAACAACAAAGAGGTGAGGAGCTGATACTAGGAAAATATGCTTTCGGAAATAGAAGCCCACATGGTCAAAGACTGGTAGAGTTTGCGTTAGAGCATAATTGCAAGATAGTGAATAGTATGTTTAAAATCATGAGTCATAAAAAATGGACATGGCAGTCACCAAATGGAAAATGCTTTAATGAAATAGACTACATACTTACCAATAAACCTTCACAGATCAAAAGCTTCGACATAATACAAAACCTCAACTTCAACACAGATCACAGAATGATAAGATGCAGGCTCCAAGTAAATATACAAAGAAATAGGAAAAAATTCAATTCCAGGCCTTACACGAGAGACCTACCAATCCTATGTGAAAATGCAGCTGAACGCTGGGAAAATATATTCATCGAAGCTATAAAGAGAGAAGAAGGCGTGCAAAACCAATATAACTCATTAGAAGACGAATTACAGAAGTTTTTAAAGCAGCTGCCAAAAAATGAAAACAAGAAAAACAAATATATTAATGAAGAAACGGAAAAATTGTTAGAACGGAGAAAATACTTATATAAAAAGAAACGAACAAAAATGGTTAAAATGGAAATAACAAAAATAAGTAAACAAATCAACAAAAATATAACTCAGGAGAAAAAAAGTCATAGAAAAAATACATTAGAAAAATTTATAAATAAATCAGGTGCTCTACGTAAAGCATACAAACAATTGAGTGATAAGTTGGAATGGACTGTTCATTTAAGAAATAAACATGGTAGAGTACTAGAAAGGCGACCCGATATTATAAACGAAGCCACTAAATTTTACAAAGAGCTCTACACCGCTACAGCAACTATTGGACACCGAGAAACAGAGGTTTTTCCGGGCGAAAATCAGTATAGTGATGGAATTGAAGATATAATCTGCTCTGAAATATCTTATGCAATAAAAACTCAAAAAAATGACAAAGCTCCAGGAAACGACAATATCGTAAACGAAGTCCTGAAGTCACTGAGTCCAGCACTACAAAAACCACTCCAAATATTGTTCAACAGCATCATGGAGACAGAAACTACACCAGAACAGTGGTCAAAATCCACCATCATATTGTTACACAAGAAAGGCGACAGATACGATCTAGGAAACTACAGACCGATCAGCCTGATGACTAATCTGTACAAGATATTTTCGAAAATCGTATTAAATAGATTAACGCAAATATTAGACTCAAATCAACCTCGAGAACAGGCAGGATTTCGCAAAAAGTTCTAAACGGTAGACCATATACAGGTTGTAACCCAAATGATAGAGAAAGCTAACGAATATGGAAAGCCCTTGTACATGTGCTTCATCGATTATACAAAAGCTTTTGATTCCTTGACCCACGAATCAATCTGGAAAGCGCTCACGGAACAAGGTGTAGATAAAAAATATATCAACTTAATCCACAGCGTGTATTCCAGAGGCCAGGCCGTGGTGAGACTAGAGCGAGAAGGAGAAACATTCAGAATAGACAAAGGCGTAAGGCAAGGAGACCCGATCTCGCCAAAGGTATTTTCAGCCGTCCTAGAGTCAATATTCAGATGTTTACGATGGGGAAAAAAAGGAATAAAAATAGACGGAGAGTTTCTGAGCCACCTTCGGTTCGCAGACGACATTGTGATCTTTGCCCAATCTGCGCCAGAACTAGAAGCAATGATCAGTGATTTGTCAAAAGAAAGTATGAAGGTAGGCCTAATAATGAACGCTACTAAGACAAAGGTACTCACTAACAGCGAAAAAATCGATATTATAATAGAAAATAAGAAAATAGAGTATGTGAATGAGTATGTTTATCTCGGACAGTTGGTGTCATTTGAGGACTGCACTGAAAAAGAAATAAATAGAAGAATCTCACTGTCATGGAAGAAGTACTGGAGCCTAAAAGAGATCATTAAGAATAGAGAAATAAAAACGAGCATAAAAAGGAAAGTATACGAAATATCTATACTACCCTGCTTAACGTACGCGTGCCAAACATGGTCTTTGAGGAAAAAGGACGAAGAAAAAATAGCAATCTGTCAGAGGAAGATGGAGAGGAGCATGCTAAATATAAGGCTCTCAGACAAAATAAGCAACCAAATCATAAGGTCAAAAACTAAGGTACCTGATGCTAAAGAAAGGATACGACGACTAAAATGGAACTGGGCAGGACATATCTGTAGACTTCAGAACTCAAGATGGACAAAAAGAGTAACAGAATGGACCCCACGGGACGGAAAAAGAAAACAAGGAAGACAGAGAAAACGATGGAGAGATGTTTTCACAGATAGAGCTGGACCTGACTGGATGAGAAAAGCAAGAGATAGGGAAGAGTGGAGGGGACTAGGGGAGGCCTATGCCGAAGAGGCAACTTCTACGGATAGATAATAAGTTGTAAATTAATTCTTTATAAGTTGTTAACCGTAGTAGAATAAATGGCTTTTTTATTTTTTATTTTATTTTATTATTAAAACTCTGACTTTCTTAAACGAATAAATCTTTACATGTCCACAAATTAGCGATGCGCGCGCATCAACGTTATTTTTAGGCAAAGGTACAAAAACAGCCAGTATTACTTATAAAGTAAATATCATATTTTTGTGATATTGTTACAGATAAATGGTTGTAATTTATTGTCAAAATTAATTTAATAATTAAATAATTAAATGTATATTTATTATATTTTAAATCCTAAAGTTAATTTTATTCATAAAATATTGACCACTTTTCTGACATAAAAACTGTTTGCTAAGATTTTAAAAAGTAGCGTTCACACGTGCGTTTTACATTACAATAACGCACAAGTGCGTAATGAAATACATTTCGATATTGAAATTGGTGTAATTACAGCCACTTTACGAGCAAATATGTTATTAAATGTATTTATTATACTGACGACTGCTATATTCCAATATTTTTCATTTTAGATAACCTTCTATGATAATAATTAAACACGTTTTCTTGCGCTTAGACAGGAGGACATTGATATCCTAAATACAGGGCAACCTAGTTAGGAGTTAGTGCTCAGACTTGTATCGCAATATCGCAAATGAAATAACACTCAAAAATTTATAAACCTACCGTAATTTGATTCCTTGTTTTTCATTGTAGGGTAGCCTCAACGACAATATATTAACTCTCATTGAGTGGCAAACGTACAACGTATGACTCTAATGAGCCATAAGTATGTGCGGTTGTCAGGAAGCTAAATATAGTATGTGTATCTATTTAAGAGATGCAACATTGGAAAGTAAACTCTAAGATCATGTTTTTTTTTTTTTTCTTGGTTTTTCGGATGTGTATTCGGCAATACCTACTTTGAAATTGTCACTAAATTTTAATTTAGAATTAATAGGTACCTAAGCTTCTATGTAAACATGTTTTTGGTAAATAAACATTATTATTATTATTATGTAAACATGTTTTTGGTAAATAAACATTATTATTATTGCTTTTCGAAGTACTCTCCGCGAAATTTGACACATTTTTCCATATGATGGAACCAATCATTGAAGCAACCATTCCATTCGGAAGTTGGGGTCTCCAATATGCCCTATCATGCGAGTCCGCTCTCATGAACCACGTAATGTAGCGCGCGTGTAAGCGCGTATGCCGAAACGACCGTACATATACCCGCAGAAAAATACGCTAATCTGAAACCACTATTAGATACCTAAAATCTTCAGATAATCTCACCCTTAGTTTTTCTCGTCACAAAACATCTTTCTACGATTTTTCTTTCTTTGTGGAAGCAGGCAGACTGTGGAATGACTTATGTCACTATCTATGCGTTCACGTTCCGTTAATGTTTTCAAACAACTTGTTAAAGCTCATTATCTGTTAGGTTTGTTATTTTATTCTTGTTTTGAATAAATATTTAGTGTATTTCCGCTCTGTCGTAGTCATATAAGTTAAGGGTACTATTCAAAATTCAAATTAAATCACAAACAAAATTAGTAATTAATTATCAAACTGTAGCATGGTTCGACTATCGTTAGGTCAGGTTAGAAAAGTTAGGCTTAGGTATGTTTACAAAATATGAATGAACCTGAAACAAAATTTTTAATTAATCCGTTTAAAATAATAAAAAATAATTAAACCTGTAACAAAAATAGTAATGAGTAATCTATTTAAAAAATGTAGTAAACCTGAAAAAAATCTTTAATTAATATGTTAAAATTACAAATATAATTTTTTTTTTTTTTTTTTTTTTTAAATTAAAATTTATTAACCACAGACTCCAGGGTCTGTGCCCTTTGTTAACTAACATTTACAATTATTTAGGTAAACTATACAAAGAGTGTTAGTAGGTACTTGAAATAGCCTAAGTTAGTCAATGCACTGCGTGAATGCCACGAGCAGACCGGCGACCCGCAAGCAGCACCCGATCACGAGTATGACACATGTGCCAGCCATCATTCTCCTCGACCATATTTGAGGGAGGAGAACGACCCGACACATGATGCCGCCGCAAGAAGGAGCCCTCGATGGCGAGCATGAATGCTCGGGGCATGCACACAATGCTTATTTCTTATAAGTTACAAATACACATTTTTTACATCCTATGCCAATTTTGTTGCTTTCTCCTGGCCCAAAGCCTTCATCACCGCCTCGTTCCGATCTCTGACGGCCATCTGCAGGTTGTATTCCTTGATGGTCTCCGATGACGCAGACGATGCGCGCCGCACAAATCGACTGATGGCATCATTTTCGATGTCGTCGGCGTAATAGATGAAGGTCCCAGTGTGCCGCGATAGTGCAACGACCGCGTGTGAGACGCTCTCGTGTAGTCTCATTTTCGGCTTTGTTTTTATAACGATTACCGACTCGTACGTTAGTCCCTGAGCTTCGTGAATGGTAAGGGTGCGTGATCCTGAGCCTCCCCCATAACCTTGACTTATGAGGGTCTCCTTTTCTTCCTGTGTATGCACTAAGAAAAGGGTGTTAGGGAGGGTTTTGGATATTTGGGCCCCCTTGAACCTTTTCTGCTCAAGAGACCTAATACGAGGGGCTGAGGAATATATACCTGAGTATATTTCCCTCAACGCATACGCGACATCCATTGGGTTTCTGTGTGTACAGAGCAACTCCTGGGTGATATTTGCAACCAGCGTTGGACGATGGTACCTCATCTCGAAGAGATTTTCTCTGTCGATATAAGGCAACTGATTGACGTCTCCAATGAGGACAAGTTCGCTAGCACCAGACAGCCGGGCAGCCATTATTATGGCTCCAAAATGGTTCATTAGAGCTTCGTCCACCAAAAGGCGACTGAAGACTTATATACTCGTCGTGACGCACCGAAGTAAAGGCGATGTGACGAGTATATAAGAAGCGCCGGCGCGGCGAGCCGTCATTCTTGCGAGTGAGCTCGAAGAGTCAACACGTCCTGAAGATGCCTCGTTTAGAGGCGAAACACGTATCGAATAGAGTACAGTAAGAATAAGGGTGCTATTTATTGACTAAGTATTTTTTCAATTATTTTATACCATTTTTTATAAATAAATTATATTTGTAATTTTAACATATTAATTAAATATTTTTTTCAGGTTTACTACATTTTTTAAATAGATTACTCATTACTATTTTTGTTACAGGTTTAATTATTTTTTATTATTTTAAACGGATTAATTAAAAATTTTGTTTCAGGTTCATTCATATTTTGTAAACATACCTAAGCCTAACTTTTCTAACCTGACCTAACGATAGTCGAACCATGCTACAGTTTGATGATTAATTACTAATTTTGTTTGTGATTTAATTTGAATTTTGAATAGTACCCTTAACTTATATGACTACGACAGAGCGGAAATACACTAAATATTTATTCAAAACAAGAATTTGAAGATGAACTTCCGCAAAGTAACGCCTGATTCAATAAACTATTGTTATTTTATTATTTTACTTTGAATTTAATTTTTTATACTAGCTAGAAGTATTATTAGATAGTGTTATTTTTTTTTCTTTTTTTATAGCGAATAAGTCCGCGCTTGACCACCAACTCGCCTGATGGTAAGCGACGTTGTGGTCGAAGATGAATCACGCACTCCTAGAAGATACCTATTCACTCTGACCTTGAAAAGCTTTAGATTACATCTCTTAGGAAACAGGGAAGCAGGAAGACTGTTCCTTTTCCTGGCGGTACGAATCAGAAAAGTTGAGTCAAACCGCTTCGTACGTATCGAAGGAAAATTGACAGTGTAGGGGTGGTAATGTGGCGTCCTCCTACCTGTCGTTTAGTAAAAAGGGGATGATAGGATAAGGTCAATTTCTAGTAAGGGCACTATTTCTTGTTCTCGTCAGTTCTTATTTGTACATGATTTCCTGAAAGAAATCGCTTGGGGTGATAATGCCACCATTTTATAACCACATTTTGTCATACTCGTATTTTAGTGTCTGTTTGTTTTAGTGGTTGTAAATAAAGAGTGTTGTTTGTTAGTTTGTTTGAAATAATTATTTTGCTAACAAAGTCAGTTAATTTTGAAAATAAACTTAATAACGGACTACAAACATTGTACCTATTACGACATTGAGCAAAATTAAATTAAACGGCATTAATTTTTAAACTAACACTTCACATTTACTAAATCAGTGTGGATAAATTTAATTTCTACGGCAAGAAAATTTTTATGACTAAATAAGTAAATATTTAATAACAATTATATCGATTGTTGCTTTACCAGCTTTCTTGTCCTCCATTCATAGTACACATAAATTAGTTTAAAAAATCCTCGTACCTTCTTTAGGCCATTCCGGCGTAGATGTAGCTCATTTGAATGAGGCAACGAATGCTTGGAGGGTCGCTAGCCCAAATTCCGAGCTTCCAAAGACTTTGTCGTCGCAGAGACTGTGGGATCGGCCGATCTGCGAACTAGCACAGAAATCTCTTCTAGATACGTGTTCTAGCGTCGCGGATCGCGCTCGTATCCTTGCGGTCTCTGTATGGGAGTCCGGTCTTTGGTTGCAAGCTTTGCCCTCTTTCAATACTGGTAACCTTTTAGACCCAACTGCATTTCGTCTAGCTGTCAGCTTACGCTTGGGTGCAAGGTGTTGTGAGGCCCATCGCTGTCAGTGTGGTACTGCAGTTGACCAGCTCGGTCACCACGGTCTCTCTTGCTCAAGAAGCGCTGGTCGGATTGGTCGCCACGCCAGCCTTAACGATGTCATTTGCAGGGCTTTTGCCACCGCCAATATCGCAGCCGTACTCGAACCGAGTGGGCTCGCGCGTGGTGATGGCAAAAGGCCTGACGGCATGACGCTGGTCCCATGGAAGTGTGGACGGCCCTTAGTATGGGACGCAACTTGTGTCGATACTTTGGCACCGTCACATCTTTCTGAGACTCAGAGTAGGGCTGGAGCTGCGGCCAATTCGGCGGAGCAGCACAAGCGGCGCAAATATGCTAACCTCGGTAGTGGTTACATATTTGAGCCATTTGGAGTTGAGACATTGGGTCCGTGGGGGCCGGGAGCTCATATCATTTTCAAAAGTCTTTCTGGGCGTCTGGTGGACGCGACGCGTGACCAAAATGCTGGTGTTTATTTGGCTCAACGCATAAGCATTGCCATTCAGCGTGGCAATGCAGCCAGCATGCTGGGCACGCTGCCAACTGGCAGTGGGCTTGAGCATTTGGATTATCTTTAGACCTTCAAAGGTCTGAGGGTGATCCAATGCTTTTTGTGTAATAGTAGTGTAGTTTTGTTGTAGTTAATAAAGGCACTTTTGCCAGAAAAAAAAAATTATATCGATATTATAGACTAAGCATTATTTCTTTACTCAAATAGCTTTTTAGGGTTCCGTACCCAAAGGGTAAAAACGGGACCCTATTACTAAGACTCCGCTGTCCGTCTGTCTTTCACTTCACCAGGCTGTATCTCATGAACGGTCATAGCTAGAATGTTGAAATTTTCACAGATGACGTATTTCTGTTGCCGCTATAACAACATATGATACTTTTAAACAGGAAAAATATTAATGACGGCAACAGGAAGACGCTTAAAATATTCATAGAATATTAGGTTGTACATTCCCTAGAAATAAAATATATTAAGTGGGGTTTCGATAGGGGACGGAACCCTTCGTGCGCGAGTTCGACTCGCACTTGGCCGATTAGTTATTATGTTTTTTTTTTTTTTTGAAAAGGATGTCGGAAGAAAAAAAAATCTCTTTTATCCAATATGTTTGTTAGAACAGATTAATATAAAATTGAGCCAATATTTTTCTAACTCCATTATGAGCTGATATCCTGCATAAACTCATTTAATCATAAAATTATAAACATAAAAGTAAGTTCATACAGAACGGGTGACTATGGCTACCCCTGGTGTCAGAGTTTTTAAGGCACCTGAAGGCATCTGACATGGTTAAACGGTTAATCAACCGGTGCCTACAATTTAACGTGTCATCTGATTCACGGTAGCACTCAGGTGTAAATGCCACCCGCGGTCACCCATCTGAAGACTGACCGTGCTGAACGTTACTTATTTTTGGTGATCGCTGTCTGACTACGCTACGAGTATGAGAGCTACGTAAACATAGTATGACATGGTACAATCCATCCATCAGCCATAGGACGTCCACTGTTGGACATAGGCCTCCCCTATGGATCTCCAATAAGTGCGGTTGGTAGTGGCTTGCATCTAGTGTGATCCTGCGGTCTTAATGAGGTCATCCGTCAACCTTGTGGGTGGACGTCCTACGCTGCGCTTGCCATTACATGGTCTGCGCTCAAGAACTTTTCGACCCCATGGGTCATCAGTCCTCCGTGCTATGTGCACTGCCCACTGCCACTTCAATTTGCCAATCCGTTGGGCTATTTCGGTAACTTTGTTTCTTCTACGGATCTCCTCATTCCTGACTCGATCTCGCAGAGAGCCCTTTTAGTTCAGTCAATCTGTCGATATAGTGATGACAAAATTCCCAAGTGGGCAAAGTTTAATTTTTCTGATGAGTTTCGATGTACTGAAGTTACTCTCGCGATGGGCAAAAGTTTCGAAAGTGCGTTCGCTCAAAAACTAAAAAAAACTCAAAAAATTTTTTGAAACGCATTTTTCTCGAAAAGTATGCATTCCACAGAAAATTCGATTGAAGACAAAATATAGAGGGCATCGAGATCTACAAAAAAATCTGTCATTAGAGCAATACCGTACAACAAAAAATGCACACGGTAGGTGGCGCTGAAGACTACAAATAAGTGTTTTTCCACTTTTTTACCATGTACATATTGTTTTAGTGCAAAAATGTAAATAAAAAGTTGTTCCTCTAAATTTTATCAACAATATTTATTAAAACTTTTTTTCATACAACTTACCGTTTTTAAGCTGCAGCTTGAAGAAGTGTGAAAATTCAAATGATGTTGTTACACATTATGAGTACACGTGTAAAGTGCACGTTTTATTGTATTTTTAACATTTTAACAATTTTTAATTTTTAATTTAAAATTGTTTTTTTTTTTTACCGTGTGCATTTTTTGTTGTACGGTATTGCTCCAATGACATTTTTTGTAGATCTCGATGCCCTCTACATTTTGTCCTCAATCGATCTTGTATGCTAAGTTAGCAGGTTCGATAAATCAATGATTTCTATGTCTTCGGCGATTTTCGATTTGAGGGGTATTCCTCTCAACAAAAGGGAAAAATTACTGTCGCACCAAATTATTAAGTATGTAAATTCTAACGATATTTGCGAGTATGAATCAACTTGGTTAAGAGCGAGTTGAGATATGGGCTACTAAAAATTCAGTTAAGAGGATTCTGAATCGACCAGTGATTTGCGTTTTTAAAGAAAATCGCAGTACATTTTTGATAAAATTTAAGTTCCGGGAGAAAACTTTTTTCACCCCTTAAATTATAACAAAATGTTATGTATTTATTGTCAATAGCTTGTACTATACTGTACCAGCCTTTTTAATCCACTGCTGAACGTAGGCCTACCTACGAAGGGTGATTGGGCCATATTCACCACGCTGACCCAGTGCGGTGTTGGTGGACTCACACACGCCATGGAATTTCTTCCTTGGACATGTGCAGGTTGCCTCACGATGTTTTCCTTCACTGAAAAGCCAGTGGTGTGAAATTCCGTACGTAAATTTCAAGGAACTCATTGATACGGGTCCGGATTTGAACCTACGACCTCACGATTGCAAGGCAGGAATCATTACCACTAGTCCACCACGGCTTCATCAATCGCTTGCGTGAGAAATATTGCTTGTACTTACGTCTTATTTTTATTTTTAGAAAAGTGTTTAGTTTCTATACGCGATTGTGCCAAAGTATTGCGTAAAAATATTACTTTTTAGAGGCTTCTAACTTTAAGGTCATTTAAAAAACTGTAAAAACTAAGACGTATAAACCTAGCTATTGAAGTGCTGACCTAAATCGGATAGTATTTAGAGCTAGATAACAGCTTATTACTTTTGTATGGCCAAATTGGCACTTCACAATTGCTTTGAGGAGCTGCCTCGCGCGAGGCCTACTTTTCGGAGAATCACGTTTTTTATTTTATTTTCCAGGACCCAGGGGCAGGCGTTAATTTCTACCAAGGTTGCTTGACTAGACTCATTTTGAAAAAAGTTGTGAAGGAATGCAAATGCCTACCCTTTGAGTATAATGGTAAGATTTTCTTTTATTCCATAAACTGACAAGACGATGTACTCACTTGCATAATGTAGCGTGACGTATGCCTTTCAGAAGTAGACACTACCAAAAATTTTGTACTATAGCATAGCACAGCACCATTGCTCTTTATTTCTAATTTTAACCGACTTTAAAATATACAGGGTTATTTATAATCAATTAGCATCCTTTCAGGGGCTTATTCTATACATCAAAACTAACAACTTTTGTTCTACGACTTTTAATAATTCTCAAAAAAAATGTGGTTGTTTCATAGAAAAATATCATTCGCCATCGACAAAATGTATGGAACAGCTGATTTGTTTTTTAAGTTTTGACAAAAGTCGCAGAACAGATTACGATGTTTGTTTTGATGTACAACATAAGACCCTAAAAGGATGCTAATTGATTAGGAATAACCCTGTATAAATATTCGTATGCATGTTACTTGATTGCTCCGCCTATAAATTATGAACCTATTTTGATGAATGTTTTTATTCGGTACATTATACTTAAAAAATAATCGTAGTCTCATTTGAAATTTATCGAAATTGGCTAAGTTATTTTTGGAGAATCAACAAAAATGTCAAAATTGCTACACCGATGATACTTATATTGACCACACGGTTAAAGTCGGTTATGCTTTTACTGTAGATACAAATTATGGATTATCATTTTTAATTCAACAAGCTTATTGATATAATAGTGTGCCCAATTATATAACTATAGTCACAGCCCGGACACTCCGCGGTTTTTCATACAAAATCTGCTGTCTTACGCACACTACACAACTACTTACTCACAGACAACACACATACGCACGGTCGCTATACGTGCATTTGTGTGCGGAACGTCTATGGCTGTCAGCGATCACTACAACGTGACGTCATGCCGCGTGAGTGAGACAGTTGCGTACTCAATTTGCAAAAATGAATACAAATCTAGTGCTTAAAAGAGTATAACAATTACTTAATTAGGAAGAATTATAACGAAAAGTAACCGATCTACTTCATTTTAAAGAAAATATCAAGAGGAAGTTACCAAAAAATGTAAAATAATTTCCTATTATTTATTTTTAGGGGAACATTAAAATTTCTTGTATTGTTACGAACCATTGATATTCAACCATACACAGTACAAGTCTTCCCTATTGTCACAGTCTAGGTAGTTTTTATTAGAAAATCCACCGGCCTGTGCAGCCCGCGCGCAGAGTGCACGATGCGGTACGTGGACGCGGGGTGGAAGTGAGGAAGACTCAAACGGGTGGGGGGTAACGAGTGGCCGTTCTATACGTAGTATTATTATATATTCTTTGCTATAGTGTAAAACCCGGTCACAATATCTGTGCACCTGACTTCGTGACGTCATATCGAATTATCGGGACGTATATACATTACCGGACGTCTAGTATACCGTCCGGACGTAAATTATTATCGGGACGTGTATCGGCAACGAAGATGCTAACCATACTGTCGCACCGGGGAGTGCGCGGAGAGGTGACAGGGGAAGCGGGAGAGGCGCCGCATTCCAGCGAGGTGCACAGATATTCTGACCGGGTTATATATAATTATTTTTTTCGCAAAAAATACCGCCTTCCATCAATTTTTCAAAATTGATTTTTCAAAAACGGCTCAGCCGATTTCTGTAAAATTTAAATGAGACCACCCTTTCGAACGAAAAAAGATTTTTTCGATTCGGTTTACAATTGTCGAAATTATTGATGAGCACACACAAAAAAAAACATACAGATGAACATTTAGTAAGTCGGTTAAAAAGGGAAAGCGGCTGGCGTATTATAATACTTTTAGAATTTAAAACCCCAAGCCACAATAATCTTGTTATATCATCGACTCGTAAACTTACCGTTTACGATTTATGGACCATTTAATGTTTTAAGGTCCATTTGATGAAATTTCATTAAATGGGCTAAAGAAATATTTAAAAAAAGTTTACTGGAAACAAAAGATGCGAAATTTTATTTTCTACAATAATGATCTTAATGTTTTTTGTCCTTAAGTACATAGTTTCCGAGATATCGGCCAAAAACATTTTTTCAAGATGACGTGTCAGGAATGCATTCTCTGAACGGCCGAACTATAGGCATTATTTTGGTATGGTTGTTTTACTATTGCACTACCTGCCTTGCTTCGTCCAGGTACGGACAGATTTCAAAAGTATAATAAACAATGGCGACTTTCTCTCAAATTGTACCTATCAAACTGCACATAGTGTGCAAAATTTGGTAAAAATCGGTTTAAGAGTCCATCGCGGACAAACAACGAGACGCGTAATTTATATATTAAAGAGAGAGAGAAGAAAGATTAGTCTCTGTATGAAGAAATTGTCAAGTCCAAGATTCTAAATAAAACAATAAGTACGTAAGTTCGTATAGGTTGTTGTTTGATAATATGTAAGTACAAAACCTAGTGAGCTTTAATAATTATAATTTGATTTATTTCAGCACAACAACTAGGCGTTGAAGATTACATGGAATGCACGTGGGATCGCCTAGTCTGCGTCTATCAAGAAATAGGTGAGCTAAAAAACTTTAACCCACACACAGATTAATTCTCAAAAAAAACGTTGTTGTTGTTAAAAATGTCGTTTACCCTGGACAAAATGTATGGAACAGCTGTTTTTTTTTTAGTTTTAACAAAGGTCGTAGAACAAAAGTTGTTGGTTTTGATGTATAGAATAAGCCCCTAAGAGGATGCTAATTGATTAGAAATATAAAGCTTATATATAAAGAACGGAAAAATTCTAAGAAAAGTAAGTTTATTTCATCGCCGAAATTCCAGTGGGAAATTGTTAAAACTAAACTTAAAGGTCAAACAAAAAACTGTTACAAGAAACAATATTACTTCAACATTTCAATAAATTCTGAACTATTGAAAGCTGAAACTCGAAGTTTGAAAGTGTTAATTGGTTTTCCAAATAAATAACTATGACTTTGACTATGACTGATGTTGATGTTGTATTAAATGTTAGGGAAAGAATGTGTTTTAAACTTTTGAGTTTGACGCTCTTGTATAAAAAATGTATAAAAATATACCGCCATATTGAAATTGCAATATGCAATCATGGACTGACACTGATAGTGTAGCTGATGCACTGCGCCAGCACCCGAATCTCAATTATTTTTAGGTAAATTGCTATTTTAGATAAACTACTCGTTGAAGTTTAAAGAAACTCAAAGAGCTTCCATGAATAGGTAGTACAAGGTACAAATAACTATTAATTCAATTCAATTCAATTCAATTCAATTTATTCAGCTTGTGATTCTGGTTTACAATGGTGGTACTTAAATAACTAAAGCTCCTCAGAACCCGCAAAGTCAGCATACAAGCGGTTCTAAAATAGGTTTAAATTATGATTAAATTATACCATTAAACAAAATATTGAAATACAAAATAAATGTCAAACAATAATAATCTAAAAATAATAATAATAAATATGTGTCTGAATTATTGTCATGTCAAATATCTTTGTCAGTCAAAAATTCATTTAGGGAATAGTATGCTTTAGACAGAAGAAAATCATTGAGTCTACTTTTGAAACTGGCAACATCACTCCATTCCCGAATTGATTGAGGGAGTTTGTTATAGATAAGTGGTGCCTTACAAAACATGCTATTCAACATATGAGTAGTTTTTACACCAGTGGGAAAACGTAGTTTGTTTTCATGCCGACTACCAGGTTTGAATTTATGGAAAAGTTCTTTATTTTTATGTACAAACAGCGCAACCTCTTTAATGTAAATGCATGGAAATGTCAAGATTTTGAGTTCAATAAAGGATGTCTTACAAGTTTGTCTCCTTCGCAAGCCACACATAGCCCTTATACACTTTTTTTGTGCTATGAATGCCAATAATTTGTCGGTGGAATTACCCCAAAATATTACCCCATACCGTAACACAGAAGCGACATAACCATGATAAGCAGTGAGCACGGTGTCACGATTGGCAATTTGACTGAGTTTGAACAAAGCAAATGAAAATTGAGTTACACGTTTCGATACTGCCTTTAACTGTTCTTTCCATGTCATTTTGTTATCTATATGTAGTCCTAGAAATTTTATTGTTTCGACTTCGTCAATTTTATGTCCATTATAGCTGATGTCAATATTTTGATTATGCAGATTAGTAATTCTTTGTCGAAATGTCATTATCTTAGTCTTTTGTAAATTAATTTTCAGATTATTGACTTCCAGCCAATCAATAACAGATGTCAAAGAGGATTTAATGTCAGTTTCTAATTCAGTTACCCTTTTCTTATCACCAGTGAATAAAATAGTTATGTCATCAGCGAAAAGAGTCATAGAGTGTTGTGTTTGAATGACTTCAGGTATGTCATTGATATACACTATAAAACTAGGTGGGCCTAAAACACTGCCTTGTGGCACTCCAAAATGTACTTTTCTTAATTCTGATTTATATGTCTTTTCTGTTTTTGTTTTATGACAAATACGATTAATGTGAGTTTCTTGGAGCCTGTCACTAAGAAATGATTTGATAAATAAGTTGGCGTTACCTCTGACCCCATATTTGTAGAACTTGCCTAGAAGAATTTCGTGATCAACGTGGTCAAAGGCTTTGGTCATATCCATGAAAAGTCCTACAGTAAATGCTCCCTTATCCATGCCATTAGTCACTTTATAGAGAAAGTTATATAAGGCCATATTTATGTCTTTGTTTTTTCGGAAACCATATTGGTTCGGAGAAAAGATGTTTTGGCTTTCTAAGTACGCTGTTAGCTTTTGATTAAATATTTTTTCTATAATTTTAGAGAAAACAGGAGTGAGTGCAATGGGCCTGTAATTACATAACTCATCTTTAACACCTTTCTTAAATAGTGGTTTTATAACCGAGATTTTAAGCTTGTCAGGAAATACTCCCTTTTCTAAACATAAGTTAATTATATGACATAAGATAGGTGAAATTTCAACCTTGACAAATTTAACTACCTTTGTTGACACATTGTCATAACCAAAGCTTAAAGTGGTGTTCAGAGAATTTATAACTTCACAAATGTCAATTGGTGTTGTTGGTGTTAAAAATAAGGAATTAGATATTACATTTCGATTCTTAGCAACAAATTTTCGTTTATTTTGCGGATTAACTATGTCAATAAAGTAATTGTTGAAATGTTGAGCAATGTCATTGGGATTGGAGATATTTTCACCATCTATTATAATTTTAGTAATTTGTTCATTAGGGAAATTATTTTTTGTACTATTAATGACTCTCCATGTAGCTTGGGACTTGATTTTAGCAGATTTTATGTAATAGTCATTCTGCGATTTTTGTGTAAGTTTTATTATCTTCTTATATCTAAGTGAATAATTTTTAAACAGTGTTTTATTTTTCTTACTAGGCTCACGTCTATATTTCCAAAGCAATTCTCTTCTCTTCTTAGAACATAATTTTAAACCCCTCGTTATCCACTTTGAGCGCTTATTTGAGAATATCTTTATTTTATTGATTGGAAAACATAGATTATAGAGGAGGAGAAACATCTCATAAAATTTATTAAAAGCCAAGTTGGGGTCTTCGCACTCGTAAACATCATTAAAACTAACCTGGCTTAAAAGCTTCTTGAATTTAGTGAGATTTTCGAGACACAGATCACGTTTTTCTATATACCAGAATTTAAGAATGCAACTTTTATTTACCGGAATTTGTATAATTTGAGCAGTATGGTCCGATAAAGCATGTTCAACGATTTCGCCCTTGCAGCCTCGTATATGGTTATGAATAATATTATCTATACAAGTCTTACTTACTATGCGTGTCATTTGTCTAAACTGAAACTTCATATTATGATCTACTAATAATGCTTCGAACTCCTGTGTTAACTTATTATTCTTTAAGATTAACCATGATTATTGTTCACAAAAAAATGGCAAAACCACCTTCCATCGTGTACAAAATTGGAATATTTTGCTGGAATTGTTTACGGTATTGTAGATTTATCAAAAACGGTACAGCCGATTTCTTTAGAAATTAAATGGGTCCACTTTGGGAGTATATCTTCTGGAACTAAAACAATTTTTCGTTTCTGGTAACAATAAATTGGCGAAATTATCGATGAACATACACAAATAAAAGTACATACAAACGAACATCGAACGTTCTCATTTTTGGGAGTTGCCTAGTCGGTTAAAAATAGTAGTAGTCTATGCACATAAGTGCATGAACTGATTTTCACCTTATTTTTAAAATTTAAAAACAGGACCCTATTACTAAGACTTCGATGTCCGTCTGTCCGTCTGTCTGTCAACGAGCTGTATCTCATAAACCATGATAGCTAGGCAGCTGAAATTTTCACACTGTTGTATTTCTTTGTTGATATATTTCTGTTGCCGCTATAACAACAAATACTAAAAACAGAATAAAATAAATATTTAAGGGGCTCCCATACAACAAAATTGATATTTAGGAGTTTTTTTGCTCGCTACTAATAACAAGAGGGATGGGGTACGTTTATACGGTACGGAACCTTTCGTGCGCGAGTCCGACTCGCACTTGGCTGATTTTTATTGATACACTCTTATGATATGCTTAACTATATTTTTAATTTACTCAATTAATTTGATGGTATTTTTTTATTGATACTTTCAGCAAAAGTCGAAGCAGATGTTCGTGACATCATTTCCGTCGGCGAATGCTACCAAAGATGCGACTACGTGCAGTACGAAACAGAAGTGGAACTTATCACCAATAATCGTCACTCAAGGTTAGTTTTATACAGGGGTTATTGGTATGTTATCAATTACATCCTTTAAAGGGCATATCGCTGCCGTAGAAGCACAAGTGGACAACACTTTTTTTTTTTATTTCGTATAGGTTTGCGTTTGACTACACACTGCCTGATGTTAAGCAGATATCTAGGATGTAACACGCTTACCTAGAAGATACCTATTTACTCCGGATTTAAAGGCAACTACATTGTACTTTAGCGGGAAGACAGACTCAGGTAAAGCGTTCCACATTCTGGGAGCTCGTATGGGGAAGGTAGACTCGAAACGCTTGGTTCTAATGCGCGGGAAGTCCACCATAAAAGGGAGGCGATTTGGTCGCGTCTGTCTAGCCGTACGATAGAAGAAAGGAGCAGGCGGGACTAGATTGTGCAACTCCTGGGCGCACTCACCGAAGTGTATCCGATAGTAGGCTGATAGATACTGATAGAAGGCTGATAGGCTGATAGACACTTTTGTCACAATTGATATTTTTGCATTAAAGTTTAAAGCAGAGATCTTTGGTCTCACATTCAAATATCTTATTTATTCTTAAATATTTAAAAAAAACAATACATTTTTAACTGAAATGATCATTCATATATACATGTGCATACATGAAAAAAGTGGCTGCGCGCGCGCGGAGTGCGGTCGTGTTTGTTTTTTCTCGCGGTTACAATACAATAAACTGTTACTTGTTAATAGTTCAAAATGAAGACCTTTTGCCGAGCGTGCAATAAAGATGTAACGGGTGAAGTAGTTATGAAGTGCACACAAATTAAATGTGAGAAAGTGTACGACATACTGTGTCTTGGCATAAAAATCGAAGATTACGAATCTCTTTCGATGGAATATGTGCGGCAATGGATTTGTCCGGAATGTGATAGTGTGAAAAGAAAGCGATTGGGAAATGATACACCGATTCGTACACCGGACCAGAAGAGGATCCCAGCCGCCTGCAGCCCAAACTATGTCAACGCCAAAAGGGGGAGCAGAAACAGCCAAATGGATGATTCCGTCCAGGAAAACGATGGCTCGCTGTTGTTGTTGGCCGAACTAAAAGAATTTCGTCGAGAAGTTAGAATCAGGCTAGACACGCAAGACCAACGTATTCTGGAAATTCAAAAAATGTGTGCAGCTACTAAAGAGGAAGTCAAAAATCTAAAAACTGTTTTGCAAGATAGTTCTAGGAGCATAACATTTATAGAAACTCAGTTATCAACTATCTGCAGTAGCACAGCGCGCATCGAGCTATCGTTAAATAATGAGCAGCAGCTACGTGACGAGATTAGAATAGGCGACAACAGCCATTTAGAGGTTCAAAATAAGTGTTTATCGACTCATTCGCGTAACAACAATAAACACATGACTATAGAACCGACCGTGGCGACCACCCCGGTACCTACCCTCAATAGCGCAGCATTACCAAATCGAGAGTGTGGGGCCACGAAACCAGCGATTTCTAAGGATGATATTGGTGCTCAACAGATAGAGGATGGTTTTAGCTCAGAATCTAATAAGCGGGATATTATTGAGGATAGGTGGATAGAAGTTAGAAGAAAAACCAAAACGCAGCGTAAGCAAACCCAAACAGGGATCGAAATTTTGAATATGTCTAAAACTGATCCGGGGGTGGTAGCTTCGATTGAGAGAGATAATAACAGCGAGAACACAGGTACAAGTGGAACACAAATGAAAGCGAAAAATGTGCAGAGAGGCAGCGGCAAAGATTTTGCCGACATCAAAGCCTTGGAGCGCAAGAAGCAACTGCATGTCTGGAGATTGACGTTAGACACTACAGTAGAAAAGCTAACCTCTCATGTGATGGCAATTTGTGGCCATGACACCTTTGTCAAAATAGAAAAAATTAAGCATAAGATTGAGCGAGACTACTCATCTTTTATTATCTCGGTCTATGAGAGTGTGTTAGATCAGGGTTAAAAGAAGGCGGTTACTTTATCTATTTTCTACCAAAATATTACTGTTAGGATGGAAATCTTACTTTTAATTAATGCAGCAACCCTGATTCTAACTTAATAACAAAGAAACTCTTCAATCTGATCCTAAAATGTTCGTGAGGGTACTTGTCTAATGTTCAGTATTCTAAATTAGTAAAGTAAACAAGTAGGTAAGTATTATTTGTTTATTCATATACTTCATGGGTCCCTCGAGGGTACCACCATGTATTGCAATAATTATGCCACGTTCGCAAAGCCCTAGACGTTTTGAGAAGAAGTGGCAAGAAACTCAAGACGCCATCAGTATAATCTTTTGATGCAATGTACAATCCTTAATTTAGATATTACACAAAGTACTTAACTTTAGCAACATGGCGACGTCCACTCGGCTTGGCTTCGAATATAAAAAGGTACCGACACTCAGCATAACTAGCTAAGCAAGACTTCAACGTTATTATCAGAATACCGGGAGAACACCAAGAGAGATTCAAAGATACTAAGAGATATTAGGACATATTAGAAGACGAAGCCGCGTCAACAGACTGTTTTATACTGATTTCACAAGCTTCCACCATGCCTTACCACCACTGCTCGATGTAAATATTACTAACAACTAATAGGGAACGAGCAAGATGGCGGGCACGGTGGCAGCTTCCATTTTACATTTTCCCACTTCTGATGTTAGATCAGGGTTAAAAGAAGGCGGTTACTTTATCTATTTTCTACCAAAATATTACTGTTAGGATGGAAATCTTACTTTTAATTAATGCAGCAACCCTGATTCTAACTTAATAACAAAGAAACTCTTCAATCTGATCCTAAAATGTTCGTGAGGGTACTTGTCTAATGTTCAGTATTCTAAATTAGTAAAGTAAACAAGTAGGTAAGTATTATTTGTTTATTCATATACTTCATGGGTCCCTCGAGGGTACCACCATGTATTGCAATAATTATGCCACGTTCGCAAAGCCCTAGACGTTTTGAGAAGAAGTGGCAAGAAACTCAAGACGCCATCAGTATAATCTTTTGATGCAATGTACAATCCTTAATTTAGATATTACACAAAGTACTTAACTTTAGCAACATGGCGACGTCCACTCGGCTTGGCTTCGAATATAAAAAGGTACCGACACTCAGCATAACTAGCTAAGCAAGACTTCAACGTTATTATCAGAATACCGGGAGAACACCAAGAGAGATTCAAAGATACTAAGAGATATTAGGACATATTAGAAGACGAAGCCGCGTCAACAGACTGTTTTATACTGATTTCACAAGCTTCCACCATGCCTTACCACCACTGCTCGATGTAAATATTACTAACAACTAATAGGGAACGAGCAAGATGGCGGGCACGGTGGCAGCTTCCATTTTACACAATTGTTAAACATAAAATCATCTTAAACTGTATTTCATACTCATTAGAATTATTAGAACAATTATTGATACGTTTCAAGTAGTCTATAACATTATGAAATCACAGTATTAAATAAATGGTATATGTAAACAACAATGGCCGACATTCGGAAGTCATGATTTAGTTACCAATAAGTCTTATATTACTTAATACATCTTGTAATCGTTATTAAATTAAATATTATAATAACATTATTATTCTAACAAGTGCGTATGACAAATTGTGTCAGCCCGAAGCTTGGCCTATAAATGCGGCGTATGCAGAATGGATCTGGTTTCGGAGACCTACAAACAAACCCATTGATAAAGCATAAGAGTAGTAGTTTTGATTTATATTATCAAAATGTGCGGGGTCTTCGAACCAAATTGGACTTATTTCAAAATAATTTGGATTCATTTAGTTCTGATTTGTTTGCAATTACGGAAACGGGATGCAGCGAATCTATACACGATGCAGAAATTATTCCACGTGGCTACCAGATAATGAGATGCGATCGAACGGACGGGAGGAAACAGGGCGGCGCGCTTTTAGTGGCCACACACCGGTTCGAGGTACGACGAGTGAAGATACCGAGCGACGTAAACATCGACACGTGTAGTTTCGAAATTGTAGGCGCGGCGCTGTATTTGAATAATAGATTTTTATTTCTCTGTTGCGTTCTGTACATACCGCCTAGTAGCAATGAGTCAGAATATATGATTTTATTTAAAATTATTGAACAATGGTGTGCTAAATTTAAAATTGTTATTGTTTTAGGTGATTTTAATCTTTATTCGACTAATGACATTGTGACAAATTATTATGAATACTTTTTAGCCTATTGTGATCTAGTTCAGCTTAATAATATACCTAATTGTAATACATAATAGGCAGCTCGATTTAGTTCTGTGCTCGCGTGATATGAGCGGCGAGGTGCGCGCGGCGGACGAGGTGCTGGTGCCGGTGGACGCGCACCACCCGCCGCTGCAGGTGCGCGTGTCCCGCGCGCCGCACGCCGCGCGCGTCTCGCCTCCCCCGGCACACGCGCCCGGCGGCGGCGCCCGGCCCTCCGCCGGCCCGGCCCCGCGCGCGACCACTACTGAGGAGCTGTTGCCCGATATATCGATACGCTATAATTTTGCCAAAGCCGATTTTGGCTCGCTGTATGCGCAACTTTCCGAGGTAGACTGGAGTCCGTTAAATGATGCGCGCAACCCCGACGATGCCATAAAGCATTTTTATAAATTGTTAAATGGTATTATGTATTAGTGTTTGTGTGCCTGAACAGCGAATATGTAATAACAAGTCTGACAGGTACACTTATCCAACTTGGTACACGTTAGAAGTTGTCAAAGCTATTCGTCTGAAAGCAAAACTACACAAAAGGTATAAATCTAATAAAACAACTGAGAATTATAACTGTTTTTCGGAATGTAGATCGCGGGTGAAACATCTAATAGCTACGGTGCACAAGCAACATCTCGAAAATATTGAGTTTAATTTACAGAAAGATCCTAATACTTTTTGGCATTATATTAAGTCGAAGAAAGGTTCAGTAAATAATAAAATAATTACCAAAAATGGCAAAATTTTATCAGACGAGGAGTGTGCAAACGAGTTTGCAGCTTTTTTCCAGTCGGTATACGGGATGGATACGGCGCGGCTTGACGTGGCGGCGGCGGCTGCGCGCGCGCCCGCCAGCGTCGCGCGCGTGCACGTGCCGCGCCTCACGCTGGCGGAGGTGCGCGCGGCGCTCGCGCGCTTGAAGCCGAAGCGCTCGGCGGGGCCGGACGGGATACCGGCCTTCGTTTTTAAGGATTGTCACTTGGTGCTGGAAAGGCCACTCCAACATATTTACAATTTGTGTTTGGAGAACTCGTGTTTTCCAGAGTGTTGGAAGACTACCCGGGTTATACCGATTCCGAAGGGTGATTCTGGCACCGAGGTGTCCGGTTTTAGACCCGTGGCGATCTTATCGACCCCGGCGAAAGTATTCGAGTCGGCCGTGCAGCATAGCGTGCAGCGCCAGGTGTCGTCGCTGCTGTCGGACGCGCAGCACGGGTTCAGGCCGGCGCGCGGCACGGCCTCCAACTTGCTCGACGCGATGTCGTACATCGTCCCTCACGTCGACGAGGGGATGCAGGTCGACGCCGCCTATTTTGACTACAAGAAAGCGTTCGATTTAGTGGATAATGATGTCTTGTTGTCGAAGTTAGCGGCCGTCGGATGCACCAATCAGTTGTTGGCCTTCTTCGCGAGCTCCATGAGTGGTAGGAAGCAGTACGTGGAATATGCCGGATGCAGATCTGAACCTTATTTGACGAAAACTGGTTGTAGTCAAGGGTCGAATTTCGGCCCCATGGAATTTATAATTATGATAAATGACCTGCCGGATGTTGTCCGGGAAGCTCGTTGTTTATTATTCGCCGACGATCTGAAGCTGCTCCGAGTGGTGGAAAACAAGAAAGACTGTCAGAGTTTGCAGGAGGACATTGATAGAGTGGTCGAGTGGAGTGCAAAAAATAAACTACAGTTTAATATATCTAAATGCTCGGTGATCTCTTTTGGTAGGGCAAAAAAACCCTTAAACTTCGACTACAATGTCAATGGCGAAATCTTGAAACGAGTTGAGACGGTTAAAGATCTCGGAGTCGATATAGATAGAGAATTGACGTTTAGGAGCTATATCGTACGAATATGTAAAAAAGCTTACAGAAGGCTGGGTTTTGTGTTGCGGCGAGCGGCAGGTTTTAGAAACATTTATGCCATAACAGCTCTGTATAATGCTCTAATCCGAAGTCAGCTGGAATATAGCTCTGCCGTGTGGTCTCCGCACGAGGCAAAATACACTCTAATGTTGGAGCGGGTGCAAAACAAGTTTACAAGATTTATATACTTAAGACTGTATGGAGTGTACCCGTTCTATCCTCTAATGTATCCAACCTTGTTCGTTCTGGGCATGGTCGGATACAACAAGTTAGAGGTTAGAAGAGATTGTGCTCTCGCATTCTACATGCTGAGAGTATTCCGTGGCGTTTTGTCGAATGCGAATGTTTTGTCCCTGATGAGTGTATGCGTGCCGGACGGGCACGTGTCGCGCCGCCGCCGGCCGCGGTTGTTCGCGGTGCCGCGCGCCAGGACTAACTTGCTCGCTAAGTCGCCGCTGGTGAGGACGCTGCACGCTCTAAATCGAGTTGCCGAGAATGTAGATTTATTTGCATGTTCAATTGCAGACTTTAAAAGGGCTGTATTATTTGACGCAAGTTATAATACTTAGTAAGTAAATAGTTATGACTCGATTTGTACATTTAAGAATTGACTTTTTGTTTCATATTGTTATATTAATGTGTTTTTTCTAATATTGACATGAATTTTGAATTTACCTCTATAACTTATTATGAATGTGACTTTTGTAATCCTATAAGACATAGATGCACTAAAATCTAAGAGTGACATACGCTATTGCATTAGGCTAAGCCTGTAATAATAGCAGTATTTGTTATAAATAAATAAAATAAATAAATAAAATAAATAAATAAAATGTAGAAATTGTGTGCAAGTAATGCTTATAGCTGACCAATTTATGAGTAATTTCCTAAATTCACTATTTTGATGTCAAAAATAGTCAGAACATCCACAAAGGAGGCCTATGTCCAGAATTCACCGTACTACGGATGATAAAGATGACGTTGATCACACTTATTTCTTTATTATTTACATTTTCTTTTGTAATTTTCAATTTAAAAATTAGGACTTTCTTTGATTTTCTTATATTTTTTCACATGCTGAAAGTACTCAAAAGTGGTAAATGAAGTAATACTGTAGTGCAATACTTAGTGAGATAATGGCACGTATCATGTAGATTTCCGAACCGTAGTACACTGAAATAATGAACAAAACTAATCACATACAAATTAAAGTAGAAAAATACACGTTAGTTCCTGGCAGAGATCGCTATCAGCGATAAGGCCGACCATTGTTACACTGTTTATGTACATAAACTCTTTGTTTCTTCTTTTTGTTTATTTCTTGGTATGCAAGAAAGAGTTTATCTAGATATGCCCATAAAATGATGCTAATTGATTACCATTAACAGACTTCAATCGTACACAAAATTCGAATAGTTCACTTGAATTAATGTATGTATATCAACTTAAGATCATTATAAAGTTATCAAAAACCGGAAATCGAATACGAAACCCGTCGTTTCGACAATATTAAAATGGAGGTCTCATTACCAGTACCAAAAAAAAAAAAATTGGTGATAAATATAATATAATATAGTCAGTAAATTAATTTCCAAAATGCCATATTTGCGAAGCGAAAAACGTAATACAGTTTTTTACGATTATGTTTCGTACTCTCTAAGAAAGTATGAATATTCAGTAGACTTACAAACTACAATAGTATGGTAGCGCTCATAGCGTAGCTTGACTAGGTGTATATCAGCGATCACCGAAGTTAAGTAGTTTTTGGCACGGTCACACTTCGGATGAAGTGCGTGACATTTACAATTGAGCCCTGCCATGGCTCGGATGGCACGCTAAATTGTGAGTACCTGTTATGTCAACCGTTAAGTCATAGGCTTTTAAATGGCTTAATAACTCTGACACGAGGACTTGCGACCTGTTTTTCTCAAACTTACAAAAGGGGTACAATCTCTCAGCTCCGCTTTACTTTAGTAGAACCTGAACAAAATAACAAAAAAAAAATTAAACGCAATTTACACATGTATACTAAATTTCAGCTCAATCAATCGGTAACCGGGAAGTTGATCAAATTTAATTTGCAAAATTTGAGGATAGTCATCAGTCAGGTAAAACTAATCAAAAGCTTGTAATAAATCGAAAAATTTACATTTACTCTAGTGACCGCAGCTAAGGTGTGCACCTTAGCCAAGCAGTTACGCGAATAAATTCATCATCGAAAAAGTCATGGTCTGAGATATAACGTAAATTTACGCCCGAGTTTCCGTTACAAAATCGTATCACCATAATATATAATAATTATCTGGGTGCACGGCAGTGCAGCCAAACAAGTTCCATTATTATAGGAAATATGTCTGTGACAAACATTAAAGTAATATCACTTGTAATTTAAACTTCTATTCGACCGAGAGGCGTTTAAAACTTTTTAATGATCAGAGGCAGCGTGAAACATTTACTTGTAAATATAACGTTGTCTAAGAATATATACGAACAGAATCTGTTTTTCAAGTTTCGTAAACATTGATTGAAAAATGGGACGTATTTTTTTTTTGAATGAATTACAGCTGTTGTCCTCTATGGCCTCTACAGCTTAACGAACATGGGCGAGCGCGGAAGGCGGCTGTGCCCTAAGATTAGGTTATAGAGTAACTAGCGCAAGGGCACCTGAGAAGGTACGGACCTCGGCTTAGGCCGTCACCCAGCGGGAGAATCGGACTTGGGCCTGTACGTGTGAAACAACATCCAAACCAACAAAAGTCCGGACTGACGAAACTAAACTACAAGCCTAAATAGAGACGCTTTGCTAGCTTTGCTCGCTCGGTCATCGACCCATTCAACAGACATAGTAGAATCACTGCTGGACATAGGCCTCCCCTAAAGATCTCTAAAAAGACCGGTTGAAAGCGGCTTGCATGCAGTGCGGTCCTGCGATCTCAATGAGGTCATCCGTCTACCTTGTGGACGGATGTATTACGCTGCGCGTGCTGCTACTTGGTCTCCACTCGAAAACTTTTCGACCCTATCGATCATCAGTCCTTCGAGATATGTGTCCTGCACATTGCCATTTTATCTTGACAATCTGCTGGGATATGTCAGTAACTTTGGTTCTTCTACGGATCTCCTCATTCTTGATTCGATCACGCAGAGATACTCCTAGCATAGCTCGTTGTGTTACTTGGAGCTCATTAAAAAGGCCCTTAGTGAGATACCACGTTTCTGTACCAAATGTCATCACTGGTAGTGGTACTACACGATCTTTACTAGTGCTAATATATCTATAGCGATTCCAGCTTTTCTGTTTCCTAAGAGATATAATCTAAAGCTTTTCAAGGTCTTAGTGAATAGGTATCTTCTAGGTCTGCGTGCTTCATCTTCGACCACAACGTCGCTTACCATCAGGCGAGTTGGTGGTCAAACGCGGATTTTGAGATATTTGAGTTAAAAAAATATTTACATAAATTTTTTTATGGTCCTACTGATCCTAAATAATTGTCACTAGTATCATCAATGGTACTAAGGAAACAAAGTTGTGTCACTTGTACCGTCAATGGAACAAACCAATGGCACTACTGACACTAAGGCATAATCTGTGGGAATATTACCTAATACCTAAATACCTAGATGAAATGAGTTCCTGATGTCTGACATAGTCACGCATCGTTGACCTACATATATTGTCGTCGGCCCACGGATCAAATATCTACACTGATATTGATACTAGAGACATATTGATACTAGAGGAATCTTCTTCTAGGAATTTGTCTTTGATGTCTCGCAATAAAGGTCTATTGTTTACTTTTCAGGCCGTAAACAAGTCCTGATACAATCTAATGAAACGTAAAACGACTAGCATTCATCCATTATTTGTAAAATTATTTTCTGTGAAATAAATTATTTTTGTCTTTGTTAACTTTCAACACCTACCTATTGATTAATAAGAAATAATTACTTTGTTATATATATTTAATCTTATCTAGTCGAAAATGCTCATGTTAATTTAGTAACTTAACTTAAATTTCCGTGCCGGAACTGTGAGTACTTTGGAACTTGTGTACATTTTTCACAACTGGCTTTTTGGTGAAGAAATACATCGTGAGTCAACCGCTCGATTAGTTTTGCCTAACCTGCTTTTAGTCCACTGCAGGCACTGCTGAACATAGGTTCAGTAGTGGACTAAAGTCTGGTGACCATTGGTGCTGCAGATGTCTATCTCACTCGGCAGCCTTTGGTCTATTGCTCGAGACTTTAATTAGATAATTTTGTCCTAAGGTAAGGAAAATCAAACGTCATCCAGTATATTCTATACATTGATGTATATTTTCCATTTTCACAAAAGCATATGAGGTACATTTTCCATTTTCACATGAGTAGGTATATGAGTTACAATACTTAAAAAATAGTACAATAATATACTGTTGTAGAACGGGCGCTAGCGCCGTTTACTCCGTTTGCCAGTTCCAAAGTTCTGCCCTGCGATTCAGCTATCGAACAAAGAGGTATTTTATCATGATATAAACATTGTGAAGGAAACAAAAATACTCGCAAACATAACATGGTGGAGTGATATAGAGTAGCTTTTGTATATCTAGTAGCGCAAACCTACAGTAAGAATTATTCCAGGCCAGGTTAGGAAGGTCATAGGCATTGAATGTAACATAAACATTCAATGCCTATGACCTTCATTGTTGCTGTGTGTTTCAGGAATATGTCCGATTCGTACAGCAGGGTAGAAATCCACTTCAGCGACACTACCTGTATGAAATACAGGAGAGAAGTGCTGTACACCTGGGACCAAATGCTGGGTACGCACATTTTCACTAAGTATTTCTTTATTGCCTACCTACAATATTTTTATGGTGGGTATTTCTCACGTCAGAAACAAACTTTTTGAGTTAAGCATACAACCAGCCAGAATACGCTTCACTTAAAGTCCAAAGAAAATATTTACTGCTAGCGGAGCGGAGCCTAAGGCCCTTCGCACTCGAGGCGTAGGCGTGGTCGTATCATACACGCAGGACGAGAGCAATACGAGCGCACACATGTTCAAACAAGTCCGCACACGGAGCGGTGCCTCCTACGATACGACTACGCTACGCCTCGTATGCGGACTTGCTTGCACATGTACGCGCTCGTATTTCTCTCGTCCTGCAAGCGTACTACGATACGCTTACGATACGCCTACGCTACGCCTACGTGTGCGAAGGGGGTAAATCTGTCTTGTCAATAGGGTACAATATAGGTGTCTTCATATCCTGGGTAAATAGGTATCTTTTAGTTAAGAATGCTTTACTCTACAACGCATAATTATGTGATTAACATCAAGAAACATTTTCATTGCGAACCTATTGTGTGCTAACTACTTTAACTGTTTTTTAAGACGTTTAGGTAACAAGTTTTTGCAACGTCAGTAGAACACAACCTTGTTCTCATAAACATGAAAGGAGACAAAAGGCTTTCTATTGCGAATTTGTTTTTAAACAATCGAGTATAATAATTTACATGGTTTCCTTATTAATTAATATTACGCCATATCTTTCATCAACAAGGTTTTTTTAATGGAACACGAGGAGGAAAATTTTTAAGTCAAATTAAGTTACGCAAATACGTAGATTTCATTAAGTGACATTTAAAAGGTCTCAAATTGTATCTACTTCTTTTGAATATTATTTATTTAAGTGCTTTTTGGTGCGCAAAAATGTTTTATATTTTACAAAAAAAGGAAATGAAATATAAATGAGATACGAGTAATATTATTATTTCTTTCCTTCCATGAGTGAGACTTTAGCCCAGCGGTGTCCTATTCATTCGATAAACTTGTGTTGACAGTGATGAATATTGATAAGATGACTCTTACTGCAAAATATTACAACAATAAATGTCATTTTATGTAGGTAACTTTATACTTAAAACAGCACGCGTCCACTTCACAGCGTTGACGTACTGTACTGAAAGTAGGAGTAATGAATATTGCGTATCATAAAATTAAGATTTGGAGATAGGTGGTTTTATTATTCGTTCATAGCAAAAATTCTACACCAGATGGCATCAAAGTCTGATTTCGAAATTTAGTGGAGTTACACATTCTGAAAATTAGGCCGACAATGAATGAGTGCTACCCCTTAAATACATAGTTTTGAAATTTTAAAGTCTTAAAAGATGCGATTTATTCTTAAATGGAATATTTCACACAATTTGGTTCCTAAATTTTATGAACCAAATTGCATGAAATTTGACATTCATACTACATTTAATGGTAGTAGTTATTAGGCTTTATAACATTAGGAGGGGCAGACAGTCGGACGGACAAAACGAAGTCATTTATGAAGACTCCTTTTTTTCTACGAAACCTTAGAAACCGGCTAACCTTCACGTCTGCGATAGCAATTACTCCGAAACCGATCAAGCACGTAGCGAACCCAACCGCTATCGCATACGTGTGTGTTATTTTTACATTTTATTTTTATTTAGTGTTTTGCGTTTGACTACACACTGCCTGATATTAAGCAGATATGCGATCTAAGGCGTAACGCTCTTATCAAGAAAATGCCTATTTACTCGGGATTTGAAGACACCCACGTTGTACTCTATCGGGAAGACAGACTCAGGCAAAGCGTCCCACACTCTGGCTGTTCGTATGAGGAATGTGGATTTGAAACGCTTGGTTCTATCGCCAACATTATACTTGCTGTTTTAATATTGTAATAACATAGATGAATAATTATTGGTATCGCTCATCTATGTATTGTAAGTTATAAATGTGAAGAATTAATAAATTAATTTATATTTCCAGCAAATCTCGGTGGGATCTTCGGCCTTTGTTTAGGCGGCTCAATCGTCAGCATCATGGAAATCATCTGGTTCCTTCTTGACTTACTCTGCACCATCATACACGAATCTTTCACGAAGAAGAAAGTCCTAAAAAACGGCAAACATAAGAATAAGATTTTCGTCATAAACCAAAGTTCTCCGAAAGAAGCAAACAAACTGTTTAAAAAGGATTTCAACGGTAAAACGGGTGAAAGGTCCCTGGGTGAAGCGAAATATAAGTTTGTTAATTAAAAAATAAGTCAGATTATAGTGAAATAAGCCCGTAAGTCTTATAGTAAAAAGAAAACGGTGATGTTTGCTTCCAGCCTGTTTAAGTCTTCGGCATTGTTCTAAAGATATTTATTGTTGGATAAAGTAATTATTTATTTCAATTACTTAAAACTTGACACTGAAAATAGTAATTGTTTCGCACTGTATTTCTATTTGGAGTCCTCAGACCAAATACAAAAATCAAGACAGAATGTTGAGAAACAAATAAGGCCGGCAAAACTACGCCTCGCCGTGTACAAACACAAGTACACACACACAAACACGTACAACGAAACTACGCATTGGCTCTTCAATCGAACTATGGCGGCGCAACACCGACGCACTCATCACATGTATAAAAAGCTGGCCTCACTTAGCTGTTCACGACGTTCTGTCTTGATTTTTTATTTGGTCCAAGTTGGAGTCATGGGATTATAAAAGTCACATTAAGAAATACTAGAGAGCTTCTTAAGCCTAATGCGTGTAAGAGTGGTTTCAGATTATCGTATTTTTCTGCGAGTATACACGGTCGTTTCGGCATACGCACTAAACAAAAGGTCAAAGGCACTGAATAAAAGGTCTTGCTATACAGCAAGACCTTTTATTCAGTGCACAAATTTTTATCGCGCAATAGATATCATTAATAGAACATATTTCGCTCATAAAAAGATCCACTTTTTTCCATATTTTTTTTGTCAAACTATCCCAAAAATAATTAAATTACATGCACCTTACACTCCAGACAATAACTACTACCTAAAACGTATAGCTAGCTCTCTCAAGGTTAGTGCTACCGGTCAATGACCCCTCACCGTAGGTAAATAGTCGGCGCGGCGTACAACTCGCCCCCCTCGGTTCTTAGTAGGTACAAAACCTACATCTCGCGACGCAGCCGTAGGTATTCAGACATAGGGTGACATTGATTACCCCGTTTATCTGTTTACTTTCTCTTGAAGTTATTTCAATATTTTTGTACTAAAGTGAGTGAAACTAAAGTAGAGGTTTATTTTTTTGTTTATTATACTTTCCGTAGGCAAAGTATGTGCACTGGAAATAAAATCAGCCTGTATTACGCAATTCATAAATGACTATTATTTTTAATTTTTCTGACATTGATTGCTGTATTAAAATTCGAATTTTGTTATGATGATTTATGATGTGTAATTTTGTATTTTTGCCAATATGGGCCCTACATGCCTAAAATAAATGAATTTTATTTTTTTATAAAACCGGACTCGCGTGAACGTGCATATTTCGGCGTATTTTCTCGAACCGGTAGTGGCGTCGTGTCAGCTTATACGAGCTTAGAAGTGCGTCAACGTTCGTACGAGTGTGTGTATACTAGCTCGGAGCCCATTGGCTCCGTTGAATCCATTGATTCAAGACTATAATTGTCAAAAATATTTCTGGAACAAAAAATTATACTTAACTTATACGCGCGTATAAAACGCTAGTCTGAAACCGCCTTTAATAAGACTAAAATAAAAGATTTATGACTCACAGAGTCAGTTCATAAATAAGCTATTCAAATACCCCAATGGCTTTTCGGTGAAAGTATATATCGAGTGACATAAGTTTGCATATGAAATTCGATTGCAAATACCACCTAGGTATTTCATTATGGAACAAAATAAATTAATGAAAAGTAAGAGCAATTCAAGATAGCCCAACGTGCTATGGAGAGGGCTATACTATATGTCTCTCTGCGAGATCGAATCTGAAATGAGATCCGTAGACGAACCAAAGTTACCGACATAACCCAGCGGATTAGCAAATTATATGGCAGTGCGCAAGGCACATTGTTCGAAGAACAGATGGCTGAATGGGAAAACAAGTTCTCGAATGGAGACCACGGACCAGAAAGCGCAGCGTGGGACGTCCACCGATGATGTGGACTTACGGTATGGTAAAGATCGCAGGAACGCGCTGGATGCAGGCTGCTTCCAACCGGCCTTATTGGAAATCTATAGCGGAGGCCAGCAGTGAACGTCTTACAGCTGATAGATGGATAGATAGATGAAAAAAAAATCCATTAACAATTTAACGAAGCTAAATTGTAAAAAGTTCGTAGAGCAGAATGTAGCAATGTGATAAGCATACTCCGACATCCTTCAAACGTGAGTCGGTGCCTCAAATGAATGGTTAATGTTAGAAGCTCGTAACGTGTACACCTGAAGACTGATTTCTCAATGACGGGAAGTTATTTAGCTGTATTATATTTCAAATCATTCTCTCTTATAGAGGTAATACCAACAATGTGACAAAATATGCAATCTTGTTGTCATTTGTGTGGATAAGGATATCAGTTTCTTAATAATATAACCTTACTAGGGACCCGCCCTGCTTCGCACAGGTGTATTATAAATATAAAACTTTCCCTCGAATCACTCTATCTACTAAAAAAACCGCATCAAAATCCGTTGCGTAGTTTTAAAGATTTTAGCATACATAGGGAAATAGGGACAGAGAAAGCGACTTCGTTTTGAACTATGTAGTGATAGTGATTAAACCGCACTAATTGAAGCAAACATTATAGGTAATATTTGCTTACGTTATATCATTTCTGTGCTTAATTACACTTAAAACACTTCATGAAAAATACTAAACCAAAGACCAAATTAAACGAAATTTCCGCGACAATCCTAAACATGATAATTGCTTTGATTTTTTTTGGTTGACGCAAAATAGGTGCAAATTCGTAGTACGAACAAAATGCAAAAAAGTTCACCGTTTTAGAAGTACGTTTAAATCATGAACATTTCAGCCTTAGGACCTTCACTGCTGGGCATAGTTTAGATCTCCAATAAGAACAGTTGAAAGCGGCTTGCATCCGACTCAATTCTGAGGTTGTGTATAATAGGACTAAACAATTGTCGCATGACCTTATTTTAGAAAGATTTTTATTTCACCGCGTGGGTTCGGCTGTAAAACGTGGGGCCTTACGGACGGACGCAGTGCTGTGCATTATTGCTATCGATAAGCAGTATCGATATCGATAGTGTATAATTGGGTTTTTGTTTTTTGAATAAACAATTACATGCAAAAAAAAATATTGAAAATATATTTATCACATATAAAACTATCAAATCAATTTTAATGATAATATTTCGCCAAAAATTGCGTAACCGACTTCACAGGTAACAGAAGAGGGTAATAATAAAAAATAAATGTTACATTAAATTACAATGGTGTACCATCTTTCACATCGGCGATGTCGCCAAAAAAAATGTTAAGTCAATGGATATCGCTTATGCACTTTTCCTGTTCTATAATGCACGTGTACGGTGCGGTGCCATTGTGAGTCACTAGTTTTCATTATCTATCGATAACGACATAGCTTTACAAAGTTTTATGACCGAGTCTACAGCAAGATAAAAATCCTCCTAAATATAGACTGTTTTAATTCTTAGGTGGGTTTTTTTCCAAGAATCATGATCCAAAACACCCACTACGGATAACTCTCGCTGTACAGATTAATAAAGAAAAAAATATGGGTAGCTTTTTATTACTTAGATTTTTTATTCGTCTCATTTCGAAATTAGTATCATTTTCAGCCGCAGAAATTCCACTGTTGGTCATAGCCTTCCCCTATGGATTTCGATTGGAAGTGGCTTGGCATTGGCATGTTAAAATGGTAGTGGGCAAGGCACATAGATTTGAGGACTGATAACCGACGGGGACGAAACATTCTCGAGTGGAGACCACGTATCGGCAAGCGCAGCATAGAACGTCCACCTACGAGGTGGACAGATGATCTTGTCAAGACCGCAGAATCACTCTGGATGCAAGCTGCTTCCAACCAGTCTTTTTGGAGATCCATAGAGGAAGCATATGTCCAGCAGTGGACATGATATTATGGCCGATGGATGGATGGATACAAAACAGACTATAACACTGTAAAGCTTTTTGTGGAAGGACAGTGCCGTTAATGTGATCCTAACTTTAGTTTGTTGGGAAAATCAGTGATTCGGTCACGGCCTCCGTCAACCCACATCTTGTAGGGCGGATGTTACCGCTCTGGCGCAAAAACAAATTAGGAGAAATCCTCTCACTAAAATAATCAGGGTAAATTATTTTACATAAAAGCGAACGTTTTTGGACAAGATTTCGAGATTGAAAAATAAAAAGAAATGCTATTAATAATGATAGTGCTTACTAACTAGACATGTAGGCAGAAATATAGGTTTTAGAATTTGGATTGTCTTCGTTCATACACACGTTCTACCTTCTTTGTCATGTTATAATCATATTCATCAAAAGGTTGCCTGGAAGAAACTTTTTTAGAAATAGGACGCCAATTGTAATACTATTCATAAGTTTTCATTCATATGTCTAGTTTTAAATTTTGGTGTGTACAAAAAATAATTTCTGGTCTGGAAGAGATTTCTGAACCTTCAGTGATCTATTGTTCAGTTGTTTTTGTGTAGTTGTAGTAGATTGTTGTGGCTAATAAAGGTAAAAACTAATATTGGTGTAAATAATTATTATTTTAGTTTTAATTTGTAGCTCTAAACTTTTTGTTTAATTTATCGTTCATCGAGTTTATCTATTTAAAACAACGTTTAGGATTTCTTTTTGACATTTTTAAAATTCATAGTATTTTATTCAATTCATGTTTAAGTTTATTTTATAATATTAAGAAAGATCCTTAAGGAATAAGCAGAAAGTGAGAGCAATCAGCTTAGTCCTCTCGTTTTCGAAACTTTTTGTGATTTATTTGATTTTTCTGAAAACGTGTCAAATAATAATAAACTAGTATTACAAGTTCACTTACTTATTTTAATGTTGTATTTTTTTTTTAAATGATTGTGAATCGGTTAACTTAATTCAGAGATAAACAGCTGAAGGTAACAAAAGCAATCTTTGCTAAACCACCTTTACTTTACACAATTTCGTAAGCCAACATCTAATTTGTATTTCACATTGCAAGCGACAGAAACCTAAAGGAAATAATCTGAAGACGCAACAGGCTGAAAAATGAGTAATTCCGTCACGGTCCGCAGACCTTCGTCAGGATTTCCGTGACACTTGGAGGCTAAAACGAACCGCAAACTGAAAATATTATTCCATCGTGAAACGGTACAGCCTTACTTTAATGATTGGTTCTCCTGCACTTGACTAGATACCTAGCACTTTGAAAACAACACCCTCGTGAATACGGCAAAACTCATTGTTGAAATGTGTGTTTGATATTCATCAAACAAGAAAAATGTTTCGAATTTTATTCAATAGAGTCTATTTCTCTGGACAATAATACATCCTAGAATATTATTGTACTTATTATAATAACCAAATTTTAATCCAGTGCTAACCAAGTACACGCGAAAAAAGTTCAAGCATCTACCTGTTACCATTATTAATATAGATCGAAAAACGTCTAAAAATTCAGGTTTGTTGTATGGGAGCCCCCCTCAAATATTTATATTATTCTATTTTTAGTATTTGTTGTTATAGCGGCAACAGAAATACATCATTTGTGAAATTTCAGAAATTTTCACGAATGAAATTTTAACTATCATGGTTCATGAGATACGGTCCGGTGACAGACAGACAGACAGACGGACTGACGGACAGACGGACAGACGGACATCGAAGTCTTAGTAATAGGGTCCCGTTTTTCCCTTTGAGTACGGAACCTTTTTTCTAATTCTATTTTCATTCAAGGCCTCCATCACGCCGTCATATTTTACAAGCAATGTCAAAAGATAATCGACTCGAGACTAAAGTTACAGGGGGTTGAAAATGGCCTGAATGGCTTCGGGAAAAGTATGCTTACGGCTGTGCTCGACTTATTTGGGTGCACGGCAAGCTTTATCCAGACCAAAGTTACAGGGGGTTGAAAATGGCCTGAATGGCTTCGGGAAAAGTATGCTTACGGCTGTGCTCGACTTATTTGGGTGCACGGCAAGCTTTATCCAGACCAAAGTTACAGGGGGTTGAAAATGGCCTGAATGGCTTCGGGAAAAGTATGCTTACGGCTGTGCTCGACTTATTTGTGTGCACGGCAAGCTTTATCCAGACCAAAGTTACAGGGGGTTGAAAATGGCCTGAATGGCTTCGGGAAAAGTATGCTTACGGCTGTGCTCGACTTATTTGGGTGCACGGCAAGCTTTATCCAGACCAAAGTTACAGGGGGTTGAAAATGGCCTGAATGGCTTCGGGAAAAGTATGCTTACGGCTGTGCTCGACTTATTTGGGTGCACGGCAAGCTTTATCCAGACCAAAGTTACAGGGGGTTGAAAATGGCCTGAATGGCTTCGGGAAAAGTATGCTTACGGCTGTGCTCGACTTATTTGGGTGCACGGCAAGCTTTATCCAGACCAAAGTTACAGGGGGTTGAAAATGGCCTGAATGGCTTCGGGAAAAGTATGCTTACGGCTGTGCTCGACTTATTTGGGTGCACGGCAAGCTTTATCCAGACCAAAGTTACAGGGGGTTGAAAATGGCCTGAATGGCTTCGGGAAAAGTATGCTTACGGCTGTGCTCGACTTATTTGGGTGCACGGCAAGCTTTATCCAGACCAAAGTTACAGGGGGTTGAAAATGGCCTGAATGGCTTCGGGAAAAGTATGCTTACGGCTGTGCTCGACTTATTTGGGTGCACGGCAAGCTTTATCCAGACCAAAGTTACAGGGGGTTGAAAATGGCCTGAATGGCTTCGGGAAAAGTATGCTTACGGCTGTGCTCGACTTATTTGGGTGCACGGCAAGCTTTATCCAGACCAAAGTTACAGGGGGTTGAAAATGGCCTGAATGGCTTCGGGAAAAGTATGCTTACGGCTGTGCTCGACTTATTTGTGTGCACGGCAAGCTTTATCCAGACCAAAGTTACAGGGGGTTGAAAATGGCCTGAATGGCTTCGGGAAAAGTATGCTTACGGCTGTGCTCGACTTATTTGTGTGCACGGCAAGCTTTATCCAGACCAAAGTTACAGGGGGTTGAAAATGGCCTGAATGGCTTCGGGAAAAGTATGCTTACGGCTGTGCTCGACTTATTTGGGTGCACGGC
Source organism: Hypomecis atomaria (assembly GCA_964007245.1). Lineage (NCBI taxonomy): Eukaryota > Metazoa > Arthropoda > Insecta > Lepidoptera > Geometridae > Hypomecis > Hypomecis atomaria. Next base: position 1,335,924 of record OZ023284.1, read on the forward strand.
AAGCTTTATCCAGACCAAAGTTACAGGGGGTTGAAAATGGCCTGAATGGCTTCGGGAAAAGTATGCTTACGGCTGTGCTCGACTTATTTGGGTGCACGGCAAGCTTTATCCAGACCAAAGTTACAGGGGGTTGAAAATGGCCTGAATGGCTTCGGGAAAAGTATGCTTACGGCTGTGCTCGACTTATTTGGGTGCACGGCAAGCTTTATCCAGACCAAAGTTACAGGGGGTTGAAAATGGCCTGAATGGCTTCGGGAAAAGTATGCTTACGGCTGTGCTCGACTTATTTGGGTGCACGGCAAGCTTTATCCAGACCAAAGTTACAGGGGGTTGAAAATGGCCTGAATGGCTTCGGGAAAAGTATGCTTACGGCTGTGCTCGACTTATTTGGGTGCACGGCAAGCTTTATCCAGACCAAAGTTACAGGGGGTTGAAAATGGCCTGAATGGCTTCGGGAAAAGTATGCTTACGGCTGTGCTCGACTTATTTGGGTGCACGGCAAGCTTTATCCAGACCAAAGTTACAGGGGGTTGAAAATGGCCTGAATGGCTTCGGGAAAAGTATGCTTACGGCTGTGCTCGACTTATTTGGGTGCACGGCAGTGCCATTCAGGCCATTTTCAACCCCCTGTAACTTTAGTCTCGATAAAGCTGGACGTCTGATTTTTTTACTATAAAGAGAACGTCATATTACAAAGAATATTTCTAAATTTCATAAAAATCGAACTAGTAATTTTAGAATTATTACTAGTCAAATTCTTTGATTTTGTCACTGACACACTCATACACTCACTCACTCAACGATCATCATAATTCTAAGGTACTTCTAGCAGACATACAAGCTTGTAATTTTGATGACCGTAACATTTAGCCTAAATAGCAAGGAAAAAATCAAACATATATTAATTTTGGTCCAGATTTCCTTTTTTAGTATCTACACAAATAAGTTTGTAATCCTAATTGTACTACGTGAAATAAGTGATTACCAAGATAACTTTTTACTTAGGAAACGGAGAAGGTACTCAATTCGACGCGTATATTTTTATGTATAACCACGCATAACTTTTTACTTCTATTTTTTATTGGAAAGAATATACTTCGAAATTGATCCCATGTAAATTTTATTGAAATCGGCTTAGCCAATTGTGATAAATCAACAATGTACGTGAAATATTTTATAGTTGATGTTACATCGATCCGTGCTAACTGTTCGCGAATTCTGTACACGGGTGAATTCGGTGATGCCATTTTTTTGCAAAAAATTATTATATCATGAAAGATCTAAAGTTTGACATACAGTCTGCTGATAGATAAATTGCTCGCTCAAATCAAATATCCCAAATAGATTCAAGTTCATTATTCTCAGCGATGCTATATTTTAATTACCAATGCAGATACTATTTCTACTCTTTAATGAGTTTGTTAAATCTAGTCTAGAGTGCAGTATTATTTCTAAGTTATTTTCATCTCTTTTGTCTGCTTAGTAATGTATTTATATTAGTAATGTATATGTAACGTATTTCTATTTAATTTGGCGTCAAAGAGTTACTTATGTATTCATTGAAACTTTTTTTAGTCATTGCTTTTATTTTTCTTTATTGGCTGGCAGAGAAGAACAATTCCAAAGTGTAAAAGACAAAAATACTAACGAAATATGCAAATTCGAAAAATAATAATCAGTAGATACGTACTTATTTTCTTAAGCTGTGTACGCACGTACAAACAAAATTGTTACGTAGCATGATACGCAACAACTTGGTTCGCAACGTTCGCACTAACGAACATCGAACACTGTTCGTCAAACGTGTTTGCGACGATCCATTTGTATATTCCGTAAGGACGGTATCTCTCCAGGTTGCCGGCAGAAGTGAAAACTTGAACATAAAAATTACCTACTGTCATAAATGTGATAAAATACAATATCACATACGCACACTCGCGCAAGAGCGCTGCGGCGCTTAAACGAAACAACAGGAGTAGGCATACATTTTCGCCGCACGATAGAAAGAGAGTGGGATATCACTTCCTCTCTACTCCCCGCCAGCAGTCTACTCTCCCTCCGTTTTACGAATTTTCAATCTGTTTAACGTGTCCTGACGCAAGTTCAACATTTTTACCTATCCTACAAGTGCACAACGCTTCTAAAGATGTTTTCACTTCAAAAACTTTCTACCACTAAACCTCCTACTAACTTTTTTTTATCAATAGCCATAGCGATTGAAATAAGAGTTCATAACTGTTGTGCGCGAACTCGATTTGAACTTATGCTCGTGTTCGTGCTCGAATATGCCGTCCATAAGTACAAACCAAACGTTCACGTTTGATGTTTATGTTCACTATGTTCGTGTTCGCACGTGCTTACAAGGCTTTAGAACTCGTACTGGTTTTTAGGGTTCCGTACCCAAAGGGTAAAAACGGGACCCTTCTACTAAGACTCCGTTGTCCGTCTGTTCGTCTGTCTGTCTGTCCGTCTGTCCGTCTGTCCGTCTGTCCGTCTGTCCGTCTGTCCGTCTGTCCGTCTGTCCGTCTGTCCGTCTGTCCGTCTGTCCGTCTGTCCGTCTGTCCGTCTGTCCGTCTGTCCGTCTGTCCGTCTGTCCGTCTGTCCGTCTGTCCGTCTGTCCGTCTGTCCGTCTGTCCGTCTGTCCGTCTGTCCGTCTGTCCGTCTGTCCGTCTGTCCGTCTGTCCGTCTGTCCGTCTGTCCGTCTGTCCGTCTGTCCGTCTGTCCGTCTGTCCGTCTGTCCGTCTGTCCGTCTGTCCGTCTGTCCGTCTGTCACCAGGCTGTATCTCATGAACCGTAACAGCTAGACAGCTGAAATTTTCACACTTGATATTGTATTTTTGTTGCCGCTATAGCAACAAATACTAAAAATAGAATAAATATTTAAGGTAGGCTCCCATACAATAAACGTGATTTATTCGAAGTTTTTTGGTTGCTATTAATAACGGTAACAGAAATGGGACTAAGGGGGCTCCAACACGGTACGGAACCCTTCGTGCGTGAGTTCAACTCGCACTTTCCCGATTTTGCAGTGATGCCGAGCCGCACATGAACGGTTACTGGCGTCCAAGCTTGGCTACGAATTCAATAGACAATCAGGGTCTACTATATTGTTCGGTTTGCGTCGAAGCGTATTTCAGTCCAAGATCGATTCACTTTTGAGTGTTGGAACCAAAATTACAGTTTTTAGGTAACAGAGCCAATAATTGTTTTATTCCGAGTAAAATTTTCTATATTTCTGTAATAAGCCCGATTACAGAGGCGCCATCGTAATTATAATAGCTAAATAGCATAGTTCTATTTCTTTTTCACTAGGAATTTGATAGAGAGAACGTTTTTTACGTTGCTATTAAATTTACGATGGCGCCTCTGTAATCGGGTCTGTGTGGCGCTGACTTGTAACGTGAACCTGGCGAAAGTAAACGCGAAGATACCTAAAGACAATTTTATAAATGCTGCAACGTTGGCTCTTATCGCAGAGTTGTCTACATCTTTTTTTACGCGGGGAAATCTTTCGCAGCCAGGTTATGTGGGATTGTACCCACTAAAACCTCCTCTGTGGCCAGCCTTTGTGCGTTCTTGGGAGCTCCGGGATCTCCAGGGGAACGCACCGGTGCTCCTAGCACTTTATGTGACGACTCGAGCCTATCTAGGCTTTATGGACAACGGCGCCACACACATTGTCGTAGAGGACACCGGGCCTGCCCGGGTCCGTTTGAGTGAATGGCATATCTATCTATCTCTAATCAGTCACAAGCCCAAAGCCCAAAGGTCACTACAGGTAGGGGATACCGATGTCCCAACACCAGGGCCAAGAGTTATTTATATACCTAGCCTATTATACCTAGCTGTGCAAAGAGACAAAGATGCCGATGATGATAATAACCAAGCTCTGCCAAAGGCTGAATTTAACCAAGTTATTCACTGCATCCTAAACTGATATCAGAACCATTTCCTCGAGTACGCTGAATAGTTCCGATATCTCATTCACAACGTTGGCTCGGTCGACGCTGCCTTATCGGTGCGATGCATTCATGGAGGCTTAACGGCCTCGTAGTAGTAGGTAATATAGTTGTTATATTCTTACATAATTTTGTAAGATGAAGTGCTTATGATCATGCGATTTTGTATTTGAGTCGAGACACAATATGCTCTAAATATTTTTAAGAAAGTCGTTGTTTAGATATCCTTAGTTTTTTACGAAAAATATTGAAAATATATTGGAATATACATATTACTATATCACCATCATAATCTCAACAACGGTAATATTTCTAAGAAATCATTACCGTGTCTCAACCGTAACATCTACTCATGGACATAATATATTTTAATGGATTTTCAATAAGACGTGGGAGTGGGAGTAAGAATAAGACGTCTTATTACATCGTAGGTTCCTAGTTAGAGTAGTTCGAGGGATAAGAACCAAATGAACGTAAATACATTTTTATGATTTTACAGGAGAGGTCAAAAACATTGAAATTTATGTCATAGTGAACTTCTTTAACGTACAAAATATATATCGATTTAATCTAAACTAAAAGAAGTATGTAGACATGTTTATGTACCATTAGAGAATAAAAATAGCGAAAAATATTATTATCATGGCCACTAAAATAATAAATTGTACGCATTTTTCTAAAATTTATTTGACATACGTTCTTTAGGCTCATATTATTTGAATCCATTGTACTTTAAGTTTATCGACATACGTTATTTTAGATCAAAAATTAAAAGAAAATTAGTATTAAAATGTTTTTAATATTAAATTTAAAATTAAATTAACATAACATGACAAAAAGAGTTCGAACATTAAAAGGGGAAATTAGGTAGGAGGTATTTCAATCATCTTCTTCATCATTTGCGGTTCCAACTTTGAAATGTTCATAGAAACTGTGATATTGAGAAGGAATAATTCCTTGTCTACATAAATCTTTCAGATCTTCATACTTTTCAGCTGAAATAGGTAATGGTCCATCGTCTGCTTTTGTTAGAACAATTCTATCTGTAGGTATTCTTTTGCTTCTTCTTATAAAATGTATCTTAAGAAATTCAGTGTCATCTAAATTTTATTGTACTTGAAATAAATATGTTTTGGATCAGCTTTTCTATACTGAAACCATCTTATTTTTAACCAGTTTACGGGTTCACCATTACAATCTACTTTTGCATTTTTAATTAAAATAATTTTCAACTTTTTAATATCAATAAAATCTTCTGTTTCCATTTCAACAACGTCATAAGGATTTTTTCGACAAGCTGTTCTTATAATGGGATAAAATCCTGAGGGATGGAAAATAGGAATATTCTTTTTGGCTAATTCAATTGTTGCGTGGATGTTGTCAGCTTCCATTTGGCTGTGACCGGGCTCAAAATATTTTTGATTAACTATTATGAAATATGAAATGTACATATTTCTGCATTGGCTTGCACAAGTATCGGTGCGATGATGTTCGTGGGTTCACTGATTCCAAAATCTTCTAAGTTCAACTATTCCTCTTCATCTTGTTATATGTAACTTTTAAACACTTAAAACAATAATAATTACGAAAAAAACTTAGAAAGTAAGTACTTCAAAAATTAAAATCACACCGTTCAAGTTTAAATTTCGGGTGCAGGGGGACGTTATTTTAAACAAATTATTCGCGCCTACCTCAATTTTAACTGCGATTTTAACGTAAATGTTTTCCAATGTGGCTGTAGACAACAAAAAGAAATAAAACTATATCAGCCAGAAGAACGTATTTGCAATTACATTGGTTTGCTTAAATATGATGAAATAACAAAGTATTACAGCCAAACGAACGTAAGTACATATACGTTCTTATGGCATAAAATACAAACACTAACGTAAAAATATTGTGTAGAACCAAAGTGTAGTAACGGCTTATACGTTGTTGTGGTTCAATTAAGAATCAGTACTATCAATGCTTACACTCAGAGTTAAATTAATGATTAAGTCTTTACGTTGTTTTCGAAGTTACTGAATTCTAACTAATTTGGAACTATTTTGATGGTATTGAAGTTAAGTTTGTTTGGCTGTTCATTAATTTTTTTTCGAGTCGTTACGTTATTATCGAACTAGTAAACTATTGATTGTAGCGATATGTTCTTTTGGCACAACGTGTAGGGCCACAGATACAAACCATTTTTACAAAAAAACGATTTTCAAGATTTTTGTAGATACGTTCATCTGGTTCTTACCCCTCGAGTTAGTGCATGTCCTGATACGCCTGCCGGCACGAGGTGACCATTCATAACCTTTGCGACGTGTGCATCTGAGCTGCACGACCTTGTCTTACCATCCCCTTTTTACTACAGGATAAGTAGGAGGACGCCACATTACCATCCCTACACTGTCGATTTTCCTTCGAAACGTATACATCAGAATACATAGGCTATAAATTATAAAGATATTGCGTGAAACGCAGTTCGACGGGTCAACTAGTATTTTGATAGTTCAACAACACTTTTTTGTACTTCAAAACTAACAACTTTAGTTCTGCGACTTTTGTCAGAACTAAAAAAAAAACAGCTGTTCCATACAATTTTGTCGCGGGTGAACAATATTTTTCTATGAAACAACAACTTTTTTTGAGTTTTGACAAAAGTCGCAGAACAAAAGTTGGTAGTTTTGATGTACAGAATAAGCTCCTAAAAGGATGCTAATTGATTAGAAATAACCCTGTATATCTATGGTTTACATTAAAACACACACGTGCTATGACCTCTCTATTATATTATTATTTTAGGTCTTGTTAGCAATCTACAAGAGTTAAGTCTATATTTATAGATAACATGAGTACCTATCTACTAATACTTGAAACTTATAAGTTCACATGACTATAGAATACTTACATGAGTTGTTATTCTTTTTGTTCTAGAGCTAATTATAATTTATATCTCTGTGCATGAAAAGAAGGATGAAAAATTTAAGTTAAAAAAAAATGTGCCGTTGCAGCCTCCAAATTAATGAATTGAATTGAATATACCTTTTCTGTTATTTTATTTAACATATTATTATGCAGCGTATACACATGTTTTACTGGCTAGAATTACCTAAACAATTAAAACAACGGGGACTAACAATTTAACATGTCAAATGTGAGACGGTAGAGATTAGTTTAAAAATTGTGATTAACTTTGGGATCCATAATAACCCACTGTCAAGCCAGACAAATACCTAACCAATACATAAACAAAAATGTGAAGTCCTTGGCATACGGACAATTATTAGACAACCAGCAGAAAATTAGAAATTATTATTATAATTATCTATTTCGCCCAAAAGCTGAGTATTGCTATTCAGCGAGGCAATGCTGCCAGCATTCTGGCCACGTTACCCTCTACCGAGGGGCTTTTAGACTAGGTTTTATTTTGTTTTGTGCTTTTTTTTTTTTTTTTAATTTAAGTTTTAGTATTAGTTTAGTCAATATTTTAGTAAAAGTAAGAATAAATTATTTAGTTTTGTATAAATATATTGGATATAGTTAAGGTATTTTGTAAATATTTTAGCAAAAGTTAGAATAAATTATGTTACTTAAGTTTTGTGAATAAAAAATATTGGTCAGCACTTCATATTAGAAATGGAGTCCCCTTCAGAGCTCTAAGGAGGAAATCCTACAGAATAAGTAACGTATTAGTGGAAACCGTAATGTTATTTATTAAGGAAATAAAGAAGTATTTCTGAGACTACTACAACCATTCACAACATATTTTATTGGCGAGGGTATCACCGGTATCACCCCTCTCGCGACTTTGTAAACAGTTTCCACCAGGGTTGCCAAGCCAAATTGTGTATTAATAACTGATTGTTATAATTTATTTCATAAAATATTTTGTTGCACTCTGTAGAATAAGAAAATTTAATGCTAAAAGCTACTTAGCTATCGGCTAGCAGTTCTCCTGCTTTTAGTTAACCCTAGAAGAATCGTGTGCGCTTTTCAGACGCTCGCGAAATTCATATATTGCTAATTTTTTTTAATTTTATTTAAAAGTATCTAAATTCCTTGGTAATCGAATTTCCAAAAAACTAAGCCAAGAAAATATACTTCAACAAAAATGCAAAACTGGCACAACCGACTTCAATCGTGCGCAAAATTCGAATAGTTCGCTCGAATCAATGTATTATTTTTTACAATATTGTTGTTTTTTTTTTTTAAAAAACAACTTAACCGATTTCGATGAAATTTAAATTAGGTATTTCAGTTGAACCACGAGAGTATACCATTTCGAACAAAAAAATAATTTTTCAAATTTGTTCTCAATTAGTGAACATACTCATATAAAAATACATAGGTACCTACAGATGAATTTAAATACCTATAGACCTCCTTCTTTTTGAAAGTCAGTTAATAAAAAAGAAGAAACGCATTACCTTTTTGTTCAAAAACCGATTAAAATTCTTTATTCAGCATACAAAAGTAGATAGCCCTAATTCCAACCCAGTGAGTCTTTACGGCATAATTGTCTATCAAAATTTAGCACGAGCCTTGTTTCCTTGTGTTTGTTTACATTATTATGAACAATGAGGGCGCTGACAGTACCGAGTTTATGTATTTAAGTAATCGCCCCAGTGCGAGTCGAACTCGCACACGAAGGGTTCCGTACATTAGGTACGAGTCACCGCTTTTGTAGTGCACTGTGTTGCTCTACAGGTATTTTTATTACTATAAATGTCTAAAGTCTTTGTTCAACAGTACTTTGTGCTAGTGTTACGAAGTACTAAACAGTGAACGTTTTAGTGTATTAATTACGAAGTATTGAACATTATTTGTGGAAATACGACTACCACGACAAGCGACTACCTGTTACCGTTATCACCTAATATCGACTGAAAAACTGCTAAAAAATCAGGTTTCTTGTATGGGAGCCCCCCTTAAATATTTATTTTTTGTTTTATTTAAAAATTAATCATTGAAGTAAACATACAATTAAATAATCTGTGAAAATGATGAATAATTTCAAGCGACTACCTGTTGCCGTTATTACATAATATCGAGCGAAAAACGGCTAAAAAATCAGGTTGTATTGTATGTGAGCCCCCCTTAAATATTCATTTTGTTTTGTTTTTAGTATTTGTTGTTACAGCGGCAATAGAAATACAGCATCTGTAAAAAATTCAACTGTCTAGCTATCACGGCTCATGAGATACAGCCTGGTGACGACAGAAAGACGGACAGGCGGACGGACAGCGGAGTCTTAGTACCCCTAGTAGCAGTGGTAGTACGAATCCCTTATTTACCGTTTAAGTACGGAACTCTAAAAAAATTCAATGTCTAGAATCGACTAACGGGGATGCCACTTATATTCGATGTCAGATAATAAAAGCTTGTGCCAGAGCAAAATAAATAGGACCTGTAATACGATTTATGAATAAATTTTGTAGCTACCTAGGTACATGTTTTATTTATCAGTTTTCTTTCACCAAAAGTCAATTTGTATTTCCACCGCCCTTTTATGTTCAACTCCTTTTCAAGTTATATACCGTGACAGTTGAGAAAAATGCTCTCTGAGGTAGGTTGGGAACCTTATAGATTGATAGCTCGATTTTGTTGTTTGAAATAGAGAGAACGACTCGTAGACTAGCTAGATTTATAACTTGTAGTAATGATAAACTTTCATTTATATGTCTGTAAATACGGACTTTTAAAAAAGTTACCTACAATTTGTGTTAAGAGTAAGAGTATGTACGATAGAGTAAACATTGTATACAGGGTTATTTCTAATCAATTAGCATCCTTTCAGGGGCTTATTCTGTACATCCAAACTAACAACTTGTGTACTGAGACTTTTAACAAAAATAAAAAAAATTGCTCTTCCATACATTTGGTCGCGGGTGAACGATATTTTTCTATGAAACAACAACTTTTTTTTTGAGAATTAATAAAAGTTGTAGAACAAAAGTTGTTAGTTTTGATGTACAGAATAAGCTCCTGAAAGCGTGCTAATTGATTAGAAATAAATAACTCTATAGTAGTGGGTTTCACCGCAATCAAAACAAATATTTAGGTAAAATGTTTTGTCAATTTTTTTTTTTTTTTTTTTTTAATTTATTTATCCTTGATATAACATACATAGGTACAATTAAAAGTACTGCCAAACAGCGAAGCGGTTTGTAGGCAGGATAGCTCTCACATTAGGTACTTAGTAACTATGTACAAGCAGATAATATAAATTATACATTCTCGTGTTATTATGGGTACATGTGGACAATGTAATGTCAGTATCAATTTACCATTAACACATTTTGTTTTTATAATCTATAATTTGATACAAATGCTTGCTTTCTAATGTGCTAATCTTCATCGTTTAAATTATCTAACATAAGTTTCTTTAACATTTTTTTAAAGCTAAATTTAGTTTGAAATGAGTTGAATTGAGTTCAGTTCCATTTACATTTGAGGTTGAACTGAACTCAACTGACAAGAAATGTTACATTAGTTATTTGATTTCTATGAAAACTATTTCAGACAATAATTTATTACGACAGCCATAATAGATAAATTATACTTTGTTTGATTTACAAATCAACTCAAAGTTACCGCCCTCTACCGGAGGAGCCAAACAACTCGCCCTCACAGAGAGTATAGAATCACCTCAAAACTGGATTCTCACTTTGAAAATATTTCCTTGACCTTACGACAGATGGCATTTGAATATTATTTAAGAGTTTTATGTTACTATTAATGTAAAAAGAGCGCTTTCACATTATAAAGGTCGTTGAGCCGTACGACAGTTATGTGCTATACTATAGACTTCAACTCACTCCTGAACTTAGGCCTACTTTCAAAGTCAATTGGCCAGTTTCCACTACACTAGTCTAGTTGCGGGTTGGTAAATTCACATACACCATAGAATTACTTCTTTGGTAAAAGTAAGTTCGTAAAGGCCAGGTGGCTAGCCCTGGTGTCAGACTTCAGCCACCTGAAATCCTCTTACATGGCTAAACGGTTAAAACAACCGGGACCTACAATTTAACGTGTCAACCTAGCCACGGTGGCACCCAGTTGTAAATGCCACCCGCGATCACTCATCCGAAGACTTGCCGACGATCGTGCTGTACGTTGCCTATTTGGTGATCGCCAACGAACACCTAGTCAAGCTACGCTATGAGCGAAGAAATTGTGTCTTCTATAATATTATCTTTGGTCATCAGCATGTTTTCCTTCACCGAAAGCCAATATAGTGGTTTAAAAATGCGTTCATCAATCCTAAAAATAAATAAATCGGGATTTGAACTTATACCTATCCTCGTCCTGAACATAATATATTCTTATAATTGGCAGGCGAGCGTGCACCCAGATTTACAATTAGTCAAAGAATATATATTAATACTAATTTATTACCAAAACTATTGAACGTAAGAATGCACAATACTTAAATACCTACATACAATGATTTAGACTGAGATTGAATGTGTTTAGATGCAGTTTGATATGGCTGAGTACATCCATTGCGGTTTCAGTTGTCAATCGTCCATTTACTGCGGTTACAGCGCTTCGAAAGCAATTACAAAGCTTTGCATACATCCATCTGAATTGCCTCTATTAGGCGTATTCAACAAAATTGTACACAGCAGTAACCAGTAAAACTGAACCACAGAACCGATTTTGATGGCATTTTCAGGTAAGTAGGAAATAATGTTTACTATTTGATATCTAGACAACTATAACTTACTAATAGGTATATACCCACCGAAAACAAGAAAATGGTCAGTGATCATTACAGCGCTAATGTTTAAAGCAGATACGTAACTTCAGGTAAGGCATCGGAAAAATATGAAAGCTTTTACGTAGATTCACACTATTACCTACACTTAACACAAATTTTATAGTCTCAAAGAAAATCTTAAATCGGTTTGTATTTGACAAAATTCACAAGTATCAAACTTTGTCAAATTCAAAATGATCACAAAATTATTTATAATCGCTAACATTTCAGGAAATCAGCAGGAAAAAAAACATTTTAAATAAAACAGTGCTTTATTTACATTTTACACAGCTGAACCATTGTTATTTAAAAATATAATAAAATTCAGAATTTACAGATAAAGATAATTTTATATAAACACGATTTTAAACATACAATTTCAACTTATTACTCTCAATTTGTTTTACAAATGTTTTTTAAAACTTTGCTAAGAAATTCATTTTATTTTCCTATTGAAAAAGTAATAGTTTAATTTTTTTTTGTTTTAAATTACAACTTTCATAGTACAACTTTATTTTGTATCACAAAATATTTATTCATATTACACTAATTTCACAAAACCAATTTTATTACGTCATTGTATTAAAAATAAATGTAAGCTTCTGTGATATTTATATAAATATATATTATTGAAATTCTTTACTTTACGTAAACAACAGTATTAAACATACTTTGAAATGGTTAATTTTACAATGTAAAAAAAAATGCTCGGCACGAATAACTCGGTTTTTAGTAAATATCGCTACTTTTTTATTGTGACACAAAACATTTGAAAATTACAATAAGAAGGTACAGGGGCGTAGTGTATTTCGTTTTTGCTACCTTAAGTATTTTTTCCAATCCCCCAAAGATGTGACAATAGAACAGGGGGTTGTAGGTTTTCAATATATTCATTAAGTACTTATCCGTTGCACACCCAAAATATTTCATCATTCGTAACATTAAATTTAATTATTCATTATAACTAAGCTAATAGCGAATACATCTTTGGTCTTTGATGCAAGTTTTCAATTGTTTATCACTTTCATAGTATAAAACAAAGTCGCTTCCGCTGTCCCCATGTCCCCATGTAGTAAGTGTGCTTATATCTTTAAAACTACACAACGGATTTTGATGCGGCTTTTTTAATAGATTTATAGTGATTCAAGAGGAATGTTTTTATGAATAATAAACCTGTGCGAATCCGGGGCGGGTCATTAGTGATTAATAAAATAAACAACAGTAGATTTAGTTTTACATTGGTGAACAAAACAGCTTACCCATCAATCGAGCTATAGAGCATCGAGTGAAATGGTGGTATAGAGATACTTTTTACCCAGTACCTTAATTCTGTAATGACTAGCATAATTTTTAATTAGAACAATAACTATATCTAGCAAATTAATATTAAATATTTTATTACTCCTAATTTGTCTTAGTATATTTATTCTTGTTATATAAAGCTACCTACATAAAGAACTATGTACCTAATTATGTAAGTACTAATAATTTGCAATTAGTAAATACATCATCGTTTGTTTTCTATTTTGTACAACTAGTTAGTTTCACTTCATTATTTATATTTAAACTAACATTTTATTATAATACATCACAATACAGTTAGTGGGGGTCTTCAAATTAAATATAATTAATGTGCTTATTTAATTGAATGTGTTTATAAATATTGTTGAATCATTTTAATGAAACATTTCATAATTTTATTTTATCGTCGTCATCATCAGTCTTTGATAACCCACTGCTGGGCATAGACCTCCCTTTTTTATATGCCATTTACTTCCCCATTTCTTGCCAAATAGTTAAATACCTATTACTTGTTCGTTTTAGCCATAGGACGTCCACTATTATTAATTTAGTTAAATATTTGCAAGAAAGTTATTACTATAATATAAATATTTGTGTGTATACATAATTATGTGTTTACAGAAATATTCACTCAGAATTTTCTTGATACCCTACACTGATGAGAAGTATTTTGTTCATTATGCAAAATAATTAAAAAATGGCAAAACCGCCTTCCATGGTGTACAAAATTCGATTATTTCGCTCGAATTGTTTACATTATTCTTGATTTATCAAAACGGCTCAGCCGATTTCTGTAAAATTTTAATTGGACTATACTATAATTTCAGAAGTATACCCTTTCAAACTAAAAAAAAAAATTTTCGATTCGGTTCACAATTGGCGAAATTATCGATGTTCATCGTGTACAAAATACGGATATTTCGATCGAATTGCTTACATTATTGTTGGTTTTTTTAAAAAACAGCTCAGCCTATTTCTGTAAAATGAAAATGGGACCACCTCGAGAGTATACTCTTTCGAACTAAAAAAGAATTTTTCGATTTGGTTCACAATTGGCGAAATTATCGATGAACATCCACAAAAAAAATTTATACATACACACGAACATAGAACCTCCTCCTTGTTAGAAGTCGGTTAAAAATACTGCTACACTGGACTATAAGGTTGAAAAATTCTATTATAAGATTAGGTAAATTATTATAATTCTAATTGATAGGTAAATTATTATAATCTCCATAATCAAGTGAATTCATTCATTACAAATAAAGAACCCCGCTCACTGAAATTTATAAAAACTGAGGTCCTTTTTGATAGCGGTGGTTCCACTGGTAGTGCTTGAAAGACCCCCGCAGGGAGCTCTGAGGTTTCCTCCCCGCGTTGCGACCCAGGTGGTTGTTGCTGCTGTTTGAAAATTCGTTTATACACGATGTCATACAATCTGTCTCGTTTCCATGCGTTGTACATTAATAATTTATGAGCGAGAGCTTGACACATGAGTTTATAGCTTAAACTCTATACCTAGCCAATAACATATACATCAAGAAAATAATTTCAAAATCATTTCAACTATGTCAATTTGCAAAACATAACACGGTCACTGAAATTCACAGAAACTGAGGTCGTTTTTGGTAGCGGTAGTTCCACTGGTTGTCCCTAAAAGGCCCCCGCAGAGAACCCTGAGGTTTCCCCCAGTGACTGTTACGTAAATTTAAATCTTGACTAGAATATATTTAGTAAATTTGTCTACACACGATGTAATATAATATAATCTGTCTTGTCTCGTTTATAAGTATTGTACATTATTTATGAGCGAGAGCTGGACACATAAGCGTATGTCACAAAATATACAGCTTATACATGAAGAGAATAAGACTATTTAACGTCCATAATCATTTCAACGACGTCAATTTACAAAACACAACACGATCACTAAAATTTACAGAAACTGGGGTCCTTTTTGGTAGCGGTGGTTCCACTGGTTCTCCCTCAGAGACCCCCGCAGGGACCCTTGAGGTTTGCCCCCCGCCGCGCGGCCGAGGTGGTTGTTGCTGCTGCGGAACGTGACGGTAGTGCACGTGCGCATGCTAGACGTGTTGGACTTTTGACGCAAGCCTTGCATCTGGAAGGTAAGCTGTGTGAAAATAAATCATTTCAATCGGGTTATGTTAGTGGATTATTTCAGAATTACAATAGATTTAAAGGTTTTGCGTTGTTACGTTTAGTGGTACTGACTCAATATCTCGGTCAACCCTAAGCGTAATTGTTGACGCACAATACGGGAAGGAGCAATAGACGTTGCTCATAATGTTTCGTCTTATGCGTATAAAATTTAATATGCAACTGAGTAAAATTATTATAGAGGTATATATGCTTGGCAAAACCCAGCAAAAACCAAGTCCAAACGTGCTATAATTTTGGTTCTAATTGTTTCTTTTTATGGTTCCGTACCCAAAGGGTAAAAACGGGACCCTATTACTAAGACTTCGATGTCCGTCTGTCCGTCTGTTTGTCTGTCTGTCTATCTCCGGGCTGTATCTCATGAACCGTGATAGCTAGAAAGCTGAAATTTTCACAGATGATGTATTTCTGTTGCTGCTATAACAACAAATACTAAAAACAGAATAAAATAAATATTTGAGGGGGTCTCCCATACAAGACACGTATTTTTAGAATTTTTTTACGGCATGAGGAATACGGCTCCCATACGGTACGGAACCCTTCGTGCGCGAGTTCGACTCGCACTTGGCCGATTTTTTAGGGTTGTATTTAGTTTTGTGTTTTGTTTTTATACTTTAGTATTCCCTGTAGATTTGCAAGGCAAAAGCTAAATTAAGCCAAGTCATACATGTTATCACTGGAGTAATACTAAATTTTATTGTATTTAAAAAAACTAGCTAGGTACAATTTTTACTAAAAAAATCAGAATAGAATGGATACTTTAAACATACGTGATCTAATTATTAGTAAAAAAAAAATTAAATGATTATTAAAAACAAACAAACTGTGAACTGTTAATTTGAATGCAATTATTATACGAGTATAAGTGGTACGTTATGGCTATGGGTAATGTTGGCGTCGTCAAAAATATGTTTGGAGGAATTAAAATTTAGTAAAAGTCAAAAACTACTTTTCACATTCCAATTATGGATGTGATTACAGATTACCCGAATAAAACATGCCGCCAACTGTTGGTACAAATAATCCAATTATCATTTATATAAGATGCAAGTAGCATTAATTATTAGATAGCCAGTAACTACGGTTTAAGTACTAAGTAACTTATAGCAAGGTTTATTAATAGGTTTGGTGTTATATCACGTGTAGTTTTTTTTTGAATTATGTAACTATGGTGCAATTCGCGACACCCATCTAACAGGCCTAGTCTACTAAGCTTGATGAAAAGCTAAACTAATTATCAAAAATGTATTTTTATGAAACGCTAAAAATACAAATCTATTTTACATACTACACAAATTCAAATAAAACAACAAATTTGACAACTACATAAAAACACTAGTAAAACTAAAACTAATAAATATAAGATTCTTTTTTGCTGTGTTCAATGGTGAAAAATTAAAATGAACTAGAAACAACACTTCAGAAACAGCTAGTCCTTTGACAGCAGTCGCGCTAGTTTGACCGGTCTTTTTGACCGACTTCCAAAAAGGAGGATGTTCTTTGTTTGTCTGTAAGTTTTTTTTTGAATGTACATCGATATTTTTGCGAATTGTGAACGAAATCAAAAAAAAAAAATTGGTTCGGTTTACGGCGAACTATTTTAATTTTGTACACGATAGAAGTCGGTTTCGCCATTTTTCACGAAAACTAATTATAATAAACAAAGTGATAGTAATTTATCAACAAAATTTTGAAAATTGTAATATTTGAGGCTGTATAGTGTAAAGGCTGTATAATAACATCAATAATTTCACTATGGAAACTAACGTAGTTTTCGCACATTTTAATTAACTAACTATAGTACGAGTAGCAGTTTCCTACTCAAATCAAACGTGAAAAACACCTGTGTTTTACTTAATTAAAACATCAATAATAATCGACATTCAACATAAAGCGCTGTAAATTATAACTGTATCGTTACTCTTTCCAACACAGCAAAAAGGAACCAAGTAATGAGTGAAGCAAGTAGCAAGATACTTGTGAACTTACATGGAAATGAGTACTAGAGTGTATGTTACCCGGGTCTTGGCAGATCAGCTTGCGCAGCGAGCGCCGGAAGTTGCGCGTCATCAGGCAGTACACTATAGGGTTGATCGCTGAGTTTGCGTGCCCTGGAACGTTGGGAAAAAAAAATGATCATTGGAGCATAGCGTTAAAGTAAGTAAGTTCGTATAGGCCGCGTGGCTATAGCCCTGGTGTCAGAGTTTTTAAGCCGCCTGAAGGCCTCTGACATAGCTAAATGGTTAAAACAACCGTGACCTACAATTTAACTTGTCATCCGAGCCACGGTAGCGCTCAGTTGGAAAATGCCACCCGCGGTCACCAATCCAAATACTGACCGTGCGGAACGTTGCTTAATTTCGGTGATCGCTGACAAACACCTATTCAAACTACACTACGAGCGCTAGCATGGCGTTATTAATTTGGGATGAAACCATGGTAGCAACCCCAACCCAGAGTAGTGGCGAGTAACACTCGCCTTAAGAAAGTGAGGTAGATAGTTCAAATCTCGGTTGGAATACAACGTACAACATACAACGGAGTTATTTGAAATTTATATACGGCTTTGTAAACCACCGTAGCATTATTATATCTTCTCTGACACCACTGAGTTTTTGGTGAAGAAAAACATTGTAGAACCTGCATACGTCTGAATAAAATTGTGAATCCACCAACTGCCTAATCGTTTTTCAGGGCCTTTGTTTAGTGGACGGCTTATCATAAGACCTATACAATATAGCTTAATTTTGGATACAGTCGCGCCGTCTCAGGATTAATTTTCCGGGGTTGTCTACGACAAATGTAGCGTAGAACAATCATGTTGACAATATTTCGTCATATCAATATTGATTCCACAGCAAAAAATAATTATAATTATGAGTAGGTATGATTCTAAATCATAATAGTAAAATTTAAAACACTCAGACACAGAATAAACACTATGTCGTTTTAATATCATTGAAGTAACACGGTCCCAAATTTCAAATCTATAGGACATAATGAAAGGTAGGCATTTCCCCTCATCAACTAGAAAAGAGCTGATGTTCTTCAAATGGCTGAACAGATTTTCATGAAACATGGCTAAGAACACTCGGAATAAAATTATCTATGACACAAAAACTAAACGAAAATCGGTTCATCCGTTTGGGAGCTACGATACCACAGACAGATACACAAATACACAGACACACCGACACGTTTAACTTACAACACCCCTCTCTTTATCGGGGGTTAAAAAGTATGGCATGCTATTTCTAAGTCAACACGTCATAAAGCAAACACATACTGAGTACATATTATATGCCTCGTCATTCACATAATTAAATTAAGTACCTACAATATCCCACTTAAATAAAATGTGGCAAACATATACCCAGTGTATGCTTTATGCTCAATCATTCCATCGTGGGAACATTTGAAAAGAACGCCGACTCACGCCATGCGAGCCTAAATTAGGGTCTGTCAACGCAGTCGCGATAAATTACGCGAAAATGAATAAATCCAATCCGCCTAAATAAGTTCAAATCAATTTGGGTCGCGCGCCGGATTTCCAGATTGTTGTAGCGTGAAGCCCGTCGCTCGACATCGATGCTTATTTATATTCATTTGCGAAAACTGGGTAAATGAAACGCTATTATTTAAATTTCTGTAAAATGAGTAAGTTCGTTGGTAGTTGTTTACGAGTAGCCGCCTGAAGGCTTTTGACACGGCTTAACGGTTAAATCGACCGGGACCTAAAAGTTACCACCCGCGGTCACCCATCCAAAGATTGACCGTGCCGAACGTTGCTTAACTTCGGCGATCCCTGGCAAACACCAGTTAAACTACGCTATGAACACTAATAAAAAAATAATATGATTGTAAAAGAATTTACTTTAAAAATGGAGATCCAGCGTTTTCAGGTGATACTGAGCTGCTTTAAAAGTATTGCTAGAATAAATTATATAGTAATTTTTTGGAGCACAAATGGCTCAGCTTTTGTGTGTCTAATTATGACAAGTAAAAGAAAATGATTGCAGTCTCTTTTCAAACCCTCAAAATTGTAATTGAACATGAAGAAAACCTAAAAACCAATAATTGTTTCTAGTTTTCATTCAATGTTTCGTATCTCTAGGGATCTATACGTATACTCCCATTCCTCAAAGTCTTAAATAACTAGCAAAGTTATCACAAAAGCCTTATATTAGGACATTTCTTGCGAGACGCAAAAGCTCTTAATATTTCACAAATAGGTATACACACATCTAAGTATAATTTGGTCTATTGATCTAAGTTGGAATTGATCGGGAACATAGCTCAAGAATTCTATGTGAATTTCATCTAAAGGAGTCCCGAGACCAAATATAGTGCCGTAATATTCAATCCATTGAGAATACTTCTTGTATTACGTCCAAGTTTCATGAAATTATTCGAAGGATTCTCTGATATGTACTAGATTTTTGGACTAGACCGATTGAGCTAATCCTTTCGATGAAATTTCTGGTAGTACAATAATATCAGTAAAGTAATATCAGTAAAGTAATATCAGTAAAGTAATATCAGTAAAGTAATATCAGTAAAGTAATATCAGTAAAGTAATATCAGTAAAGTAATATCAGTAAAGTAATATCAGTAAAGTAATATCAGTAAAGTAATATCAGTAAAGTAATATCAGTAAAGTAATTTCAGTAAAGTAATTAAGGTACAAGTTGGGCCAGCATGGTGGATATGGCCCAATCAGCCTTTGTGGGTAGGTCTTCGTCCTGCAGTGGACTATTAAAACGACTGATACAATGCAATTAAGGTATACAGGGTGTTGCTTTGCGAAGATCAGGGACTCTCAGAAGTGCATTATAAACATCAGTATGAAAAGCTTTGACTATGGGACTACTATAAAATTGCCAAAATAAAACCGGCAATTTAATAAAAAAAAAGTTCATCTAGATTACGCTCTCGACAAAATATTAAGAGCAGCTGATTTTTTTTCAAGTAGAGAAGGTAGAAGAAAACTGAGGAAAAGACTACAATTAAACTTTTTGAAAATAAAGGAACTTGGATATTATCATGAAAGGAGGTACGAAACCTGAAAATTGCTCCACCGACAAAAGCCCACATCTATATCTATAAAACCAAAGTCCTGACTGACTGACAGACAACGCAGAGCCTAAACTGCTGGTCTTAAATAAAAATAATAAACGAATCCTAAATCTTAAAAAAATAAAATAAACGAGTGAATACCTAGATTGCCCTGACATCTGGGATTTAGTCCACCTCATCGTTATCTTAAAAGCTAACGATCCTAAATAAGTATAAACAGACATCAAAGCAAGTAGAAAATCCTAAAAAAATCCAATAAAGCAGCAGTTGATAATAAATTTCAGCATTGATATAAAGCTACCTGGTGTCGTGAAAAGACACTTAGTGTGTTTAAGATTTATTGTAACGACAGCCATTTGCGACGCCATATACATTTTTATGATACGCTCTGTCCTCGTAAATTAACGTTATTTCGGGATATACTAGCCATGCCTTTGGTTTTACTCGTTCTTTTACAGGACTTGTTAATTTGTAAGAAAAATAAACATTTTTGCCTAGAAATTAACTGGAAAGCACTCTAAAAATAAAAATCATATCATTGATTTAGCAGTGCGTCATCTCTCGTCAATCTTCAGAAGTTCTAACAACTTCTAGTTGAGTGATAACCTGTCTAATACGGGTATCACAGGTGGCGCCGCCAACGCTATAAGTTGGTGATAATGATAAGCACTTCAAAAATTTGGCGCTTGCGTAGGAGGCGAGCTGGCTCAGTTGGTTAGAGCGTCGGGCTAGTGATCCGAAGGGGCAGGTTCAAATCCTGCGTTCGCTTCAGATTTTTGAAATGCTTATCACAAAGGTAACTCTTTGAGATAAATCTAGTGTGGAAAGCACTCTAAAAAATAAAAATCAATTAAATTAACTTTTTGTTGTAGTACTAATTGTAGTAAGTAGTTTTTTTCATCATCATCATTATCAGTCGTAGGACGTCCACTGCTGGACATAAGCCTCCTCTATGGATTTCCAATAAGCCCGGTTGGAAGCGGCCTGCATCCAGCGCGTTCCTGCGGTCTTAATAATATCGTCGGTCCACAGTAGTTTTTTTTGTGCGTATTGAATACGTGTTTTTAGCAACCACTGAAGTTAAGCAAGTCCGGTCAGTCTTGATTGGTCTGATGTGTGACCGCGAGTGGCATTTACAACTGAGCACTACCGTGGTACAGAAAAAGCGTTAAATTGTGGGACCTAGTTCGATTACGCAGACGGTCGTCAAATACTTGATTCGTCAAATTTTATACTCGTCAAATCTATATTCGCCAAATTCGCTGCACATCAATTCTTTAATTTGTCAAACAAGAGACTCAAATCGTCAAAATATTAATTCAACAATACATATTCGTCAAATGTTTTGGCTGTTTGGTTATTTCAAAGGCCATCAGGCGGCTCGAAAACTTTAACACCAAGGCTAACCATTCGGTCTTTGAACTTACTTACGTTTTTAACAACCCACTACAAACAACCGAACTCAGACATATCCTCCCACTTGATACGGAAATTTTCTTTTCCTATAGTTTTCCATTTGCTAGTTTTGGAGCTGTTTCAAAACTTTATCTGAAAAATATATTATGAAATTGATATAAGAGAATTTTGTGAGCATTTTCTAAAAAAAAAAAAAAAAAGACAATTAGTGGATGATTTGCGTGAGAAACTAATAACATTTACTCCTTATGTTTTTGGAACACGGCTTAAACACTCGTGATCTTACAACGAAATAAAAGATATCATTACGCTAAAACTCACTTCGCCTCATTGCATCAGTGAAATACCTACGTGACTAAATACACAAGCCTGATTGAGTCACTCAAACCTGATGAATCAAAGTGTATTTGTCCGTCTTGTATTTATTCGGCTGATTGCGACGTACGCCCAAGTCAGCAGGACATCACTTAGATAATTACCCGACGGATCTAACTAGCTTGATGCGGTGACAGAACTGGCAAGATATTCTCTTTGCTTTGACCCCTTTGTTCAATTCTATATAAACTCACTGCCTTTGTTGGCTTTTATTAGACAGTGTTTGTTCTGTTCTAATTTACAGCATAATAAATACCTAACAAATTATAAGGTGCGCGATATTAGTTTTGCATCACATCAAATATTTTAAACTGACTTTAGTAAAAAAGAGCTTGCTAACGTAGTAAAATAGACTTCTTATTTTTTTGAGAAAAGACTCAGAAGTAGCAAGGCAGCACAGCATGTTAAAGTTTGCTTCCTTTCGCGCACCAAAAGGATATAGCAACATTAAAGACTCTCTAGAGACATTCACATTGTAAAATAATGTGTACTGAAGAGCAGCAGCATCCGTGCCGATTTCTTACTCTCTTGAACCGATTAAAATATTTAGACTCCCTTGATCCACTTACCTAGTGTAAGGCAGAGCAGCAAACACATAATTCAAGTGCACTGCGTCGGCATCAATCAGCAGCTGCATGATGTTGTACGACAGCCAGCTCAACGCGAACAGACTCGTTACTTCTCCTTCACCTGGCTAAGACTCACCTAATAACAGAGTGTAGGGTAGACCAACAGATACGGACTACACATGCGCCGCGTTGACATCAATCAGCAGCTGCCTGATGTTGTACGACAGCCAGCTCAACGCGAAAAGACTTGCTATTTCTCTTTCAGACCTTCAACTGCATAAGACTCACCTAATAACAGAGAGTACACATGCACCGCGTTGACTTCAATCAGCAGCTGCCTGATGATGTACGGTAGCCAGCATAGAACGGCAGTCAGTTCTGTGTGAGCCTATTCAGGTTCACTACCTCTTATAACTCGAAGACGCGTTTTTATATATATTACTCACTTATTAAGAAAGTGTATGTGGAGTACGTATTAGTCCGTAAGTTAGATTAAAAAAAAAATTTTTGACTCACATTTTTTCTATTGTCAATACGAGTAAAACAATCAGTGAAAAAGATAAACCTTGTCAAAGATTGAGAGTGGGGGCTTGTGACGGTACTAGCCGGTACATTTGAAAGCGGTTAGTGACGTCACGCGTAACTTTAACGGGCTATATCTTCATCAATTGGTTTATTACCAGTGTTACTACTAATGTATTACTACTACTGTCTACTAATGTGTGTAAATTGACAAAAGAAAAAATACGTGTCTAATATTTTTTGTCAATCTGACGGACTAATTATATTTTTTTAGTTAACAAGCCTATGGACACGGATTGCAATTGTAATAGGAAACAATTGAAACGAGATTTCAAACCGCTTGAAATCTCGGATTTTCTGGAGCCACTATCACACTTACCTAGCAACAGAGTGTAGGGCAGAGCAACAGACACGGACTCCACGTGCACCGCGTTGACATCAATCAGCAGCTGCATGATGTTGTACGGCAGCCAGCACAGCGCGAACAGCACGGCCAGCAGCAGCAAGATCCACGCCACGCGCTTCCTCTCCCGCACCAGACGGAGACGCTGGAATTATTGCCAAAATATATTAAACTCTACTTGCAATGTACAGTACTAATTTGTATTTACAATAAGCCGTGCTAGGTGATTGCTATAGAGGAGATCGCCAGTCGGTATCACAGACTCCTCGTGTGGACAAACACGCTTTTTGACCGACGAACCAACCGCAGGAGAGACTCAATTCGACGCGTATATTTTTTTTATGTATAACCACGCATAACTTTTTTCGTAGTAGTCCGATTTCAATAATTATGTTTTAATTGGAAAGAATATACTTCGAAATTGGTCAAACTAAAATTTTATTGAAATCGGCTGAGCCATTTTTGATAAATCAACAATAACACCGTTCGATGTTACATTTGTGACAAATGTAACATCGAACTGTGCGAAACAATGCATCTCACTGGTGCGAAATATTCGCGAAGTCTGTACACGGGTGAAGTCGGTAATGCTGTTTTATTGTATCATACTGTCTCAGTGGTGCTCTATCTACACTGGGTATATGAAGCATTTTCAAAAGCTTTGAATTTTAAAAATCATTGATTAGAGAATTTACAAATTCATTAATTGGATTTGGTACGAGCATCTCTGTCTGTACATCAAAATTAAAAATTAACAAGAGAGTATAATATTTCGTTTTGGGTTGAGGTGTTCTAGGAAAACAAAAGAAAACTCTCTACTAAAGAGCGATTCATTCATTTGATAACGCCAGAAAAGAGCAAACTATTTATTCAATTTACCACGAAACAATCTGGCCTGTCACTGGTTACCCTAGTAAAGCAATACACGATTTTCAAAAAAATACTCGTGATTAAAAAATCTTTCAGTGGAACAAACTCATACTTATATAAAAAAAAGCTAGTCAACCATAATAATAAACGAGAGTTAAATAAACATCACAAAAGTTACCTAACCAATTTCAAACGATATTTTTACAGCCAGATTATTTCTAAAACCTGTAGTTAATAAATTTATCTTTGTATTATTTTTAAGGTCTGAAAATCCTTTTATTTCCATTGTTACCGTTAACTCATAACATAAGCATTAAAAAGTTATTAGTTGCTTTATAGATCATAAAACTCTTTTGTACTGATCCCTCTGGTACTGGTGGGTGTTCGCTGAATAAGAAATGAAGGTAGTAATTTCAAAAGTCAGTCGAGTTTAGAGTAGCGAGAATATTGAATGTTTTGAGTTGAACTTTAACTATGAGACGGACATTTAACTTGCTGCAATTTTTATTTGCTAAGTTTTCGTAAGAAAGTGACAGTGTAAATTTTGTATAGCGACAATTTGTAGGGAATATTGATACAAAAAATGTTCATATATTTCACATTGATGTATTGTTAAATATGTTAACACCTTCATAATTTGGATCTTCTTTACATATCTAAATATTCTTCTAGTTTCTTAGACCAATAAAGTTATTTGAAAATTGTAAGGCCTCGTTTACGGCAGCGTGGGGCGGCGCAGTCCACACTTAATTCAAACACAGCGTTGTACGAGTATACGAGTAAATGCGTTAAAGGAGGAGCGGTTTTACACGCGTTTGCTTGAAATTGAGCGTGTTTTGTGGCCAAGCCCGCGGATGGCAACGACGCGTCACACGTGACGTTTATGGCTACGGCGCACACATCAGTAATTCTCGATGAAGCAATGTTCTATCTGCCAGCGACGCCCGCTGCGTACTTCACTGCACGCTTGAAGATACGCCGCGGGCGCAACGGCGGGGACTGCCACTCTTCCCTTCTCGCACCTCTATGAACAACATCGCATTTTGCCATATACGAGTATGTTTGTGTTTGCGTGTGCGATGACGCGGGCCGCTGCACGCACCGCCTGTCTAGCTACGCCGCACGCGACGTGCGACGCCCCGCGTCTCCGTAAATGAGGACTTAATTCTTGTTGTTGATGTATTTAATTCTGTGTCGAAAATTATTTTAAAATGTGTTTGATGATTGTGAATGTGCGTTGTCTGTTAGATACTGGGCTAGTAATAATTTTGATGTTTTATTTGTTTTTAAAAACTGATTCAAGATTATTCTTAGCTACGAGTATATATCACAATTAAGCTACTGTAACTTTATTCTGGCGAGATATAAAAAAACGGCTTTTAATGTTTTCTGCGCACATTCTATCAATAAATAAAGCGGTAGTTAAAATTCCAGTAACCTCGACCATTTTTCCCAGTCACAGCCTGCCCCCACAGAGTGCCCCTACAGAGAAAGAACCTTGAGGCAGTTCATGAATTATTCATCGAGTTAGCACTAAAACCCGTGAAGATGAGTTTTTACTGATGTATCGGTAATAGAGATCACAAAAATCATGCTGTAGGTCTAACAACTATTTTAAAATTGGATTACGTAAGGTATTTTTTCTGCAACTAAAATTCAATGTAGTAGCGAAAAGTCCTTCACTGACGTCATGGGGTGTTTTGTGCATTTCCTCCTCCAGCGTCTACCCGAGCCAGCCCAGCTCCTTTAAATAACGGGCGCGGCTCTGGGCCGCTGTCTCTAGTATAACTGCTCCAGTGGCTCAGATGGTATACTAGATAGCAATGAGGATGATAATGTCGATGCAGATGACAAAGCAGTATTAGCGTCATGCAACCCGCAAGCGATTCTAGTTTCTGCTATGGCCTTGCAATGCCACAGAACATGCTCTACCGTTTCTTTTTCTGACTTATTTACTACAATAAAATACAAAAACATTTTTCTACCAAAACTGATAACACGTAAATAGCCGTCGAAGTGCGAGTTGGACTTGCGCACGATGGGTACCATACCATACCGTACCACATGGGTGCCCCCTTAATATTTTTATTTTATTATTAATTTTAGTTGTGACTTTACAACTAAATATTCTGCGATTATTTCAAACGTCTACCTGTAACTGACTGAACATTTGTATGCCACATGGGGCAAGAACATGAGCAACATCACTACGTATTACAAAACAAAGTTGGCTTTAGTGCGTCTACCGTGTACCAGTCTGTTCCTATCTAGTTAGACCTTTTAAACTACACAACAAATTTAGTTTACAATACCATTTAGATTATTTCTTCTGAAAAGTTAATTACTACAGGTAATTTACTTGCAGTTAGGCGAAGCCAAGACGGACGGGCTTTATGATATTTTCTTGGCTGCTATTTGAATGAGGTGTTCTTCCGATATTCTGACGAATAAAGTACTCACTGAATCTGAATGTGAACATTGACTCTACACTAATATGTTCTCTAGTTACAACTTTCTTTCCTATTTATAATTGTTTAGTTTATTGTATTTCATGCAGTGTACGTCCTAGGCTAATAATGGTGACGATTGATTGTGCATAAATAATAACAGCGGTTATTCACTTAAAAAAATATCCAAAACAAAAATGAATTCCCGCAAAGAAACCCCTGATTTAATCAACTACCTCTTTATTTATTATTTATCGGCCCTGTACATAAATTATGAATGCCTCATTGAATCCTAAATGATGTCACGATAAGATAGAATTTCTTTGAAAAAACGTTTGTTCGCTCCAATGAACAAAAAATAAAAAAAATGTGGTAAAAGTGTTTTTTCGGTCATTTTTACATAGCAACGAAACAAAAAGATTCATTGGTCGATGTGTTTTTGCAAACGATTTTAACAGAAATCGAAAAAACAAGCTTTTCATTTTCGTAAAATAAATTGATGTTTGAAATTGAATATTTGTCCGCATGCAGCCCGCGGGTAAAATCGTAACCTTCGAGAAAATATCCACAGAGCCAGTCCCTAAGTGAAAGTAGTAAACAAATTTCCGAGCATATACGTAGACTTAAATATTTATAATAAATAATTCACAATGTTTTTGTAGTATTATCAGTCTCTGGCAGTCATATCACAAGCTATGCTTAGTTTGGGGTCAGAGACCGTAGGTAAGATGTCCCCTAATATTTATTTTATTTTTTAAAGACCCGTTTTCTCAAATTTCGACGTTATTTCACATAATTAGTGCTTGTAACAGAGCACTTTGGCATCGCTCGGCGTCAATCGCCTTACGACCTAAAAAGCCTGTCCACTACGTAGCTTGGGCAGGGTAGGCTCGGACACTTTGTTTGCACGATTTTAACTCTAGATATTTGCTCGAAGATCGTAACGCTGTAGATGGCATCGTAGAGGTATAAAGTGTCGCTAGGGAAAGTACAGGGCTTTTAGAGGCGTAAATATTCATCATTATAGACAAGTTTTACTATGGGACTGACTGTGGAATCTCGAAAAAGTATGCTCTCTTTAAATTACTCTAATCGAATCGAAATTACAAAAAAAAAACTATGGAACTGCTGATTATTTTTCGCTATTTCGGGACTGGTTGCACAGTAAAAGTTGTTCATAATGATCCATGTTTCTCTGCAAATTGCAGACACATAGGCAGTGTCTGCAATTTGCAAAGCAACATGCTGTTTATCTGTCACTAAAAATCTAAAAAATAAGCTTATGTTCAGCATTAGGAGTGTAACACCTGATAAAGATATTAAGTAAATCACATGAATCGTATTTCATGAAAGTGACAAATTTAGAGCTTAATTTAATAACTAAGACATTAGAATAAAACGTGCGTAAAGTTAGGGAGGCTATCCTCAAGTCTCAAATGTTCATAAGCGTGGGAGAGCGTCGTAGATATTATGTTCTATTGGATATAGAGAGACGCAATTAACTTTACGCTAGGGATGAATACGAGTAATAACATGGGCAAGTTTAGCTGACTTTGACAGCGTTCGTTTAGTTATTTTTATACTACGGGACTAAGTACGCACTGATACGTGATCATTAAATACCTCATTATTATGGCGTTTTGACCAAATTGAATCGATTGTGGTCGCCATGGTCACGGGTAGACTGACTGTCTGCCCGTGACCATTTCTATCGGGATACATAGGTTTAAAACTTTTAACACTTGTAGTGTTAACGTATCATCTTCATTCATTTTTCATGACTCATCAAACCTATTTGTTATTATTTTTAATGGACCTACTTTTGATTGCCAAGAAGAAAAGAAAACAGAATTCAAACAATTGATTGAACTGACAGGGAACGAAAAAAAAGATGGAAAAGGGGACTTGAACTGGAGCTTCGGGAGAGAAAGGTTCTGAGGTTTGATTGAAAGGTGGGAAAACCACAATATTATATCAAGGTGGAAATCCAATATTATTTGAGACAGTGTTGTTGAAGTCTCAGCAGTTGGTGGCCCAAATTCAGGCCCACTCGCAAGTTGGTGGCCCAAATACAGGCCTACTCGCCGTCGTCGAACGCCTAAGGAAAGATTGCAACCGTCCCCTGGATTGGGAGTAGTAAGAACAAAGCCAGGACAAAGTATACGTTCTCATTTCCCTTTGTCGAAAATTTTCATTACCCTCTTCGGCAAGCAGAAGAGCTTTTCCTCAGAAGCACTAGTGTTTTATATATCGTATTAAATATATCACTAAATCAACATAATTTTTATTACAGCTACCCAGTCCCTCTCTCTCTCCCAGAAAGGTACTGTACGTATAGCGGGTTAGCTCAGTGGTCCAGAGCCTCGGGCTAGTGATCCGAAGACGCAAGGTTCGAATCCTGCATCCGCGACGAATTTTTGAAATGTTTATCATAAAAAGTTACTCTTTGAGAACCATTTTTTTTTTAAAAAAAGGTTCTCAATTAGACCGTATGTTTTTTTTTTGTTTGTACGCGATTACTACACAAATCATTTTTATGAACCGATTAAGACAATTTTTTTGGTTTGGCAGATCATACTTCAGAGATTTTAGATGGTTATATTATAATCTTATTGAAATCAGCTGTATCACCACATAGTATAAAACAAAGTCGCTTTCGCTGTCCCCATGTCCCCATGTATGCTTATATCTTTAAAACTATACAACGGATTTTGATGCGGTTTTTTTAAATAGAAAGAGTGATTCAAAAGGAATGTTTATATGTATAATAAACCTGTACGAAGCCGGGGCGGGTCGGTAGTTGTTAAATAAAGATCAATAATATTGTGAAAATTAGTACTACGTTGATGATTCATCGATCCATGCAAACTATTCAAATTCTGCACACGGTTAAAGTCAGTAATACCATATAATATGGCGAAAAATAATTATTAGACTAGAGGAAAGATATTTGTTCAAGCCGGTGGTAAAAAATAGGAACCTACATACCTGTTGGCTATTGGCACTGCCTTCCGTCTGGTCAAAGGGTGGTAATACTGAGCACAACCTCCTGCCCATGAGCGAATACGATACCACCACGATGCAACCTGGAATCACAAAATATGACATTAGTTCTTTGAATCAATCACTTCAAAAGTTGATACCTAATTATTATCAATTAAAGATAAACACAAAAATAAAAACTTAAATAACCTATCTAAACTAAAATAACTAATCCAAACCTAAATAAAACTATCTAAACTAAAATATCCTATCTAAACTAAATTATCCTATCTAAACTAAAATATCTTATATCTAAAGTACACTAATTAAAAAAAATTAGATACTGTTTAAACCTATAAAATGTTTAAACAGTCTCTAATCTCAGGCAACGTGCCTAAAATGCTGGCCGCATTGCCTCGCTGAATTGCGAGGCTGACTTTCTGATCAAAATACAGGCCAGCATTCTGGTCACGTGTGCTTTCTTTTAATCTCGTTCTTTGAATAATTTACAGTTATAACATAACGAAGTACCGTATCATATTCATTATTAAACTTATGTGGATATAGATGTAACTGAGGCCTTAGTATGAGTTTAAACAGTAATCGAAAATCTGAGATAGCTATTTTTATTTAACTTCCATTGGTTGAAAAATGTCATCTGGACATATGTAAGAAATATCGCCGTGTTAAAACGAAGATCTTTGCTAAACTTCGATCAATGTTCCCATACGGTTAATTTTATACATACATTTAGTCCATTTCTTAATTTCTAAGTTTTCCACAATATAAAAGTACAAATATATCATAAAAAAACAGGGTACCGCCGGTAGCGGGGCAGGGCTCAAGCTACCAGTGGTTATTATTATTTTGTAAGTGTTGTAATTCTCGAAATATTTAGGATATTTCGGTTTAATGAAGATCACGGGCCTAAGCCAAGTGAGCATCATTTTCTACTTCGTGGTTGTTAAGATCTTCCTGCAAATTATTATTTATTTATTTAATGACTAAAACGGCACAATAGTTACCACTTACATTAGTTACGAACATCAATTGATTAAATTACACAGGTTATACAAATCAGTTGGAAAATTCTTCTAAAAATAATAATTACATATTATAATCAAATCAAATAAATGTCAAATAAGAATAAAGATACTATTATTTTTTTAAAGATACTATTATATTATTATTTTTAATTTATATCGTGTAATCAACAGTGTAACAAATAATTAATTATCTTATTAATATAAGTACAAATACGAGTAAGGCCAACAACTATTACAATACCAATAACGTAAGTTTTTAAATTTTATTTATTGCGTGTAATCAACAGCATAACAAATAATTAATTAACTTACTATATAAATGTAAATAATATAATAATGAACTTAAAAACTTGAATAAATATCTTAATATAAATACAAATAAGGCCAAAAACGATCACAATAATTTAGAAAAAAAAACAAAGTTTTAATTTTAGAAGTTAGCATAACAGTAGGCGCCATTTTAAAGGGTTTCTGGCAGCTGTAAATATAGTTTTAAAGTGCTGGTCTCCTTGTCCAATAGACCGCAACCAAAAAGACAGTTTGTATTTTTATATTTCAATTGACGGACGCACCGAGGTAGACGAATGACTTCAGTGAGACCGCAGGATCGCGCTGAATGCAAGCCGCTTCCAACCAGTCTTGTTGGAGATCCATATGACAGGCATACGTCTAGCAGTGGACGTCGCTAATGGATGGATGGATGGATGATTCCTGCACCAGCCCGTTAGGTGAAATTTACAACTAATTGAATATGACTGTTCATAGAGAAAAGTTAGTGCCTAAGTTAGTAGTTTCGGTGCATTTCATGAACTATGTTTTTAAACTTTCGCTATTTGAGCACTTTATCGTTATTCTACAGGAGTAAACATTCGTGAATACCACGAGCAAGTCGTTGACCCGCTGCTGCAATCAGGTGGTTGGCACCAACAAAATCAGAATGTCTATTAAAGCTAATGCTTTGAGAATTGGTCGTAGACTTTAACGCAAATAAGTCCGCGTTTGACCACCAACTCGCCTGATGGTAAGCGACGTTGTGGTCGAAGATGAAGCACGCAGACCTAGAAGATACCTATTCACTTTGACCTTAAAAAGCTTTAGATTACATCTCTTAGGAAACAAGAAAGCAGGAAGACTGTTCCATTCCCTGGCGGTACGAATGAAAAATATTGAGTCAAACCGCTTCGTACGTGTCGAAGGAAAATCGACAGTGTAGGGGTGGTAATGTGGCGTCTTCTTACTTGTCTTGTAGTAAAAAGGGGATGGTGATTTTTTTATAGGTGGTAAAGATTGCCCTCTCCAGTATTTTTTATAAACAAAACAAGGTTGACCGAGTCAGCTAGTGGGTATACAAAGTTGTTGAATTGTCAGGAAACTGTCGTTACAAAGGACAGGAAATTGCGGAAATTGCAGCAGCCGTTATCAGCACCATCTGGTGTGATGGATCGGAACTGCTCTGAAACTCCTAGCTTAATAAAACATGGTGTAACATAACTATACAACAGGCAATATTTGTAAGTAATGCTGAAGTTATTGCACGTTCTTTTGTTTTATTTGATAAAAACCGTTATGAAATAAAAGAACTTTTAAATAATTATCTTACCGTTAAATCGATTTCAGACTGAATAGTTTCTGTTACATTGATGAGACAAAAATTAAGATAATAAATAAATTTGATATTTCATTTTCATTTATTTTTCATAACTTACATCTACTATTACAGTATAAAACTAATGCGATAGTGTAAGAAAAAAGTTACTTCCAAAATAAATTATACAATATTCAATTCATAATAATGATGAGTCAGAAAATGTCCAATTGAATATTAAAAATAATGTCATATGATTACAATTAATTCATCACATAAATCTGAATAATAATGCTTAATAATGTCATAAAAATACAATGAGTTCATCATGTCAATTAAATTAAATAAAAATAATTAATGTCACAAAAATCCAATTAATAATGTCATAACAATCTAATTCCACCAAATAACCCGACTTCCAAAAAGGAGGAGGTTCTATATTCGTGTGTATGTATTTTTGTTTTGTGTATGTTCATCGATAATTTCGACAATTGTGAACCGAATCGAAAAATTATTTTTTAGTTCGAAAGGGTATACTCCCGAGGTTGTCGCATTAAATTTAACAGAAATCGGCTTAGCCGTTTTTGAAAAAAAAAAACAACAATAATGTAAGCAATTCGAGAGAAATATCCGAATTTTGTACACGATGAACATCAATAATTTCGCCAATTGTGAACCGAATCGAAAAAATATTTTTTTAGTTCGAAAGGGTATACTCCCAAGGTAGTCCCGTTTAAATTTTACAGAAATTGGCTGAGCTGTTTTTGATAAATCAACAATAATGTAAAAAATTCGAGTAAAATATTTGAATTTTGTACACGATGGAAGGCGGTTTTGCCATTTTTTGCGAAAAATAATTATAACGGATTGATTACAAAACATTTTACGAGTATCGTAACTCCAAAGGGCAGTTTCAAGTGGTTGCTAGCTTTTCCTAGGCTAGCTAGGCGGGGACCCGCCGCTCGCACCTGTCTCTGTCCCTGTCTCGCGAGGACTCAGTTAAACGGTTCTGCTATAATTCTGCCTACGCATCTACCAACACTCCGACCGAGTTTGTTTTACGATATGATAATTAGTTAATGTTGAATGCCCACTTCTAGCTCATAATAAATAGATGTACGAAAGTTTGTTTGTTCTCTGATTGCCTTCAGGGCAGAGGCAATTGAGTGGATTTGAGTGAAAATTATTGTGAGTTATGTTATTAGATGTACTTGTGCTTAACTGACATTAAACATTTAGTATTTGTATTTGTAAACAAGTTCCTGTGTGTGACAATTTTAATAGAAACATTAGTTACCCATATAGCCTAGCAGATAGGCAAGTCGACGTAGTAGCGGTTAGAATATATAACACGGGGGGTTGATGGCCGACAAGATCAAAAGTAGAGACCACAAATTGTTAAGCACAGCGGAGGACATATACTTAGAAAGTGGACTGATGACTTCAGACCGCAAAATCACGCTGGATACAAGCCGTTTGCAACCAGTTTTATTGGAAATGTATATAGGAGAGGAGAGAGAGATTCTCAAATCGCAACTACCGATTAAATTGAAAAGAATAATTTTGGACACAACAATTTTACGCTGTCTTACCTATGGGTGCCAAACGTGGATTTATGATCACAAGGCAAGACACAAAATACAAACAACTCAGAGGGCAATGGAAAGGAGCAGTTTAAATATAAAACTGAGAGATAGAGTAAGAAACATAAACCAATGAAAAGGATGCTCTACACTTCTCTCAAAGTCTCAAATGGAGATGGGCTGGCCATGTTGGGAGATACGGTGACAATAGATGGACAATTAACGTCACAAAATGGAAAGGACCGCATGGCGTGAGAAGTAGAGGTCGCCCGGCCGCCCGGTGGCAGGACGAGATTGTATCCGTAGCAGGAAGAGACTGGATGAACATTGCTAAAGATAGGGATAAATGGAATTCTTTGGGGGAGGCTTTTACCCTGAGGGGGTCCACATTAAAAGAAGATGAAATCGCACGAGTAGTAATATAATTAATTATCAAAATCAACTAATCTACTTAATCTAAATATTGTGGAATCTAATAAAGCTTTATTATTTATTTATAAAGGAGAGGCTACGACCAAATCAACAACGAACACGAACAAATATTTTATTTATTTTACTACGGAAGTTAATACAACCATAGCTTACGTGAATTCAACGTGATATTTAAGCTACGGAGTTATAAATTATACCCATCAAATTAGTGAAGTGTTCATCATTTTACTACCAACTTCTACAGTGTTGGAAGCGTCATCTGTGAGAACTGTGTTAAACCAGACAGTTGTCACTCAATGTGAAATATTTAGAACTTCTAACCATTAACGAGAGATGGCGCATTGCTCAATCAATCAAATGTTTATTTTTTTTTTGCGAGCGCGTCAATTTTTGAAATGTTTATCACAAAAATAACATTTCTATAAAACCTAGTGTGCGAAAAATCATTTGATTTATACCCATCAAGTCGATGATACCCACTGTGGATTAACCGTACTAACCCATTGCTTCATCCATCATCCATCCATCAGCCATAGAACGTTTACTGCTGGACATAGATCTTCCCTTTGGATCTCCAATGTGACCGGTTGGTAGCGGCTTGCATCCAGCGTGAATCTGCGGATTAATGAGGTCCTACGCTGCCCTTGCTGGTACGTGGTCTCCACTCGACAACTTTTCGACCCCACCGGTCATCAGTCCTCCGCACTATGTGCCCTGCCTATTGCCATTTCAACTTGCCAATCCGCTGGGCTATGTTGGTAACTTTGGTTCTTCTGCGAATCTCCTCATTCCTGATTCGATCTCGCAGAGAGACTCCGAGCATAGCCCTCTCCAAAACTCGTTGAGATACTTGGAGCTTATTAATAAGGTCCACAGGAATCTTACCGTTACCCATTGTTTAACTTCGATGATTTCTATTTCAACATTTACAAAAAATTCATCCTTTTCAACTTAATAGGTATTATTAAATAGTGAATGAACGAAGCAAGTTATTTAATAAAAGCAGCTGCTTTAAATTCCCAGCAAAGCTTTCAGTTTAATTTGAATAAAGCAAACACAAGTTCAGTACTGCTCCTAACTTTCCACTCTAATTGAGTTGCAATTCGCAACGTCGCCGTCGTCTGATGCAAGACGGAATGCAGATTTAGAGAAACTTCGGGTATTTGCTGCAATACATTTATATTTCAGTAGTCTGTGATTTATGTGTGATTATTGTGTCACTGTGATAGTGCAATTTCAATTAATTTAAACTATTGTAATTTTGCGTCGCACGCTTTGGAGTAGCTGTAACAGTGGCGAGCATTTAACTTTAAATAAAAAAAAATATACGGTCTTTGCATCGATATGACATTAGTGTACATTGATGGGTCTTTGATTTACTGATAAAGTGCAGATGATTGATAATTTCAAATGGTAGTGGGCAAAACACATAGCTCGGAAGACTGATGACTGATGGGGTCGAAATGTTCTAGAGAGAAGACTACGGTACTGGAAAGCGTGAGACATCAAACGACAAAGCATACCAATGATCTGATCAAGGTCGCAGGAACACACTGGATCTAAGTCTTTTCCAACCCGTTTTATAAGAATGGTGGTCTATGTCTAGCAGTAAACAACCTACGACTGATAGCGACGGCGATGATCCGCATTAAAATAATCGGCCAAGTACGAGTCAGACTCGCGCACGGAGGGTTCCGTACTGTA
Organism: Hypomecis atomaria; assembly: GCA_964007245.1. NCBI lineage: Eukaryota > Metazoa > Arthropoda > Insecta > Lepidoptera > Geometridae > Hypomecis > Hypomecis atomaria. The sequence goes on from OZ023284.1 coordinate 1,372,123, forward strand.
TGGGAGCCCCCCTTAAATATTTATTTTATTTTAATTTTATTATTCATTATTGAAGGGAATATAAAACTAAATATTCTGTGAAAATTTCAAGCACCTGGTACCATTATAAATATAGAGCGAAAAACGTCAAAAAGCTCAGGTTTGTTGTATGGCCGGAGCCCCCCTTAAATATTTATTTTATTTTGTTGTTAAAGCGGCAACCGAAATACATCATCTGTGAAAATTTCAGCTGCCTAGCTATCATGGTTCATGAGATACAGCCCGGTGACAGACGGACAGACGGACACACGGACAGACGGACAGACGGACATCGAAGTCTTAGTAATAGGGTCCCGTTTTTCCCTTTGGGTACGGAACCCTAAAAAAACACTTTCGACTGCCTCTGCGGCTCAGTTGTTAGTGACCTTAGGGTCACTAACAACTGACTAACTCTTGCGTCAAAGAGGCGTGGGTTCGATTCCCACCCAGGGCAAATATTTATGTGATGAACATAGATGTTTGCTCTGTGTCTGGATGTTATGTAGGTATTATCTAAATGAGTATGTATTTAAAGAAATGTATATTCAGTATATCAGTCTCTGGCAGCCATATCACAAGCTTTGCTTAGTTTGGAGTCAGAGACCGTGTTTATGATGTCCCCTACTATTTATTTATTTTTTACTTCAATAAGTACCTGTAGCACGCCATTTTCTCTAAATAAATAAGTACATTTGAATAGACCGAGTTTTAAAACCGCCTGAAGGCCTGTGAAATTTTCCCTCATCAACCGATTATATTATTTGCCCTCAACTCATTAACAAAACATGCAGCCTGTGACCCATAATTGATTTGTTTACAACAAACTCAAAAACACAAACAAAAGTTGCCAAATTACAGCTTAACCTGTTTCCAACACTCGGGAATTAAGAGGAGCGCACTGTTTTGCTTTCTACTAAGTATAAACTACATTATAAATTTTTCGACCAGTGTGTGTTGCCAGTGATGACTTATGGCACAGAAACGTGGTCTCTCACTATGGGCCTCATTAGTAAGCTTCAAGTAGCCCAACGAGCCATGGAGACGGCTATGCTCGGAGTTTCTCTGCGCGACCAAATCAGAAATGAGGAGATCCGTAGAAGAACCAAGGTTACCGACATAGCCCAGCGGATTGGCAGGTTGAAGTGGCAATGGGCAGGGCACATAGCGCGGAGGACTGATGACCGATGGGGTCGAAAAGTCCTCGAGTGGAGACCACGTACCGGCAAGCGCAGCGTAGGACGTCCACCCACAAGGTGGACGGACGACCTCATTAAGACCGCAGGATCGCGCTGGATGCAAGCCGCTACCAACCGGTCTTATTGGAGATCTTTAGGGGAGGCCTATGTTCAGCAGTGGACGTACTATGGCTGAAAGGAAGGAAGGAAGTATAATAAATAACTGTTTTTTTTTCCATATAGGTTTGCGTTTGACTACATACTGCCTGATGTTGAGCAGATATAGATGTTCGTGTGTATGTATTTTTTTTTGTGTATGTTTATCCATAATTTCGCCAATTGTGAACCGAATCAAAAAATCTTTCTTAATTCGAAAGGGTATACTCCCGAGGTAGTCCCATTTACATATTACAGAAATCGGCTGAGCCGTTTTTGAAAAAAAAACAACAATAATATTAGCAGTTCGAGCGAAATATCCGAATTCTGTCCACGATGAACTTCGATAATTTCGCCAATTGTGAACCGAATCGAAATAGTAGTTTATGCAACTGTCATATAATCTCGTTACTATTATGAAACTCGCTGCGCTCGTTTCATAAACACACTCGTGTTTTAATACCCGGGTTATATGCAGTTGCATACACTACTTTATCTTCACTAATAAAAACGTGTATTGTCACAGGGAACTTGGCGCGCAGGGCGGCCAATCAGGAGCGAGCGCGCGATGTTATAATGAGATTTTACGATATCGATGTGGATATTATAACATCATGTGAAATTGCTTAAATTGAGTGTTTTGTTGTCTGCGCTATAACAGTAGTCATTATAAGTCAAATATTGGAAACATAAGTAGAATGTTACAACATTAGTGTAAATAAAAATATATTTTAGTTCAAATAGTTATACTCCCAAGGTGGACCCATTAAAATTTTACGGAAATTGGCTTAGCCGTTTTTGATGAATCAACAATAATGTAAACAATTCGAAATTTTGTGCACGATGGAAGGCGGTTTTGCCATTTTTTGCGAAAAATAATTATTATAATTTTAATTGACGCGTTAGACAAACATTTTACAGCTACTCTTAAGCCAAGGCATCAAAATAGAAAATAAATCCCTTACGTCTAAGTTGCAAACTCGAACTTTTAGTTTGTGTAGTAACTATGCTAACTTATTTTGGACTTAAGTTGAACGGATTAGTTTTTTTGTTCTAGTTAACGCTTGTTTTGTATTTATTCAGTGTGAAAATGAAGTTATTTTGTATTGTATTGTATTAGCCTAAAGGTAATTTTTTTGCATTTGTAACTATAATATATCAGTCACTCTCCTATATCTCAAGCATTCATTCATTATTTTAATACAAAAAATGTAAAAAAATTGTGATAATGAATATTATTATTTAACTAAGATTTAGAGGCACTCAAGGGCGCTATTTTGAGCTTAGTCATAAAGTCTATAGTAAGTAAGTAAGTTCGTATAGGTCGGGTGGCTAGCCCTGGTGTCAGAAGTAGTCAGTAGGCCGCCTAAAGGCCTCTGAATTGGCTAAACGGTTAAAACAACTGGGACCTACAATTTAACGTGTCATACGAGCCAAGTCTATATCGAAAAGCCAAGTTTCATTTCCATAAGTCATCACTGGTAACTCACACTGGCCTAAATAAATAAAAGTAATAAGACGCTAGAAGGCTGGGTCAAGGGTTAAATACAAAAGACAGTCATCCTGGACACGGCGCATTGTCAGGAGGCTCTCGCTGTAGCCCCAACCACCAGTAGCTTGTACCCTGCACCGCTGCTGGCGCGGGCGGTACCCTAGTTTTTAAGTTTTTTATAAAATATATATTTTTATAGCTGCATATAGTAAAAAACTTTAAAATCAAGATTTTTAATAAATACCATAATAATTTATAATAAAATATCTTTATTTCAGGTATTACAATGACCCATACGCTAAAATATTTAAATTTGACAAGAACATACTAAAAGTGATAACTAAAATATCAGTCATTTTCGGTTCGCACTCTGGTGCAGCATTAACCATGATTTGAAAATCGGCTAAAACTTTTAACGAAAATATAAATATAAGATTATCGAGTTGGCTACATTCAAAATTAAAGGCCAGGTAAAATTTCTTTTTTTTTTTTAGTTTGAAATTGTATATCCCCCAGGTGATTCCATTTAAACTTTAAAGAAATCGGCTGAACCGTTTTTAAAAAAAAAACAACAATAATGTAAGCAATTCGAGCGAAAAATTCGAATTTTGTACACGGTGGAAGGCGGTTTTGCCATTTTTTGCGAAAAAAAAATATTTTTATTTATCTTCCAGTCAGGATTGGCTTTTTCGCAGCTTGGAACTAACATCACAGCCTCTAAAGAAATTGATTCAGCCTATATCCAGCTTTTTGTAAGTGAATAATATTTCCTCTTAAACAACAAATCAAGGTTAGCAATCTGCTAAAACATGTCTAGGAAACGTTTTCAAATTAAAAGCAGTCAAAGTGAAACAAACAAAATGTAATTGAAAGCTTAGAAATCTAAACAAAACTAATTAGAGCTTACGTACGAAGCGTCTTACCCTCCTAATCCGCAGGTAGGCTGATATAAATAGCAGCTTAGAGTAAGCCCGGTATCTATGTGTGAATTCTGACAATTACAAACACGTTTATCTTTGTCCAGTTTATTATTATGTACTACGGGACTAATCGCGCACTAAAAATTACGAGAAATATAAATACCTCATCATCCCGTCGTTTCGACCGAGTTGCATCGATCGTGGTCGTGGGTAGACACGTACAAAGGTAATTAGTTCCGTAGTACATAATAATGAGGTGTTCAAATCGCGAAAGTTTAAAAACAACATAATGTCTAGTTTTTAAACAAGCGGTTTAATTGATTGGTAGTGGTCACACCAAATTTGAACTTGGTGGTGTTTTATCTATTCTTTTTTTAACCAAGGGAAAATCCTAAAGGGAAAGTACTAACTTTTAATTCTATTTTGTTTGTTATACTGCAAAATGTTTAATTGTAAACTGACACGCTATGGATAAAAGTACTCATATTGCCAAGATAAAACATATCGAATTGCCAATTAAAGGCTTAATAGGCTCATTCTTCGTTTTTAAAGCTTACATAATATAATTAGTAAGATACATAGGCAATTCTGTTTTAATCATAAAGGTAAAAGGTTAGGTATTACCAAAAATAAAATTGAATTATACCGCTGTATTAGCATTTGATTAATAAGATAGGTACTTTTTAACCGACTTTCAAAATGGAGGAGGTTCTATGTTCGTGTGTATGTATTTTTTTGTGTATGTTCATCGATAATTTCACCAATCAAGAACTGAATCGAAAAACTCTTTTTTAGTTCGAAAGGGTATACTCCCGAAATTGTCACCTTTAAATTTTACAGAAATTGGCTCAGCCGTTTTTGAAAAAACTAACAATAATGTAAGCAATTCGAGCGAAATATCCGAATCTTGTACACGATGAACATTGATAATTTTGCCAATTGTAAACCGAATCGAAAAATTATTTTTAATTCAAAAGGGTCCACTTCCAAGATGGTCCCGATTCAATTTTACAGAAATCGGCTGAGCCGTTTTTGATAAATAAACAATAATGTAAACAATCCGAGCAAAATATTCGAATTTTGTACACGATGGAAGGCGGCTTTGCCATTTTTTGCAAAAAATAATTATTAGTTGTTTTATATATTTCAAAATCTTTGGTCTAAAGTTTTAAAAATGGTTACTCTATATCGTAGCAAAAGCCTACAAGTTTTTGTAGCAATGTCTACAATGTGTCTACATCGTCTTGTGTTCGTTGTAGTCATAGAATAAGAACTACGAGTAAAGTTGTAGTGCTACAACGAAACTTTACTGCGTCTACGTCTAGCATTATCTCTGAACAAAGTAGAGTATCTTATGTACAAAGTAGAATACTTGTAAACATAAACCTGTTCTGGGGTGTTTCTTTAAACTACAGTCTTAAAAATATTCTACAATACCAATATACTTAAACGTAGTAAACGTAACGCAATGATGACATTGTGACAGCATGGTACAAACACTGAAATTACAGTAATTCCTGCAAAAGTTCTGACCTGAATACATTTTGCTATGATCAACAGAATTCATCATTTTAGGGTACCGTACCCAAAGGGTAAAAATGGTAACGGAGTAAAAGCTAAGACTCCGCTGTCTGTCACCAGTACCGTATACCATATCTCATGAACCGTAATAGCTAGAACGTTGAAACTTTCACAGATGACGTGTTTCTGTTGCCGCTATCACAACAAATACAAAAAAACAAAAAAAAATATTAAAGTGCAGCTCCCATACAAAACACCTGAATGTTTAGCCGTTTTTCACTCGATATTAATAACTGTGATAGGCAGATGCTTCAAACATTCTCAAAATATTTTATTAATTAATAACTTTAAAATTAAAATAATCAAATTTAAAAAAAAAATGTTTAAGGGGATAATCTCATACAAAACACGTGATTTTTTGCTCAATATTAATAATGGATAAGTAAAGAAAGATTCTTGAAATATACATAGAGTATTAAGTTTATTTCCACTTTAAAAATAAAAATATCAATTTAAATTTAAAAATATTTTAGGGGCGCTCCCATACTATTATTTTTTTGTGTCGAAAAACTGTTATATTATGCAACTGAACTTTTACTATAAATGTTGGAACGGCTCGGGTGACAGTTTTTTCTTAATATATTTGTAGCTACTGCACTCAAAATTTCCGAAAATTAAGCATAATGATAAGCATTTCAATATCTTGAAATGGTTTTGGAATTTCATGGTCTTGTAAAATTCGAAAACTTGTCCATTGCATGAGAAATACCTGTCATGTTCTAGAAAAAATGGAAAAGATAGCTAAATGAATGGACTTAAACTGGTTTCAATCTTTTGTGAATCTGTTTTCACCCGTTCAGGACTAAGACAATTTCTTCGTAATCCATTGGAAAATTCATAATAATAACTCCATCATTTTAATCAAAACACTACTCAAAGTCAAATATGTCTCAAAAATATTCAACAACACTTGTTGGCTATTATTGTAAGCCTCAAAATTATCACGGTTTTATGTTTTTGTGATAAGACTTTACTAAATAATAACGTTATAAAGGAAAATAAAGGAATGATAGCCGTGGTGGTCTAGTGGTTGTAACGCTGGCCTGTTATTCTTGAGGTCGTGGGTTAAAACCCGGTCCTGTACCAATGAGTTTCTATGGAACTTATATACGGAATTTCACACCACTGGCTTTTCGGTGAAGGAAAACATTGTGAGGCAACCTGCACACGTCCGTAGAAGAAATTCGATGGCGTGTGTGAATCCACCAACCCGCACTTGGCCATCGTGATGGATATGGCTCAATCAGCCTTTGTAGGTAGGACTATGTCCTGCATAGGACTATTAAAAAGGCTGGTACAGTACAGTACGGTAAAGGAAAATACATAATATTATGCTTATTTTCTGAAACTTTCCTGCCGTAATAACGTAATCTACACAACTTTAATAGTAAGTATACAATATCGCTCGCAAGCGATCTCGAAGAGAACGTCCTGAACATTTCTCATTTAGAGGCGAAACACGTGTCGAATAGTGCAGTGCAGTGAGAATAAGGGTGCTATTTAGTAATTAAGTATTTTCACTATTTTGTTATGTTATTAAAAAAATAGTTATATTGTTTGTTCAGTTTATAACGGATTAAATACAATTTGTTTCGAATAGAGTGCAGTATAAATATGAGTGCAATTTATAGGTATTTTGTTTTAAAAAAAAATATATTTGTTTTAGTTGTTTAATTTCAAACGCATAATTTCAATTCTATTTCGAGTTGACTTAGTTTTCAAATACCAAATAAATAAATATGTAATAACAAATAATAATTTTATTTGATCCGTAACTTGCTTAGGCTACCTAAGTACGCTACACTCCGCACTAGGTTTCCTAAGAGCCTGTGTTGCAAGGTATTCTTTGTATTTAGGTTCCTTTGACAATTAAGTTTTATATCCTTTCTGGTGAAGAGATTAAAAATAGCGTTTCAATTGATTTACGTCACACTTCACACAAGTGATTTACTCAGACTGCGCCAAAGGTCACGCAAAACAAATGGAGACTCATACGCTTTCACAGGGCAAACATAGCAGTAAGGTCAGTCCTAATCATCTTCATCGTAGTTGTTTAATTAAATTTCATCACAGTTTCTTAGCAATCACCAAAGTTAGGCAACTTTCTGCACGGCCAGTCTTCAGATGGGTGACCGTGCGTGGGTAGTATTTACAACTGGGCACTGCCGTGGCTGGCATGATACGTTAAATTGGAGATTCTATGGTTGTTTTAACCGTTTAGCCATGTCATAGGCCATCCGGCTTAAATCTAAGGACACTTGAACTTTGAAGACCAATCTAACGATGCCTTAAATGTCGAAATCCATCCTTTTAGACGATACTCGTACGTTGGAACAAACGTTACAATTTACGCGCGCAAAACATTCCTTACTTGGGAGTTGGTCAGTTAATACCATAGTAAACTTCAATTATTTTGATTTGACGAAATGACATTACCTTACTACCTTCTGTCTATATGAAAAATTGGCTACTTTCACTACTGTTTATGATTCTGCTATGTATTTGTGACACGGGGTGCTTTTGACAGAGTTTCATTTTGGTCAGTGTAACAAATCATTTACGTGTGTTTGGAGCTATGGATGCTTGTAAACTAACACTTTGTCTCGCTTTTTTTCCAGCTGAGAGAGCAAGAAGAATGCTTTTTATACTGGAATCTGGGTCAGGCCATGTGTATTTACTGTTGAAAACTACATGGGCTTATATGATGGGGGATTTATACTTACTTGTCATACGGTTTATTGTAAAGCTGCGAGATTTCCTCAACCTAATCGTGGTTTCTCCAATTTGAAATGACATTAACCCTTAATTTGAAGGGTGTGTCCCAGGGACTCCGCCGAAAAATATTTTTATCAAAACTTTTGTTTTAACGCACACATGGTGTAACGCATTTGAGTACCTTCCCCCCGGGCATCAATATGGAATAAATGCCAAGACGATGCCCCCGGGGCTAGGCCGATACGGGAGTGGACGGACGTGTGTGTGCGCTTAGTAAATACTAATCATTCGTGCATCCCACAGACTCAACCTTACACTTCTTCTTCGTCGTGTCTATGGTTCTAATATTGTGAGTGCTAACCAACTATAGATTTTATACTATTCACATAAAGTTGTAAATTTTTTTTTTAATAACTTTATGTGAAATAAAGTTATTATCTGTCTGTCTGTCACCGGACTGTATCTCATGAACCATGATAGCTAGGCAGCTGAAATTTTCACAGATGATGTATTTTTGTTGCCGCTATAACAACAAATACAGAATAAAATGAATATTTAAGGGGACCTCTCATACAACAAACGTGATTTTTAGGACATTTTTGCTCGTTTTTAATAACGGCAAGAGGAATAGGGCTCCCGTACGGTACGGAACCCTTCGTGCGCGAGTCTGACTCGCACTTGGCCGATTTTTTTTATAAATTTTTTTTTTTCATAAATTCTAATAGTGGCAATGGGTCCCAATATTTATAAACTGTCACTGTGAAAAGTATTGGCTGAAAATGTCACCTTATTTGTTACTGTTTTGATGAAAATGAGGAAAACTGATGTAAATAACGTAATGATGTGTCACGAGTATTAGGGTTTTTTTTCACACCAAGTATGTAAATTTTACTGTATAAACATGAAGAAACATCTACAAGTATGATCACAACTCATGCTGAAAACTAATATTATTTTTATCTTCAAAAATGTATGCAGGTAATGTACCAAAAAAAAGTTATAAAAAGTTAAAGGGTTGCACGTTTACGTTGTAGGTTTTTTTTTAAAATAACCTTTGTTTTATTTCTCAAGAAGACTGTAATGTTTGTTGGTAGAAATTATAGTAAAATACTATGTTGATATTTCGATCAAAAAATGTAACTAGGAGAGACATTACCATTATTGATGTTAAATTGATGGAAAGTACGGCCAAACAGTGAAATTAATAATGATTCATGAATACGTTTTTCACTAAACTATTTTTTTTCTTAGATTGAACTATCTGCGTTCCTGGGTCTTCACCATAAACTTTACGTGGCACTTTTCCACCCTGCAAACTAAGAGTTAAATTTGATATTAATCTCAATAAAGAGGAAAACCATTGTTATCTACAGAGAGGGAAGATTTACTTTGAAACATTTGTTTACTTTGTCGCTAAAATGCGGGCCAAAATCTTACTTATTTTGAACTTCAAAGCACAGCGTTGGAGCTTAATACTTACATGTATGTATATAAATAAGTTAAAAATTACCTATTTTTATTATATGTGCGACTAACATTTGCTTTGTGATCAATAAAAACTTCCTTTATAATATATTTCTTTAATATACGTCTTATTTCTATTTGGTATTACAATTTTCCATTTCAATACACACACAGACATAGATAATAATTAAATCTGTATGTATATGTATAAAGTTTCCCTTTGGGTTAAAACTACGAGAACTAAACAAAGAAATCCACGATATTTCGACTGTTGTCTTGTTTTATCACTAGCTGTAAGTGTGTGAACTAAGCTAGAACGATACGATTCAGAATCACAAGAGAATTGATAATGCCTATAGAACTTAGTAACGGTACATTTTGTAGCAAAGCCTTCGAGTTTTCGTAGCAATATCTACAACGTATCGTAGCACCGCTACGATTTTTGTAGCTAAAAGCTCACAATTCGCTCCAAGAGAGCATATAATGCGCAAAAAGCATAGAATGCTCAAAAGATGTCATCCAATGCAGCGTGCGCTATTCCGTTATTTCCATTTAATTAGGCGGTTATCACACTGCCACGCATCACGCTGCATATTGCGTGTCGACGCATTTACGCGAACGCGCGTCGCTGCATTTTCTGTGTGTTGGACTGTGCGTGTTGTCTATACAAACGGAGATAATTACAAGCAACGTTAAAACACACTTATGGCACAGAAACGTGGTCTCTCACTATGGGCCTTATTAGTAAGCTCCAAGTAGCCCAACGAGCTATGGAGAGGGCTATGCTCGGAGTCTCTCTGCGAGATCGAAACAGAAATGAGGAGATCCGTAGAAGAACCAAAAATACCGACATAGCCCAACGGATTGGCAAGTTGAAATGGCAATGGGCAGGGCACATGGCGCGGAGGACTGATGACCGATGGGGTCGAAAAGTTCTCGAGTGGAGACCACGTACCGGCAAGCGCAGCGTAGGACGTCCACCCACAAGGTGGACGGATGACCTCATTAAGACCGCAGGATCGCGCTGGATGCAAGCCGCTTCCAACAGGTCTTATTGGAGATCCATAGGGGACGCCTATGTCCAGCAGTGGACTTCTTATGGCTGATGGATGCATGGATGAACGTTAAAACACGCATTCACACGCTAAGCTCCGTAGTGCGGGGCAATGTGATAATCGCCTTAACCTATGCGTGTCGTCCGGATCCTTTGGGCATCAATTTCAAATGCGGTCACCATCGATAAAATTCTTCTCGATAATGCTTTAAGCTACAACTGTGATCAACGAGTTTTCCAAGTTAAATTGCCTTTACGTTAATATATTTAATTTGAAAGGGCATTTGGCAAATATTTATAGAGACAGATATAAAAACAAAACCAAATTATTGCCATTTTTAAATTTCTTTGCTAACTTATTCTCAAACGAGTCGAAAAATTAAAAAAAAATATCACAAACATCCTAATATGACGCGTAAATGAATAATATATCTGAAGAAGTTATGATATTAATCATATCATTTATTATAACCTTTTCAGATAATATTATTCACTCATGCTTGTATTGTCAAACACACAGACACAGAAGCCAAAATAACACTACTTATTTTTCAGGGGTTCAAAAATACTAGTGGCTGAAATTAATTTTTAAAATAATTATAATAATGTTATAGGTAAGTATAATTCAGTATAGTCAAATCTAGAGTCAATAGTCTTCTTCTAAATAAGCATTTTATTTTCGAGACCACGTTTTGTCATTTCGATGAATGAAAAGTATTGTTAGATATCTAATGGTGAGCAAAATTATTTTCGACAGTTGATCTACTACGGCTAATATAATGATGATAATTACAGTTTTGTAGATACTTTTTCGTTAATATTCAATTAACATGAACTGAATACAGTGTCCCAAATTTTTAAACTTTTACAATTTGAGCACATCATTCTTATACAAGGACTTGAATGGTAAATAAACCTCAAAAAAAAATTACAAACATCATATAAGCCCGATTACAAATGCGCCAGCGTAAATTAAATAGCAACGTAAACGTTAATCGTAACGTTTCTACGTTTTGAGTTGGATCGGTCGTGGTCACGGGCGACTGTCCACCCTCAGAATATAGTCCACCGATGCAAATCGAAACGAGCAAATGGAATAAAGAGCCTAATGAGCCTGTCTTATATTGAGACTGAAAATCTCATTAATTGTTTATACAGCGAATAGTTTTTCAAACGAGACGATACTTAACTTTCTAAAATTTTATTTTCTTTAATTATTTATCCATATAAACTGCGACATATCCCATTTTCGTTAGAACTTACATTTAAGAATAATCAGCAAGGTATGCTGCGAGTTAATTTTGTGATTATTTTTTGTAGTTTCTGGTAACTCTGCACTCGAGCCCCAAGACACAAGCCTAGCTTAGTTTGGGGCTCACAACTAATCTATTTGAAAATGCATCTCTATCATAACATAAGACAAAATCATGTATAGAATCAATTCGTAGACTTGTTTTCGATTTAAGCTCTTAGTAATAGTTGTGTATTTCTACTTTTGGTCAATAAATTTATTTATTTATTTATTTATTTAATGAGGTATTTAACTCATCTGGTATTTTTATTCCACGATAATCACTGTAGTATACTTCTAACAGAAACTGTCAAAGCCATATAACGGGTGAAGTCAGAGACAAAGCTAATAGACCATTATTGAATTGGGAAATTCGGAAGATTTCGCGAAGGATAAAAGGGAGCACTCTGCGACTTGTCCAACCCTTCCCTTCCCAGGGGAAAATATGGCGGGCAAGTATTTATGCTGGTGAAACCATTTTCCGTTCTAGTTCTTTTAAGTGGTTATAGGTTTGTTGTCACAATGGTGCACTTTAGAGAGACCCAGTTTCGCTCAAATGATAAAAAGTTGTCAAAAAATACTGTTATTTTGTGGGTTCACAGACTACAAACGGTCCGCTCCGCTTTGGAGGCGTCTGTATTTTTGTGTAATTTTTATTTAATTTCATATAGGTTTGCTTTTGACTACAATTTGCCTGATGTTAAGTAGATATTCGGTCTAGGATGTTACACGCTTACCTAGAAGATACCTATTTACTCAGGCTTTCATATGTACGAGTATATAGCAATTAGCCTTAGGTATATCAAGATTTCAAGTAGCTAATTTACAAGCCGCTTTCGATCGTAAAACTATAAGGAAAGCATATTCCTACATCTTGATGATTATATAACGTATTTTGTTAGAATTTTATAAAATTCATAGAAAGATGAATTTCGTCTAAATTACTTATCTAGATCATTGAATAAGAAAAAAAACATCAGAGCTAAATCCCCTAATCATCTCAATGAAATATAACAAACAAGGAAGTCGCAAATCCTGAGAAAGGTAGAGGAAACGCGTAAGCGTACATTTAGATAACAAAACAACAAACCCACGTATCGTGTTTGAAATAAATAAGTAAACGAAATTCTTTTACGTGTACCCATTGACGTGCTAATTTCGAGATGGAGATTTCCACATATAATTATAATAGTATTATATGCAAGTGTAATTCGATATCATCAAATCTAGAGTCAATAGTCTTCTTCAAAATAAGCATTTTGCTTTCGAGATCACGTTTTCTCATTTCGATGAATGAAAATCGCTTACAATCGATCTTGTTAGATATCCATCCAACAAAAACATTTTCATGTGAAATGAAGCAAAGTCACAGTTCCCACTATCAAAAAGTTGTCAGATCTCACGTAAAGCCAAGCTTCTAACTCTACACGCCTTACTTTACAAGCCCTTACTCCACAAACTCTACAGCTTAGTCAATATATGTGACTTGGCCGTTTCGACTTCCGCGTGTCTAGATTGGGGAGCAAAATTATGTTCGACAGTTAATCTACTACGGCTAATATTATGACGATTAAATTATAATTTTGTAGATACTTTAAGGTTCGTTAATATTCGAGTGATCCAAATTTTCTGTTACCCAGTCCTCAGAAAAATATACGCCGATGTTGTGTACAAACACTTGAACGTAAAAGGATACGATCTTTCTCGAATGTCTATGAAAATATCGTTCGTAAAAAAGAGCCCTCGACGACAGTTTAATGTTTTATGTGCTCTACATGAGGGGATTTCCTTTTAAAAAGATTCGTAAGCTGACTGCTGAACACTGATTGCGTCAAAATAAGTATTTTCTTGGCTGCCAATATATTATACACTGAGAAAACATAAATTACTGATCTGTGCCTTAACTTATAACCTGTTGCTTTGAATTTTGGCAGAAATACACAGTAAATATTTATCGTTATGAACAAAGTTTACTTCGGGACGAACACGTATCGTTCAATGTGAACATTTATTAATGGTTCAACAGTAAATTATCACTTTCGACAAAAATTATGACTCAGTTATAATAGCTAGCAGAGCTCGTATGTTTGTAATTTTATTTTTGTGATTTGAGAATTTGTTCTTACAGTAAAGGGTTCAAATAATTAAAAGTGCTTAGAAAATAAAATAAACTAGCTTTTACTCGAGGCTCCGCCCGCGTTATACTATTTAGATTTTTGTGCTATCTCATGAGAACCTTTAATTTTTTCGGGATAAGAAGTAGCCTATGTCACTTTCCGTTTTTTAAACTTTGTTGTATATACCAAAAATAACGTCAATCCGTTGCTTCGTTGCTGCGTAAAAGAGGAACAAACCAACAAACACATTTTCGGATTCAATGTAGGTATTAGTAAGAATAACATCTCAAAGCATAAATTTTTGCCCATATATTATTATTCTCATAACATAAATAGTGTTAAAGTACAACTGTAAAATGATACTGTCTGATATATTCAATTTGGATAAAACCTAATATTTCAGGGTTTGATCGATGGAGCAAGAGGTGACAAATAGCCTTGCCAGTGTTCCACTGTGAGTGGTAAGTAGTTATTTGGCGTAATGCGTAGCATGTAGCGCTCGTAATATAGCTTATCTTTCTTGTACTTAGACTGTCTTAAGATGTGTAGCCATCAGTAATATACAGCGTTATTCTTAATCAATTAGCATCCTTTTAGGGGCTTATTCTGAACATCAAAACTAACAACTTTTGTATAATATAATATAACGAATTAGAAGAATAATTATAGTGATGAACCATACAAATGTGGGTATGTAGAAGAAAGATGGGAGTATTTCACTAACTCGCACTGAGCCACAATGGTGAATATAAATCTTTTGCCACGACGTTTGGTTCATATTTGGTGAGACCTACGTCTATGTAAAGGATATTATTCTCAGTGGTTAGTGACCCTAACTTCTGGGTCAAAGAGGCGTGGGTTCGATCCCCACCCAGGGCAAGTATTTTTGTGATGAACATTGGTGTTTAGCTTAGTTTGGGGTCAGTGGCCGTGTGTTAGATGTCCCCTAATATTTATTTATTTATATTACAGCCATAAAATGTGACAGCGGATAATCCAGTTATTTTAACTGTTTACCCGTCTAGAGACTTGTGGTTTAGTACTACACACAACTGTCGTTATATATCAAATACTAGATTTTGCCCGCGGCTTTGCCCGCATGATATTTCGAGGCCCTACCTTACCACATTTAATAAAGGAGGTGGAAAATAAAAAAACAAAAAAAATCGATTTGACATTTATTTGATCTGACACTTCTTTATTGACATATCTTGGAGTGCACGCTAGAATAGCTCACAGATGGCAGAATTTTTCCTACTTACTTAACAATTATTGTTATAATATGGAAAATTTACGCAATTTCATTATAATTTATAGCCTTTGTGTTATTCTGATGGAAAAGCTATATAATTGCAAAGTTTCATCTCAATCCGTTCAGTAGTTTTTGCGTGAAAGAGTAACAAACATCCATACATCCATCCATCTTTACAAACTTTCACGTTTATAATATTGGTAGGATTTCTTATAGAATTTTAAAAATCAATCAAACTTTAATTAATAACAAATATAACATTAAATAAAAACACTTCATTGGTATAAACATTAACACTCTAAAATTAGATTACATTTTCATATTTAAATACTGATGTTCTCGAACTATTTAAGAATTATTTTTTTTGTGAAAAGTGTGCGGCATACTGTATGAGCTGCCACTGGTGAATTGGTGATGACTGGTAATGTTGACGAAGATAAGTTAGATATAAGTAATAATAGTTCTTTTATGGTGGGTGGCTAGCCTAGAAGTCAGAGTTTTTAAGCCGTCTGAAGGCATTTGCCATAGCTAAACAGTTAATATAACCGGGACCTACAATTTAACGAGTCTACAGAACGCTCAGTTGTAAATGCCACTCGTGGTCACCCATCCGAAGATTAGCCGTACCGAACGTTTCTTATAGTCTTTTTCAAATAGCAAGTCACTTATGACAGGTCCATAGAACGTAAATTATCACGTAAATACGTCATGTGACGTCACACCAAAAGGTGAATATTTCTATTTATCAGTGAAAACATTAAGCAAACTTACAAGAAAAACTACTAAAATAAACGACAAAGGACGCAAGAAATAGAATAAAGGTTATTGATTCGCGTATACATTTTCGCGTTCATTTTTAAATTTAATAAAATATTAAATTCGTTAAATTGTTATGTTACGTGCTATATCCGATCGTGACGTCATGATAAGAGGGCTGGGAAATTGACTATTGTTGAAATCGAAGAATATCGAAAACAAAACATATTAATCGACTTGATATAAGCAAGGGTTATCATTAATCTGTACCCCTACTACAAAAATTATAAAATATGTAGTGCGTATTCGATACAAAAATGTATGAAAACTTAGTTTCCATTTACCTCCGATGTTCACATAGACAATATAATGGATAATCAAATGATTATAAATCTGGAAGATTCGTCAAATGATGAAAATGATGATAGCTCCGATGACGAAGTAGCGAGGACTTTATTTCCCAAATAAATCTTTTTTTTACCTGTCACTTTTTTATTTAATAAAAAAGTGCTATCATCATTATCAAATTTCTTTTTGATTCCTCTAAACCTATCGTCTAAGTAAGTCCTACTGACTTGTAGATAAATTCACAAAACACTTTTAGGTATATTGTTCGATAACTTCGATAAGTACGTAAAATCGAAAATAATCGGTAATTACAAATCGAATAAAGGTGCGTACATCATTGTGCGTACATCATTACAATTATCAATGAATGTTTGACAGCTGACATTTCGGAAGTGTCATAAGTGACTAGCTATTTGAAAAAGACTATAATTCTGGTGATCGCTGACAAACATCCAATCAAACTACGCTATAAGTTAGATATCTTAAAATCTCAGCTCTTCTCTTAGTGTAACACAGGTTGAGATTCCTTTGATCGGCAAAAGATACAGAACTGATTGATGATGCTAGGATTTTTCTGTTGACGCCGCACTTTAAGGAAGACAAATTGTGTTCCGTGTTTGCTCGGAAATGTCAAATATTTGTGTTTATTCTGTTCCTTTACGAGTACACATTACTTACTTAAGATATTTTTCTTACGGCATTTATATGAGACATTTTTTTTATAAAAACATACACGTGTAAACTCATGCGTATATATTATTCCGGGCTAATGATAATATGTATGTATGTATGTTGAAGACGAATGACCTCATCAAGACTGCAGCATTGCGCTAGATGCAAGCTGCTACGAACCGGTCTTATTGGAGATCTATGGGGAAAGCCTATATCCAGAAGTGGACGTCCTATGGCTGAAATGACGACGACAATGTACCCAAATAAAACGAAAATGGCGCAGGCAAATGACTTTAGACCTTCAAAAGTCTGTGGATAATCCGATGCTTTTTAGGTGTAGTCTAGGTAGTTTTAGCATATAGGATGGTATTGTTTTGTTGTAGTTAAAAAGGCACTTTTGCCCGATTAAAAAAGAGCCAAAGTTTAGCTTGACTATGTCCCAGGAGCAACATCAAAAAATATTTATTAACACGACGATTCCAATCCAAGTCAGAATCCAAAATCCAGAGGAAAACGTGACAAAGCAATAAAAATACATCAAAGTTTTAGAGATTTATAGAAAACCGACGCCAGTCATTGACATACGATCCAGTCCGTACCCACTTCTAAGAACAATTTCACGGAAAAAACATTTGGTACGAGAGGATTTAAGGGAAACCCAATAATCCTTCGTAATAAACACAGCCCTGACAAAACCAATAAAGGCATGGCAAATAAGCGTTACCCGGCATTCCTTTACAAAACCTGGGCCCGTACTGTAAGCTCTTAGCGCGAGTGTAAGCCGACGAGTCGCTTTAGCAGTTGTCTCGATCACTCTACTGTACTGAAATAAAATCGGCCAAGTGCGAGTCGGACTCGCGCACGAAGGGTTCCGTACCATGTGGGAGCCCCATTCCTTTGACGTTATTAATAGCGAGCAAAAAAACTCCTAAAAATCACGTTTGTTGTATGGGAGCCCCCCTTAATTATTTATTTTATTCTGTTTTAGTATTTGTTGTTATAGCGGCAACAGAAATACATCATCTGTGAAAATTTCAGCTTTCTAGCTATCACGGTTCATGAGATACAGCCCGGTGACAGACAGACAGGCGGACAGACGGACATCGAAGTCTTAGTAATAGGGTCTCGTTTTTACCCTTTGGGTACGGAACCCTAAAAAAGACGAAAGCTGACGTGATCTAATTAAGGCGCGCTGAAAGTTTATGGTAAGGATACGTGATAGTTAATGAGGTCGCAAAATACAGAATAAAATTTTTATCAATACTCTTCTATGCCAGTCGGGCGAGATAAGTAATTCAGTAAAAAGTACAAGATTTTCAAAAAGACATCATACGTAAGACTATAACCTAAGACAAGGCGGACAGATGATCTAAACGCAAGAACAATGGATGCGGGTTGTTATAAATCGGTCCTATTGCAAAACTTTAGGACAGGTCTATGTCGAGCAGTTGACGTCCTACGTCTGATATAATGATGATAAAAAGCTCGTGGTACGGGCCTCGCAGGCATTTTTGCCGAAACTCGGTCAACAGGACGTGAGAAGGGATGCTCCAAATTTAGCAAATCGAATCAGGAAGTAAGTGACGCGCTGGCGATATAATTAGGTAAACGAACCTCGGTGTAGATTATACCAACTTTTTGAAATAAACCACCACTTTGGAGTGGTTGCGCGGGCTACATATGTAGCCCACCCATATAAAATCGATAATTAATCAAAATCAGTAAGCACCTGCTTTGTATGCCACTAGGTATTTTTAAATGAATGTTCGAAAAACGTGTTCATCGTGTGGTTTTGTCAAAGGAGGTCAGTAAAGAGCGCGGACTACGATGGTAGCCCGCGCGACTTAATTAAGTACGTAAGTTTTTTTCCAATAATTAAATTTTCGTCTTGCTTCTATTTATGTAAAATATGTTGAAGAACCAACGTTACCGATATAGCTCAGCGGATTGGCAAATTGAAATGGCAGTGGGCAGGGCACATAGCGCGGAGGACTGATGACCGATGGGGTCGAAAAGTTATAGTGCATTGAACAGGAAAACCAGGTGAAGATGTCTTGTGGCTTAGCGTGATGCCAATGACGCATCTGTGTCATTCTATATCTACGGCACCGACCCTAACAGACAATCTTAATAAAACGTTATCTCTTAAATTTGAACCTCCCTTAATGAAGAGATGGCATCAAAAGGAACTTAAGACAATGGATTAGAAATGAATGAATTTTGAATGGACGTAGAATCATGTTGCTTACTAACTTGACTTCCAAAAAGGGGTATTCTACGTTCCGTCTGTGTGTATTTTTTGTGTATGTTCATCGATATTTTCGCCAATTGTGAACCGAATCAAACAATATTGTAAAAATTGTATAGGTACATCAATTTGAGTGAATTTTTCGAATTTTGTACACAAAGGAAGGTTATGCCATTTTTAGCAAAAAATAGTTACAATACCAAATAATGATTTCCTTTTCGACTTTTTTGCATTCCGTTTGGAGCATAAAAAAATAAAATGAAATAAAACAAATATTAGGGGACATCTTACACACGGTCTCTGACCCCAAACTAAGCAAAACTTGTGATATGGCTGCCACAGACTGACATATTACATATACATATTTTAAATACATACTTATATAGATAGTATTGTACCAAAATAACACTCAGGCATGAGCAAACACATATGTTCATCACATAAATTCTTGCCCTGGGTGGGGGTCGAACCCACGCCTCTTTAATCCAGAAGCCAGGGTCACTAACCACTGAGCCACCGAGGCAGTCTTAGTTTAAGTACTACAGTGACTGACCTGGAACTGCATAAACGAGTACGAAGCTGAAGGCTCCGAACAGCTCCTTCTTGATAGAGTCAGGCCATTTCTCCGTGCAGAACTCGATGCTTCTCTCCACCCACACCTGGTGACAAACATACCATTTATATTTATTTAATAATAAGCTATATAATTGCAAAGTTTCATCTCAATCCGTTCAGTAGTTTTTGCGTGAAAGAGTAACAAACATCCATACATCCATCCTTACAAACTTTCACGTTTATAATATTAGTAGGATACCTCCTGATACCAAAATATTATTAGCAACCCGAATTGTGGATCAATTAGGTACACAGTCAAAGTAGAGTAATAATATGACATTTTTGATGCTAAGTAGAGGCTGAATCAAGCATTATTTCGTCTGTAAATATGATAACCCAGTCATCTGGTTGTTTTACGTGGAAATTATTCCGGGAGTTTTTAAAATGTGTTGGTTTATATAAATTTTGATACAAAGTATTAAATTATCATTTGATACTATGGTTCCTCGTTTTACTACGGAACCCTAAAAACATCAAAAAAACCCAATACGTATTTCTACTGAACGCTTCTTTTTTCATTCACAACGAATTTGCTTTTTGTAGTAAATAATTATAATAATGTTACATCATAATAGATAGAAACTAGAATGAAACTCAATTAGGTAAAGATTAAGTGAATTAAATTAAAATATTGAAGGCGTGTAGCCCTATAGTCAAACCGCTAAACTCAGGCATCGCCTGCGCGGGTACAAGGGCGCGGGGGTAGACGACAAAGGGGGACTGAGACAGGTGCGGGCGCCGGGGACCCGCTGCCCGCGCCTGTCTCAGTCCCCCTGTGTCGTCTCCCCCGGCGCCCCTGTACCGCGCAGGCGATGTCTGAGTTTAACGGTTTGACTATAGCCCGTGATACGTTTTGCGTGGCAACGTGGCGCTGTAGATATATTTTTGAAGGACAGGGACGAGTCACAATACTGTTGGATATCATTACATTCCGAATTTAACGGTATCTTCGACTCAGTTACGAAATACCTATTTATCAAATAAACAAATATAGAAGCTATTTACCCGGTCTTTGAAAGTCAGTAGTATCAGTCCTATCGAGTTATTACGTACTTTTTTGTAAGTAAACTGGAAAATATTTATTTATCAACAAATTACTCAGTAGTCAGAGTCATAATTAATGTAATATAACCTAACCTCAAAGAGGAAATCGCTTCAAAGCTTGTCAGATGTTCGAAAATTAGCTGATAAAGGGATGTTATTATCGACAGAGAAGTGGAATAAATTAGATAGGTATAAAAAATCGGCCAAGTGCGAGTCAGACTCGCGCACGAAGGGTACCGTACCATATGGGAGCCCCATTCCTCTTACCGTTATTCATAGAGAGCAAAAAAACTGCTAAAAATCACTTTTGTTATATAGGAGCCCCCCTTAAATAGTTATTTTATTTTGTTAATTTAGTATTTGTTGTTAAAGCGGCAACAGAAATACATCACCTGTGAAATTTTCAGCCACATAGCTATCTTGGTTCATGAGATACAGCCCGGTGACAGACGGACAGACGGACAGAGGACATCAAAGTCTTAGTAATAGGGTCCCGTTTTTAACCTTTGGGTACTGAACCCTAAAAAGAAAATATTTGTAGGCTCAATGTAAAAAACTAATCATGGTATCTAGAGTGATATATGGATCGTGTTTTAGGCCCTGATTCTCTATAGATAAAGTATTATTCAATTTCGCGAATTTGCTTGAAACATTTTAATTTAAGCGAAATTTCTAAAAACAATACTAAACATGGGCACTAAAGCGCTTGTTATAGAAAATCACCTGTTTTATATATTTTTAATTTGTAAGTCCATAGTCTAACCAATTTTCACATATCATTACAACCATCTTATTCCTCCCAGACATATGCAAGTCATTTGCAAGTCTCTACGATCCAAAAAACTGTTAAATTTCGTTATACGGAATATAAGGTTCTCATAATTTCTTCTAATGATTAATAATATAACTATTAAAGTAATTTACCTACAAAATATTAATAGCATTCGTATTTTGTAGCAATTAGAACAGGCAGAAATGGCGCCGTTGTACGAATTAAGGTTTTTTTTAGGTTTAATGGCCTCCTCGGGGTGAAGGAAACCACACAAAATTCATTTCCTGTTCAATTAAGCTGCTACAAAATTTGTTAAATTTAAGTACATTAATACGTATTAAATACGCTGTTGTTTTGTAGAAGGCAGAGACACTCAGCGGTTTTTTTTTACAATATTAACTGTAGGACAAGTAAGCTGCAAGCAGTGGTGATCTAGTGGTAATGACATCCGTCTTACAATCGTGAAGTCGTGGTTTCAAATCCCGGTCTCATACCAATAAATTCTTTGGAATTTTAAGTACGGAATTTTACGCCACTGGCTTTTCAGTAAAGGAAAACACACGAAAAAACGTGTGGGTTTGTAATCAGTAAGCGTGCGATTTACTTACTAGGCAGGCAGCCCTAGCGCTTGTTACGTACTACGTAGCCACGCAGGGTTGTAGATACTTATCTCAAGGATAAGGCCGGGCGTTTGTAGAAAAAATTCGATACCGTATGTGAATTCACTAACCCGACCTGGGCCAGCGTGGTACATATGACCCAATCACCTTTCGTCATGAAGTTGACGATTAAAAAGGCTGGTACAGTACTGTAGGATTGGTGCTAGAAAGCGAACTAGTATTACGTCCAGAGTAAATGAACTTTGTTAAGAAACGGTTGATTTTTTTGCAATTTTCAAGTTGGTGTCGTAGTAAAAGCAGCTGTCTCATACAAAATAGCCACACGGAATCGACAAAATGTATGAATTACCTTCGCGATTTTTTCACTCGAATTCCAGGTCGAGACAGTTCATAATGATGTGAGTCAGCCAGTTTAAACTTAGGTCTTTTTTTTTTTAATATTTTACTTAGGTATTTAATCTTTGAAAGTAATAAGTTATAGACATACATAGTAGCTGCTTTGCAAAGAGTAGAACAGTACTTTGTACGTTTATAATTAAGCTTGAAGTTAAATCTCATAACTAAACCAAACATTAAATAATTTACGCATACAACTTTAATATCCGGGTATTAATTTTGCTTCAAGTTTGAAACCTTCAACCTATTTATTCGGTAAATTAATCTTTGAAGTTGATCCTGCCAAAACCACAGAATATTATTGAGTCTTGTATGCTATTTTCACCTCCGACAAAAAGAGAGGAGTGTTATATGTATAACGTGTCTGTGTATTTCTGTATCTGTCTGTGGTATCGTAGCTCCCAAACCAATTTTCGTTTAGTTTTTTTGTGTCATAGATAATTTTAATCCGAGTGTTCTTAGACATGTTTCATGAAAATCTGTTTAGCCGTTTGAAGATCATCAGCTCTTTAATATTTTAATTAAGTAAAACAGGTGTTACTCACGTTTGATTTTTAGTAGGATACTACTATAGTTTCGATCGCATTTGGCGATCTTTCTCAAGGTTGGAGTACTAGCAGGCGGGCATCTAGCATCTAGTATCTCGCATAGCAATGCTGTGCTATGCGAGACGAGCCCGCGTGCTAGTACTCCAACCTTGAGAAAGATCGCCAAATGCGATCGAAACTATAGTAGTATCCTACTTAAAATCAAACGTGAGTAACACCTGTGTTTTTCTTAATTAAAATGTACGAAAACCACGTTAGTTTCCATAGTGAAAAAGAGAGCTCTTTAATAGTTGATGAGGGGATCTAACTACCTTCCATAATGTCCTATCAATTCGAAATTTGGTACCGTATTACCCCAATGATATTGAAAGGACATGGAGTTTATTTTGTGTCGGGGAGTTTTTAAAATTTTCAATTTTACTATTATTATGCTACACTTTGTATTAATAATTTCAGTTGAAATAATGATCTCCACTACTGTACAGAGAGACAAACAGAAACCGACTACGAGTGCAACAAGTAAGCACAGCGTAGGACGTCACGTTTTCTGTGTTGTTTCCTCAATCCCACATCATGAAAGGTAAACAGCACAGATCAGGGAACAACCCTATAACCCTAAGGTAGCTGTGGGTATTAAACCGCAAACAAACACGCCAAAGCCACTCCGAATCAAATATTTGAGTGGAAAAATCCAGCTTTCCATCGCCCTACATTTGATTACATCTGTTCAGACAGAGACAGTATCACATATACATACAATTAGGTAGCATGACACGTACGAATAAACACATTAACAGCGAACGAACAGTCAATCTGCGTATAATTAATTACTTTCTTCCCAAAATGGAGAGTAAAGTGACTCCCACCACCTGTCGTTTTATTATTTGTTTTGCTTTTACTAAGATTGAAACGTTCAACATGGCGAATCAAAAAGTTGGAAAATTCATGATTTCCATTTGGGAATGTGTAAATAAACATCGCGATTTTGCGCGTTTTCCGCAAATTTTGTTTTATTTTGACCTACTTACGCGTCAGTTAGCTGGTTTATGTGTTAAATTTTAAAAGGGGATAAAAACTCGGGGAAGCTTAGTTTTGACAGCAGTCAGTCTAGCTGCGCCCCGCGGTGTTACCCGCGTTCAATTGGTCGCACCAACTTAGAAACCTTCTTTGGCTCACGCATAATTATAACAACTTTCTAAAGATCATCACATGATCAAATGCATAGTTTACGATTCTATAAAGGACATCCAGACAAACATTCATTTTTATATTATATTAGATACTAGATTTTACCCGCGGCTTCGCCCGCATGATATTTCGAGGCCCCACCTTACCACCCTTAATAAAGGAGGTGGGAAATAAAAAAACAAAAAAAATCGATTAGACAGTTTTTTTGCCGTTTCTCCAAGAAACGGCGCACGCTAGAATAGCTCGCAGAATTTTTCCTACTTACTTAACACTTATTGTTATAATATGGAAAAATTACGCAATATCATTAAAATTTATAGCCTATGTGTTATTCTGATGTATAAGCTATACAATTGCAATGTTTCATCTCAATCAGTTCAGTAGTTCTAGCGTGAAACATCCATACATCCATCGATTCTTACAAACTTTCACGTTTATAATATTAGTAGGATTTGGTTATCTCGTCGTTTTCAAAAATATTATTTTAATGATTAAAAATGAGAAAAGAGAAATGCGGGTTATTTAACGAGGACAGGTGCACGACGTTAATTACGTCGTATTAAGTTACGTTTACGACAATAACAATAGATGCATAATGAACTTGGGCACAATCTTTAGAGTTTATCATTTCACTTTGTATTCATCGTATTCATTATATTCACGTATAACATTGTAAGGAGGTTTTTTATTATGCGACCAACTCCAAAATCGTGAAATTAAAAAGTAAGAATCATTGAGGATGAAAAACAAGTGCTTGTACATCTAAATAACTTGTTAGACAGGTATTTTCGTGAGAATAGTGCCAATACATAATGTATCTGAGCCATCTCATAAACTCAGGTATTATGAAGGTCTTATGAACATCTGAAAAGGTTCAAACTAAGTCCTCACAATTTAACCCACGGAGCGGCGCACCCGGCCAAAAATGTTGTGATGAAGAATAAGGTATATTCTTGAAAAATTCTTATAATGTTGTGAAGTGTGCACTATAATTACATTTTACATAGCTAATAAATCCAGCAAAATCAATGAATCATTTTACTTAATCAAATAAATTTACAGAACCGTAGCGTTATCTAAATACCGAAATGTATACAAATTACTTATCAAGACACGGGTTTTCAACACCCAGTTTTTCAGCTACAACCATCAACTAATTAAATGACTTTGTGTTTATCACCTAGGTAAAACTCAGTAATAAAACACTATTGGTACCTCTACTCGTATATTTGCCTCGTATTGGAACTTATCACGTTTCGTGAATAGGTAAAACATATATTTTTAATACATACGACATATATGAACTAAAAATCGGTCAAGTGCGAGTTGAACTCGCGCATGAAGGGTACCGTACCCTATAGGAGCCTCAAGGCAAAAAAATCACGTTTGTTGTATGGGAGACCCGCTTACATTATTTATAATTATTATTCTGTTTTTAGTATTTGTTGTTATAGTGGCAATCGAAATACATTATCTGTGAAAATTTCGCTCTCAAGCTATAACGGTTCATGAGACACAGCCTGGTGACAGCCAGACGGACAGATAGACGAAAAGCGGAGTCTGAGTAATAGGGTCCCGTTTTTATCCTTTGGGTACGGAACCCTAAACAGTACAAAATCTAAACTTTTATTTGAATTTCCGTAAATTAACTTTCAAAGTCCCGTAAATCCGTAATCCGTACCGTCCATCGATTAATAAGACGTTATCACATCAAAAATGTTTAAGACTCAGATAGCCTTTAACAATGAAACGCCAACATCACTGAAAGTTCAGGCTTGTTTTACCTTTTTATCCTTCTGAAGCAGAGTTTTGTGACTCTTTATTATAGGTTACAGCCTTTTTCATAGTCCACTGCAGGACGTAGGCCTACCCACGAAGGGTGATTGGGCCATATCCACCACGCTGGCCCATTGCGAGTTGGTGGATTCTTGGTGACTTTTTATTTTAAATGAACAAAATATAAATAGTAAGTAACTACAAAATTATTGTTTAAACATCATCAGGTACATAATTTGACACTTAGCTAAGTTTAAATATCCTAAAAAAAATGAGAGATTTTTTTTCGCAAAAAGCGCGATAATTCACCGTTGATACCGAGGGTGAATACGTGGTGGTCTAGAGGTAGTGACACCCGCCTTACAATCGCGAAGTCGTGGGTTCAAATTCCGGTCCCGCACCAATGAGTTCTTTGGAATTTATGTACGAAATTTAACACCACGAAGGAAAACATCGTGAGGCAACCTACATACGTCCGTAGAAGAAATTCGATGGCTTATGTGAATCCACCAACCCACACTGGGCCAGCGTGGTGGAAATCACCCAACTATCCTTCCTGGGTAGGCTTACGCCCTGCAGGGGACAATTAAAGAGGCTGACACACAGTACCGCGGGTCTCTAGAGGAACCATGTGCAGTACCAGACTGCGCGCGCTACTTGAATTTTTCATGCGCTTTCCAGCTAAGTCTCTAATCTCGGCAATCATCTCTATCATTGTGTATAAGCCAACACTGCTTTCAACTCCACTGCACAATTCATTTAGTTTTCCATTAGACGACGTGGAGTCACGTTCCCTCTAAACTATCGTATCTGTCTGCGAGACTAAGGTTTGATTTTTCTGGGAAATGTTACGTTTTGTCCTTGATTGTTCTACGATAAATATAAGTGTGAAACGTGAGCTAATTTTGGAAGGTTTTCTAATTTTGTTAGTGTGATTTTATCCTCACACCGTCGGCGCTGTCGGCCGAGATATATGTACTTCGCTCTCGGCGCCGACCACCGTGCGCGCTGATAGCTACGCGTCATTCAAAAACGCTTTCCTAGTTTCATATGTCTCGGCCATTCAGCGCCGACGGTGCGCGTGCCGTCGGCGTGAGACTAAAATCAGCCTTAGTATCAGTTTTAAGTGAATCAGTTATGATGGTGCCATAATTATAAATAGCAATTTTACAAATATTTCAGTACCTATTAAATTAGTAAAGATAAGTTGTTTTTGTTAGTTAATTAGTAAATGAGGTAATCTTGTTTCAGTAAAAATCATGACAAATAATAATTTTAACTATGAAGGAAAATGTATAAGAAATCAGACTATCTTCATATAGTTAATTCATTGCTGGACCCTACCTAGAGGTCTCTAATAAGACCGGTTGGAAGCAGTTTGCATCCATTTATCATCCTGTCTACTTTATGGGTGGACATTCTACGCTGCGCTTTTTGGTACATGATGTCAACTCTAGAACACACTATTATTCCAAAATAAATTTCTTTGTCGCAGCTGACAGTTTAGCGTACTGTTTACGTGACATTACGTATAATCGGTATTTTAACGCCCCTGACCAAAATAAAGTACTACAAAAATAATACAGTTTACTAAATGCACGAAACAGTTGAAATGATCGCAGGATCCACTTTCATGCTCAATTACACAACTATCCCCCTCTAATGCAAAACCTCAAAAGCTCGTTGAGCAGTTGTCTGGCAAAATACGAATAATTTGTGAACAGAATAGCTCTGCTGGAGAAGCAAATACTCTCTACTCTCTACAACTTATTGCACAATAAAGAAGATCTTGCAAAGTAAGACCAGACTGAGAACAGTATCTCAAAAATCTATTAAAATATGGTAAATAAATGCTCCGAGAAAAGCAACCGCATACAATGCTTAATTTGAACGGAATTTCATATTTTCCAATTTGATTTTTGTTCAAGCGAAATTTTATGGACAAGCAATGTCAAATTTTTTTTTTTTTTATTTAACCTGTACGTTCCCACAGCTGGGCAAAAAATATTAAGATCCGAAAATAAAAAAAATCTTTAAATGGAGATTATCATTTTAGAAAATAAATGGAAACTCATTTTACAAAATAAAATAAAGCAAACAATACTGTACAAGGTAAGGGTAAGGTAATAATGTCCTAAGCCCGAATTATTTTTGCATTATCTCCTTTGCGTATGTAAAAGATATGCCATAATTACAGGAGACTGGATGCTTGTCTGAGGTAAACCTATTTATACTACCTATTTATATTTATTCTATTTATAATAACTATGTTGAAGCATTTGAGAAACAGCAAATACGTTTTGCAATATATTGTACAACGATACAATGCAAAAATGTTAGAAGCTTAGGCCATGACTAGGCTAGAAAATGTTAAATTTTAGGAAAATAGTAAACTATTAAAGTAATATTCTAGCCTAATATCTAAAAGCTGCCATACGATTAGTTTATGTGTGACCGCGGGTGGCGTTTGCAACTGAGCGCTGCCGCGATGATTAAGAGATAAAAAGCCACCAGTCAGAAACCTATAAGTTGTTTTGTTTTGTCCCTGTAGGTAATTTGTTTTTAGGGTTTCGTACCTTAGGGGTTAAAACGGTACCCTATTACTAAGACTCCGCTGTCCGTCCGTCTGTCTGACACCAGGCTGTATCTAATAAATCGTGATAGCTAGAAAGCAAATTTTTTAACAGATGATATATTTCTCTTGCCGCTACACCAACAAATACTAAAAACAGAACAAAACAAATTTAATTTAAACAAATACAACAAACATGATTTTAGGCGTTTTTCGCTCGATATCAATATAACGGTGACAGGTAGATGTTTGAAATATTCACAGAAAATTGAGTTAAATACTAACTTCAAAATTAAATAAAATATTTAAGGGGGGCTTTCATATAAGAAATGTGTTTTTTTGCTCGATATTAATTACGGCATCAGGTAGATGTATGAAATATTCACAGAATGTTTAGTTGTTTGAAAAATAAATAATTAAATTAAAACAAAATTAAGGGGTTTCCCATATAGTACAGAACCTTTCGTGCACGAGTCTGACTCGCACTTGGCCGATTATTTATATCATGTGGTTGTTTAAAAAAGTGTCGTTGTTTGATTGTTTGATAACAAGTTAAATTGTAATTTTAGATGTATAGCCATTGGTGGTAATTTATTCAGTCTTATAAATTTACTTTGAGATCAGGCAAATTGCATTATCTAAAGTTACATGTGACGTTAGCATCAAAGCGAACTTGATTGGAATACTTAAGTCCACCATTTAGATACGTCTGCAATCCTACATCGAAATTGAAGGATCTAGAAGCAAAGCAACTGCATTTTGAAACAAAGCCAAAGTAATATATTTTTCAAAGAATTTATCTTGCCAATGAGGTTCATGAAGGAAAATTCATATCTACTATACATACGTTGTATTTATGTAAACATTTACGGGGAAAATTCGTTTCCGTTACTATTTGCCTTTCTTTTTCTGTTTGAATTATATAACATCTTTGTGCTAAGGATGATACCATTTGAGATTTGTTGATGCAATGAAAAAATATTAGTAGATTATGTACACCTAATTTCAAGAGATCCAAGTCGTATATGACGTCACGGACGACATTTTGTATCCTGAGCGTAGCTCGGGACTCTTTAGTTAACTCCCGAGCGAAGCGAGGTGGTTTTAAGTTAATTCCCGAGGGAAGAAGAGATATCCGTTCCAAATTTAAATCACTTTACTCCCTAGGGAGTTTAATACAGCATTATTGACCTGCCATGGCCCTCGAGATTGTGTTAAGATAATAATGCCTTATTTTACGTTGAGATTGTACGACATAAATAATGAGTAATTTTCGAGCAGGTGTTGGGAAAATTAATTAAACGATCGTATCTACTCTAAATACAATAATAATTATTATCATTTTCAGCACCCAAATAGCATCAATCGTGAATTGTGAGAAATCGTGCACACGTTCGTAGAAAAAATACAATATTTAATGTTGTACGTGAATTCATCAACCCGCACCAGGCCAGCGTGATTAATAAAGCTCAATTGCTCTTCGTGGCTTAAGTCAACAGTGAACTATTAAAAGGCTGGTACAGTAGTACAGTCCATCAACAAAAAAACTACGGGTTGCACTCTGGGAGTGCCGGCAGAAGTGAAAACTTGAACAAATAAAGTACTATCATTTATGTAGTCAAATACAATATCAGAGACGCGCAAGCGCCCTGCGCCGCAGGAGCAGACGTATGCATTTTCGCCGCGCGGGGTAGAAAGAGTGGGGGATATTACTTCCTCTCTACACCGCCGTCTACTTTCCCACCGTCTTACGAATTTTCGATCAGGTTACGTCGTGTCCTGACGCGAGTTTAACATTTTTACCCATTCCAAAAAGTGCTCAACTCCGCTAAGAAGTTCTCACTTCAAAAGTTGAGTTGTTGCACATAGCACAAAGTTAGTCCCATAATGGAAAGTCGAAATTCCAAAATTTTACTTCGAATCAACGACCTCATAAGTACACTGCATGTTTATCACACTTTTAATAGAACACCACAGTAAATAATAACTACAAACATTACAAAGGTCACTTACATCAACAATATAGACACTTGTATTTAATAAGTACGAGTACCATTTAATGTTATTGCAGCAGTTTAACATACGAATTGAGTGGACGTTGCGAACCCATATCGCCTTACAAATCTCATGAAACGTGCTTCTAGCTGGTGGTAGTAGTTAGCATAATAATATTCAAGACGACAAGGGGGAAGGGGGGAATGAATAGAGTGACCTTCTTGCAAACATTTAAACCACTAGCATAGAGCAAAGTCCTTAGAGACGGCGTGGGTTTCGCGTTATATAAAAAAACATGATAAATAGCGCTACATACTCTGATCTATAAAATGATATTTAACTTGCATTTGTCCGCGGCTTTGCCCACGTGATGTTTGGGTGTATGTGCTACCTATTCCATAGTAAGCTTTTATTTTTCGGGGATAAAAGTAGCCCATGTCACTCTCCGTCTTACAAACAATGGAAATGCCAAAAATCAAATCAATCTGTTTTTCCGTTGCTGCCGAACAAGCCAACAAACACATTTTCGGGTTTGTATTTAGTAAGAATATTTAATATCTCAACAGCAGAAAGCATTATTTGATTTGTGTAAAAACAGTTATACAGTAGCCCAAATAGGTATATACATTAAATCTGACAAAGAGAAGAATAGAACAAAAAATTGTGTCTCTAGATTTCTATGTCTAATAATGTCTATTAACACCGTCTGCTGACGCAATACGTAACTTTCAACGTGAGAAAATTACGTGCTTCAGACACCCTAATGTACTATTTAATAAGTTGTGTTGTTTCAACTTTATTTCATTGTCAGAGTTCTGTCGCAACAAAAGTAGGTAAAAGTGTAAAGTTATTTCTATAATTGAAACATTAACAGCAGAACAGCCCAGTGACAGACAGACGGACAGACGGACAGACGGACAGACGGACAGACGGACAGACGGACAGACGGACAGACGGACAGACGGACAGACGGACAGACGGATAGACGGACAGACGGACAGACGGACAGACGGACAGACGGACAGACGGACAGACGGACAGACGGACAGACGGACAGACGGACAGACGGACAGACGGACAGACGGACAGACGGACAGACGGACAGACGGACAGACGGACAGACGGACAGACGGACAGACGGACAGACGGACAGACGGACAGACGGACAGACGGACAGACGGACAGACGGACAGACGGACAGACGGACAGACGGACAGACGGACAGACGGACAGACGGACAGACGGACAGACGGACAGACGGACAGACGGACAGACGGACAGACGGACAGACGGACAGACGGACAGACGGACAGACGGACAGACGGACAGACGGACAGACGGACAGATGGACAGACGGACAGACGGACAGACGGACAGACGGACAGACGGACAGACGAACAGACGGACAGACGGACAGACGGACAAACGGACAGGCGGACAGACGGACAGACGGACAGACGGACAAACGGACAGGCGGACAGACGGACATCGAAGTCTTAGTAATAGGGTCCCGTTTTTCCCTTTGGGTACGGAACCTTAACTAGTGCGCTAGGATGTGCTTTTAAGGACCAAGTGTTCCTTGTGCATCAAATCAAATGAGTATGCACAACTATTAGTAAAGTTGTGCCATGGTATTTTTTTTCTTCTTGCACAACTACGCGGTACTGTTTGTAACTACTAAAACTACTCCTTGTAAGACAACTACAGTGAAAATTCAGGGGTTAAAATTGAACGGAAAATAATAAAATTAATATCTACTATTATTTGTTCTATAGTTTTAGTACTTTTTAATAACTAGCAATTTAGCAGCTATTTGTTAATTTTCAAGTCGTCGAACTCGAAATCAACGTCAAATTAATTGTTCCTGCCTTTTGATTCCAACCCTTTTGCGGACCAACGAACTTGGAACGACGTGCTCAATTCATTTTATTAACTTTATCCCTTCGACCCTTCGACAGATGTCAACGTTCTGTACCTAATTTAATGGTGTCTAGCCAGGCCATTGCATGTGATAAAATCTATACCAATATTATAAAGAGGAAAGATTTGATTGTTTGTTTGTATACATCAAATAGGCTCCGAAACTACTGAACCGATTTGAAAAATTTTTTCACTGTTGGAAAGCTACTCTACCCCCGGAGAGCTTCTATACCAATATTATGAAGATAAAAGATTTGATTGTTTGTTTTGTTTGTTGCATCAAATAAACTCCAAAACTACTGAACCGATTTGAAAATTTATTTCACTGTTGGAAAGCTACTCTATCCCCGGTGAACATCTATTCCAATTTTATAAAGAGGAAAGATTTGATTTTTTGTTTTGTTTGTTGCATCGAATAGGCTTCAAAAATACTGCACCGATTTGAAAAATTATTTCACTGTTGAAAAGCTACTCTTTCCCCGGTGAACATAAGCTATATTTTCAAAAAAAAATAGGGATCCTTACTATTTGTCTTCTTTAGCCAATCGTACCCGGGTGAAACCAGGACGGGCAGCTAGTCTGTATTGTATACTTTTCAGTGTAGTATTTGATGTGGATGAATTTATTTATCATCCCATGAATGTGATTTATACAGAACGTGTGTCATCCGCGCCCTGCACGAGCTCCGTCCTGTGCACGTCCCGTTTAAATAGAAATCATCCCTAAAGCTCACATTATATAACACGCTACTTAATTAAAACATGAATTAAATAAATAATATATATTAAGAGATATTTTACACACGGTCTCTGACCCCAAACTAAGCAAAGCTTGTGATATGGCTGCCAGAGACTGATATAATACAGATACATATTTTAAATCCATACTTATATAGATAGTACCTAAATAACACCTAGACACAGAGCAAACACCTATGTTCATCACACAAATGTTTGCCTTGGGTGGGGATCAAACCCACGCCTCTTTGGCCCAGAAGTCAGGGTCACTAACCACTGAGCCACCGAGGCAGTCGAGGCAGAAATTGATTGAACATACTTAAAGTATATTCACTACTAGCGAGCAAGTATTGTGTACATTGGTTAAACACAGTTTTTTAGGGTTCCGTACCCAAAGGGTAAAAACGGGACCCTATTACTAAGACTCTGCTGTCTGTCCGTCTGTCCGTCTGTCACCAGGCTGTATCTCATGAACCGTTATAGCTAGAAAGCTGAAATTTTCACAGATAATGTATTTCTGTTGCCGCTATAACAACAAATACTAAAAACAGAATAAAATTAATAATTAAGGGGGCTTCCCATGCAACTACATGATTTGCTTGCCGTTTTTCGCTCTATATTATAATGGTAACAGGTAGATGCTTGAAATTTTCACAGAATATTTAATTGTATATTCACTTCAATAATAAATAATAAAATTAAAATAATACAACTATTTAAGGGGGGGCTCCCATACAGTACGGAACCCTTCGTGCGCGAGTCCGACTCGTACTTGGCCGTATATAAGTTGCATGATAAAAGTACTACAGTGAAGGTCGTATGGTTCACTTTGTAACATGTGTTTTTCCCTACAATTAGTGCTAGCTGCAGTATCCTCGAGCCTGTCACGTCAGTCAATCGACAGACCGACGTGCACGCCACTTGATCGACGGAATTTGTTCACGACCAGTAAGCTTGTGTACTGTACATAATTATGTGTATACGGCCTACATATTGGCCTCGATTTCAGCGGCAACTGACAGAATTGGTTAATTATTACTTAGCCAATTCCGGTGTTTTGAGAAGAATTCTTAATGCTGTTAAAAGTTGTTTAAAGAAAAAAACGCACACTCGCGACACATCTCGTTTCGGTCATTTACTTAAATGTACAATAATTATTTGATTTATCTGACAGCAAATTATTAAGTCTTTACTATTTTCTTCTAAGTGTTTTTCTAAATAATGGATTGCTAGCCATAGAATACTGAAAACTTAAAACTGAAAACTGTTTCGTTTAGTGTAATATACAAAAATTTAACGCAATGCACTGAATACAAGCATAAAATGACTAAATACTTTTGCTTAGTATAAAACTTTTCAAAAAACACTCTGAAATTTAAATTGTCTCGAGTTAATCAGAGTACTTAGCGTGAGCTTTTGCGTGCAATGTTTCCTTCTACTAATGGATTTCTTTATTTCAGCGAAATACGCGTCTAAGGCTCTCAAAAAAATACTACTACCTTTT
Source organism: Hypomecis atomaria (assembly GCA_964007245.1). Classification (NCBI taxonomy): domain Eukaryota; kingdom Metazoa; phylum Arthropoda; class Insecta; order Lepidoptera; family Geometridae; genus Hypomecis; species Hypomecis atomaria. Next base: position 1,407,069 of record OZ023284.1, read on the forward strand.
ATAGAAATATATGAAATCTAATTTATCTTTAACATAGCTTTTTGAGAAAACAAAAGATATACGCGACGTAATAACGTTCAAACGTTATTTTTTATTTTTTTATGAAGAGAGAGCATTTTTCCTGATTCCAGGAATATGTAGAATAAATGCCTATATAAACTAAAAGTTAGTCACAAACATTAGTAAATTGTAAAATAAATTATCATAAAAATATAACATTTTAAATACAAGCTTTTGAGATCATGGATATCATGTAGCAGCAGAGTGCTAGACAAGACAAGTAAAACGAGCCCAAACACGACGGGTCTATCTTGTTTAGTACAGGAGTTCCTATGGCCACTTACCGACTCCTTCATCAGATCAGTTCTATGACACCATATTATTGCTTTCTCACGCGATATAAAGAGGGTTATTCCTAATCAATTAGCATCCTTTAAGGGGCTTATTCTTCACATGAAAACTAACAACTTTTGTTCTGCGACTTTTGTCAGAACTAAAAAAAAATCAGCTGTTCCATACATTTTGTCGCGGGTGAACGATATTTTTCTATGGAACAACAACTTTTTTTGAGTTTTGACAAAAGTCGCAGAACAAAAGTTGTTAGTTTTGATGTAAAGAATAAGCCCTTAAAAGGATGTTATTTGATTAGGAATATGCAGGGGCATATACGTGCAAAATTTCAGCTAAATCGGTTCAAATTTAACTTGCAAGATTCCACCTGAACTTACCTACATAGGTCCCTCCATTGCAAGTTAAATATACACCCCTTATTTAAACGTATATACCTCTAGCATACGTTCAGACATGGAGTGTATATTTTTTATACTGTAAATAAAATTGTATACTCAAAATATGTATGACACGCAACACGCTTGCAAAGCAAAACATTTAAATATATTACCCTAAAAAGGGTTCAGGGCAAACTGTTTCTTGGAAACGTAATAAAAACGAATTTCCCATTTTTGGACGTGTTCCGTTTTGCGGACGGCCATTAAGCTTTGAATGAGCAAAAAAAAATTTCAACATCCGGTCGTTGGAGGGAAAGGCTTACACTCTACCAAAGCAGACCGTAGAAGAAACAAATTACCGACTAAACCCAGGGGATTGGCATGTTCAAATAGCAGATGGGGTTATGAAGTTCTCAAGTATCAGTCCCCGGCAAACATAAGCAAATTCTTAAGCAGTTAATCAATGCCACTGTTGGTGTCTAAAATTAGAATGCTATTGTACCTTGTGTAATTGTGTATGTACTTAAGTTAAGAATGTAATATTGTTATTGTAACTTAAGTTTGTACTTTCTGCGCACTCAATACAGGGTATATATGTCTTAAATTTAGTTAATCTAGTTTTTAACTGAATTATGTATTTATTTGCAATAAATGAATAATAATAATAAAAAAACGTCCACTTATAAGATGTACCTACCCGTGCCCTCACTAAGTCGACCACAGCATCGCGCTGGATTCAAGTCCCTTCCGACCGATCTTATTCAAAATCCATAGCGAAGACATATCATCGTCTATCAGTGGGCTTCCTATGACTGATGGACGGGTGGATGGACGGACGCGTAGAAAGACACGAGATGGCTGAATTAAAACCGAATCGTTTCGATTGGACCCGAAGGAACCACCCGATCAGCTCAAGTCTAGTGATGCCGGACGTATGAAGTAGCTGCTTCGGTTTGGCCGATTGTGCCGGTCCAAATATTTGAGCAGCAACCATAACTGATATATTTGCTTACCAAGGTACCAAACGTAATATTAAAGGATTTTTTGTTTAGTTCTTACACAGGGTTATCTGCTGACCCTTTACTAAGCCGAAAGGGGGTAATTAAGACTATCATTATGAAAAAAATATTACTATGGCGTCAACCCAGAATTGGAGAAAAAAACTGCTCTTCCATACACAGTTACAACTCGGTATCGACAAAAATGTAAGGGGTTAGCCCCATAAAAAAAGTTGTTCATAATGGTGGTCCGAGTCACCTCCTATCATTAAGTACACCAGTTCTAAATAGCCCTGTAAGAGCAAATATGACATTTCTCCAGGAATAACAGGTCGCGGCATATAAGTTTGGCGCTGAACGTGTGCGGCCCATGTGCAGCCATCCCCTCTACACTACCCTCAGCGCTACACTTACGTGACTGGTGCCCCCACGCCAGGGTTGGGGGTGTTACCTGGTTAGTCCAGGTTTAAAACTACAGCAATTTCCGTATGTCTCTATGCATTTTTGTACAGCGCCCTTCTCAGAAACGAAGAACTAACCAAAATGTATGGAGCCACACGCGAACGCGAAAGTTTAACTAGTATACTACGCAAAACCAGGTCTAAGGGCTCTGTATGAATTATAACACTACTGCCCACAGTGTCCGAGCCCCTGCACGATGGAAGATCTACACCAGGCTACACCTTGCGGGGTCGCAGTAGCCAAATATTGGGAGAAAATAATTTAACTACTTTGAACTATTGACACGACGAAGAAGAAGAAGAATAACACTACTCTATTCAGATCAACACATCTTCGCTTCGCTTTGCTTCGCTTCGCTATAGTAGAGTATGGGCTTGAGGTTTGAATGACAACCGAGGTATTATGTGTATCTACGGACGGGTCAGTTCGCGGCATGGTGCGTTTCTTTAGCATCTCGGAAACGCAAACATCTGGTACACAAAACCACTACTGAATAAGATGTATTAGGGTGTTTTTTGGGTAACATAGTATTTATTGTTATGGAAACTAACGCTTATTCAAATAAAATGTGAGCAAAAACTTCATAGCTACGTCTATGGGTACGAGGAAATGTTTTATCAGAATGTTGCACGCACATTATTAGCAACATAAAACGAGAGTAAATGGCTATTGAATTTTTTTTTTACCTCTTATTTTGCGCAAAAATACCAAAAAAAAAATTGCAAGGGATTACACAGAGGTATTACGAATAAATTATTTGTTTTATTTAGAGTTTGTTGTGCGAAATATTTAAGAAAACTAAGCTCTGTGACCTTTTCTTAAGCCGAAACAGATTTACGGATGTAAAATCGGTTCCGATATTCAGAAAACCGGAGCCATTGAGCCCGCGGAAATCTGTTTCGGACAGTCTTACACGGATAAATGAGCAAGTTGCTTAGTTTAGATAGGAATTTCATGAACCATTTAACTAGCAAAATAGCAAGTAAGCTAGTTTCTCTGTCCGTCGATTTTAGTGAATCAAAGCGTTTCATTTCTAATTTCTCAAGAAATAAAACGTTTTAAAAAACCTCCTGGGCATTAAAAAAATATTAAGTTTAGTATATCTGTTTTGAGCGTGAAATGCGACTATTTCAAAATCATAACATATCTGTTTTTAAGAGTGTGAAATATGAAATCACGCAGATTACGAATTGGTTTCTTTTACGAGTAAATCTGCGGAAATTTATCTTTAAACACAATGTCACTTATCTGGCGAGTTGATATCATTTATTTCGACATGATCTCTGAATCAGGTAAGTAATTGTTTTGCCACTAAAAATCCTGGTACCTATTCGGAGGCTAGGACCAGCTAAATAAACCAAACCTTTTCAAAGCGTGCCGACATCTATTTGTGGGGTATGCTGAATCCCGATTCCGGACAGAGGCGAAATTCTAAACACTTATGACGAGGGGATAAGCCTTGATAGCTTTTTTGCCCAGGGTTTTTTGTTAAAATGCCGTGGTGATTAGTGGTAGTCACCCCCGCCTTACAATAGCGAGGTCGTTCAAATTCCGGTTCTGTGAGTTCTTTGGAATTTATGTACGGAATTTCACATCATTGGCTTTTCGGTGAAGTAAAACATCGTGACACAACCTGCATTCGGAAGAAATTCGATGGTATATGTGGATCCACCAACTCACACTGGGCGAGCGTGGTGGATATGGCCCAACCACCCTTTGTGGGTAAGGCTACGTCCTGCAGTGAACAATTAAAAATGATGATACAGTACATTTTGCCTCGAGAATATCTCACCATCGGGGAGGGAGAAGAGAGGGCTACTTTCATAAGGGCGTAAGGTAAAAATTTATTAACTGTTCCTTACTTCTCGGTTATACAAACAGTTCTAGTAGTAACGAAACGGCCAAGGCACATAATTATATTGACTTAGGTGTAGATTTTGTCTTGGCTATACATGAGATCTGATAACTTTTTGATTGTCCAAACTGTAGTCTCGTCTTGGCCCCACATTACATGAAAATGTTTTTTTGGATTTCACTTCTTTTTGTAGATTATTACAAGTATTTTTATCAATTTCCAAGCCTCTACCACCGAAATATGTGGAAGTCGCATACAAACTTCCATCCCCTAGTTTTAGGGTTTGGGGGGCGATTTAAATTAAATCTTGCAAAACGAGTTCCATAATTATAACAAGAAGTCTATATAGCAATTTTTTGACTTCTAGAGAAAAAAATTGTGGAAGTCTCACAATAATATTCATCCCTCAGTTTTAGGGGTTGAGGGAGGTGAAATGAAAATGCTGAAACAAGTGTATCATAATTTAAGACAAGGAGTTTATTTATAAAAGTTAAGACCCCTGGCGTAAAATTTAAGAAAGTCACATACAAACTTTCATCCCCCAATTTTAGGGGATGGGAGGTGATTTACTAAAAATCCAACACTATGAGTTTTATTATTTTCTAACAATAAATCTTCATTTTAATTTTCATACTTCTAGCATAAAAAAATGTGAAAGTCTCATAAAATATTCATCCCCTAATTTAAGGGGCTGGAGAGTGAAAGTTCCAAGTTTTATAATTTTTCTGTTGTATGTAATTTCAGCTTCCGAGGACTTCAGAAAGTACCCTATAGGTTTTGATGATCATCAGTGAGTCAGTCAGTCAGTCACGAAATTGGAGGTTTTTAGCTTTCAATAAAATCTCAAGTATATAGGTATAAGCTATGCAATTGAAACTTCATACAATTATTGAGTCTATTATGGACAACATATCCAGAGAATTTCGTTTATCTAGTGCAAACCAAACCCAAGTATGAGGGGTCAAAAAATCGGTGAACCGCTTCAATAAAAGGTGACAGTGCCCTTGCGCTTCGCTTCGCTTGGCTCGTCTTAGCGGGGGCACTTTCATGCCCCCAGATTAATTCTGAACGTTTCATTTCATCACTTGCTCTATCTCTACAAAGATGTATCTTGAAAAATATTGCCAGAAGTGTTGAAGTTTAAATTTGAGAGAAAAGGTCAAAGACCCGAGTGAAACAATTTTAATATGTGAAAACTTTTTCAAATAATATACTGCGGTGTGGCAAGCTGGGATTTGTTGGCAACTGAAGCTTTTAAGAGATATACCTAATTTTGTATTAAATAAGTTCATGTGTTAACTAAAGTACACACAAAGTAGTCATGCTTAAGGATATAAGAATACTATATTTGAAAAAAAATGGTGATGCAATAAAATGTTGTTTTTAGTCTATAAAAATACTTACTATTAAAAATGTTTGTGATGTAAATTTTACGATGAACAAGTTTTTCGACAAATTGGGAGATAGACATTCAAGATTACCATCGAGGCCCGTTAATGTGTCAACGTAAGGTTGTTGGGTTAGAGAAAATCGTTTTTAACAAGACAAGTGTTAATAAAATTAATAGCACCTATTTTGATTGAATTAACGTTGCATTTAGTAGTAGTCAGGTGGATGACTCTAGCCTAATTTAATAACTCTAGCAGTGATTTTTACCGACTTCCGAAAATGGAGGAGGTAGAACATTCGTCTGTACTCGTACGTATTTATTTTCTGTTTATTATTGTTTATGTTCATTGATATTATCGTCAATTGTGAACCAATTAAAAAAAACTTTTTTAGTTCTAAAGATTATAATTCGAACACACTTCTACAAAAGAGGTGGTGGTCATTTAAATTTCATCAAAATCAGCTGAGCCACTTTTGATAAACTAACAAAAATGTAGATGTATGTCACATTGATTCGTGCAAATTATTCAAATTAGCCCAGACGGGCTAGTTAAAATAAGGGCCTGAAATTGCACAAATTCCATAATGTTAATAATAATCAAGATAATTTGATAATTAAACTTTACCACTTTTTTCGTGTAAAATAATATAACTGGAAAAATATTGATCGTACGAAAAAACTTGCACCAAATGAATTGTAGAGGTTTACATTTATAACAACGAAAAGTTGAAAATGACCGAGATATTAAGAAGAAAATTCAAGATGGCGGCTAACGCACTGGCAGAATTTGGTCGCCATTTTGGATATAGACTACCTGTGACCCTCCTTAAAAGTTGCAGCAAAAAAAAATTGCTGCCGGGAATTTTTGCAATTCAAAATGTGAACCAGACTGGGCTAAATTATGTACACAGTGGAAGCCGGTTTGCAATTACTTGCGAAAAACACTGTCGTTGTATCTACTGAGTTTTTGTTTACAATTTTATAATTCTATTATACATAATACGTAGAATACGTCTAAAATAGTTTCAAAATATTCTACAAGATGAATGGACAGAACTCTAACCGACAAATTGGAGGAGGTTATTGCATAACTTTTTACGTCCCAAATAAGTCACTAATAAATCAAAACAAGTCCCATAAAATTTAATTTCGTCGAAATTGGTTAGTAGGTTTTTGAAAAATCATGTTATAAATCCGAAAGTGTATTTGTTGGTTTGTTCCTCTTTCACGCTGCAACGGAGCAGCAGATTGACTTGATTTTTATAATGGACATAGTTTAAAAAAACGGAAAGTAACATGACGGCTACTCGGAAAAAATAATAGTTTCTTAAGGACAACAAAAAAGCACAAAAATGAAAATATCACGCAGACAAAGCCGCAAGCAAAAACTAGTCAACAATAATTTAAAAATGGCATACGTAGTTTTAATTTTGTACTTAAAGTAGGGACAAGATAATAGGTCACTTTTGACATTTCATGTATGCAAAGAAAAATATACCTTACACTAAAGGAATAAAACTCATGAAAACAATATTGACGACGACCGATAATTGTTCTTGAAGACGGCTTGGAGTTTTATTCCTTTAGTGTAAGGTATATTTTTCTTTGCATACATGAACTGTCAAATGTGGCCTATTAAAATGACTCCACTGTAGATAGCAATTGTTGAAGTCGGAGCATCATTATCATCCACAGCCTTCTTTATCCCACTGCTGTGTATAGGTCCCTCTCTTACTGTGCCATCTGCCTCGGTCTTGTGCCAATCGTGTCCAGGATAAATGATATATGAATAGAGTTATGACTTATGACTTAAATGTGCCATATTATATATATTTAAGTTCGCGGATCGTGCCGTGAAGAAGGCTAATTTAAGCATGTCGGAAGGTTGAAGACCTGTTGGACGTCCCAAGAATAGATGGAGATATAAAGTGGCCGAAGTCCTGCTGGAGATTGGGGTGCAAGATTGGTACCTACTTGCGCAGAATAAGGACAGACGGCGGTCATTGGTATCGGAGGCCAAGACCCACTTGGGTCACTGTGCTAACAAATATAGATAGAAGTTCGCGGTAGTAAGTAATTATAACTATTTAAGTTCGCGGGACACGTAATATATACCCCAATTTGTCCGTCCTACGTCCGCCCCCATCTCAACCCATTCTGCTGCATAAACAATGACCGAAGCCGACATACGCTTCAACTATTTACATAGTGGGGCGAAACGGATCGCTTACAGACAGCCAAATGGTATTGTGTTTAAACAATGAACATTGTATGCCTAATTTCATGTCATAAGACTTAATGGCGGGGTCGAATCTTGAACGAAATTGTTACATATCATTTTATTAAATTTATCGACTGAACGAAATGTGTAACGAGAAGTGGGTTGACAGAGAAACGTTTAGAGTTTTTTAAATGTTATTTTAATTGATTTATTGCAATCTCATATTGCGGTAAATCGCATAATTTATGCATTGCTTGAACTGATTTTGAGTATAGTAGGGAATTATCGTTGTTTATACGATAAGAGTGGATTGAAAGAGAAACGTTTACAGTTTATTTAGGCTTTTAATTTTATTAAATGATATTTTAATTCATTTATTACAATGTAATCTTGCTGTAAATCGCATAATTTATGCAGTGAACTAATTTTGAGTATAGTAGGGAATTATCGTCGTTTATTTTTTACTAGCTCACCCGGTTAACTTCGTTTCACCACCTGTCAACTGTCAATGACACTCAAAAATCTTCTTTAGTTCATGCACAACAACTTTGCCAAAGATCATTATATGATCAAATGTATAGTTTACGATTCTATTAAGGACGTACACAAAAACATTCAATTTATATTTATAGATATCTTTAATTATAGTTGTTAAATTTTATTCATTTATTTTACGGTTGTTAATTTTTAGACATTTTTTCTTTTATTATCTGTACAAAACTTTGTAAAAAAGCTACGACGCGACGTCAATGCATAAGTACGAGTATAAAACGTACACATCTAAGTTAGCGTGGGGTGTATTACTAAAGATAGTGATGCAACTTGTAATCGCAAAAGTCGAACCACTTATATTTCGTGCTTAAAAGTTCAGTTTAGAAGAAAAATATCTAAAACCAAAGAATGCCCAGCCTATATTTAGTAATAAAAATTGAAAATAACATTTTTCTGGTCTACGAGTATATCTCAAATTCAAGTGAATTTTGATAAAATTAAAAAATATGTTTTGTCATGTCCTAATAAAGCTCTTTCTTAGGATGTATCACATGATACGATTAATTCACTTTAAAATTTGAACCCGCATTCCTTGTATTTAGGCCTTATTTTATAGTGATTTAGTTAAAAATGTGCAAGTTTTAATTTATTTAACCCTTAAAACATTTCAAGTTTTCTTGAAATAAAGAACTCAGTATTTATAATCAATCCAGGAGCACGATGTTAAAGTAAAAAATAAACAAAATAAAACATTAGCCCTTTGAATTCCTAAAACTTATTCAATTAAAATTACATAAACTTCCCCAGGCTTTTCCGCGACAGATTTTACCTTACATCGTTTCCCAGAATTTCTTTTTTAGAACAATAATTCCGGTGTAATGAAAGGGTTGAGATACAACAAACATTCAGTAGATCCAAAGGTTATCAAAGCGAAGATTGTGGAGATCCCGTGGAAATATTAAATCTGATACTCGCAATTCACCATAGACCACGTATTTTAAATTATAAAAGGTTTTAGGGGAAATTGGTGCTTAATACAGATTTAAAATTATTTATTAAGAAGAAACATGGTAAAGTAAATAACACACAAATCTTCAAAGAGTCATGGACGCATGCTCTTTCCCATCGTAGCGTACAAAATTACAAAATATATACATAAAAATGTTAAAGAAAAATATACCTACAATTTGAAAAAAATGATCATAAAATAGTTATATTATATTACATTGTTTTACTGCACAAAATCCTGAGTAAATAGGTATCTTATGGGTAAGCGTTTTACATCTTAGACCGCATATCTGCTTGACATCAGGCTGTGTGTAGTCAAACGCAAACCTATACGAAATAAAAAAAAAATCAAAAGTGAGAAAAAATATGTAAACCGAGTTGAAAAAATTACATCAAAACCTAGTTAGTAGTTTATTAGTGAATATAAATTTAAAACTTAAGTGATTTCCTTGTGACCCTAATCTTTCCATAATGGCTAACAGGCACTGAAAAAAAAATAACCCGCCAATCAATTTAATCGCCTCATCACTCAGTTGCATAAAAAAATCGGGCAAGTACGAATCGGACTCGCGCACGGAGGTTTCCGTACTGTATGGGAGGCCCTCGTAAATATTTATTTTATTTTAAGTTTTCATTATTTATTATTGAAGGGAATATAAAACAAAATATTCTGTGAAAATTTCAAGCATCTACCTGTTACCATTATTAATATAGAGCGAAAAACGTCTAAAATTCAGGTTTGTTGTATGGGAGCCCCCCTTAAATATTAATTTTATTTTGTTTTTAGTATTTGAGATTATAGCAGCAACCGAAATACATCATCTGTGAAAATTTCAGCTGCCTAGCTATCATGGTTCATGAGATACAGCCCGGTGACAGACAGACAGACGGACATCGAAGTCTTAGTAATAGGGTCCCGTTTTTCCCTTTGGGTACGGAACCCTAAAAAAAGAAAAGTTAACGACCCCAAAAGCATTATCCCGCAAATTCTTTTGGAATAATTAAAAAAACTTATCAACAGCTTTTGTTCAGACCTCAAACTAAGTTGGTTCTATAATTGGAGGAACGAGAAATTCGCTCGCTTTTCCAACTTTTATATTTCTTTTACACGGAAAGTTCATAAAGTTATTTAATAGAACGTAGGGCCGTATATCATCCTGCTGGTGACATCGAATGGTTAGTGAGAACACGGTCTTATCCCTCGTCAGATCTACTATAGGGTCACTGTACACAATTTACAATAGCGTAGCAAAACATGTTGTGCAAAAACGTAGCTACATATTGTGTTTTCTCGGCTAGGATATGGGTGGGGTGGGGTAATCGTGATTTATTTCCGGGTAATTCAATTCAATTCAATTATTTATTGCAACATATGTAATTTTTACATGCGGTTCTTAGATTACATGTTATAATAATGTCAAATACATATGACCCTTTAAGGGTGTGGCAAATTATTAATTACATTGGGAAGAATCATTGCTAAATTATCATTACAAATTTAAAAATTAATTGTCATAACAAAATCAAAAACAAATCATTATCACAAAATTAAAATTAAATTATCATTACGAAATTATATCAATAAAGATAAATATAAAGATATATATAAGTAAAGAGACTCTTTATTTCGTTCTTAATTGTGAAAAACAAATACGTAATGCATACTTATAGAAAATAATGCGAATTTTATACAAGTTTTAGTTATGCCCTGTTATAGTTATGTTATCACCCTTTGCAACATTTTTTAGGGTTCCGTACCTCAAAAGGAAAAAACGGAACCCTTATAGGATCACTTTGTTGTCCGTCTGTCCGTCTGTCAAGACCCTTTTTCTCAGGAACGCGTGGAGGTATGAAGCTGAAATTTATATCAATTACTCAGGTCTACTGTCCCTTGAAGCTGTGAAAAAATCAAACTTCTAAGCCAACGCAATCAAAAGATACAGCCGTTTATGCCGCAAATTTTGAAACTCGCAAGTACTCGCAAGGGAATCAAAACCTAAAGGGTACTTCCAGTCGACCTAGAATCTTGAAATTTGGCATGAAGCAACGTTTTATAGCACACATAAAGGAAAAATTCCGAAAACCTTAAATTTTTAGTTACATTACAAAATATATATTTTTTAATAAATATAAACTTATTACTTTTTTTGTCGTAATGAACGAACTTTGTAAACCTTGCAGGTTTGTACGGAACCCTCGGTGCGCGAGTCCGACTCGCACTTGGCCGGTTTTTTTCTGATTCCGTCTGAAATGTTTGCACGTCAAAAATACACCCATCTACTATTGGACTGCCACTGCTGGACATAGGCCTCCCCTATGGATTTCCAATAAGATCGGTTGAAAGCGGCTTGCATCCAGCGCGAGGTTTATTGAAGTCATCCGTCCACCTTGTACGTGGACGTCCTACGCTGCGCTTGCCGGTACGTGGTCTCCAATCGAGAACATTTTAACTCTATCGGTCATCAGTTCTCCTAGCTATGTGCCCTGCCTACTGCTATTTCAAATTGCCAATTCATTGGGCTATGTCGGCAACTTTGTCAGCTATAACATAATGGAATCGAATACCTGACGTTGTGAAAGTTAATAGCTTTACATAATTATATATTCTTATCAACTAAAGTCTAATTATCTGTACTTTTATTCATTTCAACCTTGTTTCTCTCATTTTTGCATACCGAAAGGTCGAATATGGCGTTCTTTTTGTTGTCTTTTTTTACCATCCTGTTGTTTTTGTACCCATATGCGCAAATAAATGTTTATGAATTATGAATTATTATGAATTCTAAAAGCTTCGGTTACATTACCACCGATACATATTGATGTTGTCCATAAACTGCAATAGTCTTGTCCATCCACGTCCTTATAGTTTTTTTTATTTATTTTATTGCCTCTTTATTACATAAAATGTCCTAAGCCTTCAGCGAGTTCTTACATTATACTTTCAACCTACATCACGTTACGTCAGTTCTACGCCACGGTACGTCATTGTCCTATGCTACGATTCGTTCTACGTCATCCCCCTACGCCAAGTTACGTCACCATTCTACACTACGCATAAATTCAAGAAATGCATCAACTCCATCGTTTTCAATTTCGCATGCTTTACGTCGTCTACATAGTTATGGCGGTAATTCCATTACTTACGGATCTCATTCCTAATCCTTACACGTAAACCATAAGCCCATTTCCAGGTAATTTCAACTCAACAAACTAACACAAATCAATGTTGTTTTCATTACATAAATTGCCACTTTCTGACAGGCAACTAAAGCGCTGATGAGTTCAAACTGTTCGAGTCTGTAACAACAAACACCAAAGTTAGGAAATTGAGAGTCGCATATCAAAGCGAAGAGCAAACTTGCCACACCTGTAAGGTAAGTTTGGACTTGGTAGCTTGGGAACAGCGGTGGGTAGTGTTTGGCAGATGTTGTTGAGAAAATTACAGTTAAATGAGGCCAGCCGCACTGACCGAGTTCGGCGTTCGGAGTTCTATGTTGAGTATCGCGTTCTCGTACGATTGACGCTTTAAATGGTCAGAGTAATTCAGTGGTTAGAGTTCTTTTAAAATGGTTTTAACTACTGTACATGAGCCTGGAAGAAATCGCTTAAAGCGATAAGGCCGCCAGTTGTAAACCTATCAATTGTATTTTTTTATCCCTGTAATTTGTTTTTTATGTAATGTGGTTGTCTAATGGTGTTATTGTTTGTTTGTTGTTAGATATTGTTCATTTTATGTGCTATTATGTATCTGTAGGCAAGCATGCGACCACGAAAAGAACTCTTTTCGATGTCTCAAAAAGTGACACATATACAATTCGCCATACCTCTGCTTCGTTCTGACACATCGAAAGAAATATTTCGTGGGTCGCATCCTAGCCTGGCTGGTGTATTCCTAGATAAAAAATAAATTTTAGGATAATTAAAATGATCATTACGACCAAGTTTTACGAACGATAATTAAAAAACAACAATTGCGAAAACTATTCATAAAGACAACTTTACCTACAAAGAGAGAAATCAGTCGAATATTAAGTTCACGTATAGGCGGAAACAAAATCATTTTTCTACAGAAATAAGTTAAAGCTAGAAAATCAACAGAACAGTGTGAGATCCACAGTGCAGTAAATCTGTAATAGATGAATTGTTTGACAGTCAAGTATCTTACCAAGCCGGCCAACTCGCAGTCAAACAACTTTGGACTTGATAACTATCAATACTTATAATAATAATATATATAGGTAATAAAGAAAAATATTTAAATGTAGGGTAACTGTATTTTGTGAATTATTCGTTGATTGATCTGTTAGATCAACCGAAGTGTGTGGTTGGTAAACTCCATTCGTTACCTTTATTCAGACTTTCTTCCTTTTAAACAAGTATAGGCGAATACAGAAGTGACTGTTGCTCTCATCTGTGATACACAGCAGGTATTGTTATAATATTATTATATTATTTATTGAGTAGTTAGTTGCGAGTTTGACACCGATATTATTTGAACTTCCTTGCACGGTGGATTTCACTACTCACGCATGGACAAATAATTTATTAGAGCTGTATAGAAATCAATCTTAGCGTAAGTCAATAAATTTTAGTTATTAAAGGACAACAGTTTTTAGGGTTCCGTACCCAAAAGGTAAAAACGGGACCCTATTACTAAGACTCCGCTGTCCGTCTGTCCATCTGTCCGTCTGTCTGTCTGTCTGTCTCCAAGCTGTATCTCATGTACCGCTATAGATAGAAAGCTAAAAATTTACACAGATAATGAATTTCTGTTGCCACTATAACAACAAATACTAAAAACCGAATAAAATTAATAATTAAGGGGGGCCCCCATACAACAAACTTGATTTTAAGCCGTTTTTCGCTCTATATTAATAATGGTAACAGATATATGCTTGAAATTTTCACAGAATATTTAGTTGTTTATTTACTTCAATAATAAATAATAAAATAAATATTTAAGGGGGCTCCCATACAGTACGAAACCCTCCGAGCGCGAGTCCGACTCGTACTTGGCCGATCATTATTTATTACAAATATACATAATATGTCACTGAATTTAAGTTCTGTATTAATGATAATAAAAATAGATACTTGAACTTTGAATTTCATTAATCATTAACTGCAAAGATCAATAGACAGGTAGATGGATAAAATAACTTGGATAATAAATGGATAAAATAATATAAAACTTATAGATACAATACATAATGATGTAGCTTTCTACAACTAAATTCAATTAGTATCAGTCTCGAGCATCTAGACTTAGCACAATAAAGCTCACTATCAATCTTAATTCGGCCCACACTACGCTCAACTTCAAGGTTTCATAGAATTTTAGCTAATCTTACAAACACAATGTAGATACCTACTGATATCATCAAATATCAACCGGGGGATGGGACGTCCAGTACTAGACTTAGGCCCCATCTATAGATATCAAATAAGACCGGTTCGGAGCCGGACCCTGCGATCTTGATTATATCATCAGTCCATCTTACCGGAGGATGTCCTACGCTGCGCTTGCCAATACGTGGTCTCCATTTGAAAACGTTACGACCCCATCCACCAACCTTGCCGATCCGCTGAAACTTGGGTTTCTACTGCCATTACATACATGTATGTTGGATTTACGTATTTTTTTTCTGAATATATTCATGTTAGTGAACCAGCATTAACGAACATGTTGAATAACAAATATTTATCAATACCAGCCTAATTTTCATGCCTATAAATCCGTACTAGTTAGTTCCTAAATTTCGCAACGAGCCGTTGCCCGGAAGCCATCAGCACGTTTTTAATGAATATTCAATCACCAATAACCAGTCCATTCAAAAGCCTATTTAATTTTTAATACATTATGTGGGATGGTAAACAGCCCAACGGCAAGCGTTATTAAAGTTCGGCCTTCGTCTCGCGTTCCCCACAGACGGTTTTCGAATTGCGTCGAGAAACATCAACATAATAAGATATTATTGAGAGAAATAGCTTTCTATTCCACTCTACATTTTATTGCTTTGCTCTACGTGGGTGAAGTTATGCGTTGCGATTCTGAGCGATGTAGCTCGAGTTTTCTATTAGCTTATGAGTCACTCTCATTGCTCGGTGAATATTTTAATGCAACGAACAAAGATGTATTACAAAGTTACTTGAAATCATAACGCGCCGCTAAATATTACTCTGTGATTTACTAAGTCACGTGAAATCAGCTAAATAATAATTATATAAATATTGGGGGACATCTGGAGCCAGAGACTGATGTACTACATATAAATGGATTAAATAAAGTATACATGAATCTGTGAATTTTTCATTTGTTTATCACCTGGATAAATCGGGTTCTAGCAATAATCTAAGTAAAAAAATTCGCGGGCGGGAGCTACCTTTAGTATAAGTTTGTGAATGTCAATTAACTTACCTTAATGTCAAAGTTTAAAGAAAAACTCAGTAAAAAAAATATCTTACGAATTCCTTGGAGAAATTACTGTTCACGGATGAACGGCCAAATTTTATCATCGCTTGAATATATCTCTCGTGTATATATTTGTATCTCCTTGCTTCGTTACACGTTACTTATTAGTTATTTATCTAGGGCAATGGGTTATACCAATAAATTAACAGATATACCTACCTAAGATGTTAATTTAATAGTAGTTTATGCAACTGTCATATAATAAAGGGTATTAAAACACGAGTGTGAGTTTATGAAACGAGCGCAGCAAGTTTCATAATAGTAACGAGTGTTTTAATACCCGTGTTATATGCAGTTGCATACACTACTTTATCTTCACTAATAAAAAAAAAAAAAAACAAATTGCGAAACATTAAATTCACGCGTACGTGTATTGTCACAGTGAAGTTGGCGCCATTAAAATCTAACCAATGAGAGCGCAGCTGCGCGCGCAGGGCCAATCAGGAGCGAGCGCGCGATGTTATAATGAGATTTTACGATATCGATGTGGATATTATAACATCATGTGAAATTGCTTAAATTGAGTGTTTTGTTGTCTGCGCTATAACAGTAGTCATTATAAGTCAAGTATTGGAAACATAAGTAGAATGTTACAACATTAGTGTAGAATGTAGAGAAACTAACCTTTTTGTTAGCTTCTCTACATTCAGACTCTTTCAACGATAACACTGCCAACTTACAATTCTAGTTATGAAATTCAAATTTTTGAAATGTTTTTTTTTTGACAGGATCAGCGATCCTTGTTTTGTAAAATTGGGCAGTCTTGAGTTGGAAGTCATCTTGGAGACACCTTTTTTCCTATAAAGATGTAGACGGTGTGAATTTGAGTTTGCGTGGACGAGTCCTGTAAACGGCATGAGCGTCGGGTAACAGTCAGGGTGAGAGGCTCCGGTCCCTTTGACTTTGATTACAGGTGGATCTCTTGTTTTGGGGCCACTGACCCCCTACCCTGGAGCACTGGGCTGGCGCTGACTTCGAACCCTGTCGGCCAGTTTGGGCCGGCACCTGTCGGCCGGTTTGGGCCGGCGCCTCCACCTCAGTCGACAGATGTCTTCACGCTAGCGCTCACCTAGCGCTACCTTGCTGGCGCCACACTATCGGCGGGTCCAGCTCAGGCTATAGAAAATCCTCGGCCAGCCTCCAGCGTGGTTCTACGAGTGCTACCCTCTCCCTTTATGGCTAACTTTCCAAGGACTCCTTCAAAATTCTCTCTCTCTCTCTCCGCTTCTTGAAGACTTTATAGACGATAAGTGCAGTGTGTGTTAGTGTAAATAAATGTGTTAATACTAAGGTTAGTTTTCTACTTTAATCTCCTCTCTCCGAACCGTTAGGAATCCTATCCACTAGGCAGGACTCTTTGGTTAGGTTCGCTGAAGTCTCTTAACCTGTGGTGCTGCAACCGGCTCCCCCGCTTGCAACATTACGGGTTCCTCTCTAATTCTCTTTTAACTTGTGGTGCTGCAAACGGCTTCCCCGTTTGTAACATTACAAGATAAAGATTGTTATAACATCGAATCCTAGGAATTAAGTTGAGTATTAACGTCTTAGAATATTCATTCGAAATCCTAGTGTTTATCAAGCTATCTTAATCTGATATCTGTTAATAAATCACGAAATAAGTTTTGTGTGTGTTTACTTTACAAATCTGTCAAGATCTTTCTCAGTACAATCTATTTTTTTCCAGGGTTAATTTGGGTATGCATAAGAGTATATTTTGCCTGAATTTAAGCATAGACGCCTAATCTATGACACGGTAATTTAGAATATATATTTTAGCTGTTAAGCGCCTAAATTGAACGCATACGAAAATTGCCGAGGAATCAAAATGATCGGTGCAAAAATTACGAATATCCACCATAAACGCTTGGAGTTTTTTCTAAATATTACGACACAACTTCAGTTAATTTTAGCTTAATCCAGCTTTCAAAATAGGCCTCTGTACCAGCTTTATTAATAGTCCACTGCGGGACGTACAGGCCTACCCACGAAGGGTAATAGGGCCATATCCACCACGCTGGCCCAGTGCGGGTGGTGGATTCACAAACGCCATGGAATTTCTTCCTTGGACATATGCAGGTTGCGTCACGATGTTTTCCTTCACCGAAAAGCCAGTGGTGTGAAATTCCGTACATATATTCCAAGGAATTTATCGGTACGGGACCGGGTTTGAACCCATGAACTCACGATTGTAAGGCGGGTGGCATTACCACTAGACCACCACGGCTTCCAAAGACCTCAAATAGGGCAAATAGGTCTCAACGAACGTACAATGTCCATTCTTTCACTAACATTTCGTTCTCTCTAACATGCAGTACACATTATCCCTAAGATATTAAGCGCAGTGTATGGGTAATAAACGAGGCACGAGTAAGCTGAAGACATCAAGCTGGCCCTTAAAACCAGCAATCACCCCGCTACCCCTTAATCCTCGCCCCTTTCCCCTAATCCCGTCATCACACGTACACATTCTATGACAAAGTCCATACAAATGTGGAAAATTAGGATTCTGCCTGAGAGCTGTGTAAGATTTATTCGGGCTTCAAATAAGTTTTATTTAATTTTTGTAACGAAATGAAAGATACCAGGAGAACTAATAACCATTCTGATAATATACTAATATAACAGGAGAAATAATAACCATTGTGATAATAAGTTAGGCCAGAAAAGTAAGATCCAAGCAGAGGATTTCAGAATGATTAGCCATTTTACGTAAAAATGTCAAAATTGTAGGTAATTAAGTTCGTATATGCTGTTGTCAGCGTGAAAGCCTCTGACACGGCTAAGCAGTCAAAATTCGAACAATGGCAGTTACTGATGGCATTTACTGCCATCAACTGTGGTCATCCGTCAGAAAACCGACCGTGCTTAACGTTACTTAACTTCGGTGATCTCTAACAAGCAGTTAAACTACGTTAGACGTTGCCTGGAAGAAATCACTTTCAGTGATAAGGCCGCCGGTTGCTTCACATATCTAAAACATCTGTTTTCTGTATTATGTAATGTGTGTAAACTGTGAACCAATAAAGAGTATTATCTACCAATCTATCTTATGAGCGCTATCAAAATGAAGCACTCATAAAAAGTCAAAACTAATTTTAAGGAGTTGATTTTTTTTTTGTATTGGATTATATTGCACCGTCTTCTTGATAGTCTACTGTTGACCATAGGACTATCGACGGAAGGCAATTGTATCTTTTTTTAGGGTTCCGTACCCAAAGGGAAAAACGGGACCCTATTACTAAGACTTTGATGTCCGTCTGTCCGTCTGTCTGTCTGTCACCGGGCTGTATCTCATGAACCATGATAGCTACGCAGCTGAAGTTTTTACAGATGATGTATTTATGTTGCCGCTATAACAAAAAATACTAAAAAGAAAATAAAATAAATATTTAAGGGGGGCTTCCATACAACAAACCTGATTTTTAGACGTTTTTCGCACTACATTAATAATGGTAACAGGTAGATGCTTTAAATTTTCACGGAATATTTAGTTTTATATTCATTTTAATAATAAATAATAAAATTAAAATAAAATAAATATTTAATGGGGCTCCCATACAGTACGGAACCCTCCTTGCGCGAGTCCGACTCGTACTTGGCCGATTATTTAACTAGCTTTTTATTACTATCCGCACAACACATTATTACCTATTTAATGTAAAAAAAACTTAAAACAACATTCAAACTACTATACCAATGTACAAACAAAAACATTAATAAAAATCTTAATTAGACTAAAAATTTATATACAGGGTTATTTCTAATCAATTAGCATCCTCTTAGGGGCTTATTCTGTACATCAAAACTAACAACTTTTATTTTGCGACTTTTGACAAAACTAAAAAAAAAATTTGTTGTTCCATTGATAGTTATCGTTCATCCGCGACAAAATGTATGGAACAGCTGTTTTTTTTTAGTTTTGACATAAGTTGCAGAACAAACGTTGTTAGTTTTGATATACAGAATAAGCCCCTAAAAGGATGCTAATTGATTAGAAATAACCCTGTATATAGACGATTATGAAACAAATCCATCCATCATAGAATTCATCCATCCATCAGCCAAAGGACGTCCACTGCTGGACATAGGCCTCCCCTATGGATCTCCAATAAGACCGGTTATAAGCGGCTTGAATCCAGCGCGATCCTGCGGTCTTACTGAGGTCATCCGTCCACCTTGTGGACATCCTACGCTGCGCTTGCCGGTACGTGGTCTCCACTCGAGAACTTTTCGACTCCACCGGTCATCAGTCCTCCGCGCTATATGCCCTGCCCATTGCCATTTCAACTTGCTTATCCGTTGGGCTATGTCGGTAACTTTGGTTCTTCTACGGATCTCCTCATTTCGGATTCGATCCCGTAGGTAGAGAAACTCCAAGCATAGCCCTCTCCATAGCTCGTTGGGCTACTTGGAGCTTACTAATAAGGCCCATAGTGAGAGAGAAAGAAACTAGAATTCTTTGAACTAAATTCTTTGAAGTACACACATGTCTAAATTTCTAACATTAGCAGTAAGTCTTACTATAAGTATTTATCTGATTCTAAAACAAACAAACAATACTCGTAAAACTAAACATCATCGTAATCCAGCAATTATTTAAAACAATCTGTCGGCTCGGTAATCTTAATGGGCTCCAAAATAGGCGCCGTTTGTCGTCTGCCCCTGCTATCGCCAAAAACCACCGCCCGCTCCCAGAGGAATTAATTAAGCTGGATTAGTCACCGTTTCCACTAACATTAATATTAATACAATTGAGTAAAGAAACGCTCGCTTAGTAAATAAATAACGCTTCGCACTCATTCCCTCGCTATCGCTCGTGATTAAATTTTAGAATCCTTCGCTTGCTCGGTCATCAACACTAATGCTCACGGGTTGAAATATAATGTTTCTAAAACCGAAGTTATGGTATTTAAGTCTGGTGGAGGGCCGGAGAGGGTGCCCGATGTGTTTTTATACGGGACCGCAGTAAAAATTGTCAAGCAATTCAAATACTTGGGACACTTGTTGACGGAACGGCTCCAAGATGATGCAGATATTGAGCGAAAGAGAAGGGCACTTGCCGTTAGAAGCAACATGCTTGCTCGCAGATTTGCTAACTGTAGTAAGGACGTAAAGACCACTCTTTAACGCGTATTGCCTATGTATGAAAACATGCCAGCTGTAGATAACGTACACGCGAAAAGCGATCAACACGATAAGAGTCCAGTATAATGACGCAAACAGGACTCTAAAGAGGCTACCGCGGTACTGCAGTGCGTCAAGTATGTTTGCTGAGACGGGAGTGCCTGACTTCTTTGCCATCATTAGAACAAGAGCGGTGTCATTCTGGCAGCGTTTGAGCCGTTCTGGCAACAAGATACTTGTGGCTGTCTCTGACGATGTTAGAAGTCCAATGTATCGATATTGGATATCTGTACATATGGACCGAAACATAAAAAGACCCGGCACTATTGTGCCTATGTATGAGGCACTTTTTTGTGACAACACCTCTTTACAGTGTGCATATATAGTTTTTACTTAGACAAACACTTAAGTTTAATATGGGTCTGTGCCTGCAATAAATGGTTTTTATTTATTAAATAAGCACGCGGTTATAAAGTAACTTTGCACTCTTCTATAACAAATAATTATTATTGCTTGGCAGTTAAACATTTGACCGTAATAATTTCCGTTTTTGAATATTACTATATTCTACATTTCAGGAAATACTTCCCGAAAAGGAATCCCTGGTACAGGCATATTAGTATCACTTACTCAGCCCCTAGTTCACTAACGCTTGTTTAAATTAAACGAGTGATTACTGTATTGAAACAACGGTTAGTGGTTGATGAACAGCAACATTTCGTTAGTAAGCTGTTTAAGATTTAACTAACCGTTAATAAATTAAACATCTGTTGGTGAACTCAGGTAGGTATAGGAACCGAGTAAACCGCTGTTGAAATACAGTAATCACACGTTTAACTCAAACAGGCGTCGGTGAACTCGGGTCTCAGTGACGAGAGTGTGGGTTTGATGGCGGCAATCAAGGACAATATACCTAATATAGAATAAGCTTTCTACCGTGACGTACTCGTATTCGGGGTAGTGCCGTCGTTGTAATAAGGATATAACCATTATTGGGAACAATTTAATCTGAAAGTCAGTAATGATTAACTATTTAGTACTTCACGGTTAACTAATAGAGTTGTGGAACTAGTTTGTTGAATAAGGCGTTACTTTGCGGAAGTACATCATCAAATCCTAGTTTTGAAAAAAAAAATGTTACCTAACCTTTTTTTCCTGACCTAACCTAACCTTCACCTAACCATAGCCTAACCATGATACAGTTTGATGATTAATTACTAATTTTGTTTGTTATTTAATTTGGTTTTTGAATGGTACCCTTAACTTATATGCCTACGAAAGAGCGGAAATACACTAAATATTTATTTTAAACAAGGATTTGTTGTGGAACTAGATGTAAAATAAAACCATTAAATAATAAACAAAACGTTGATAAGGAAGACTGGGATTTTGCCGACTCTATTGTCACGGAAGAGAACCTTCTTTGGGCAATAAGCACTTTTCAGCCGCACAAGGCCCCCGGACTGGATGACATATTTCCAGCTCTCCTACAATGGGGCCTAAGCTCGATTAAAATACACCTCATCGCCATATTTAGATCTTGCATGGCATGGAGGTATATACCTAAAGCCTGGAGAGAAGTGAAAGTGGTGTTTTTACCGAAACCAGGAAAAACCGACTTCACTAACCCAAAGTCGTTCAGACCAATAAGCCTCAGCTCTTTCCTATTGAAAACACTGGAAAGACTCTGTGATAAGCATATCAGATGTGGATCACTGGCAGACAATCCAGTCCACAATAATCAACATGCCTATCAATCGGGCAAATCGACGGAGACTGCTCTCCATCAAGTGGTGTATAAAATAGAATCCGCTTTGGAGAGCAAGCAATCATGTTTGGCTACCTTCATTGACATTGAAGGGGCATTTGACAAAACTACGTTCCCTAGCATTGAAGAAGGTCTGAAAAAGCAGGGAGTAGATAACAGAGTAAATGGTTGGATAACCACAATGCTCGCAAATAGAACAGCCAACATTGAAACGGCAGGCGCCACGCGCTGTCGAGTCACTAAGGGCTGTCCACAAGGAGGGGTCATGTCACCTTTACTTTGGGTAGTAGTGGTGGACGAGCTTATTGTACTCCTCAATAAAGAAGGCATTGTCACTGTGGCTTATGCTGATGACCTGGTAATCATGGTATCTGGACTCTTTGAGTCGACTCTGTGTGAGAAGATGCAAAAAGCACTCAAAGTAGTTGAAAAATGGTGTGAACGCCACGGCCTCTCTGTTAATCCGCATAAAACAGAGTTAGTGCTATTCACACGAATAACAAAGAAAACCGACTTGAAAACTCCTTCGCTATTCGGTACCAAATTAACATTAAGCAAGGAAGTCAAATATCTAGGAATCTGGCTAGACAGTAAACTTCTGTGGGGAAAACATCTTGAGTATGTCACCACGAAGGCAACAAACATTTTATGGCAGTGCACTAGAGCGGTGGGAAAGGACTGGGGTCTGAAGCCAAAGCTCTGTCACTGGCTATATACTGTTATAGTGCGACCGGTCTTCACGTACGGCTGCGTAGTGTGGTGGACTCGTACGAACCTAGCTACTGTAAAAGCAAAGCTACAGCAAACGCAACGACTTGCGTGCTCGCTAATCAGCGGATGTATGAAAAATACACCATCAGCTGCACTTGAAATTATTCTTGGGCTTACACCACTGCATCTGCACATTCAGCAGGAAGCGATGGCTTCAGCTCTACGAATAAAATCTACAAATCAGTGGAAGAGTATGGGTGCAACGATTAACCACTGCAGAATAATCGATCGGGCGACAGGAATAATCCCTGAAGCTAAGAGTGGTACGGACAGGATAGCCAAAACGCACCTGGACTGTAAAAAATTGGTTGCCTGTAAAGTCGGTATACGGGCGAAAGTTTTACGTGACAACGACTTTGAGTGGTAAAATAATTTCTCTCTCGCTCTTAGGCGGGCTAACCATGCCCGAGTGGAAGGGACGCGTGCCTCTCACTCGCTCTCATTGTGAACGCATAACGTGAGCGGAGCGTAACGCAGTTTCTTGAAGTGTCACCCGGCAAACCAATTTATAAGACGTTGTCACGTCAAAAGTATGATCTGATCATAGAGGATGACACATCAGACAGTGTAACGCCGTCTTGGAATATATACACGGATGGTGCAAAAAATAAGGAAGGGACTGGCTGTGGCTATTACTCGCCGGAGCTTGGGCTCAAGGAGTCTCTTGCCCTGAGCAAAACCACAACGGCCTTGCAGGCGGAAGCCATGGGCCTATTACTGGCCGCAAAAGCCCTGGAGAATCTAAGTGAGCTTCTGGTATCTCCTGGAAAAGGTGACTCCAAGGAAGCGATCATGTTTACGGTTAACAGTGCAGCCACAATCTACGCACTCAGGAGACCTATAACAAGGTCCAGGGTAATAGCTGAGCGCCATACAGCACTCCAAAGTATTTCAAATAAACACAGAATCATTGTACGTTGGACAAAAAGTCACGGTTTATGTCCGGGTAACAACATAGCAGACACCCTTGCCAAAGAGGGCACGAGAAAACAGGCGGAGGACAAAGCAGCTAGACACTGCAAACCGACAGCAGTGGAAGTACGTGATCTACTGCGCCGTCATACTGAAAAAGAACAACAAAATATGTGGGACAAGAGGGAGGATTGCAGGCATGCCAAAGCTGCTTTCCCAGCCCTGAACAGAAACATAACAAACGATCTATTGAAGTTGCAGCGACAAGACCTCCGACTTATGGTAGGGCTCATTACTGGTCACTGCAACTTGAATAGTCACATGTATAAACTGGGAGCCACCGACAGCCCACTCTGTCGTGGTTGCCTGCAGGAGAATGAAACGGTAGAGCATGTTTTGTGGCATTGCAAGGCCACGGCAGAAACTAGAATCGCTTGCGGGTTGCATGACGCTACTATTGCTTTGTCATCAGCATCGACATCATCATCCTCATCGCTATCTGGTACACCATCCAAGCCACTGGAGCAGTTATGCCAGCGGCCCAGAGCCACGCTCCGTTATTTTAAGGAGCTGGGCTGGCTCGGGTAGACGCTGGAGGGGGAAATGCACAAAACACCCCATGCGGGACGTCAGTACAGGACTTATCGCCCCTACATCGAATAAGAATAAGAATAAACAAAACGTCCGTGGAAAAGCCGCTCCGATATCATGCGGGTGTTCTATTATGAAAAGACGATAAAAGTGAGTGACCATTAGGATTGATACAGCCAGGGTTATTAGCCAACAGTGGGACAAAAGGGGATGCTATTATCCTAATCCTTGTAAAGCTCCGGCCAAACTACCGTGCGTAAACGGTGAAAACCAAATGTCATGGCGCATAGCGTAATCGTTGCTAAGTAAGAGACCGTTTGCTTAGGTTGTTATTGGTGAAAGTATCTGTATTAGTCTGCTTCCCGATAGCCAAGTAACCTTTTTTAGTTTAGGGTGTTTGTACTATACTGTACTGTATCAGCCTTTTTAATAGTCCACTGCAGGACGTAGGATTCCCCACGAAGGGTGATTGGGCCATGTCCACCACGCTGGCCCAATGCAGGTTGGTGGATTCACATACGCCATCGAATTTCTTCTACGGACTTATGCAGGTTGCCTCACGATGTTTACGTATGCAGGGTGTTTACCACAATTAAAATATTGTCATAATAGTCCTTCTAAACGTTCGGAGTATCAGTTACTATCAATTTATCTTTAAAATAATGGAGTTTTATGGTACAGAACATAAACTTTCCTTGTCATTAAATCTCATTTACCTACTTTATTTTATCATGGATAAATTAAAATATCATGATGAAAGTAATTTAAAACCTTGTATCTTGCACCGGGAACATAATGTGTACAAATCGGTAGTAACAGACACTTAGTTTTTTATAAGTCTCGAATATCGGCGTTTAATTTGAATTATTGTTATTTATAACGTGTATATGATGACGTGTGACTTATTGTTATAAATAAATGAGTATATATCTTAAATTATGTAAACGTACCGTAAACATCCGATATCCACCAACCCGCATTGGGCCAGCGTGGTGGATATGGCCCAATCACCCTTCGTGGGTAGGCCTACGTCCTGCAGTGAAATATTAAAAACAAGGCTGGTACACTACCGTAAACATAATGTCAATGATCTGCTGCCACACAATAAACGTCAGTCATATTATATTATAGCATGGCGCGTTTGGAATTTACAGTCTGCATTACATTGCGTTCATTTGGCTAGAGCCTTACCGAGGTTTATCAGTCTTATCACATATTATAACTTATTCAAAACATTGACCTAATAAGTACACGGAAGAAAAATCTTCCGCCTCCAAAAAAGAAACATATGACGTACAACGTAATCTAATAATATAACAAAAGTTCTTTGAGTTGTACGAGAATTACAAAACAAAGATTTCCCAAGGGACGTCACACCGTCTCTAACGTATGTAAGCCGCTGGGTGATATGTGGTCAGCCACCATACTTTATCACGAAAATACTCACATAAGTTGGTTGTAAGGCATTTTATTGGAAAAATTATTGCCTACCCTCAAATCACGAGTCAGAAAGAATAGTGAAGTACCATAATGGCATACTTAGAAAAGTTATACTTGCGTTAAAATATTTTCGTAGCTTTGTTTTCTCTGTGTTACGTGTATGAATTGGTTTATAAGAAAATAATATAATATTCTTCGGAGTGTTTCTGCGAACTTTTGGGTAGAGCTTTTTTTATTTATTTATTCAAATAACACACATCACAACTTATTAAATTGTCTTAAAACCTAAGATTGGTTTGTCTAGACAACATGGTCTCGCATAAATATTTACATAAATTATAATCCAATTATTATTTAAATTCAATTAAAGCTTTGCAGATAGAAATGATAATTTCATAAATAAAAAAAATAATGGTAGACGTAATAATTCAACTGGATCCCAGTGAATGGAACGTAGACGGCGTCGATTTGCAAGTGGCATTTTAAATGTATCAAACATCTATTTATTTCGCGATTTATCACATATATCACAAGATTTGCTTAGTTTGGGGTTAGAGGCAGTGTGTAGGATGTCCTCTAATATTTATTTATTTATTTTTATGTTGATTCGACAGGGTTATCAGCTTGCCATATAATAAGCCAAAAAGAGGTGATTAAGACCATCATTATGAATATTTTTGAACTGGGGCTAAATCAATAATCGAAACATAGCTGTTCCATACAAAATTACAATTCGGAATCCACAAAATGGATGAAACTCCTGATTTTTTTCTCGAGTTTCAGGTCAGTGCCATAATAAAGTTTTTGTTCATCGTAAGGGTCTGAATGACTTCCTTTCGGATTAGTTAACCAGTTCAAGTTAACCCTGTGTAGTAAACATTATTCGTAGTGATAAGTAGGTACAACTTCTACTCTTTGCAAAGCGACAGAAGAGGGTACACTTTGTGTAACTTCTTTATTCATGGTAACAGGAAAAAACATTTTAATTGAATATACTTAATATTATAATTATAACACCGGAAAAGATAAAATTATTATTTAAGATAAATCTCGACTAGCCACCTTATATTACGAGTATATCAAGCACCCCGATTCGCACGCACGACTCCGCGCCGCGCTTTGATGCTTTTCAATTTGCCATCCAATTTCACTTCATGGGATTAAATTTAGTAAGGTTCATACAACTAAAACATACTAAATCTATAAACTATACTGTTTAAATAAATGTTTAATAATTTACCAAGTGAAGATCCCTACATAGTATAAAACAAAGACGCTTCCCGCTGTCTGTCTCCATGTATGCTTATATCTTTAAAACTACGGATATTGATGTAGTTATGTTTAGTAAATAGAATTATTCAAGAGGAAGGTTTGTATTATGTATAATACACCTGTGCGAAGCCGGGGCGGGTCGCTAGTATAAAATAATTACATAAAATTGTAAAACTTTCGAACAATTTCAAAAAATGAATATGTTCTCAATTTGTCTGTATTAGATATCATTTAATTGAAATCAAAAATTTCAAATTTATTTATTACCTATATTTATACGTACAGACGCATTCTTAAAGAATTTACTAAACCAAAAGGGATTCACACCATCATAACGAATAATTTTGACCATGAGGCCCACTCAGAATTCAGAAACGGCTGTTTAGGGCACTGCTGAGGCTGCCGCCGTATTGTAGCGCGTCAGGAATGTTCGCGGACGCGCATATAGACGGCTTCGCCGCCATCTTGAGGAAGCGGGTGGCGTCCCTGATGCGTCGCGTCCGCGGCAGCTCCAACAGTTACCTTCAACTGTTCGCTTGGAGGATGGACATAGATTGTCCAATAATGAACCATTGGACCAAGCAGCATACCGAGGTTTCAGGTGTCAAACCGCGATATAAATTAAGATGACATTTAGATAATTGTTTAATGAATTTGTCTATTTAATACTAGCTGACCCGGTGAATTTCATCTCACCATCTGTCAACTGCCAATAACAACTTTTACATGCAGGAACATTTTGTATGGGAAAATTAAATTAAAGTTTTTATTATTTTTCTCGCAGCTTTTATAAATTTTCTCACCGTTTAAACCTTCCCTTAACTGTCACAATTATTTCAAGATTAAAATTAGCCAAATTGGTTCAGTCGTTCTCGAGTTTTAGCGAGACTAACAACAACGATTCATTTTTATATATAAAGAAGAAGATTCAATGTTGGTTATGATTTTATAACTTTAATATTCTGTTCTGACTGTTTAATATTGACACTCTAAATTAACTTTATCTACACTAATGTTGTAACATTCTACTTATGTTTCCAATACTTGACTTATAATTACTACTGTTATAGCGCAGACAACAAAACACTCAATTTAAGCAGTTTCACATGATGTTATAATATCCACATCGATATCGTAAAATCTCATTATAACATCGCGCGCTCGCTCCTGATTGGCCCTGCGCGAGATTTCAGAATGGCCTTAGATGTTTTTTATTTTTATTAGTGAAGATAAAGTAGTGTATGCAACTGCATATAACACGGGTATTAAAACCGGGCCTGGATAAATCAGGTTTTAGCAATAATCTTAGTAAAAAAATTCGCGGGCGGGAGCTACCTTCAGTATAAGTTTGTGAATGTCAATTAACTTACCTTAATGTCAAAGTTTAAAGATAAACTCAGTAAAAAAATTATCTTACGAATTTCTTGGAGAAATTACTATTCACGGATAAACCGCCAAATTTTATTATCGCTTGAATATATTTCTCTTGTATATATTTGTATCTCTTCGCTTCGTTACTTCTTCGTGGCAATGCAAACCACTTCCAACCGATCTAGTCCCACCTGCCCCTTTCTTCTATCGTACGGCTATAATAGACAGACGCGATCAAAGCGCCACCCTTTTATGGTGGACATCCCGCGCGTTAGAACCAAGCGTTTCGAATACACATTCCTCATACGAACAGCCAGAATGTGGAACGCTTTGCCTTAGTCTGTCTTCCCGCTGAATTACAATGTAGGTGTCTTCAAATCCCGAGTAAATAGATCTTCTAGGTAAGCGTGTTACACCCTAGACTCCTAGATATCTGCTTAACATCAGGCAGTGTGTAGTCAAACGCACACCTATTTGAAATTAAAAAAAAAAACATATCATTGAAAATCCATCCGAAAGAAAATAATTTATTATTCGCAAAGAATTGCAAAACCGCCTTCCATCGTATACAGAATTCGAATATTTCGCTCGAATTGTTTACATAAATGTCGATTTTTCAAAAACGGCTCAGCCGATTTCTGTAAAATTTATATGGGACCACCTCGGGAGTATACCTTTTTGAACTACAAAAGAACATGAGAAAAGTAGGATATTAGTTACGCAGCAAGCGCCCACGGTATGCCACGAAAACCGGTCCCATCTCAGCATGAAATGCTGGCTGTGAACAATCAGCGCTATAGTTCGGCCGTTCAGAGAATGCGTTCCTGACACGTCATCTTGAAAAAATGTTTTTGGCCGACATATCGGAAACTATGTACTTTAAGGGCAAAAAACATTGAGATCATTATTGTAGAAAATAAAATTTCGCATCTTTTGTTTCCATTAAACTTTTTTGTAAAACTTACCGTTTACGATTTATGGGTCATTTAATTTTCAAGATGACGTGTCAGGAACGCGTTCTCTGAACGGCCGAACTTTAGTGTTCTGCTGGGACGTGCAGGGGAGGCCAATGTACAGCCGTTGATGTGCTATTGCTGATAGATGAATGGAATAGCTTAATATATCCTGAATAGCCCTGTTTATGTGAATGTAAAAATTTATAACTCAGACCGATTAAAAAAATGAAGACAATGTTGAGAAACAAATAAGTAAAGCCGGTAAAACTACGCCTTGCCGTGTACAGATACATTACACTCACAAACGCGTACAACGAAACTACGCTTTGGCTCGTCAGTCAAAATAAGGCGGCGCAACACCGACTCACTCACCACGTGTATAAAAAACTGGCTTCACTTGTCAGTTCACGACGTTCTGTCTTGATTTTTAGGGTTTTGTACCCAAAGGGTAAAAATGGAACCCTATTACTAAGACTCCGCTGTCCGTCTGTCCGCCTGTCTCCAGGTTGTACTCGTATCTCATGAACCGCTACAGCTAGAAAGCTGAAATTTTCAAAGGTGATGTATTTCTGTTCTGTTGTTCTAAAAATAGAATAAAAATAATTTATAAGGGGTGCCCCCCATACAGCAAAATATTTAAATCATTATATTCTTTTAGCCGTTTTTCACTCGATAATCGTAACAGGTACGGGTAGATACTTGAAATATTCACAGTATATATAACTGCATGCTCACTTAATAATAAATAATTAAACTAAATTGAAATAAATATTTAAGGGGGCTCCTATACAGTACGGCATGCATGCAATTCTATACATTTAGAAAGGTTCCACTACAGGACAATTTTTATGACTAATATGTAATTTATTTTATGATTTCCTTTGACATATTGATGACATAAAATTTGACTTGTTCTTATTATTTTATTTATATTGAGTATTATTAATTATGATTAAGAATTTTTAAATTTTATAGTTAAGTACTTATATTTCAATTCTGTAAACTGACTTGCCTTGTGTTAGGTTTTAAGTATTTTAATGGTATTTGTTTTTTAAAAATAAGTATTTAATTTGACTCTGATATCAATCGATTATTTATTTTGATTTGGAGACTTTGATTTGACTACCTAGTCGGTTGAAGGACTACCCGACTTAAAATTGGAAGGGGAAAAAGCATGGCCGTAGAGGAGCGAAAGAAAGTCGGCAGTCTGTTCGGTGAAGCGGTGCGATGTGCACCTCCAGTGTTTACACTGTTACTCTGCCCAAATTCATGTAAGTTATATATAAGTGAGATATGGTTTATAAGTGACGTTTAAAGGAAGTACGAAGTGAAACAATAAACCAATGATTTCAAGGATATGGAGTTTTTCTTATACTTGTATGACTGACATGTTATAAATGGCCAATAAATGATCTGAATCTGAATCTGAACGGAACCCTTCGTGCGCGAGTCCGAATCGATCTTGGCAGATTATTTTATTTGGTTGAGGTTTATAATTACAACAGGCATTACGTCCCGGATCTCCGCACGACTTTGCTTGCGCTCTGACGCCTTTCAATTTGCCATCCAATCTCACCCCGAGCGGGATTCAATGGGATTAAAATAAATTCAGCTCGAAACGGCCCGTGTTAAACCTGCAGCTTGTGAAAGGGAATGAATTGGGATATTTTATGAATCGACTTGTATAAGACGCGTAATTTTAGTTTTTTTTTCTAATGCTTTTTGACTTTAAAGCTTAGGCAATTGAATAAAGGTGATTTGATGTTAGTTACTGTTGTCAAAAACGGTGCTCACAAGACGAAATGAGATCTGAGAGGTAAATATGAATTCATACGTAAACGAAAGTAGTGTTTCCACGTGACTCTTTGTACGTGCTCCTGGCGGAAACAAGAAAATACAAAAATACAAAAAAAACTTAATAGAGCCATACAAAAACGCTTAAATAGTTATCGCTTACTATGCAACCGCACACAGAAGTACTCTGTGGTTACTACAAATTTCAGGAAATGGGACATACAGCTCGAAATATTTAGCTAGGAACTAACTTCGCATGAAACGCTAATACGTAATTACACAATGATTACATTTCACAGGACACAATAAATGACTCATTTATATGCGCTCACATAACACTGTAATCTGTGATAATATTATGTATTTACACTACATTCTTCAATCTACCTAAATGTGCATTTTTAGTGTACCTACGAGTATTACATTTTGCTATATATGTGTAGGAACGAGTCTCCTGTGGTGGCTAACGAGAAAACCTTTGTTGCTTAATTATGGGGAACAAATATTTAAGCATTTGTTTTTTTTTTACTGAGCCTTTTTCAAGTGAGATAAAGTTAATAATTTGTATTACTGTAACTTTAGCTGCCACTCGAAAAAGGCTTCAAGATAAAAATGCAATAAGTATGTATTTACTCTCAGTTGCGGATAGTATTTTATTTACTATTCAATCAGCTAACAGGTTCCATGTTTCAATTAAGTACAGTTTTGTTTACATAATTGAAACATTAGAAAGCATTATTTTTATTGACTATAATTTTTTTTACCTCTTCTCTATTTGACCACCATCTCGCCTGATAGTAAGCAAAGTTGTGGTCTAAGATGAAGCACGCAGACCTAGAAGATACCTATTCACTCTGACCTTGAAAAGCTTTAGATTATATCTCTTAGGAAACAGGAAAGCAGGAAGACTTCCACTCCATGACGGTAAGAATCAGAAATGTTGAGTCAAACCGCTTCGTACGTATCGAAGGAAAATCGACAATGTAGGGATGGTGATGTGGCGTCTTCCTACTTGTCCTGTAGTAAAAGAGGATGGTAAAATTAGGTCGTGCAGCTCAAATGCACACTCTCCGAAACGAATCCTATAGAAAATGGAAACGAAAATGGAATAGAAACGTTAAATTAACTATTATGATGGATACTTGCTAAATTATACCGAATAGCTTAACAATAAAGTGTATTTCACTCATCGAGCTATATTACTACGTATAGAGAGGACGACGCACATCCCTACCATGTTCCGCCCAAATGCAGCCATATGGCTGCACATCAATTAGTTGCTTGCTAGCTCTTGAGTACATCAGTCTAGTTTGTTTTAAAACGAAAAAAGTTCAAAATTATTGAATATGGTCTCGTGTGTGTTAAGATATTGCACGAATAATACAAAGAATACGGCGAAGTGCAAAGGAATAACTTTCCATCGGTGAGTAATTAGATAATCATTTTACAATCAAATGCAAACAAAATATTATCGGATGGCGCGTGGACGCCATGTTGCGATACTTTTCATAGACTAAAAATGAAGATGTGACGTTGTGTGTGTAACAAGTGTAGGTAAAATTAGGGTTTGTTCCCAGTGTTACTACCATTCTTACTACCAGTAGTAAGAACGGGAAACGAATTACTCTTCTTACTACGACGGTTTAAAGTTGTTAGAACAGTAAAAAAAAATTACTCCTGTTACTATCGTAAAATTATAATAACAAAAACAAACAAAACATGACAAATTTGTATTTAAACCAAATTTAAGTTGGTAGGTATTATAATTATATAAAAAAAACAAGAACTGTTACCAAAAACTAAACAGAAAAATTGCTGTAGTACCTAATCAAAACAAATTATAAGTATTATGTTCACAGATAGGAACTCTGTGATTATGTTTGAAAAATTTGCATAACATTAAAAAACATGGAAAATCAACGAATTTCTTTGTATTCGTCGGTCCAGTATTGTTGTGTTGCATATTTTATAATAAAATGAAAAAGGTTTGATGTACAGGGTTATTTCTAATCTATTAGCACCCTTTCAGGGGCTTAGGTATTATAAACATCAAAATTAACAACTTTTGTTCTGCGACTTTTGTCAAAACTAAAAAAAAAATTAGCTTACGTAGAAAGGTTATTACTAGTATTGGGCTAGTATAAGCTACCCTATACTAAACTTTCATAGAAATCTGTTTAGCCGTTAGCGAGTTGACTGGGAACAAACACACTTACACATAAACTGTCGCAATTATAATATTAGTGTGATTAGGCAAACAGTGGTATATTATATAAAATACTTAAACGAATGAATTAGTTTAACTTAAATATTTATATTATGATATAATATTACGTTCGTCGTGGAAATCTTTGAGGGAGGCCTATATCCAGCAGTGGACTTCTACGGGCTGATGATGATGATGATGAATATAATATTTTCTACTGATCAATAATTCAACTAATATTATATTATGAAGAAGAAAAAACAAAGTACGAATTCAATTGAAGCGTGTGTAGGTAATATAAACTTTGTCACTTCTGTAGTCAGTCAGCATCTTAGTCTATAGAAACGACAAGTTAATGCAGAACGTTGAACGAAACGCGTAAGCGCTTCGAAGAATCGCGGCGCTTTCGACCTTTTTGCCACGAGAAAACTATACCTTAAAAGTGTTCTAGCGCTGCGTGTTTATATTGGCTGATTAGACGGCTAATTATTGTTACAGTGCTGAAGCGCACTTTAGTTATATTCTTAACAAAATTGAGCATGATATTTGGTCAGGGTAGCTCCTCTATACGTAGTAATATTTCCTCAAAGATTTCACTATGAATTGATGACCAATACCGGTACAGCGTACAGTATGTCCAGATTATCTAGTATTTACCTTATATATGGACGTTGTTACTAGAACTACTTATCATCGTCATAGCACCCGTAAGGCGTCCATAAATATTAAACAACGGCACGTACCTAGAATCTAGGGCCAAATTGGCTGGTATGAAGCTGGGTATCCTGAACGAGGTTAGGCGGTATTTCACACCGGGACAGTTGCTTACTCTGTATCAAGCACAGATCCGTTCGTGTCTGGATGGCGCGGCTAAGTATCAGCTTGAGGCCTTGGAATAGGTGGACCGCCGTGCTGTTTGCCTTATAGGCGATGAAAAGTTAGTTTCAAAACTTCATAGCCTGGAGCATCGTCGTAGGGTTGCGTGCGAGTCTGTCCATTTTTATAGGATTCATTTCGGAGAGTGTGCATCTGAGCTGCACGACCTTATCCTACCATCCCCTTTTTACTACAGGACAAATAGGAGGACGCCACATTACCACTCCTACACTGCCGATTTTCCATCGATACGTACGAAGCGGTTTGACTCAACATTTCTGATTCGTACCGCCAGGGAATGGAACAGTCTTCCTGCTAGCCTCTTTCCTGTTTCCTAAGAGATATAATCTAGGGCTTTTCAAGGTCAGAGTGAATAGGTATCTACTAGGTATGCGTGCTTCATCTTCGATCACAACGTCGCTTCCCATCAGGCGATTTGGTGGTCAAGCGCGGACTTATTTGCGGTAAAAAAAATGCTGGTGGTGGTCCATAAGCCTGCTGGACATAAATAAATCTTTCTTATGGATTTCAAAAAAGATCAGTTGGAAGCGGCTTGTATCCAGCATGTCGCTGCAGTCATGCGCTTGCATCGTGAATCTACTTTGTCGGTCGATATATATGGTGACAGACAGCCAGACACGGCTATCGGAGTCTTAGTAACAGGGTCCCGTTTTTACCCTTTGAGTACGGAACCCTAAAAATCACTGAAGCTGTGCCTAAATATAGGTAAGTCACATAAAAATAGTAAGTCCTAGAGAAAGCCTATGTTATATCAGGTCTATAGGCCCAATTATATAGGTGCCATCGTAAATTTAAGTTCTTTACTGTATGGGAGCCCTCTTAAATATTTATTTAATTTTATTACTTATTCTTATCAGTTATAGTGAATATATAAGTAAATATTCTGTAAAAAATTCAAGTATCTGTTACCATTATAAATATCTAGCGAAAAACGGCTAAAAAAATCAGGTTTGTTGTATTGGAGTCCCCCTTAAATATTAATTTTATTCTGTTTTTATTGTTTGTTGTTATAGCGGCAACAGAAATACATCATCTGTGGAAATTTCAGTTTTCTAGCTGTAATGGTTCATGAGATACAGCCTAGTGACAGACAGACGGCCAGAGGAGTCTTAGTAATAGGGTCCCGTTTTTACCCTTTAGGTACGGAACTCTAAAAAGAAACGGAAATATATATAGCTAAAATACATAGCTAATTAGACTTTTATAATTACGATGGTGCCTTCATAATTGGGGCTTATGTCCAACAATGAACATGCTACGGCTAATAGCATACTCGTATTTTTCTGTAAATTTGGTATTTAATCGCGACATCAAGTTTTCTGAAAGCAAATAGTAAAACACCGACCGCTAAATACGAACCGCTTTACCACAAAAGATTTAAACACGCTTTAAACACTGTTTAACCTTGTACTGCTAAGTATTGTCTGAAGCGTGCGTAAAACTTTTGTGGTAAGACGGTAAAAGTGGCTAGTCTGCTATTGTCTAAACATTTTTAGATCACCAAGGGAAACAAGAAATGTTTAATATTAGATCATTTTTAGGGTTTCGTACCCAAAGGGTAAAAACGGGACCCTATATTACGAAGACTCCGCTGCCCGTCCGTCTGTCTGTCACCAGGCTGTATCTCATGCTCTCAGCTAGACAGCTGAGATTTTCACAAATAATGTATTTCTGTTGCCGCTACAACAAATACTAAAAACGGAATAAAATAAATATTTAAGGGTGGCTCCCATACAACAAACTTAATTTTAATGCCGTTTTTTGCTCCATAAACGGCAACAAGCAGAAGCTTAAAATGGGGCTAAGGGGTTCCCATAGGGTACGGAATCCTCCGTACGCGAGTCCAATTCGCACTTGGCTAATTTTATTGAATACAGTTTTACTCATTTATCTATTTAATATGATTTTCCCAGTAAGCACTAAAAACGTTATTAAAAAGCCAAAAAGGGATATTATAAGTTGAGATAAACCACATTATTCTCCTCACGTATCCGTATCTTCAGAAAAAGGTTACCTCTCAAGAACGCAGATCTTGGTGGGCTGAAAGAATTTAATGTTATAAAAGTATTTTTGTGGTAGTAAATTGCTGGCAATAAATAACAATTTTGCTAAGTTCTCTTTTCTATTTCGGTAGCCACTTTGGGTCAAGTCCAAGGATAAATCTTTTAAGAGTAAGGATACTTTATCAAGATTTTTGAAAAGGATTATGGTGCCTAAAGATCATTGTATATATATATATGTCGGAGAGCAGCACCTTGAGCTGATTTGCTTTATTTAATTACTGGCAATACACAGACAGATAATATTTCGAGATGCATTTGACAGATGACTTTTCTGTCAACTTCAATGTCGTGCCCACGTCACACTGACGTACACATTGGCGGGAAAAGGCGTGGCTTGAGTCACTTTTGTTTTGACGAAAATACAAGAAGATGTTGGAAAATCATCGGAGTGTTCAATTGTTTGATTCGAAGACAATTACTGTAATTTTTGAAGAATTACTCTGTAAGCAGAATAAAGTTGATATCGGAAATTCGCTGGTGTTCATATTTCAATAACTAGCACTATGATCAAGGAGGTTATCGAGACAATAATATTACACGTTTGTTGACCCCTCCGTCATCAGAAGTCGGGATAAAAAGACGCGCTCACAAGTGGAAAATAACAACAAGGAATGGAAAATCTTATTAAAGTAGCATAACTAAAATGTTTCTCACTTTGGACAATGACTACGAAAGGCTAAACTAATGGCGAAGTACCTTTTCCTTAGTTGAACTCCCGCAATAACAATGTCCGAACAAACAACAACAAGATGCAAGTCCGATGTCACTGATGGCAAACAAACATAGACAGCTGACAAAAACTCGCCACTACCTGTCTTGAGATGGACCTAAATGGAGATTGAGTTGAAGCGAGCCTCTAACACATTTGCTATGAAGACTTCTGCAAATTGGAATGGGCGGAGCGGCGCTTGTGCGTTGATAAAGGCCTGCTAAGAATCCTAACATCTTTCGGGTGAGATCTTTTCATGTTGTTAAAACTAAAGCAAAGTTAATGTTCTGACTAGAAATTAATAGCATCTTAATTTTAGGACATCCGCATTTTCATAACGATCAAGTTATGAAAATGCTCTATTCAATCTAGTGCATAACGTATAATCTAAATTCTGAATCATGGTAAATGATTGACGCTATTAATTGATTTCAATGTTTTGTACTAACGAATCAGATACACAAGTTTAAGTAAAGGTTTTTAATTGTGCTATGGTGTGCCACTTGATTATCCGGCCCTCAGTTATACGGATTCTTGATTATCTGGACTACTTCTCATGATCAACAAACTGTAGTGTTCTAGTAGAATACATGCATTTACATGTACTATGTTACATAACCCATCTGCCCCAAGCGCTATACTGCCCTAGGTGCCTGTATTGCTATTGATGTACTAGGTGCCATGTGTCACCTCATGAACACAAGCGTACTTAAGCGAGCAATGTTATAAATCAAAGATAAAATAAATATGATTGAGTCATTAAAAATGAGAAGCTTGTAAGTAGCCAAGATAATAAAAGAAACCGCTATTTTCATTAATTCAATTATCTAGATATTCGATTGCCCCGATGCTCCATGACACAAGTTAGTCCAGTTGATCAAGTCTATTACCAAAGTTATCTAAATCAAACCTCACTGATTAGCTGACAAAATGATATTTGTGATATTGTCAAAGTTTAATAACTAGGTACCTTTAAACGATTTAACTAACTTCTAAGATTTTACCATGTTATTTTAAGGTGTTAATAGCATTATTTCATTGAATAGAGTTTAATTTTAAACATTTTATGAAACAATTTTTCAGAATTCTTTAAGATTGAAGAGACAAAAGAACACGCATCCAAATTGAGACTTTATTGTGAAAATCGGTTTAAAAGCAGCTAGCCCTTATAAACTACTATTCATAATGACAAGCAATTAAGTGTGTGGTTGATGTATTAGTATTATAGAGATTATTAATACTAAAAAGATCTGAGTATTCATATCCGACAAACTATAATATCCTAATATTTGTATTATCATGATATTTTGTAAAGACCATTCAAATTAAATCAGATAATTCATTTGTATTCATTCCATTTTCGAGTACCTATCGGAATCGTGTAGCAAAACTGAATCTTAATTGTATGAGGGAATAAAAGAGATGCATTAGTTCTACGTTCATACAAATGTTAGAGCAAAAATTAGATGAAAAATAGACAACCGATTTATTTGTGTAATGAAATGGCGGATGCGGGATTTTTAAAATAATTTGTTAATATTGCCTACAAATTTAAGACCAAGTAGGTTGTACAACGAAAAACTAACAATTAACATTTATTAGTTTCAAGACCAATGTTGAATACAGTACCTAGTAGTAATCATAAAAATCGATTGATCACGAATACAATTAATCCGTGTCAGACAGACATGAGAAATGCAGGTATTATATTGGTTGGGATATTCTGGTATTACCTAGCGAGTGTGTTGGTGTCACCTGATCCTGTGAAATATTTTCATTAACCCATCCCCCATCCATACAAGCAATTCTGTGCAGACGGTCAGTATTTCATGAAAAAAAAAAAAAAAATTAATAAAAACCCGTACTTCAACATGACGTTGACAAAAAAAAAATTAAAAAAAAAAAAAAAACTTGACAAAACCAGACCCGATATGACAAGATAATCTCGGTTTATTTGACCAATGACCGAGTTATTATTCTAATATGATCAAGAAAAATAGTCGGTTACTTATGGCCAACGGTTACATTAATTACGCATTTCGTGTTATATTTGCATGAAAAAAAAAAAAAAAAAAAAAAAAAGCAAAGAGATGATCCGTCGCTGGCAAAGTGACGAAGTCAAACCAGACAAAAAAAAAAAAAACAGAAAACTAATAAACAACCACAATACAAAAAAGAGAGAAAAGAGAAAAACAAAACAAAAAAGAGTAAAAAAAAAAAGAAGAAAGTAAAAAGAGGGCGAGTTGTCGCCGCAACTCCACGGAGTTCTGTATGTGGTTAAAAAAAAAAGTAAAAAAAAGGGGCGAGTTGTCGCCGTAACTCCACGGAGTTCTGTAAGTGTTTTAAAAAAAAGAGAGACAAAAGAGCTCCATTTGTTTGGTTTGAATATCTGTGACGAATTAATTACAAACTGTAAATCTGACACGAAACGTGAAACCTTGGTTATTAATAAAATTGTGAATAATTTTGTTACTTTACTTGAAGTACTGACCTGCCTTTGTACTCATAATATTCCATCCATCCACCCATCAGCTATAAGAAGTCAAATGCTGGACATAGGCCTCCCCTATGGATCTCCAATAAGACCGGTTGGATTATCAGTTAAAAAAAAAGAAGTTCCTAGAAAGTCTTGTTTTAAATTACCTGACCATCCTGGTCAGGCATGGCCGAGGAAAATAATATACCTCAAGTAAACTTGTTCCAGGGTGAAAGAATTACGCACGCACATGACTAACTTCAGCTCCGCGGAAGATGAGTATTCAAAACAATTGTATTCTTGAAACTACGCGCGGCAATGTTATACCAGTGGACCAGCGACAGTGCAACTAGCTCGAAATCGTTTGGCAGCCTTTAAGACCCCAGGAATTTGGAGGAAACCGTGGAAAACTTTGGAAAGCTAGCAATCTATGAAACGAACCACACGCGGACGTGTGATGCGCAGGACAGCCGTGTCGGAGAGCAGCCCCTTGAGCTGATTTGCTTTATTTAATTACTGGCAATACACAGACAGATAATATTTCGAGATGCATTTGACAGATGACTTTTCTGTCAACTTCAATGTCGTGCCCACGTCACACTGACGTACACATTGGCGGGAAAAGGCGTGGCTTGAGTCACTTTTGTTTTGACGAAAATACAAGAAGATGTTGGAAAATCATCGGAGTGTTCAATTGTTTGATTCGAAGACAATTACTGTAATTTTTGA
Organism: Hypomecis atomaria; assembly: GCA_964007245.1. Classification (NCBI taxonomy): domain Eukaryota; kingdom Metazoa; phylum Arthropoda; class Insecta; order Lepidoptera; family Geometridae; genus Hypomecis; species Hypomecis atomaria. The sequence goes on from OZ023284.1 coordinate 1,447,774, forward strand.
AGAATTACTCTGTAAGCAGAATAAAGTTGATATCGGAAATTCGCTGGTGTTCATATTTCAATAACTAGCACTATGATCAAGGAGGTTATCGAGACAATAATATTACACGTTTGTTGACCCCTCCGTCATATATATATATATATATATATATATATATATATATATACATATATTATTATCAACAACGATTACCCTCAACTCTAAATTTAACACATCAGGATATTGAAAAAGAAAATTAAATCCAATCCTAAAAATTAAAGGAACCGGTCTTTTTCAGGGATTGAGAGTTAGTCCAATCTGAAATAAGAGTATGCCTCTTTTTTATGATGCCAAAGCTTTTGCCTGAATTTGTTATTCCGTCCAAGTACAATTTATTTGATTTAAAAAAAAATGTTTTGAAACCACTACATAGAATAAAACAAAGTCGCTTCCCGCTGTCTGTCTGTCCCTATGTATGCTTATTATCTTTAAAACTACGCAACGGATTTTGATGAGGTTGTTTAATAGATAGTGTGATTCAAGAGGATGGTTTGTGTATATGTATAAAACACTCGTGAAAAGCCGGAGCGGGTCGCTAGTTTAGAATAAACAGTTACCTACTTTTTAGATTAATGTGCTACCATTATGTGTCTTAGACCACCTCATTCCTTACTAAGATTAAGATTAAAATTTTCCTTACTCACTCAACCGGGTGCATATAATAATAATAGAGACTGATAAAAAGGATAAATACTTACTAGTATATTGCTCAAAAAAACTTTGTCCTGTTAACTAACAGCAATATCATGATCAACTTCAATATTAATAATCACAATTGCAGTTGCAACTTAGAACTTAAAAATAAAAAAAAGTCAAGTCAACACATCTGAATTCTGAAGTCCACTAACGAAGCGAAGTTGCAAGCTACAAGAGCTGCTTCAATATTGCATACTTTAGTTATTACTTCTTACAAATTATTCTGGTTTAGTATGAAGCTGGTTTTTGCTATTTTACTTGGATACTGTTTATGGAGTTAGGTTATTTTGTCTTTATAGCATAGCTAATGATGTTAGCTGAGACGTGGGTTACTTGCTACTTACTGTTATTACTCTGAAGTTGGTTAATAGGGTTAAAACATCAAGGGTCTGCTTGCACTGAAACGGGACGTGGTGTGGTGCAAATAACTTTATTTTCGCCAAAAACGACACAAACGACTTCACCCGTGTACATAATTTGCATAGTTCACACGACTCTATGTGGCATCCTTGTGATATTTTTTCTAAATTTGTTGTAGATTTTTTTATAAATGACTCAGCTGATTTCGGTAAAATTTATATGAGGCCAAATCCTAAATATATCTAGCGAAAAAAAAACATCAAATTAGGTTCATGATTGGTGGAGCAATTGCGTAACATACATACAAAAAAAATACAATCGAATTGAGAAATATAATTTCATCAGCCATAAGAAGTCCACTGCTGGACATAGGCCTCCCCTATGGATCTCCAATAAGACCGGTTGGAAGGGGCTTGCATCCAGCGCGATCCTGCGGTCTTAATGAGGTCATCCGTCCACTTTGTGGGTGGACGTCCTACGCTGCGCTTGCCGGTACGTGGTCTCCACTCGAGAACTTTCCGACCCCATCGGTCATTAGTCCTCCGCGCTATGTGCCCTGCCCATTGCCATTTCAACTTGCCAATCCGTTGGGCTATGTCGGTAACATTGGTTCTTCTACGGATCTCCTCATTTCTGATTCGATCTCGCAGAGAGACTTCGAGCATAGCCCTCTCCATAGCTCGTTGGGCTACTTGGAGCTTACCAATAAGGCCCATAGTGAGAGACCACGTTTCTGTGCCATAAGTCATCACTGGCAACACACACTGGTCGAAAACTTTCGACTTGAGGCACTGAGGTATGTCGGACGAGAAGACGCTACGCAATTTTCCGAACGCTGCCCAGCCGAGTTAGATTCGGCGATTGGCCTCTTTCTTGAAGTCGGACCTACCTAACTGGACTACTTGTCCTAGGTAGACGTACGAGTCAACGACTTCAAGAACCGAGTTGCCAACAGAGATCGGGGTGGGTACAACATGGGAATTACACATAACTTTCTTCTTGTCCATGTTCATCTTAAGACCCACCTGTTGAGAAACCCGATTGAGGCCTTCGAGCATCGTGCTGAGTTCTTCCATCGATTTTGCCATGACTACTATATCGTCGGCAAATCGAAGGTGAGTGAGGTATTCGCCATTGACATTGATGCCGAATCCTTTCCATTCCAGGAGCGTGAAGGCGTTCTCCAAAGTAGCCGTAAACAGTTTCGGAGAAATTACGTCTCCCTGTCTTACGCCTCTTTTTAAAGGGATCGCCTTGGAGCTCTCTTCCTGTACTCGGACCGACATAGTGGCGTTATTATACAAGCACTTCAACACTTCGATATACCGATAGTCAATACGGCATCGTTGGAGAGACTCGAGCACAGCCCAAGTCTCGACCGAATCAAAGGCTTTCTCATAGTCCACAAACGCTAAGCTAAGTGGCAAGTAATACTCTTCGGTCTTCTGTATAACCTGCCGTAGCGTATGAATGTGGTCCATGGTACTAAAGCCCTTTCGGAAACCGGCTTGTTCGGAAGGCTGGAAGTCATCAAGCCTGCGCTCGAGACGATTCGTAATGACCCTTGAAAACAGCTTATAAACATGGCTCAGAAGCGAGATGGGTCTGTAGTTCTTCAATAAGGTGTTGTCACCTTTCTTGAAGAACAACACCACCACGCTTCTGTTCCATGCTTCTGGCGTGATGCCCTCGAGGACGATTGTGTTAAAAAGCTTCTGGAGGACTTTTAGTACCGGTGTTCCACCCTAAAAAGACTGTTACATTGTAGGTAATACTCGTATGCTTGCGACAGTACTTGTACAGGGTTCAAAAGAAAGTGCTAAGTGGGCAAAGCCGTTATTAAATAAAATAAAGTGGAAACATTTCCCAAAGAAATAAAGATAACATTCAGGTACGGTACAAGATCATATGCTCCATGCATTATTTCAATATCTCTTTTATTAAATCTTTTCATGCGCTATCACAAATTAAATTTACACAATAACGTGGAAAGTCTTGCAAACTATATTTGACGACAAAGAAAGAATAAACGTGACTCCCATTATGTATGAAAAAGCAGCCTTATAAATAAAATTTGGGTCGACACTTGAAATGGAATCGGAGTTTGATCTGAAAATATTCACACCATCGCATTATAAGGGTAGTACTTAATATACTAAAAATTGTAGTAAATCGTGAAAATATATCTGTTACCACAAAATATCGGTAAAAGTATCTTAGAACATGCCCATCTCACCCAATAAAGTGAAAATTATATTTCCATCACGCATATGTGCAAAATGCCAGTCGATGTTTTCTATGTCAATTTAGTAATGGCAACCATATTGTGAGACAGCTGTCGTATGGTAAGTACATGCGGGTACTTTATAAAAGTGCAGTACGCGCAGATCTTGTTTAGGTTTGATTTTTTCTGAAAAGATAACAAAAAACGTTTGTCCCAACGTATCAGACCAAGCAAATGTATCACAAATAACAATGACATTTTTTTTTAATTTCATGATCGATTTCAAATAAAACTACATTTAAGAAATTGGTTTTTAGTTCGGCTATGTACCTACTTAGTGGTTCAGACTAAGTTAATTTTTGCTAACCTGTGATATGCACCAAGCCTTAGTAAGTTAAAGAAAATTCTATGACGAATAGAATACATTATTTCGGTACTCGACACTATCAAGTGACTCTTGTGAATATTCTCTATTATATATTAGTCATACTACAGCAATGTAAAATGTAGCTATTTTGAATATTGGTATTACTTTTATTTTAATATCTCTGTACAAATACAAATAAAGTACAAATCATTTTTAATAACGCCAATGTTATAAATAAAATAGAGTACAATTGTAATATACTTATGTAATAAACAGTATGTATCAGTACGTAGTAACACTCAATCTTATATTAAAAAGTCAACTGCGTCTCAAGACACGTGTATTATAGGCTTCCGTAGATGTTGATGATGATTATGATGATGAAAGTAACAACATTTTTACGATATATGACTACTACATGACTGACTATTATATGGATGACTACTAGAAAAACGTGATTGAGCATGAAATATGAACTTTGGTACAGAACCCTAAAAAGCTTTATATTGCTTTATCGCGGACTGCGCCACAATTAAAAGGAAATAAATTTTACTTTGAATGTATAAAATGTTTTCTTAGTGATGTAATGTAGCCCATACCTCAAAAATGGATAATGAAATAAAATGAAATAATTTATTGTCATAATAGTACATTGAAAAGAATTAAGTAAATAAAATAAAATGCTCATCAATGTCCCTATCAATGGACTCGTCCAACAAAAATATCAAACATAATTAAATAAACTAATTCCATAATTAAATAATAATGATTCAATAAATAAAAATTGAAATAAAAAACTATGTTCCAAAACTAATCTCATGTCTCAGTCAGAAAGCGACAATATTCTGAATGTGGGTATGAAATATATTACGTTCTACCCACAAGTGTTCTACCGCACATAGAATAGTGGGTAATATGACTGTGTTGTACCTTGTACGGTCATACCTAAGCAATAATGTAAATTTTAAATTAATGACTAAAAATTAAAATTATAAATCCGCTGTATAGGGGCTTCATTAATAAACAATATAAATACGTCACACATAAAAACAAAATTTAAAATCTTATAAAAACAATTTATATAATTAAAAAATGGTTACATGTTTTGGTGATCAGCTGTATAGGGGCCTCGTTAAAAATATTTTTAGGTCATACCTAACCAAAAATTTAAAACACAGTTAACATTGAAAATCAAAATCCATAATTAAACTGAATTTGGCAATGTAATGGTTCCCCGGTAACATATTTTACAGGATCACACGATCTGTGATTTCCGGGAAAAATGAATTTTGTGAAATCTTCAGCTTATCTTATTAATCACTTTGTCGACTTGTGAAATTAGTAGTCTGTAGGTATATAGTCGGTTTACGGACGATAATTTTACGCGATGGCGTCATTTTTTTTTTAATTCTGAATAGGTTTGCGTTTGACCACATTGTTGAATTAGAAGACATTGTTGAATCCACAACTGAAACAAGCCGAGCGCTTAGGCCGGCCGTGCCGCTCTATTGCTTGTTCCGCACTCTCGTTTGGATTAGATAGGAACGTGACACAATTTCGCGGGTTCAGCAGGCTTTTATCAATTTATAAGACGTTATCACGTCAAAAAATAAACAATGTATGATATTAACTTGATCATTGTAATTTTCAGTCACTCTACATTGTTAAAATTCTACTAAGTGAAAGCGCAAAAAAGTCGGTGCAGCACTGATTTTTTTTTATTTCTCTCCTCATCGGGTGTAAAACCTAGCGGCACAGACGTAGACTAATGGCCCAACAGATAAAGCGAGTTAACACTTTAATTGGCCATTAGCCCCGCGCCGGGTTTTGAACGCGATACGATCGAACCACGAGGAATTACCTTCTAATAGCTGTTTTAGATAACGTTACGTAATTAGTTTTTGCTTGATACGAGTAAGTCATTTTTATAAATGGGTCACTGGCTCTACATCCCACTAATACTATGAACGTGAAAGTTTGTAAGGATGGATGGATCTTTGTTACTCTTTCACGCAAAAACTACTGAACGGATTGAGATGAAACTTTGCAATTATATAGCTTAAATTTCAGAATAACACATAGGCTATAAATTATGATGATATTGCGTAAATTTCCCATATTATAACAATAAGTGTTAAGTGAGAAGGAAAGCCATTGTGGTCTAGTGGTAATGACACCCGCCTTACAATCGTAAGGTCGTGGGTTCAAATCCCAGTCCTGTACCAATGAATTCCTTGGAATTTATGTACGGAATTTCACACCACTGGCTTTTCGGTGAAGAAAAACATGGTGAGGCAACCTGCATACGTCCGTAGAAGAAATTCGATGGCGCATGTGAATCCACCAACCCGCACTGGGCCAGCGTGGTGGATTTGGCCCAATCACCCTTCGTGGGTAGGCCTACGTCCTGTGGTGGACTATTAAAAAGGCTGGTACAGTACAGTACAAGTAGGAAAAATTCTGCCATCTACGAGCTATTCTAGCGTGCGCTCCAAGAAATGTCAAAAAAGAGGCTCTTTCGTGGTTTCGGAACTGTCGAATCGAACAAATGCCAAATCGATTTTTTTTTCCATCTCCTTTATTAATGGTGGTAAGGTAGAAATATACCGCGAAATATCATGCGGGCGAAGCCGCGGGCAAAATCTAATTTATTACAAAGAAATAACTTTGGATCGGTTGAAGGCTAGCCCTAGGATTATATATTATATTTAGTGTGATTTTTTTTATGTCTCTCTTTAAAAAACTGTTAATAGCAACCTTCCTAACCTCTGACCCAAAAATAGGAGTGTTATGAGTTTGACTTGCGTCAATGTGTTAGTGTACCTGTCTAAATCTATCTGTCGGTTTTCTCAGAACTTTCGACTGGGTGAACCGATTTTGATGCACCAGCTTTGTTATAATGGTGCTTTTCGTGAGGTCTCTTTTAAATTTTATTTAAAAATTGAGTCATTCGGAGCCAATTTTGATAGATCAACAATAATATGAAAATTACTACATTGACCCGTGATAACTATTCGAATTCTGTACACGGTTGAAGTCGGTTGTGCCATTTATTGTGAAAAATGAGTATTTCGTCAGGGGTTAGTATGTACCACTACCCCCTTAAGCTGTTCACGTGTAATCGAAGGCCCCCACTTGTGTACGTAGCTCCGTACATTACACTCGGAATGTTTGCTTCGTACGAGTTTTTGGAGCGACAGTGTGCTCACAAAGGCATAACCTACAGACTATATTAGGCCGACCACGAAAACATTATGTTACTTACGTAGCTGTTTAGGTTTTTCAGCAATTAGTTTTAGCTAGACCTACATATTATAATGTCATTGACTTGGCTCTACACCTAAAAGAAAATCGTATAAACCCAATATTTAATATTTATGAAGTAAAATTTAATTCTTACTAACATTATAAATCTGAGAGTGTGTTGGTTTGTTAGTCTTTTACGTAGAAACATAGTCACTCCATAGTATAAAACGAGCTCCACACATTTTACAGAATTACTCTTGAACGAAGTAATAGTACATAGAAGTCACTGTTCGCCGATTATCTGTTCAAAGAAAAATTTTTAGCCGATACTAACAAAGTCGCTTCCCGCTGTCTGTCCCTATGTATGCTTTTATCTTTAAAACTACGCAATGGATTTTGATGCGGTTTCTTTTAATATATAGAGTGATTGAAGAGGAAGGTTTATATGTATAATAAACCTGTGCAAAGCCGAGGCGGGATAGATTTTCAGCATGGATACGTATAGTTCAAAAGTTGGAGAGTGATAAAAGGCTCACTTAGAATGGCTTAACTTGACATTTTTACATGTAGCTTTTCTTTTCATTGCGACCTGTTAGACAAAGAGACAATTTAAAAATTTTATTTAGAGCTGTCAAATAGCCTTCATAAATGAGCCTGTAGGCTACTTTGGAAAGTAATAAAAGATAGAGAAATAGAATAGAGATGAATAAAAGATCCATGTAGAAGCCGAAGTTAAAGCAAGTTTACATTAAATCAACATACCTAACCGTAAAGTTTTTACGTACTCCCTTCTTAGGGTTTCGTGTCCAAAGGGACCCTATTACTAATACTCAGCTGTCCGTCTGTCTGTCTGTTTGTCTGTCTCCAGGCTGCATCTCATGAACCGTTATAGCTAGAAAGCTGAAATTTTCATAGATGATGTATTTCTGTTGCCGCGATAACAACAAATACTAAAAATAGAATGAAAATAATATTTAAGGGGGGCTCCTAAACAACAAACCTGATTATTAGCCGTTTTTTGCTCGTTATTAATAATGGTAACAGGTGGATGCTTAAAATATTCACAGAATATTTAGCAGCATGCTTCCTTTAATAGTAAATAATTAAATTAAAATAAATATTTAAGGGGGGCTCCAATACAGTACGAAACCCTTCGTGCGCGAGTCTGACTCGCACTTGGCAGATTTTTGATTAACCTTTTCTATTCAGATATTTTTAACCCCGTCGTAGAAACGTCGTCTCCAAGGAGCTCAATTTATTTTCTCAATAAATCCAATTCCTCTTTATTAATATTCGCTTACACTTTCTAAATGTAATGAGATCCCAAATGAACTCAATTTTAGCCTTTGATGAGATTTTCCTTGATATTTTTAGAATATTTCAATCAAATCGCTGCTTCATTTGTACTCGTTTTTAACCGAATCCCAATATGGAGGAGGTTCTAGGTGTGTAAAAAAATACATACAAAAATAAACTAGGATATATCTGTATGATGCCATACCAAGGCCCTCCGCTGATTACATATCTTTAAGTTAGATTAACAATTTGGCAAAAGACAAAAAAATTCAATGTTAAATCTTGAAACAAATTAAAAATCATGTAAAGGTGATATTGCAAAAAGGGCTAAGACTAGGTACAGTAGCTCAAAAAATCCGATAAACCATGATAAATAAATGCGCAGAGTAAAACAACCGCATTAAATGCTTAATTTATGAGTAATTTCACATTTTCCAATTTGATTTTTGCTCAGTTATAGAATTACTGCCATTTTGGTCACATATAACCTTTTTTATATAACCTACTACATAGAATTAACAGCCTGCATGTAAAAAATGCACTGAAGAGTTTAGTTTTGTTAGCAAAACTTCTCAGACGTTAATGATACATCAAATTGATACGTTTATAGGTACTTTATACTTCGATCAAGACTTTACCTATACGTTTCTTTTGTTTCATTTATTTCGTGGATTTTTTTATTATGGGACCAACAGCAATCTTCAGTTGTTCATAATAACGTAGGTACTACATATAAGTGGGTTCAGTATTATAAGATCTCTGAGAGACACACGGTATATGTATGTATCTACCTTTCATGTATCTGTAATTTTTAAAAGTATACTGCTGAACATAGGCTAGGCCTACAAGTCATATCTACTGCGGTGGCCCTGAGGAGGATTAAGTTGTTACTTGGTGAAGTCGCGGGTTACCGAGAAAGTCGAAGGCAAACGTGTAAGAGGTTTGGTTTTCCTGTTTATCGTAAATAGTCAAGAACATTTTGTCGTTATATTAATTTTGTAAAACCATCATTAATAGTGTGATGAGTGTAATGTTGTTTATATTCTCTTAAAAGTATTATATTATATCATATTTCTGTATAAATGGATCTAAACAACTGTGAATTATTTCGAAGTATCTTGCCCCGCATTCACATTGCTGTATTCTTATAATGGTGTATGAAGATCACGTAGCACATAGAAACCTCTTTAGTAATCAAACTCACGGGACAAGTTAGATCTATATATTTAAAAAAAAAAGGAGAATGAAGGATGAATACTTACTTTTTGGCGGGAAAGAAACTAAGGAGGATCAATGATGTGAAAATGGAGCGAAGAATAAAAAAAATGTTAGTAACCATATATTTCTAAGATCGGATAATGCTGAATAAAATATTTTGACTACGAGGTGTTTAAATCCTGTAATAGTTAACAATAAAAAATCATCCAACGAATTGCAATGAAACGTGTTCTTTTCGTTGTTAAAAGAATACAGGATTATATAGAAATCGGTTTTAAACAGGCCTTTCGCCTATTTTTGTTATTTGTGACATTTTATTAATGTTTCAAGTCGAGTATGGCCGGGTGGTTTTTGGCGGGAACGGGGAAAAATCATGTCGCCGCATTTTATAATTTTGTGAAATATGTTTCTATCAGTGATAATTAGTTTGCCGATGCTTTACTGAGGTCTAACTTGACCGCGACTTTTTCGGACTACGACGTGACTTAGACTGTAACTATATTGATAAAATACAAAAAAAAGGTTCAATACTTATAGGTAACACTAGCAAATGCATAAACCATGCGACACCAAAATATAAAAGAAGAAGAGTATGGCTGCCTTATTTTTAAACAGTGTCAATGTAATTTTCAATCCGAATACATGAAATTACTTTTAATGGACACTGTTATTGTAAAAAATAACGGGAAAATAATTATCCGAAAGAAACGAAGCAAATTATGAAATACTGTAGCCCTTTGGTAGCCCAATTTCTATATATTTTTGCAATATCTCCTTTATAAAAAAAAGTTATAGCAGTTACAATTGAGTGATTATGACAAAAAAGTTTGACACAAGCAACTAGTTTACTTTTGTAATACTTTTTCAGTTAGCATTTAGTTTTAGCAAGATACATCTCATCTTTATTTGGATCAGGAGCGTGGAAAGAGGAGAGGAAGGGAGGAGGGGTATAGGAATTAGGAGTTTGGATTAAATATTAGCTTGCGCAGTGTGAACCAATTGAAACTATGCGACAATTCTAAGGATAGACTCCGTGGAGTCGTAATTCAAGGTGTTTAACCAAGTTGTTAAAGTATTTTTACAAGAATGACGTGTTAGATATTATTTACACACACACTAATTTAAAATAGTGTTAAGATAGGCTTTGAGATATTAGGGCTGATTTCTAGCAAATGTAGTAAGACATGGTGTTGTGTTACATGTTTTTTAATTTAGCTAGGCGATGATAAATCCCAACCCGATTGTATTTAATGGATTTATGGTGAAAGAGTATAAGATTTAATCGTAGAATAAAAAGTTAGCGAACTGTCAGAATTTGGGTATCGCGATAGAGGCATTCGGCAATAGCGGAATGGTTTGTATGTCATAACTTTGAGAACGGAGCGTTGGGCTCTTTCAAGCTTGATTAGGTAGGATTTGCATGCACCGCCCCACACGGATACACAGTATCCTAAGACCGACTGGCAGATTGCATATTACACAGTTTTTAGTATCTCAAAAGAGATAGCAGCCCTAAGATTCTTAAAAACCCATTTGAGCTTCCTGATTCGCGAAACTGTAGACTCAATTTGGGTAATCCAAGTTATCATCAATAATGATTCCGAATTGGTACTTTGCAACTTGCAAGCATTGAGATACAAGCGGGATTTGTAGACTGAGGCAAAGCAGAGACATAAATAATAAAATAATAATAAAAAACAATAATCCTACATTGTATGCACCAATTCCAGCGAACTGTTAAAATTTTGTACGCGATTGTGCAAGTCGGCTGTGCAATTTTTGGCAAAACTTGAATTAAATTGTTGTTGGACTAAAAGATCGTTCCATTTTAAGGTTTCGTACCCAAAGGGTAAAAACGGGACCCTATTACTAAGTCTCCGCTCTCCGTCCGCTTGTCTGTCTGTCACCAGGCCGTATCTCATGAACGGTGATAGCTAAAACGTTGAAAATTTCACAGATGGTGTATTTCTATTGCCGTTATAACTAAAAATTAAAAAAAATTAAGGCTGGCTCCCAGACAACAAACCTAATTTTTTAGCCATTTTCGCACGACAATAATAACGGTAACAGTTAGATGGTTGAAATATTTACAGAATTTACACATTTTAAATAAATAAATATACACTTTAACAATAAATAGTTAAATTAAATTAAAATAAAATAAATATTTAAGGGAGACTCCCATAAAAGAAACGTGATTTTATTGCTCGATATTAATAAATTAATAGGTGGGCATTTACAGTTCGGCCCCAATGCGCCCGCCTATATTACATTACAACTTAAGATATTATAGAATGTAAGATCTAACCTAGGTATATAAACAACTTTAAAAATAATTTTAACACAAAAAGTTGTTTTAACAATATTAATAATCTTCAAACAAGTAATAAATGAATACATGTACATTAAAAATAGAGCAACAAGAACTTATTCTGGTGGTTTAAGAAATAGATGCTTAACATAAAGATCAATTGTCGTTCTGCGAACATCAGCTTGGGTGCAATTAAATAGATCTAGATCGAAGTTCCATTTCAGTAGAGCATTAAGCGTAGCCAGCGCTCTAGGAACTCTGGAGCCAACCTACCGAACTCGGTTCTGCACCACGGCACTCGAAACAGACCATGCGGACGCGCTGCCATATACCTAAGCGGGACAGCCAACGTCAACCTTTCGAGTACCGACGGGACGTACATACGGCCGGTTATAATGCGCCACATGTACAAAATCAGAGAAAGCGTTCGCCTTATCTCAAGGGTATCATAGTCCAACATCCCCATGACAAACTCACTTGGGTACAAGTAAGGATGTCCGACATAATACCCATATCGCTTATGGTAGAGCCATCTGAAAAATTTCCTTTGCCGTTTCTCCACCACCTCAACGTATTTGTCCTCGTATGGATTCCATATGAGTTGTGTATTCCCATCAAAAATAAATAACTAAAATAAAATATATGAAGGGAGGCTTCCATACGGTACGGAACCCTTCGTGCGTGAGTCTGACTCGCACATTACCGGTTATTTAATTACACGACAGATTTTAGTTGCATGTCAGCCCTTTAAACATTTTTTTTTTATGGATTTATTGCTAAAACGGCAACAGAAATAAGACATCAGTGAAAATTTCAAAGTTCTAGCTATTACGGGTTCATGATAATTATATAGTCTGTTGACAGACAGACAGACAGACGGACAGCGGAGTCTTAGTAATAGGGGCCCGTTTTTACATTTTGGGTATGGAACTCTAATTAAAGTACACTAAGAAGGTTCTGAGTCTGAGATTTTAACGAATTAAAAATGTTATGTGAGAAATTCGGCACCATGGAGATACGAGTAGAAGTAATAGGTTACTACGTTTTGAATTCACAAACTTAGGTACTGTCATTCAATTTTACTTGATCCTCTAGCGGATAAAAACTGCTTTTCGATATCGAAGAGCAAAAATACTCTTTCCGAGATGAGGAGAATGAAAAAAACTTTTAAATTCATCATTGTTGTAGGTACATAATTTTATCATCATCATAATTAAGAGCATGGCTCTTGTCGGTTGATAAACTTCCGCGTCTCGCGGTCTTCTGGTAGTGTTTTCACCTCCTTGTTCGAAATGACGTCTACCTATTCTTTGATTTGGTCTAGAAATGCTCTGCATGGTCTTCCCCTTCCTATCTTTCCTTCTATTACGGTTTTCATTAGATCGCCATGTCGTACATGTCTTATAGTCCACTGCTGAAGATAGGCCTACGCACGAAGAGTGATTGGGCCAAATCCACTATGCTGGTCTAGTGCAGGTTATACTCGTACGCAATATACGCAATCAAATTTATTTTACGGATGTATTAAGGTTGTCTCATGATATTTTCCTTCACTGAAAAGCCATTGATCAAATCAAAGAAAAGGGATGGAGACTCTGGGGCCTTGGAGACCGGGAGCCTTGCAAAATTTCAAAGATTTGTCGGGTAGGCTTAAGGACTCGACACGTGACCAAAATGCTGGCCTATATTTTACACAACGCAAGTCTCAAACAAGTCTCGCTATCCAGCGGGGCATTACGGCCAGCATTTTGGGCACGTTGCCAGTTATGACTGGAATAAAGGATCGTTTGAACTATCAATATATTTTATGTCTATCGGTGGTACGATTATAAGCGATCCTTTTTAGTTAGTTTTTCTTTATGTTAGTGTATAATGTTTAGTTAATAATTTAGTTTGTAGTTTTATTTAGTTTATCTGTAATTTTAATATATGTCGTAAATATTATTTTGTGATTAAATAAATACTCAGTACAAATATTAAGAAAAGGTAGATGCCATGTCCTACATGGCGGTGAAGACACTGGCAGAAGGCCGCGAGACATGGAAGTTGCTCCATCGACAAGAACGGTACTCTACAATCCTGAATGAATAAAGATTTCATTATTCGTTAGGGACCTGGATAAATATCCTGGAATTTATTTGTTCCGATACTGATGTAAGATAGTTCTACACATGTATGAAAATACTTATTAATCGGCAATTAAAATTTGTATTTTTTTGAAATTTTGGCATTATGAATGAAAAAATTACAAAACCCAATCAATAGATAAATTGGTTTCTGTGAGAATACTTAAAGACGCATCACATTTGATGAAACTCTGAAAGATTCAATTAACTTTATAAGTAGCCATCAAAACTTCAGCATCACGCTCGAATCCGAAAAGTAAAGTTTGAAGGGTTCCAATTTGTGAACGTTTGCTTGGAGGTATTTTCTCGATATCAGCTCTATGCGAGTTTTCATCGAGCATCATTTAGACAGAGATTACAATCAAGATGGCTTTCAATTTAAAATGTGTGTTTAAACACTTGTGCGGTAATTAAATTTGGTGGCAAATAAAATTATTAGAATCCATAACTGGTTTTTGTCCGCGGCTTCGCCCGCATGATATTTCGATGTCCTACCTTACCACCCTTAATAAAGGAGATGGAAAATAAAAATAAAAATCGATTTGTCATTTGTTCGATTCCACAGTTATTTTTTAACATTTCTTGGAGCGCACGTTATAATAGCTCGCAGATGGCAGATTTTTTCCTACTTACTTAACCCTTAAACAGTCACTGCATGATATCTCTGTTTCTTTGGGATATTTTTAGTATAAGTGGTTATTTTATGAGGAAAATAAAATATTCAATCATTTTTTTCTAAAAAATAAATATTATTTTAGGAGATATGACACGTCACATAAGACGGACATTGCCCGTAACTACTGATACCTATAAAATCTTTACACGTCACTTGAAACGGACATTATCTGTTACACAAGAAATTTAAAAACGTAAAATTTATGACACAGAAAATAACTAAAACACAAAAACACAGAAAATATAAACCAAAAAACCTTTTCTTATATATCATGTATGTTAAGAACAGAAAATTTTGAAGTACACTGTGTACAATGTTTAGGAAACTACCTACTTAGTAATGCTGAATTCGATATGCTTTTGCAGAATTTTACTATGGTTTTTTCCTCTACGGCCTTGATGGTCTTCTTCCCACTCTTTTGTGCTTTCAAAAGGTGTTTACGCCGTCATATGGAAAAAGTCATAGACTATTCCTGAAGTCTCTGCACGAACCTGCTGATTCATACAAAATTGCAACCCAGACTCGACAAATGGATGAAACCGCTGTTTTTTTTTTCTGGGATTTTGGGTTGGTCACATATTAAAAGTTGTTCGTAATGATGGTCTGACTCACCTTATTTCGGCTTAGTAAAGGATAAGCAAATAATCCTGTATATAGGTATCTACAGTGCCGGTATATTAAACTTTTTTGAAATTACTTTTTTATTTTTTCGCATTATACTTTCTTACAGCAGGTGCTGGCGGTGGTCGCTAGGTAGGTAGGAGAGGATTCTACAGTTATATTGTCTAGTCCTATGTGTTTGCACTCCTGGTGTCAGCGGTGATATTACGGAACGAGTTGTTGGGCTTTCAGGTATGATACAGGAAGATCTACCTGAAAGTTTTGTCTAAACATTGAAGGTGTCTGAAGGAATCTTCACTCAAACTTTGTGGTGAATTGTGTTTTTTGCTCTCCAAGACAATTTCACACAAAAATAAAAAATTAAACAGACAATGTCCCTTTTTTGTGACAAACACAAGGACTACTTGTTACTATACGTTCAGGGCAATGTCCGTTCTGAATGACGGATACGAAAAATAATTGGTACTACACTTTTAGGGCAATGTCCGTTCTATGTGACATTCAAATATATGTGACATTTTAGGAAAAACTACGATCATGAGTTTGATGAACTACGACACAATATAATTACCCAATTTTCAAATAAATGAAAACAAGTAATAGTTAGTAAAAACAATAAAATAAGTCACCGTTACAATGACTTTTATCTGGAGAAAAAACTGACGCGATACGTTCTATTTTAAAAATGGCGTGCACTTCTAATTTTTCGATGACCTAGTATCCCAAAATCGCGTAAGTTAGAAAAGGGTAGCTTTTTAGTCGTCAAGCACCGCCTTAGAGCCGGCAATGCGTGTGCATTTTGTATCGGTGTGCGCGTTTTGTTTACGTCCTTTATAAATGACAAAATCCATTTAAGGGTTAACACTTATTGTTATAATATAGAAAATTTTCGCAATATCATTTTAATTTATAACCTATACGTGTTATTCTGATATAGGTATAAGCTATATAATTCAAAGTTTTATCTCAATCCGTTCAGTAGTTTTTGCGTGAATGAGTAACAAACATCCATCCATCCTAACAAACTTTCACGTTTATGATGTTAGTACGATTTTAGAATTTTTTTCAAATTCACTGCCCAATGACTCCAAAAAAGTCACATCTGTGCCATGTCATGTGTCCCTCGCTGTCTCTAGCTGTTGAAGTTAAAATCTAAAAAAGTAAAACTGATGATTGTATTTGATTGGACGTGTGAACAATTACAAAAAAAAATTTGTTGCAAATAAAAATTCCTGTATTTCTGTATAAAATATTGAGAATATTGGACGTATGGTGAAGTAACAATTTAAGGATACCAAAATGTTTAAAAGAGATGTCGAATGTTTTCAGTTTCGTCAAACTAGAACAAAATTGTAGGTGGTCATACTTCCAGTAGGAATACAGTTTAAAACTTTGTACTGGGACAGTAAAATTGTTAAAATTGATTGAATTATAAACATTGAGGTTTTAAAACTAGAGGACAGCCTCGAACTAAGCATAAGTTAATATAGACTTTTAGCCTAAAATAAGCAGTATTTTGTTAAAAGGTAGATAATAAAAAGCCCAAGTCAAGTGCCAGTTGGCAGCGCACCTGGTGTGTTTACCTCGGTATGTGTATACAATATTGAGGAAATAAACGACGCTACTCAATAAAAATGTGCCTTATACTTGTACAGTCAAGAATTAGTGTTATTGTGCCTAAAAATGTTTCATTAGTAAACCTTGTTGCACAGAACCATATGTTTCTGTCTTCCGTGCCGCTAATTTTACAATTTTACACATAAGTGCACAGCAGGTATCTGTGCACTTTCGTCAGCGTTTGAACATATCGTCGTAGACAGGTAACCAAATTATGTCCACTAATCTTGCTCAAGCAAGGCTTTAAGCCTTTTAGTTTGTTGGCTGCCAAAGTTAGTAAGTTCGTTTATTTTTATGGGGCAATAGCGTGATTTTATTTTATTCTGTGCTTGTTTGATAAATATTTTGTATTTGTGTTTGTGAAGTATATTATGATGGTATTGATTATAAGTATCGAATAAATAAAGTAAAATTGAGTCATTGTGCGACCACCGATCAGGCAACGTGACCAGCCACACTATGGTTGTACCTTCTTGGATGTAACCATAGTCAAGTATTACCTAGACAGGGCGCTCAATAGTAATAATTACAAAAGTAAGAGAGGGCGAGATGTGCAAGTATTAAAGTGTGAACAGGACGAAACTAATGTCTTTTGTCTGTATCTGCGTTTACGTTTTTTTGGCCTGACTACTTTGCACAGCCTAGGTGTAATAGTCAGACAACATTACACGCCAAAAACTACTGTTGAATTTTTGATGAGATGCTTTAATAAATCAACACATTTATGAACTATTATCTATTTTCTATCACTTCTATTGGTGTTTTGCAGGTTTTTACTATTATCTAGAGTCTAAATATGATAAAAATATAACAAAGTTTTTATAGCTATCTAAGTATGTATATGTATAGGTAGACCTTTGCCCAGAAGTGGGACAGCATAGGTTGAGAAAAAAAAAGTATGTATAGCACATTTTTTTTCTCGCACCCTATACGCAATCGAGGATTCTAGTCATACTTATCTATGGATGTAACAGACTTCTATTCTTGATCCACGGTAGCAGTGGCATAACCGTAGAAACGGTTTTAACGGTCGTCAGCGGCTACGCCGACCAAACAGTACAAGCATTTTGGATGAACAGTCACACTTACCGATCGATCCATTCTTCGTTCGCGACAGTAGTAGAACGACCTCCCTCTGCTCTCCACGGCCGCGACGACCAGTAGTGGCGCAAATATGGCTAGCGCGACCAGCCAGAGCGCGGTCAATCTAGATATAAGTCACACTCACCGATCCATTCTTCGTCCGCGACAGTAGTGGCACGACCTCCCTCTCGACGGCGGCGACAGCCAGTAGCGGCGCGAAGATGGCCAGCGCGACCAGCCACAGCGCAACCAGCAGGCTGCACGCGCCGCGCCGCGACGGCATCCAGGGCTGGCGCAGTGACTGCGTGATGGCTAGATACCGGTCCACTGACATGGCTGTGATGGTAAACACGCTCGATGCTACCGCCACCCCTGAAACCACATTCAACAAATACATTAATAAAACTACTCGAAATCTTAATTAGTAACAAAGTATTGCAATCACTAGTAATTAAATATTTCTAATCATGACTGGCGCCGTCTTGCAGTGTAACATCGCTAAGCGGTTCTCGCCAGAACCGGTCTTCACACTGTGTGCTTACCCGGTTTATTATGCCTACCGTACCTACGGGTTATTCAATTTATGTTTGTTTTTTGTCATTAATTAAGTATTGTGTACTTTTTAACTATTGGCATTTTGTTATCAACTCACAATTTAATTAGGTATTTGGCAAGTCACA
This sequence comes from Hypomecis atomaria, assembly GCA_964007245.1. Lineage (NCBI taxonomy): Eukaryota > Metazoa > Arthropoda > Insecta > Lepidoptera > Geometridae > Hypomecis > Hypomecis atomaria. The sequence goes on from OZ023284.1 coordinate 1,466,334, forward strand.
AAACCTGTGGACTGATTGATACCTACACTTCGGCGTCCATAATATATATATGTATAAAAATAAAACTATTGGATAATTCTTTCGGGTGCCCAAAATACAGGCTTAGCCTAGTTTGGGGCCCACTGATAACTATTTCAATTTCAGTTGTTTAAAATTTGATTTTCTACAACTTTGATTCCCATTAACTTTTTGTAGAATCGAAATTTTTTATATAGTTGGTTGTACCATTTAATTTCTTTAATAACTTGTGTTCTTTAATAACCAATTTGAATTCAAATATTTCAGTAACGTTGCATAACTTTGAAAAGTGTAATTAATGATTAAAAATTCATGTTCCACAACGCGACACTCAGCGGCGTAGCTAATTAAATGTATCACCGTGTTTCATGTGATTTAGCAAGGTAATGATATATTATCATTACCGTGGCTAGGTACCCAGTCTTTACCATCTTGTAGCGCTCATGGCGTAGTTTGACTAGGCATTCGTTAGCGATCATCGAAGTTAAGCAACGTTCAGCATGGTCAGTCTTTGGATGGGTGAAAACGGTTGGCATTTACTACTGAGCGCTACCGTGTTTTGGATGACATGTAAAATTGAAGGCCCCTGTTGTTTTAACCTTTTAGCCATGTCAGAAGCCTTCATTCAGCTTTAAAAAATCTGACACCAGGGCTAGCCACCCGGCCAACTGAAACTTGAAAAATATCTTCAATGCTCATCGAAATGTAATTTTTCTTAAGAGTCTATAAATAGGTACATGCATATTATATTTATTTAACAGTTGATTTTATTTTTCAATTTTACGGTTAGCCCCTTCGTAAAAGATTTGTTAATTTATAAAGCTTATGTATACAGGGTTATTTCTAATCAATTAGCATCCTTTAGGGGCTTATTCTGTACATCAAAACTAACAACTTTTGTTCTACGACTTCTATTAATTCTCAAAAAAAAGTTGATGTTCCATAGAAAAATGTTGATGACCGTCGACAAAATGTATGGAACAGTTGATTTTTTAGGGTTGTGTACCCAAAGGGAAAAACGGGACCCTATTACTAAGACTTCGAAGTCCGTCTGTCCGTCTGTCACCGGGCTGTATCTCATGAACCATGATAGCTAGGCAGCTGAAATTTTCACAGATGATGTATTTCTGTTGCCGCTATAACAACAAATACTAAAAACAAAATAAAATAAATATTTAAGGGGGGCTCCAATACAACAAACCTGAATTATTAGACGTTTTTCGCTCTATATTAATAATGGTAATAGGTAGATGCTTGAAATTTTCACAGAATGTTTAGTTTTATATTCACTTCAATAATAAATAATAAAATTAAAATAAAATAAATATTTGTGGGGGGCTCCCATACAGTACGGAACCCTTCGTGCGCGAGTCCTACTCGTACTTGGCCGATTTTTTTTTTTTTGAGTTTTAACAAAAGTCGTAGAACAAAAGCTGTTAGTTTTGATGTACAGAATAAGCCCCTAAGAGGATGCTAATTGTTTAGAAATAACCCTGTATAATATACCTCTAAAAGTTCCTGAAGATACTTTACAAAGGAACACATTAGGTATATTTCTAATCATTAAATAGCTGCGCTAGATAGTGTCGAAAGACCTAAAAGCTTGAACGCCATTGTTTTTAACAAGCGAGTACTACCCTACATAACACATTGAGCGTAGGTTTATCAAAAACATTGCCTATTAATTAAATCAGTTTACTTTAACCAAACTCTGTTTAGGAGATTTCGGGCCTTGCCCGAGGCTTTTCGTAGAAAACCCTCAATTAAGGATATAAAGGTAGGCTCTAGAGGAATCGTAATATTACACACACTAGTGGTAACGAGTGTATTTAAAGGTAACAAATCCGACGGGAATAACACATCAAACGTATTGGAGAAACCTATCAAGATCAAGTGAGGTATTTTCTTATGCCAGTTCGTTACACACGTCTAGGTAATTATCAGGATACTTTAGTGCTGTGTGCGCACATAATATTATTATGTGGCAATACTACAGTGATTATAGGTATATTGTGCTCTGTGTACGTTACATGTGGTGTTTTTAAGCAGACAGTTTTTATAGTAGTTTATGCAACTGTCATATAATGAAGGGTATTAAAACACGAGTGTGAGTTTATGAAACGAGCGCAGCGAGTTTCATAATAGTAACGAGTGTTTTAATACCCGTGTTATATGCAGTTGCATACACTACTTTATCTTCACTAATAGAAATAAAAAAAAATAAAAAACATATTGCGAAACATTAAATTCACGCGTACGTGTATTGTCACAGTGAACTTGGCGCCATTAAAATCTAACCAATGAGAGCGCAGCTGCGCGCGCAGGGCCAAACAGGAGCGAGCGCGCGATGTTATAATGAGATTTTACGATATCGATGTGGATATTATAACATCAAGTGAAATTGCTTAAATTGAGTGTTTTGTTGTCTGCGCTATAACAGTAGTCATTATAAGTCAAGTATTGGAAACATAAGTAAAATGTTACAACATTAGTGTAGATCAAAATATTTTTAAGTTATTTCATTTTTGAGTTATTATTTTTTAGCTTTTAGTAGGAACATATAACCGTGTAATTTAAAAATAATTTTTAGCCAATTTTATGACTGTGTTTTTATTATGTAACTACAAACTGTGTTCTACAGGAAAATCCCTTTCATTTGATACCCATATTGAAGGGGTTGTGTAGAAAATGTACTCGTAATCCGCCATGTTGTGGTGGTGGCCATCTTATATTTACGTCTATACCGAATACAAAAAATTGTATTGTCAACGAAACTAAAGCTGTGTAGAATAGAAAAAACTTTATTGCTTAGCTGTGTACAAAATAATGTCACATAAAATTTAAAAGTTCGAACAGCCTGCCCATTTCGAGCGTACAATATTAATACACTTATTTTTATAAAGAGTCTTAAGCTAGTGTTACATACTTAATAACATTTAAACAACTTCATAAATTGGGTAAACCGAAGGTAATTAATTTGTGGTTTTCAAAACATTCTTTAATAGAATAGAAGACTTTTGAAATTAGCCAGGATTTTAGAGTTTTTTTAAAGCTATTTCCTTCTAATACTTTTTTTTATAAATTATTATAGAACATCACTACATAGTATAAAATAAAGTCGCTTTTTGTCTGTTTATTTGTCTGTATGCTTAAATCTTTAAAACTAGGCAACGGATTTTGATGCGTTTTTTTAATGGATGGAGTGATTCAAGAGGAAGGTTTATATGTATAATACACCTGTGCGAAGCCGGGGCGGGTCGCTAGTAGCATTATAAAATTGAGGTACGCAGATGTCATATTTGTGTTTTTGTTTATATTTATGGATCAAAATATATCTTATCAATCTGTCAACGGGACAAGGTTCAAATTTTAATTACTAGATTTGACAAAAACAGGACAAGTGAATTTAAATAAAACCGTTTAATAAAGTCTCCACTAAAACGAGACGACATGTTTCAAAAACATCATGTAATATCTTAGAAACGGTATCTCTAAGTCTGGTCTTTATCATCACAAGTCCCACATATGGAACAATTTTAATAAAACAAATCGATTAATTTTTGCTGTGGTTGCTAAGATATTTTTGTTTGAAGGCAACATGATGGGGGTTGTGAATGTGGCTCTGTCGTTGTTTCGCCCCGCAAGCTGTTCGGCCCGTGGGGCAAATCGACGAAGACTCGTTTTGAAGGCCCTCTTTCGCCCCGCATTGTTCGGAACGGGGCGAAAAGGGGCATCCAAAAAGAGTCATCGGCGATTCTATGTTCTTGACTATATTTTAGTAAATCTATGGTTGGGACTTCAGAAGTTTACAATTCAACGTGTTCCTGTAAAAATTTCCTGACATTCAATGGGAAACACACTTAGCGGTTAGGCAAACCAAAGTAACAGCCCCCGGCGGGTTCTGAACCCCCTGCCAGAAATAATTAAAAACAAGCACCTCATCCTCCGTACCTATTACAACCCCTTATTCTTGTACAAACTTGCTTGTAAAGCGATAATACTATAGTTACTCAGCTATCGCAGTTGTAGGTATGTCTATCTAACCCTCATTAATTACTCAGGGTGGATATATTGTATAAAAGTAGTTACCAAAAATACGTGGTGTAACTGAACCGACTATACCTACCGGGTATTCTTTTTTAAGTGTATAATCCCGAAACCGCGAAAAAAATCCAATGTTCGATACAAAAAAAAAACTGGCTCTCGACAATTCAGTTCAATTCAAAATTCATTTATTCCATTGACATATTACATGCGCTTAGAAACGTCATTAAAAAATAAATGTCAATACAAAATAATTGAACACATAGAATTCAATTAAACAAAAAATAAGTACCTACTTAAAAACAAAATAAAACAAAATGTGTGGAACAGCTCATTTCTATTCAAGATTTGGAATTTGGTGCAGTAGTAAAAGAATTGTAGTTCATATGATGTTATAATGTTATTATATATATAATGTTATACTGTGTTGTCTGCTTTTACCATGAGGCTAACCCAAAGTTCGAGAAAGAAAATTAGCTATCTATAAATATTATCATATATATTAGCTGTTATCAGCTGTTTTTTCTCGAATTCCGGGTTGGTCTCACAGTAAAAGTTGTTTTTAATGGTGGTCTGAATCATACCCTCTCGGCTTAGTACACCAATTCTGGACAACCCTGTATAATTCTCGCATTATTATTGCATACATTTCCCCAGAAAGTCTCGTTGCAAAACCACACTAAGCGTTTCTTCTGGGTTTCTTAAAAATGGATAGTAGATGAAAGTCTGCGTTTACGTTTTCGGATAAATCTCCTAGTACAACAAAAATTATAAATAATCGGACAAGTGTGACTCAGACACGCGCATGTAGGGTTCCGTACCGTACGGATATTTTATTTTAAATTACCTAAGTATTTATTTTGGAAGGTAATATACGACTTAATATTTTGTGAATATTTCAAGCATTTTTCTGCCGTTATTAATATCGAGCAAAAAATCACGTTTCTTGTTTGCCCCCAAAATTAATATTTATTTATTTTAAGTGATTATTATTTTTAAAGAAAATATTTAACTAAATATTATTTGAATGTTTCAAGCTAGTCATATCGGAAAACGGCTGAAAATTAAGGTTTGCTCAATGGGAGCCCCTCCTAAATATATTTTCTTTCTGTTTTATTATTTTATGTATTTCTGTAATAGCAGCAACAGAAATTCATATTCATATTCATATTTATTTATTGCTACTAAGTGTTACATTCGAGGTCTTAATTAAGATATTATGTGCTTACAACTTAGTCGCCCTTGTCGGGCATTGCAAACTTATAGTTGGCTAGGGCGCTCTCTAACAGTATTTATCAATCAGCTATCAAGCAATCAGCTATTAAGAGATCGTCGTACAAATATACAAATAATATAAATTTAAATACCTACTTGGTAATAGGCCTATTTATTACTTTGTAGTAGGACATACTTAGATAATTAATTATTATCTCTTATAGATAACTTTACTTTTTTTATAATGTAATCAACTAAAGATTTTTTGTTTATATAGGTAATCATTTTTTGTAGCTGGTAAATACGTCATCTGTGAAAATTTCAACGTTCTAGCTATCACCGTTCATGAGATACAGCCTGGTAACAGACAGACGGACAGACGGACGGAGTCTTAGTAACAGGGTCCCATTTTTACCGTTTGGGTACGGAACCTTAAAATTTAATCTGTTTTTTACCTACAAAATAAAATACCTACTGGGCAAAATTGGTGAAAATAAGCACCTCTGTTGCCACCTGATTATGAATAAATAGAACCTGAAACATAATTTAAACATTTTTGCTCTAGGTTTTTCGTCAAAATCCGCTCATAATTTTGTGAGGAAATGTTTCTTTGCCACTCTGTGAAATGAAGCAAAAGGGTTTCATTCATATTCAGGAAAAGGTTTTGGACAATTCTCCTTCAGGCTATTTATTTTAAACCCGCAACAGAAAGAGTAGTACGCTGCAATGCAATGCGAACTTATTTTGTTAGCTACGGCTAGAGCCTTTAATTCACTATGACAAAAATATATTCCGAAAGTATTTCACATTTTAACATTCAATTGCTTAATTGCACCTTCTTTGTTTGATATTTTAATTTGTACTATATTACAAATTACTATTATTCATATATGATATGTGCAGACGTGTTACACTGATGGTTAGTTTTAGGACCTAGCTATATAGGGACCTAAATTTAAACTTATTTAACTATCGTACTATACCTACATACTTACACAGGTTGGGAGCACTGGGGTACGAATTGGATTTGCGCACAGAGGGTTCCGTACTGTATGAGAGGCCCCTTTAAATATTTATTTTATTTAAATTTTATTATTTTTTATTAAAGTGAATACACAACTAAATATTCCGTGAAAATTTCAAGCATCTATCTGTTACCGTTACTAATATAGAGCGAAAAACGGCTAAAAATCAGGTTTGTTATATGGGAGCCCCGCTTAATTAATAATTTATTCTGTTTTTAGTATTTGCTGTTATAGCGGCAACAAAAATACATCACCTGTGAAAATTTTAGCTTTCTAGCTATAACGGTTAATGAGAAATTGTCTGGAGACAGACAGACAGAGGACAGCGGAGTCTTAGTAATATGGTCCCGTTTTTACCATAGACAGATAGACGGACTGACGGACAGAGGAGTCTTAGTAATATAGTCCCGTTTTTACCCTTTGGGTACGGAACCCTAAAAATTATACAAAATTGACAAAACAACCTCATCAATTTAGGAGTTCGGTTGAAAATGATGCAAGGCGAAGAATGATGGAATGATGGATGATGTAGTCTAACAAATAAAACGTAATGCAAAAATGATGATGCCTCCTTGTGAGTTCATGGAACTTAACTTTGCTGTCGTTACTGGACCAGCTATGGATAATACCTACTCTTAGTAGATAGCATTGAAGTGAAAGTCACGTTGAGGGAGATCGCTGCATCCGGTTGGCTCGGAGCCGAGATAACGAGGTGACACAGCATCCGTGATACCCCAGAATATAAATAACATTTAGACAGCAATTTTATACGAACTAAGGCACTTATACCGATTTTTAGCTAATTTTTACCATTGAGCCAACTGCAATATTGACAGAGATGCAACATCAAGGTTTCATCGTAAAGCGGTTTAAACTAGGCTTATTGAAAATATATAGAAGTGGCATAGAGATAAATGATAATGAGACAATTATTTTTCGCAAAAAATGGCAAAACCGCCTTCCATCGTGTACAAAATTCGAATATTTCGCTAGAATTGTTTCCATTATTGTTGATTTTCCAAAAGCGGCTCAGCCGATTTCTGGGAAATTTAAATGAGACAATTTTGAGAGCCTTTGGAACTAAAAAAAAATGTTTCGATTCAGTTGACAATTGGCGAAATTATCGATGTTCATCGTGTATAACATTCAAAGTCAAAGTCAAAGTATTTATTTGCATGATAGTGGGTATACAAAAGATCTTAAAAATTATACAAACAAATACCCATCCACTAACAACCATAACAGGTGTGCAAAATTCAATGATAGAAAATTAAAATACCTTTCAAATTGTCATTGTGAAAAGTTCTATTAAATACTTACTAAATATTGTTATTATCTAATTAATGTTTACAGCCTCTTTTATATGTACGGAAGCGACACGCTGTTTTATTAAGAAATTCGTCAACTTCGTAAAAGCACTCCGTCACCAACCACTTCTTCAACTGAAAGCAAAATCTCTTGTATGGGAGTTCAAACAACTCCTCGGGAAGCGAATTAAAGATCAAAGCAGCCATGTGTATCTAGACACGCGGCAGCGTGTCCAGCCAAAGTGTTCAAAGAAAACTGGCGACGCAGCGGCCGTGTGTAATATTACACGAACCATTTGGAGCTACTTTTGACCCCCTCACAACTCAAAAACTATTTAGCCTACATACATGAAATTTGGCACATTTACTAAAGTCTTTTAGCTTATCAAGAATCCAAAATTTCAAAAACTTTGCTCAGTCAGTTATTGATATATTAACGTTTAAAAACTCGTGTTTCATTGACTGATTCACTCACTGATTCACTGACTTATAGATCAAAAATCTAACCCACTTCCAGATGACCTAGAATCTTGATATTTGGCACCAAGGTAGACTATCGGGCATAAATAAAGGAAAAAATCTAAAATCTGAAAATTATTGATAATTAGTACTCTGAACAAAGTAATTGTAAAATTTACCTAACCAATACTCCAATAAATGGCGGTAGCGTCGCGAGACACTGAGATTTTCGATAGATGAACCATGCCATTTGTGATAGTAACATAATAAATACTAGATAACTTTTTCAGAGATAAGTGTACTATGATAATCATGATGTAACTAATAATTATTTCTGAACAAATAGTTATGATATCTCATCAAAAACATAAATGTGAAATGGGAGCCAAAGTGTCACCACCAAAAGAATTGAGATCTAACACGGGGGCCAAGTGTTCTGTAGAAAATCCTAAAGTTTAATCTACAAGAATATACCTACAACATTTTAAAGAAATTTACTGTAATTCAAGCTTAAGATTGACACGTACAGACAAATGCTTATTTGCACTGTACTTATTCTTAAACTAGCCAAGTCAAATCACGAGCTTGAATTACATAAGTAAATCCTTTTAGAAAGTTGTAGGTATGATCTTGTAGCTTAAACTTTAGGATTTTCTACAGAAAACTTGGCCCCCGTGTTAGATCTCAATTCTTTTGGTGGCGACACTTTGGCTCCCATTTCACATTTATGTTTTTGATGAGATACAATAAAATTTTTCCTAAACATCTCGAGCTTAGGTTGTGGTAGTTTGAGACGTACTTGAGGAGCCGACCTCTTGTTTACATTTTTGTAGCGCTCAAATAAAGTTGGATTGTTCAGTACAAATTTGGCCATACATAAATGTAAAGACAAGGAACCGTTAGCAAGTTCTTAGCTTTGAAAACTGGTTTACATGAATCGTCCCATTTCATACCATACATTGCGCGGATACATTTCTATATTCGCGGATATTTCACTCAAATTGCTAGCATTTTTGTTGATTTATCAAAAACGGCTCAGCCAATTTAAAAATTTAAATGGGAACACCTCGGGAGTATACTTTTTCGAACTAGAAAATCTTTTTGGTTCACAATTGGCGAAATTATCGATAAACATACACAAAAAAAATACATACAGAGGAACATAGAACCTCCTCCTTTTTGGAAGTCAGTTAATAAGCGTCACTCACGATTGCCCAGCCTGTTACGATACGTCTGTCATCACCTTTGGATATAGATCTCTTCAATACATTTCTAATAGAATCGTTTTTAGGGTTCCGCACCTCAAAAGGAAAAAACGGAACCTTTATAGGATCACTTTGTTGTCCGTCTGTCCGTCCGTCCGTGTGTCCTTTATCCTTAGACCTTTTATCTCGGGAACATATTAACAAACATAGTTAACGAGTTGCAATTAAAACCATATAAGTATACCTATGGTCTTATATACATCGAAAATAAATTTAAAAAAAGTTGTAAAAAAATCAACTTCTCAGTTATCGTAGAAAAAGTTAAAGCCGTTTATATAAAAAACTGAATATTTCGACACTCACAAGGGATTCAATACCTATAGCGTACTTCCCGTTGACCTAGAACAATTAAATTTGGCAAGAAGCATTGCATTGTCATATAAATCTTTGAAACAAAATCACGAACAGATTACTATGGATAACATAGCTATGGAGATGAAATATAAAAATTTTGCTAAATTTTGGCACAGAATAAATAAAGCAGTGAAGTCGCCTTCTAATTTCCCTTCTCATATAGACGGAGTGACGGATGACAGAAATATTGCAGAAAACTTTAGTATAATGTTTAACCAGCCCGCGCCTATTACCCGACCGGTTGAGGAAGTATCGCATACTCAATCCGACAGCGATATTACGATATCCGTGAAAGATATTGCGAACGTAGTACAACAAACAGCCGGCGGAAAGTCGCCGGGTTTGGATGGCTTGACCATAGATCACATTAAACACGGCGGCTTAGGAATGTACCATGTGCTGTCGGTCCTTTTCACGGCCATCATTAAAACTGGTCATATTCCGACGGCCCTCACTGACACGGTAATTATTCCTATTTGCAAAAATAGAAGAAAAAATGTATCTAGCATCAGTAATTATCGGCCGATAGCACTGGCTAATATGGTGGCTAGGCTGTTGGAGAAGGTTTTGCATAGCTGTGCTGCTCCCTACATAGAATCGTCGGACTGTCAATATGGTTTCAAAAGTAACACATCAACCACCACTGCTATCTATGTGTTGAAACAGGTTGCGGGATATTACAAGAGCAGAAATACATCGGTTATAGCCTGCTATCTCGACCTGAGCAAAGCGTTCGATCGCGTAAGTCACAAATTGCTATGGTAAAAATTACGAGACCGGAGGGTTCCTAACCAAATTGTCCAGGTACTAAAGAACTGGTATGAGCAGCAAATGAATAGAGTACGATGGAAAAATGAGTATTCTGCACCTACCACCCTTGAATGCGGAGTAAGGCAAGGTGGAAGTATGTCTTCACCCATCTTCAATTTGTATATGGATGGCCTTTCCGAGAAGCTCATAAAGTCAGGTGTAGGCTGCTCCATCAACGGGACCATGACCAATCATATTTCTTACGCAGACGACATGGTACTGTTAGCCCCGTCAATATCCGCGATGCGAAAACTATTGGCGATCTGCGAGAGTTATGCGGAGGAGCATAACATGAAGTACAATGCGGATAAATCAGTATACATGGTATTTAAAAGCGCCTCTAATTACGGTAACCGGCTGCCTCCTCTTATGCTGTCCGGCGCCGCGCTAGAGAGAGTCGAGGAAGTCAAGTACCTCGGGCACATGATCACCTCCGACCTATCGGATCACGCCGACATACAGAGGCAGAGGCAAGCCATCGCCGTGCGCGCCAACATGCGCCAGGAGGTTCCACAGATGTAGCGACTCCGTAAAAACTCAGCTTTTTATCAGTTTGTGCACGCGCGTGTATACGGTAGAACTGTGGACAAACCACACGCGCGGCGGCGCGCGGCGAGGTGAGGGTGCAGTACAACGATGCGTGGCGCGCCATGTTCCGGCTGCCGCGGTGGTGCAGCGCGAGCGGCATGTTCGCGGCGGGGCGCCCGGCTGGCAGGCGCTGTACCGCTCCTCCAACTCCCTGGTCTCGGCGGCGAGAGAGTGGGATTCCAGTCCCCTGCATAGAACGTGGAGAGCGTACCACGCTCCCGTTACGCACGCTTTTTGTTGACATTTTATTCTATTTGTTGACATTTTAATATTTAAATTGTAATTTTATTGTCATTTACTTTTAATCTGTGGAATTTATTGTGGACATTGTCTGGTGAATAAACAATTTCATTTCATTTCATTTCATTTGAAATCATTTTCTTGTGTAACTCGTTGTTCATTTTATTAGATTAAAGTGATTTAAGTAAGCTTTTTTTTCTCATCCAGTCCTTAATCCATCATTTCTTTCTTGATTACTTTTTTAGTTGATAAAATTAATGTAATACTCAATGGAACGTTTTTTTTTCTACTCGTATTCATTATATTAAACGTGCGCACATAGATCTAGCTTAGGGCTGCCATAAATTCGGAGACGCCGACCGGGACATTTAGAACAGAGGTAGGGCAAACCATGGATGGATTATTAAAAAACCAATAGTAATGTTTGAGAAAATTTTATTTAAAAAATAACGAAGTCTTACACTACACTTTTCTTTGCCCACTCATATTTTTCAGAAGATTTGACCTTTGTCAGTAACTCCTTTTCCCCTTTAACATAATTATAAAATTCTACGCACGTCATTTTATAATTATAAATGCATTGAATGATGCTTTCCACTGTGCTTACACTGAGTGAATTTCGTTCTTTCGTCCACTGCGCTGAAATTAACGAAAACACTCGTTCCACGTGAGCATTGTGGCCAGGGATTGCAAAAATATACTGACACATTTTAAGAAGATTCGCTTTTCTTTCCAGTTCTTCAGTTTTTTCAAAAAAGTATTTCCATTTTTCTTGCATATCTTTAGCTTTCCATTCATCGGTCATTTCACATTCCATAAACGATTTTAAGTACATAAATTCTTCAAACATTGAATCATCCACTGCTATATCTTTTTCATTTAAATATCTTGTAGTTTCTTCTACTTGTTGCCATTGAGGAATATCATTTAAAATCATCCAAGCGAAAACATCAAATTTTGTCATAGGTTCTGTCCACTGTTCGAGATAACGGATTGCAGTGCTAAAGAAATCTCCCGTTTCTTTGTCAAATGCTTCGGATTGATTTGTATTAATTGTGCCTTCATTCTTTAGTTTGTTATAAAGTTGTCTGGTTTGATTGCCTAAATATTTATTTAGTAATCTGTCACTCAACTGTTTTTTTGTATCCTCTAAAACATTTTTCACTTCAACGATAGTAATAACTGATTTTTCGATCTTTTTTATTTGTTTTTCAATCAGAAATGCTTGACTGTGCACAAAAAGAGTGTAAAGTTCTGATAAGGGATTAGCGAAAAAATCGACTACAGCTTTTGGGGCATTTGCTTCATTAGCGAAAAATTCTTTCAGTGGCAGCCATAACTTTAGTATCCGTTCAATTGCTGGAAGTAGTGAAAGCCACCGAGTTCTGGAATGTGAGAGTATATTGTTGTAGTCTATTGCTGCATGCTCACAAAAATTTTTAAGGCGTTCCACTCTTACAGTGAATATGGAAAAATACTTGAAAATTTTCAGAACAATAGACTCCACGTCAATCGACATCACATCGGTAGCAGTGGAAGCTGTATTGTGCAGAATGTGCGCTGGGCAACCGATGCCTTCAATGTCTTTAGACAAAATCTCTTTTAATTTAAAAAAAACATTATTAACTCCACGCCTATCTCTTCCTCCAAAGTTAGCGTTTGTGTTATCCGCACTGAAAGCAACAATATTTTGCACAGGGATGTTTTGATCCTGCAACGATTTTATACAAAATGAAGTGATTGTATCAGATGTTTCATTCGGCAATGAGTTTAATTTTAGTAATTTAATTTTCAATCCTTCTTTTTCCGTAAAGTACTGTATCAGCAGTGGAAATAACTTTTCCGCTTTGTGATTGCTAGAATCGGTAGAAATGCCATAAAAAGGAACTTTTTCGACTTCTGTTTTAATTTGGGCGAGTGTGGAGCCAAAATGTGTTTAACGATCGCAGTAGCCTTTGTTCTTGCAGTCGATTGTTTTGCCGCGATACTTGAATCAGGATACATTACGGCATTCAGTTTTGTCGTACAATCTAAAGAACTGAACGATTGGTGGTGCTTTACAACTTTATAAGCAGTGGTCAGTTCGGCAGCGCATATTAACATGTCTTCGGTGGTATTTTGTTTGATCATGAATGTCGATATATCTTTAGAAGTTGATGCAACTGATAATCTCGTCATGTGATTTTTGCTTTGAATATGGTCTTTGACACTTGACTTACCGCCATGACTAACAGATATATACAAGCCGCAAATGGAACAAAAGACTTCATAATCGTTTCTTCCTCTTTTAATGAATGACCACTCTTTAGTATAATCGTCAGAAAACACACACTTTCTTTTTGGCATGACTTTTTCTAGTAATTAACTAAACTTCAAATTAAAAGACAGTGCGCAGCGCAAGGTAGGGACGTTGTTCTCTAAAGCAACTGAACAAAACACTGCAACGATGAAAATAGACGCGAGAGCGGAGGGGCGCGGGCGGAGGGGCGCGGGAGCAGAGGCGCGCGGCGCGGGACGCGGCTTATCATCGAAACTCATTCTGTCGCAGTCGCGCGCGCTCGCCTCCGCTCCACTTCGATAGAAAACTCGCCGATCATTGACGTGGTACTTACCTACACAGGGGTAGCTTGCGAATTGTGTCCGTACCGGGACAAATAACTTGATGACCGGGACACCGGGACACAACGCTTCAAACCGGGACATGTCCCGGTGTACCGGGACGTATGGCAGCCCTAATCTAGCTGCAGTGACTGAGTCAGATTTTACCACAAAAAATTGACAATAATATTGCGTGATGTGCCCCATATATTAATTAAGCTTATTGACAATCTTGCATTGCCAATGTTGTTGTGTGTGTGTGTGTGTGCGGCTAGCCTTAGAGAATACAAATAGGAATAAATCTGAAAACTGTTTATTTTTAATTAAATCACAAAATATAGGGCCTATATGCAAAAAGTTAATTAATGGTATCATGTGGGGTATCATATGAAAGAGCTTCATTAGCTCGAGCAGGTTTTTAATTTATTTACGATGTGTAATTTTCGATATATGACAAGAAAAGTAGAAAAAAAATCCCTTGTTTCAATGATTATAGTGACGCCCCGAGTTTTAACAACGTAGTTCCTAATTTTGTGCAATTTTCAGTATTTGTACGGAACCCTCGGTGTGCGAGTCTGACTTGCATTTATAATGTAGGTACTCTATGTTGCACTTGTCCGGTTTTATTTGTATTATGTGCCCTGCCAATAATTATCTCAACTTACTAATATAAGCGAGGCCGTGGTGGTCTAGTGGTAGTGATGCCCGCCTTACAATCGTGAGGTCGTAGTTTCGAATCCCGGTCCCGTACCAACAAGTACTTTGGAATTTATGTGCGGAATTTAACACCACTGGCTTTTCGGTGAAGGAAAACATCGTGAGGCAGCCTGCATATGTCCGTAGAAGAAATTCGATGGCGTATGTGAGTCCACCAACCCGCACTGGGCCAGCGTGATGGATTTGCCCCAATCACCCTTCATGGGAAGGCCTATGTCCTGCAGTGGACTATTAAAAGGGTGATACAGTACTAATACAAGCATAAATCGGTAGGTTTGTACATTTACTGATCCCCTTATTTCTGAATAGATCTAGCATTGAAACTTCGAGCTTTTCCAATAGCTTAGTTGCTAGCTGGTTTAATAAAACATTAAATTCTCAAAAAGATTAATATTTATGGTAATTTAACATTCCATCAGCGTCCCATGGCACCCTGCACAATATTGCACGAAGAGGTAACATATTACAATGGGCTATTTTGGAGAAAGCTTTTACAGCAATATGGAAATTTAACGGACCGAGAAATCATCCGGATTGAATCGGGTTACGAATTGCTGTAATATTTTGACATCATCTCTTAGATCCTCCTTAGTAGGTGTAATAAATCTGTTTTTTTTTATTTATGTGATTTTGCGTGATCGATTTTTAATTTGGCGTATTAAGTTACTATACTTAAGTTAAAACTTTACTATCCTAGTGAGAGTAACCTTTTAAGCTTAATTTAAACCAAATGTTAATAACTTTGTTAAACAAATGTTTACTGCCACAGAAGATTATTATATCAGTGCTGGTTGTATATAACCAGCAATATGCTGAGTTGGGATCAGTTTCGTGGCAAAGCATTGGGTATCACACTTGGTTTGTGAATTGTTCTGTTTTTAGTTGTTTCCGTATTTTGTTTCAGTGTACCTAATTGTTTTGTCCCGAACAAAAAGAAATTCTGTATTTCTGAATTTTCTGAAGATATATACTTACATAAAACAGTAGTGATAAAAATACAAACCAAAATAAAGTAACCATAGGTATAGTTGTATTAAAAGGTCGGTTTGTCGAATTCTGTAACCGTACTAGAGACCACCTCTTATAATTTAATAATAAGCCCCCGTACCCACGCTAGTTTAGGTATTATTTGCACAGCTATACTATTTGCGAGGGTTTCAGGAATAAAAAGTTACAACAAATCGTTAAAATATAAAACGGTAGTGGTAATTAACTGAAAACTACTAACATACCGTTTAATTTTTATTATTTTTGCTGATGAGCCATAGGGTCGAAATTTTCTCGAGTGGAAGCTTCGTACTCGCGTACGATACCAGACGCTACTCGCTACGGGTACTGGGCTAGTTACTTAAACTTACTAACCTTAAATAAAAATACCATTTATAGTATTAGATATCTATCTATAGCTAACTCTACCTAGGTATGTTACTAATACTAAACAGATGTAAGTAACATAATTTTGTTATCAGAAATTGTGAACCAAAACTTTTACTATTAGTCATTATTGCTTTTAAATGTTTCTTCCATTACACTGTTTAGCATAAATGTTTAGCTAGAACTTTGCTATACCCTATGAAACAGGGTGACATGTACCTGTAAGTTAGTCTTATGTTAAGACCTAAATATAACTTTATGTATATGATCTTGGAAACAAATAAATATCTAAATATCTAAATAAAACTCAAGTTCTAAGTTTATTTGGCTCAACGTCTATGGATTGCCATTCAGCGTAGCAATGCTGCCAGCATGCTGGGCACGCTGCCAACTGGCAGTGGGCTTGAGCATTTGGATTATCTTTAGAGCTTCAAGGGTCTGTGGATGATCCAATTGTTTGTTATGTAGTAGTATTTTGTGTTAGTTTTAGATTTTGTATATATTGATTTAGTTTTAAATGACATCCATGTTTCCCCATTTTAAAATTGCCCTGTTATTCGTTATGTAAAATAACGCTGATGTTGCTGACAAGCAAGAATCAAGCTTATCTATAAACGCTACTGATGATATTGATGATGATGACGGTGACTGATATTTTTACACTAGTTGATACCAAACAGTAAAAGCTTTATACTCAGTGTTACGGCCGTCCGCTCCTAAGTCAAGGTCGGTTGTAAAATAAATCCTAGTTTTATGTGTTCCGGTGTAAATAAGTACCAACTGTTGTCTGCGTGGAACAAACTTTAAGGAATGGCTCTCTAGGAACCTACCTGGCAACTGAATCTATAAATTTAAAGGTTCCACACTTCTACAGTAATAAATTAAATAAAATAAATATAAGGGCCATCTTACACCCTAGACCACCACGGCAACAGACACATACCTACACATATTTACACATACCTTGCAGGAAGTTGACAGTCTTGCACATGAGGTCCCCGAAGTACCAGAGCAGGGTGACGGACTTGGCGATCTGCACCGGCATGCAGAACAGCGTCACCAGCAGGTCAGCCACCGACAGATTCACCAGGAAGATGTTCGTCACGCTGCAACAATAGAAAATAAATAATATTAGGGGACATTTTACACACGGTCTTTGACCCCAAACTAAGCAAAGCTTGTGATATGGCTGCCAGAGACTGTTATACTACATATACATATTTTAAATATTAACTTATGTAGATAGTATCTAAATAACACCCAGACACAGAGCAAACACCTATGTCCATAACACAAATGTTTGCCCTGGGTGGGGATCGAACCCACGCCTCTGTGATCCAGTCAGATTCACAAACAACTGAGCCACTGAGGCAGTCATTAAACCAAAAGCATTCAACCAACTATCTACTAAGTTCAAAAAGTTCGTATAGGCCGGGGGCTAGCCCTGGTGTCAAAGTTTTTAAGCCGCCTGAAGGTCTCTGATATGGCCAAACAAAAAAAATACATTTATAAAAAAATTCATAATTTCGCCAATTGTGAACCGAAACTAAAAATTATTTTTTAGTTCGAAAGGATATACTTCCGAGGTGGTCTCATTTAAATTTTACAGAATTCGGCTAAGCTGTTTTCGAAAAAAAAAACAACAATAATGTAAGCAATTCGAGCGAAATATCCGAATTTGTACACGATGAACATCAATAATTTCGCCAATTGTGAACCGAATCAAAAAAATCGTTATTAGTTCGAAAGGGTATATCCCTAGGTGGTCCCACTAAAATTTTACGGAAATCGGCTGAGCCGTTTTTGATAAATCAACAATAATGTAAACAATTCGAGCGAAAGATTCGATTTTGTACACGATGGAAGGCGGTTTTGCCATTTTTTACGAAAATTAATGATATCAAAAGTCTTTACATCGAGTTCTTAATACCTCCCTACTTTATCGTTATTTTGTTTTCCCGGAGAATCGGCTGAGCGTGCAACTACTCGTAGGTCCCTGACATGACCGTTGGGCTAGTATACTCAAAACGAAATAATTCTATTGATTTTTTCACACGTCGACAAAACTTTTTTCGTGATCGCATGCTAAGCTAGCATGGATTATTATAAAAATCTTATACATTAATGAAATCATAGTGGACCCGTGCGCTCGTGATTTGTAATTTTTAATAAGTATACCAGAGAAGTAACGTAGATGGTGCGATTACCCATTCATGGACAAACACTAACGAAGTTATTTGCATAAATCCTATCACCATTGAGGCGATCGATATTCATAAATATTTGATTGAGGGGAGAGCACGCAAACTCTGCTTCGTGTAGAGGAATTCATCTCCTAGCGGAAAAAATATACTATTCATAGTCAGATACTTACTTACAAGGTGTTGTATATGTCGTAAGAACATTTGCTAATACGTTTTTAGGGTTCCGTACCCAAAGGGTAAAAACGGGACCCTATTACTAAGACTCCGCTGTCCGTCTGTCTGTTTGTCTGTATCTGCTGTGTCTCATGAACCATTATAGCTAGAAAGCGGAAATTTTTACATATGATGTATTTCTGTTGCCGCTGTAACAAAAAATACTAAAAACATAACAAAAATAATTAAGAGGGGCTCCCACACAATAAACCTAATTTTTTAGCCGTTTTTCGCTCGATATTTATAATGGTTACAAGTAGCTCCACATGGGGCTCCCATATAGTACGGAACCTTCCGTGCGCGAGTAAGACTCGTACTTGGCCGCTTATTTACGACTATGACTCTAGAGTGATTTTTAAAACCGCAGGAGCCTGGAATTCAAAGACTCAAAGGAATTGCGAATTGCGAGACGCTTCAACAAGGTGAATTAAAAAGCGGCCAAAAGATGAAGAACCCAGGCCAGAAAAATACCCAAAAAAAGAAACAACAAGGTACAGCTAGGGACCAACAACATACAGTAATATAAGGTCAACTCTTATTGACCAGTAAACCAAAATCAAGCCAATCAGAGTAAAGGTTAGATATGGTTAACAAATCTTACTAAAGCAACTCGCATTTATGCAAAAATCGTAACCTTTTTCAGTAAGATAGAGAAATATCATAGCCAATGTCAAATTATCCGTGTTTTTGCAAAATTGCTAGGATTTTTGTCAAAAAGCGGTTTATCAAATCTTACTAAGACGTATACAAAGTGCAGCTATATGCCGAATCAAATATCTTGGCGGTTGTGATGTAAGCTACAAGCTGCTGATAACCCAATCCTGACTGAAGCCCATTTAACAGCAACGCGTGGATTGGATATATAATATAATAGCTGACAAACATAATATTCTAAGACCTCATAATACTCATCATTTTAATGAAAATTTAATTCATCATTTTAATAAATAATATTCTGATTCTGATTCTCAAAGTTTTACTACGGAATCGGCCCCCTAAAATCGCAAAAAAAAAAAATTATAATTATTACATAAGTAACGCATAGGTAATACCTATGTGTGACAAATGGGTATTCATTCTATTATTATTGATTATCCATACAATACTTATGTGTAATACAGTTGAGTGGCTGTTATGGAAATTGTTTTTCTGTGATTGAACATTATTATATAAATAACATTTAATACAACATTACAAAAACCATTTAAAAGGCCGTAATAAATTTTCAATTTTATGTAAAACGTAGTTCAAGTTAAACGTAGCCAGTATTTGTGGCTTATTTTCTCTAAAACATTTATTTATTTACTTTATTTAAAAAACATTTTATGTTTCAGATTGTTTTCTCCAAATAGCAATGAAACAATACTTACACGTGATGCTGCCAAGTATGTCATTTCCAATTATTTAAATAATTAAATAATAGGCAATAATTTAAAAATAAGGTACAAATATTTCGTTCTTCTTCGTCGAGTCAATGGTTCAAATGAATATATTATTTTCCCAATGTTTGGCTACTGATGGGTTTTTTTACAGACGGGGCGGAACGGGAAATTTTAGAAATATCGTTTCATTCAAAATGTATATGGAAGCGCAAATGTCACGGAGACACGGACGGGACGGGAACGCGGCACCAACGATGTTTAGCACGTCATGCCCCGCGCGTGCCCCGTCCCGTCCGTGTTACCACAACGTTTGCACAATCACTCCGTTCGTTCCGGAGAGAAAAGTAGTGTTGGACGTTTGTAACTACTTCGTCATTTAGAGCAATATCAATTCAAGCCAATTTTTGAAATGAAAAATTCATCTTTCCTTCTTCACAACAGTTAGATCAGAATCACTGTTACGGTACGTATGCATTGTAAACACGTTCCCGTCTCGAACGAGGCAGTCACGTCCCGTTCCCGTTCACGCTCCGTCCGAGGAATTATCTCGTTACGTATGCAGCGGCCTTAAATCTTTAAATGCTCACAGTTTAAGCAAGTAGCGGTATCAGAAAAGGTTATCCAAATAACTAAATAATAAACTTTTTTTTTCAGTACTACTATATATTGTCCTATCTGCATTGATTGACCAATCGTCATCCGCCACCTGCGACGATGGAGCTTGCCTGGAAGACCCGAGAGTTCGTGTCGCGAGGGACATTGAGGAAATCATCTCAAGTCGCCTCGGTTCTAGAGTAACATTCAAAATACCATCATCCTTCCTTGAAAAGTCAAAGAGAAGGAGTCACAGTGGCCGAGAAAACCTTCAAGGATATCCGGATTATTTACCGTTGTTCATTCACATATAACTCATGTTGTAAACGTACAAAATTGCAAAGAAATACGTACCAAAAATTATATCGTATTTCCTCTCTACCTTCTACTTACGACTTAATGAGAACTTTGGTAAATGTATAACATATTGTTTAGATACAAGTTTTAAAAGGTGACATTAGCCTACAAAACACTGTAATATTGTGGTAAATTGTAACATAGTTTTTAACATAGTTTTTTTTACAAAACATTGTTTAATATGTTAAAAAAGATTTCTTAAAATCAACCATTCACAAATAAAATGCTGTTTAAGAATACATATTGTATACTCTATGTCTTTCAAGGTCACATATTCAAAATTATTTATCCCTGAGCCGTATTTTGTTTAAAACAGCATGACACCCCATACACAAGGCTATCTACTTGCCCTGTACTAGGCCGAAAAGGAGTGATTCAGACAATCCTTATGAAAAACTTTTACTATGGGGCCAACCCATTACATACAAAATTGCAACTCGCCATCAACAAGATGTATGAAACAGCTGATTATTTTCTCGAATTCTGGGTTAGCCCCATTGTAAAAGTTGGCATAATAATGGTCTGAATTTCCTCCTTTTTCTTTAGTACACCACACATTCTCTATTCACCGAACTTCGCTTCAATTGAACTGAATCTTATTGAATTTTGATAACAATAAAGCTAAGGAAAAGACAAAACTGTAGTAAAATAGGTACAAATAGGTATTAAATGCCAAAAAATTGTACACAGTTTTAGGCACATGAAGATTTATTATATTTCTCACCTTTTGCGACTTTTGTTTATTCCTTATCTTAACATATGAAAATAACACACTTCTAGACTGTGGAAGAGGACATAAAACTAACACGGGCTATATTATTACACACAAGTCCTAATCTACTTAAAGTAAGAAATCTACTTAAAAACATTATTTACTAGTAATAACGTACCTATTAACTAAAACAAAATAAAATTTTCACCGCCAGAAAAAAAAAACAATAATGTAAAACAAAAGAGGATCGTGTTCGAAAGTTCGAATACAAAACTTATTTTTCGATTTAAAAGCGCGCGCGCGGTCCAATGAGGTTGAACGCGTCGCGCGGCAGGGAGGTCGGTGGCGGAGGCGGCCGCAAAGGTTCGCCCATCAATATGGAATGTAAGAAAGAATAATCGGCCAAATGCGAGTCGAAATCGCGCACGAAGGGTTCAAAAGTTTGAACATTCTATCTCTTATTCTTTAGAAATTAAGGGGGAGGGGGGGAAAACTTTTTTTTCAACTTTGGCGACCTATATCTCACAAGTGGTACATGTGACAAAATAAAAATCGTCCAAGTGCGAGTCGGACTCGCGCACGAAGGGTTCCATACCGTATGGGATTATATTATGGATATTCCTCTTGTCGTTATTAATAGCGAACAAAAAACTCTTAAAATCACGTTTGTTGTATGGGAGCCCCCCTAAAATTTTTATTTTATTATATTTTTAGTATTTGTTGTTATAACACATTTGTTATAACACGTTTGTTGTATGGGAGCCCCCCTAAAATTTTTATTTTATTACATTTTTAGTATTTGTTGTTTATTTCTGTTTCTGCTGCCTAGCTATCACGGTTCATGAGATACAGCCCGGTGACAGACAGACAGGCAGACGGACAGACGGACATCGAAGTCTTAGTAATAGGGTCCCGTTTTCACCCTTTGGGCACGGAACCCTAAAATGGTTCAAGAAACCTTACATTCATTTTAAAAACCCTATTCAACGATATCCCACACGAGGGGATGGGGTTGAAAAAAAAGTTTCATCCCCACATTACATGTATGGGAGCTACCCCTTAAATAAACTGTTTTGAAATTTTTAAGTAATTAAAATTGAGATCTATACTAGCACTATTACGGTGGCAAAATTTCATTCGATTTGGTTCATAAATGTGGAAGTTATAAGGCTTTGTATCATGAGGATGGACAGACGGACGGACGCAACGAAGTTATAATGGTTGCTCGTTTTACTACGGAACCCTAAAAATTGATGAAGATATAACCTATTAAAGGTCAGCGTGACGTCACAAGTGCCATTCAAATGTATAGACTTCTGTGAGAGAGATGACGTCACGACCCTCACTCCCAAACTTTAACAAGGTTTATCTTTTATATCATTATTTTGTTGTTGTTTTTTTTTTATTCCAAATATGTTTGCGTTTGACTACATCCTGCCTGATGTTGAGCAGATATGCGGTCTAGGATGTAGCATTCTTATCTAGAAGATAACTATTTACTCGGGATTTGAAGACACCCACATCGTACTTTAGCAGGATTTTGATTGATTAAAGAAAAAATACGTGTCCAATATTTTTTGATAATCTAACTCACGGACTAATTATAGCAATGATTTTTTACCCAGTTATCATGGCTATTGTTAATCCCACCGGCGGTCACCCATCCAAAAACTGACCACGCCGAACTTTGTTTAACTTCGGTGATCGTTAAGAAGCGCTAATGCTAAGATTTACGCCATGAGTTCAAAGAGAAGTGGTATAAAGAGAGTATGGAGAAGGCTTTACCAACTCGAGATCAAATCGGTTGATCAAAGAGGATTATGTAGACTAATTAGCCCAATGGATTAGCAAGTTGAAGTGGCAGTGTGCAGTGAACATAGTTCGCAGCGCGTATATCCGTAGAGATTTTTGAATGGAGACCATGTACTGGCAAGCGTAGCGTAAGACGTTCGCCGACATAGTGGTCCAATGTTCGAAAAAGATCTAAAAAGGACGTAGTAGTATAAACACGCTGAATGCTAGCCACTCCCATATAGTCTTACTGGAAATTTGAGAGGCCTATGTCCAGCAATGGACGTTCTGTAGATAATGATGAAGTTATTTTTTTGTGATTTACGTGAGTACATATTACCTACTTAAGTTGTACGATGTTTATTTAATTCACGATTTTATTTGATAATTTAATAAATTAATATGGCAAATGGAAAATTCTATTATTTAATGTTATTCTATTACACATTACAATTAATCGGCTATTAAGTTTCTATAAAACTAACATTGAAATTATTATAAAGTTAAATACCATGTAATAAGTTAATTCAGAAAGCCTTAAAAGGGTCTGCTCTTTCATAATAAATTCTCAATCCTGTATTTCTTTTGAAGGCATAGTTAGATTTAGGCCCTAAGTACCTACCTTTTTTATTCTTACCTATACGTAAGTAAAAAATTACCCTGATTTATTTGTAATTTTGTATTAATCTTACTGAAATTAGAATAGTTATACTACTTTGCTTATGCGTTTTATCATAAATCTTTAGAAAGGCCTATCAGTCTTTAACCCCCGACGCAAAAGAGGGGTGTTATAAGTTTGACGTGTCTGTTTGTCTGTGTGTCTGTCTGTCTGTCTGTCTGTCTGTGGCATCATAGCGCCCGAACCACTGAACCGATTTCAGTTTAGTTTTTTTGGATGAAAGGAGACTTAATCGAGAGTGTTCTTAGCTATGTTTTATAAAAATCGATTGAGCCGTTTAAGAGTTATGGTGGGTTAAAGTGGGGATGGAAGAACCAAAATTCTACAAATGTTTGTTGAAGTGTTTTTGTGTCGGGGGTTTTTTAAATTTTTAATTTAATTAATAGTTATTCGTAAATAAAAATGTTTTCATAGTACATAAGCTGAGGCCTGAAAACTAATTTAAACAGTTTTCTTTTTACCTAACACGCATTCATTATTTATATCTTAATGTTTATTTGTAACATTGTTTGTAACTGACTCCTTTGGACTCGATTTCGACCCAATTTAAACGGTCGTATTTCATTTAAACTTTTTACAATTATCAAAAACCACTGAGAATACAATAATTTGAGTGTGTCATTATTTTTTATTCAATTTTTATAACTCTGTTGTTTGTGAACCAATTTAAGAACTACTTTTTACGATCTGCAAAATGGTTCTATTCGTCCGATTTATTCGTCAAAACGTCCGCGGGGATCCTCTCTAATTTTCCCTATTTTTTTCCACGTAGACTACTTCTATTCGAACTTTTAGACGATTTAGCGATCCGTCTTGACGATGGCAACTTTTGTTTGGTATATAATAGATTAAGTGTTTTGCGTTTTTGACCGACCAAACGGAGGAGGTACTCAATTCGACACGCATATATATTTTTTCATGTATAACCACGCATAACTTTTTACGTTGTCGTCTGAATTTAATAATTATTTTTTTATTGGAAAGAATATACTTTAAAATTAGTCCTACTTCAATTTCATTGAAATGGGCTGAGCCATTTTCGATAAAACCACAATAATGTGAAAAGCTACATCGATCCGTGCGAAATATTCGCGAATTCTGTACACGGTTGAAGTCGGTCGTGCAATTTTTTGCAAAAAAAATAATAACATAAAGTAACCGATCTACTTCATCTGAAAGAAAATATCAAGAGGAAGTTACCAAATAATGTAAAATAAGTTCCTATTGTATACTGCACATCTAACTCATTTATTTATCCACAGTGCTTTCCGACAATGAAAGGATACTTACACATAATGATTGCAAGTATGTTCTTTGAACTTTTTTAAATTAAATTAAAATTATTCAATGAAACCTACTTACATCAATAAAACATAATATACATAAGACATTTTTGTTTATGATTTTTCAGGGTTTCGTGACCTTAGGTTTTCCTTGTTTTCCTTGTAATTTTAATTGATGATATTGTTCTTGACGATGCTATTGCTGATATTTTTTATTAAATACCTATTATTTTGTTTTATTGAATTCTACATGTTCAATTATTTTTTAATGATATTTATTTTGTAATGACGTTTCTAAGCGCATGTAATATGTCAATGGAATAAATGAATTTTGAATTTGAATTTTGAATTAAGGTTAAAAACGGGACCCTAACCTAACTCCGTTGTTCGTCTGTTCTTCCGTCCGTCCAACTGTATGTCTCCAGGCTGTATCTCATAAACCGTGACAGCTAGAAAGTTGTAATGTTCACAGATGACGTATTAATGTTGCCGTTATTACAACCAATACTAAAAAATAACAAAATGAACATTTAAAGGGAGCTCCCACACCATAACACATGTGATTTTTTGCGTGATATTAATAACAAAGCCACAAGTAGACGCTTGAAATACTCTCAGAATATTTAGTTGTATAATTGTGTATGCATTTTAAAAATAACTAAATTAAAATTTATTAAGAGGGGCATCCATACGGTACGGAACCCTTCGTGCACGGGTCCGACTCACACTTGGCCGATTATATATTTTATTTTATTTTATTTTCAGTGCTCCTATTTGTTCTATGTGCGTTGATTGACCAATCATCATCTGCACCATGTGCCAATGGAGCCTGCGAGGAACACCCAAGAGCTCGTGTCGAGAGAGAAATTGACAATGATGGCTTAAGCCGCCGATCTTCTAAAACAGTCAACGTTCATATGGATTTCAAACTAAAAAAAGCAGATACCAGATATATGAGTCCTACTGGACAACCCGAATACCACTACTACACTACCAAACCAGCGTTTACTAGAGATTATTCTAATCAGATGGTTACGACAACTCCGTTGTGGTTATAACTACTTACGATTTACTAATGAACAATTACTAAAACAAAACTAAACTACTGCTTTAGCTAAACAACTAGTACTACATATGGTCTATAGCTCAGAGCAGTAAACACAGCAACTTGAAATTTTAAAATATACATGTTTATTATTTTGGACTGCAATATTATACCTGGTGAATAAAATCGCTTGTCACAGGCAAATTAGGCCCATAAATATGTCGCAGAAAGACTCCAAACACAACCTTCTCCGTAGCTGGCAAAGTGCTTGCAGCGAATGTACTGTAGTAGGTTGCAGAGATTAAAACAGTAATTACCAAGTAATTAAACGTTTACTGTGAGACCAACCCGGCTCCAAAATTTTTGTTAATTTTCATAGAACATTTGTATGGAGCTCATTTAGGACAAGGGTTTATACACGGTATTTTATAAATCATTGCTCTACTATTTAAAGAATTCAAATAATTTTGAATTGTTTTTCATTTACTCTGTAACTATATCATTATAAAACTCATGACCGCATAAATAAAAGATATATTTGGATTAACCTAATCATAACCTACCTACTTACTAGACCTTTAAAGGAATTTGACAAGAGGATTCTTTACTATCAGACAGCTTATGGCCCGGGAGGTACTCGTAAGCGCAAAAAATGCAACTACTTTCTGAAAGCTGAATTTTTGGTATTACGTTGTCATGGTGGTGTACAACAATACCCCCGATTGAGTCAGAGGTGCGGATACCCGTTTGAATTTTTCCTTAAATAAATAAGTATCTTTCGACTACATTTAAAAGCTGAAAATTGGTGTACGGATACATAATTAATTAAAAAATAGTTTGATGGAAATAAATTACCTGAAACAAGTAACAAGGCTTTTCAGTCAAGCTTTAAGGCGGCGCTACTGTAAAGCCTTTGATCATCATCATCTTGCCCTTATCCCACTAGGTGGGGTCGGCACAGCACGTTTCCTTTCGCCACTTCACTCTATCATACGTCATCTCATCATCAACTCCTTTCTCTCGCATGTCGTCTTTTACACAATTCATCCACACTTTTCTTGGTCTTCCCCTCCTGCTTTTGCCACTTACCATCATATTAAGAGTTCTTTTTGTGACATGACTATCCTCCCTTCTCATTATATGCCCATACCAAGATAGGCTGCCACTCTTTAGTAGCCACAGTAAAGCCTTTGATGCGGATGAAAAGAATAGATAAATACATTTGCGAATAAAGATTTTGATGCAGTTTTCTTAAAGAGATAGAAAAATTCAAGAGGAAAGTTTATATTTCATGTTTAATTTATCTGAGCAAAGCCGGTGCGGGACACTAGTTTCAACATAATTTAATAAATTAATGTGACAAATGGGAAATTCTATTAGGTATTTAATGTTATTCTGTTGCATTACAATTAAGTGGCTATTAAGTTTCTATAAAACTAGCTGGCCCGCCCCGGCTTCGCCCGGGTACGATTGTTTAAAGAAGACAGATTTTATGAGTATTGTGCCTATTTACCTACCACGTAATGTAGATATATGTTACTCACATGAACACAGTTATTTTAGCGCGTTTTCATATATCAGTATCATATAAGCAAATATTTTTTTCCATAGAACACCCACTGCTTAACATAGGGCTCCCTTATTAGATCTTGAATAACACCGAATAAAACCATTGCAAGAATTATGCATCCAGTGTCCATCCATGTATCCACCAAAAAATGAGGTTCGCAATTCGACTGTGTGTTTCATTTTGTATGTATGTTACGCGATCATTCCGTCAATAATGAACCAATTTTGTAGTAGAATCGATCGAATCGTAGTCTTAATCTGTTCGACTATTTACATAAAATAAAGATAGTTTTTGCCTATTTAAATAAAAGTAATTTCGTATGGGTCGGGTGGCTATCCCTGGCTTCAGAATTTTTAAACGGTTTGGATATTAGAGACCCGCAGCCCGCAGTCCATCTACATTCTATCAACGTAAGTTAGTTGACGTTCTAATATACACTTGTTTTTGATCTTTTCTTCATTCGAGTACTTTGTAAAATATTAGCCATCAGTTCTACTTCTACGAATTGTGTGCCCTACCAAAGTCCTCTTCAACTTGCTAACCCAAAAAGCTGTGATGGAACCAATGGAAGCGCTGGCATCCAACGTGTCCCGATGGTCTCTACCAGATCTTAGATTCACGTGAAGACCTTCTCTACACTTGCCAATACATTTTCTACATTCGAGAACTTTAAAGCCCCATCGATCGTTCGTTTTACGTACTATGTGTCAGGACACTCACTCCACTCACTATCACTACAACAGAAATTATAAATCGTCTGTATTTCGGTTGCCTAACTTAACGTTTTTCAAATCTGTAGGTACTACATATATCGACGCATTAATAGAGGAGGTATATAGCCGTGGTGGTCTAGTGGTAGTAACACCTATCTTACAATCGTGAGTTGGTAGGTTCACCAAATCCCGATCCCGTATCAATGAGTTTCTTTGGAACTCATGTACGGAATTTCACATCACTGGCTTTTCCGTGAAGGAAAATATCGTGTGGCAACCTGCATACCTACGTCCGTAGAAGGAACTGGATTACGTATTATTACAGGAATCCACCAACCCGCACTGGGCCAGCCTGGTGGATATGGCCAAACCGAAGGTAGACTCTCTTGCTACTTAATAGGTTACAACGCGGTCCCGGCTTCATGTCTATTTCAAATTACTTCTTTATACTTTCGTCAAAATTGTAAGCAGTAAAAGGATAAAGTCTTTTTTTTAAAACACTTTAGACGATACATTTACATTGGATGCCCGGATGCCTTATATGAATCCGCCAACCCGCACTGGACCA
Source organism: Hypomecis atomaria (assembly GCA_964007245.1). Classification (NCBI taxonomy): domain Eukaryota; kingdom Metazoa; phylum Arthropoda; class Insecta; order Lepidoptera; family Geometridae; genus Hypomecis; species Hypomecis atomaria. The sequence goes on from OZ023284.1 coordinate 1,495,459, forward strand.
GCGTGGTGGATATGGCCCAATCACACTTCGTGGGTCTATGTCCAGAAGTGGAATATTATAAAAGGCTGGAATAGGTACCTACAGGAATAGCGGAGATAAAATTGGTGATGCCTATAGGCATAGCTAGCTATAGCTAGCCGAGCGGGGTGAGCGGTGACCACGCAATTATTTTCTAATACTTACCTACATTTTTAAACTCATGATATCTTTCGAATTAAATGTCTGAATTGAACAATTTTAAAAGGTACGTAAAGGTCCTGAATTATTCTTGAATAAAAAGTAGTTTATTTTGATAAGGGTTTAAATAATATTATACCATGATATTCATTAAGAGCCTTTTCTTGCGGCGGCATTTCAATTAAAATGTTCAAATAAAAGAACACTTATTGTGGCTTAACTATAATAGACATACTCTGTCCCAACACTTTTTGTAAACAATGATAAGCTCTACAAAGACGTAGTACATTATTTTATTGTATCATCAATAGTTTTCGCAGCGCACGCGATAAATAATATTTTAGGTATTTTTTGTACACGTTGGGTTACATTATGGGAGTGTTAGTAAGTATCTCTTATTATTTTAAAAATATAATATAGCCTTTGGCATCCAAGGATAACATAGCTTTCCAACAGTGAAAGTATTTTTAAAATCGGTTCAGTAGTTTCGGAGCCTATTCGATGCAAACAAACAAACAATCAAATCTTTTCTCTTTATAATATTGGTATAGATTTCTTTCGCGCCAAACGAATTCATCTGGAAGACACTATTGTACTTTCGTATGTTGGTTAAAAATGTCCGGATAGTGAATGATTACTTGTCAAAAGATCTTTTTATTGGTTTTGGCGGCTCTTCAATATTGGGAAGACTAACTTTTCCAGCTGCACAGCATATACCATTAGGTTCATCGTCCCATTTTTTTGCATAACACTTAGGGCAAATCTTATTCATGGTTCCAATATGGACGGAAGGCTGTTGAGCATAATCTATTTGTGGATCGTATCTGAATGCTGATCTGTTACTGTGAGCTAAAATTTGAGTTCGAACTCTAGTTGTTAACGTAATATCTTCTTGTCTTTCTCTCTGGTCTCGTAGGCGTTGGGAATGCTCATAGTTCGATTCCGTAGTGCGAGAGAATATTTCTATTATTTGGCTCTTCAAGCTGCTGCGAACGCTCTGTTCTCGACTCTCGCGCGCGGACTTGGAAGGTTCTCAAATGTTGTTCGGCAAGCCGCTGCGAACGCTCGATACTCGACTCTCTGGCACGCGATTGCGACGCGTATTCTCTCCGGCTTGCAAGATTTTCAGTTTCCGATGAAGATTCTTCATTACGACGTATTTTTGATGCCGTCGCCTGGGAACTATGTCTAGAAAGTTGAGATATAACTAAATTGCCTTTGTACCTCATAAATTTGCTAACTGTTGAACAGGAATTATTACGGAAACGGGCCTGCAGCTACACAGTTAAATTAAATAATGCTAAATATGTATTTAAGCAATAAAATTTCTAATTCAATGAGTTTAAAGCTGTAAAGTGTTAGCTGTTTATATTTCAAATATTTGACAGAAGTGACACACTTATTTTTGGTTGCTAGGGTAACAATGAGCAATAGACTATGACAGTTCAATAATACATACTTTTTACATATTCTCATTACATAATATTTAAAATATAAGGTAATTTTTTACACCTTGAGTTACGTTATTGAAGTTTTAGCAAGGATCCCTAATTTTTTTGAAAATGTAATATATCCTATGACATCCGCGGATTGTGTAGCTTCCTAACAGTAAAAGAATTTTTCAAATCGGTTCAGTAGTTTCGGAGCCTATTCAATGCAAACAAACAAACAAACAAACAAACAAACAATCAAATCTTTCCTCTTTATAATATTGGTATAGACTAAACATTTAAATAAAGTTAATTACCGTTTAATAAGGTATTACAGAAAGACTTTAAAGGGCCTGCACTCTCATAATAAATTCTCAATCTTGTATTTATTTTGATAAAAAGCATATTTATAAAACTAAGTTAGATTTAAGTCCAAAATACGTAAGTAAAAAATTACACTTATTTATTTGAAAAAGTCTTACCAACAAAACTAAAGTCAGAGTTTTTAGGCCGCCGTTTATCTTACTAAAATTAGAATAGTTAGACTACTTTGCTCATGTGTCTCATTAGAAATCTATGCAAAGAAAGTTTTTATAAATTAAAATATTTTCATAGTAAGTTGAGTTCTGAGAATTAATTAGGGCAGTTTTCTTTTTACTTAACACGCATTCTTTTTTAGGATATTAAACCCAAAGAGTTAAAACGGGACCCTAACATTAAGTTGCGTAATAATTGCAAAAATAAATAAATAATTAAAATAAAACATATTAAGGGGGTTCCATACGGTCCCTTCGTGCACGAGTCCGACTCGTACTTGGCTGATTATTTATACCTGTACATTTGTTTGTAACAATGTTTGTAACTGACTCCTTTGGCCTTGATTTCGACCCAATTTAAGTGAATTTCAATTCTTTTTTGTATAATTATCAAGCTATCAGCAACCACTGACAATACAATAATATGAGCGTGTTATTAAATTTTTATTCGACTTTTCATAACCCTGTTGTTTGTGAACCGATTTAAGAACTACTTTTTACGATCTGCAAAATGGTTCTATTCGTCCGATTTATTCGTCAAAACGTCCGCGGCGAAATTCCCTCTCTGATTTTTTCCTTTTTTCCACGTGGACTACATCTCCTCAAGCGTTTTAACGAATCAGCGATCCGTCTTGACGATGGTAACTTTTGTATGTTATACAGGGTTATAACAGCTGTTCCATACATTTTGTCGAGGCTGAACGATATTTTTCTATGGAACAGCTGTTTTTTTTTTAGTTTTAAGAAACGTTACAGAACTAAAGTTGTTAGTTTTGATGTACAGAATAAGCCCCTAAGAGGATGCTAATTGATTCGAAATAACCCTGTACAGGTTATTAATGTTCATAAAGTGTTTTACGTATAATGCATATCTAACTTATTTATTTATCCACAGTGTTTTCTAGCAATGAAAGGATACTTACATATAATGATTGCAAGTACGTTTTTTGAATTTTTTAAACTATATTAAATTTGAATTATGAAATGAAAACTTTTTACATCCCATAGATATATTTGTTAATATTTTTTTTTTGGGTTTCGTGACCTAAAAGTTAAAAACAAGACCCTATTATTATGACTCCGTTGTCCGTCTGTTCTTCCGTCCGTCCGTCAGTCTTTCTGTCACCAGGCTGCTGTATCTCATAAACCGTGATAGCTAGAACGTTGACATTTTCACAGATTATATGTATATTTATCCTTACTTTTAATATTATAAATGCGAAAGTAACTCTGTCTGTCTGTCTGTCTGTCGCGCTTTCACGCTAAAACTACTGAACCGATTTGAATGAAATTTGGTACACAGATAGTCTAGAGCCTGAGAAAGGACATAGGCTACTTTTTGATTCGAAAAAATAGTTTTAAAGGGTTGAAAACGGGGGATGAAAACGCATTGGCTAGAATCTTAGAACAAAAAAACTTATTTTTATTTTTAACTACCATGACAAATGGTAATTTGCATCTTGACTTTCCAAATTACATTCTCTATGCCCAATGCCCATTCAAGGCTGCTCGAGTTGCTAATGTCAAAGTCAATCAATCTTTTCCTGTAAAATTTAGAGAAGGTTACATGTATTTTTTCAGTTTAATTACGTAGTTTTCATTCTAATAGGTATGCCTACAAAACGCAAATCGAATCTAGCGCGTAGTTCTAGCGGAGCTCGCGTAAAGAAAATTGCTAGAAGCCAAGAGTCTGAAGAGCACACTTAAATGCGTTTGTCATTAGATGGCGAGCGCCACGCATCTCAGAGAGCTGCTGAGACTCAACAGCGAAACCAAGCGCGTCGAATTTTAGATGCTGAGCGTCACGCAGCTCAGAGAGCTGCTAAGACTGAAGTTGAAAGTCAAGCGCGGCGACTTTTAGATGCTGAGCATCACGCAGCGCAAAGAACTGCTGAGACTCAAGAGCAAAAAACCAAGCACGTCGAATTTTAGATGCTGAGCGTCACGCAGCTCAGAGAGCTGCTGAGACTTAAGGAGAAAGTCAAGCGCAGCGACTTTTAGATGCCGAGCATCACGCAGCGCAAAGAACTGCTGAGACTCAAGAGCAAAACCAAGCGCGTCGAATTTTAGATGCTAATCATTAGACGTTAAGCAAAAAATTGCATAGTTCCTGTAGGACAGGACAAAAACTATCGAAAGCAAAACTGTCGCCACTATCACAAAGACGCTAAGTGATTAATTCCTCTATGACACTTAACGAAACGTCACATCGAAACGTAATTAGATGACAGGTGACATTGTCTGCAGACTTTTATAAATCACAGGTAGCATGGCAAGGGGACAAATTGTTTTTCCACCATTATATCCCCTTGAAGAGGAAATAAAGTATGGATTGAAAATGACAACTGACATTAAAATTGGATAAAATGTTTTATTCCCTCTGCATGCCACATGTTACTATGACGTTTAATAACAGGCCGTCATTTTGTCTGACATTAAAAATATTTTTAAATGTTCTATCATTAGAGGTTTACCATGTTTCTTTATTCTACCTTTATGGTACAGAATCATCATACTTTAGTATTATCAATCCGAAAAGTTTGTTGGTTTGTTCCTCTTTGACGCAGCAACGGACCAAAAGATTGAATTGATTTTTGGTATGGATACCTATGGTTTAAAAGACATAAAGTTATAACAGGATACTTTTGTATCCCGAGAAAATTCGTGATTCCCATGGGATAGGACAATAACTGTTTCTCAGCAATGGAGCAACGGATTGACTTGATTTTTGGGGTGGGCATAGTTTGGAAGACGGAAAGTGACATAGGATACTTTCCTTACCGAAAAAATTGCGGTTCCCGTAGGATAAGACAATAATTTTTTCTCAGCAACGGAGCAACGGATTGCCTTGACTTATTGCATGAATATAGTTTGAAAGACGAAAAGTGACAAAGGCCACTTTTTATCCCAAAAACTTTAACAGTTTCCGTAGGATAGGATGAAAAGTAAGCGAGCGGGCCGCGGTAGCAGCCGTCTAAGCGCCAGAAATAACCTGTCATTTCAAGTTTAGGACGTTCCTACATTTTTCGCACTCCTTCGCGGCACTCAACAGTGCTAGCCCAGACTCGGGCTCCATAACGGAGCTTGCGCTCCCGCCATAATGACGGTGTGTTTCGGAGCACAAGACACATCGTCATCCACCACTCGGGAGTAACCAGCACTGAGCGTCGGACAGCATTCCAACGTCCTGATCCCAGTGCAACGGGTCAGTCATAGGAGCCCAGCGCCTGCCTCTTCAACTACAGAGGGCAGTGAGAACGGCCATCGCGATACCGACACTTCTCTTCCCCTGCAGCCCCACTGCGTCTTCCAACAGGTTGATGGCCTAGCGGAAGGTAGGGTAGGTGGCGGCACCCACACAACCAGTTCCATCCCACCGCAGCCCCTAATCCTCGCAAGAGCGGCACTGCAGCCTGCCTCAGAAGCAACACTCCTCATAAGGCAGGCAACCTACCGGCCATCCTCTCAGCTGCTTTAGTTAAAAGCGGCTGCACTACGAGTGCCGACCTCTAAGCTGCCTTGCGGGAAAGACCCAAAGAAGAGGGAGACTTCGAGCGCCGCCTTTTCAGCTGCCTTAGACCTCCCCCGCCACGACAAGGCGGGAATACACAGGGGGGTTGTATATACACTCCAACCGTAACTTAACCAACAAAAGCATTCCTCTAAGGTATTTTGATGTTTGTCGCTTAGGTTAGGTTTCGCAGCCAACATAAACATTAGCCAAAATCAAAATATAACGCGGGCGAAGCCGCGGGTAAAAGCTAGTCTGTTTATAAAAGGCAAAGCTGACTGACTCAAGTATCAACGCACAAGCTAAACCCTTAAGGCTAGAAACTTAAAAGTTTGTACAGGTATACTTCTTATGACGTAGGGATCCACTAAGGAAGGAATTTTGGAAATTCGTCTTCTAAAGGGGTAAAACGGGACCTCTTCGATTGTATGAAACTTTTTTATTGCCTGGACCGATTGACTTGAAACTTGGCTTAAATATTCTTCAAACAAAATAAAAGATACGTTTTGTAAAGATATGGCCGCCAGAGACTGATATATACTACATATATATATTTAAAATCCATACACTTATATAGATAGATAAGATAGATAACACCCAGACGCAGAGCAAACACCTATGTTTATCATATAAATGCTTGCCCTGGGTGGGGATCTAACCCACGCTTCTCTGCACCAGAAGTCAGGTTCACTAACCACTGAGCCAACGAGGCAATCATATTCACTTTAAATAGGTAATTAAATTAAAATATATTAGGAGGTGCTCCCATATGGTACGGAACCATTCGTGCGCGAGTCTGACTCACACTTGGCCGATTTGCGCATTAATTATTTTATTTCATTTTCAGTGCTCCTATTTGTTCTATGTGCGGTGATTGACCAATCATCATCAGCGCCATGTGCCAATGGGGCCTGCGAGGAAGATCCAAGAGCTCGTGTCGCGAGAGACATTGACAACGATGGCTTAAGCCTCCGATCTTCTAAAACACTCAACGTTCACATGGATTGCAAACTAAAAAAAGTAGATACCAGACATACGAGTACTACCAGCCAAATAGAGAATTACAAAAACAAGCCAGCGCGTACTACTTTAGGCGCAGAATCGTGGAATAGAAAGACAACTCCGGACGATATATACGACTATTACTAACACAAAACTAAACTACTGCTTTAGCTAAACAACTAGTACTAAAATGCCTTTGGAGTGACTGAGTGAATAACAAATAGCTTACAGCTTAGAACAGTAAACACAACAACTTGAAATTTAACAATACATGTTAATTATGACCACCCTCATTAGCTGGATGTCTGAAATCCACGTTATACCTATAAATAAGGACCGTGTAATTATCGTCGTCGCTTTAGCCATAGGACGTCCACTGCTGGTCATTGGCCTCTCCTAAAGATCTCTTATAAAACCGGAAGTTTATATGTATGGCCATACTCGTATCTTGCAGAAAGACTCTAAACGTAGCCCTTTCCATAGCTTGTAAAGTCAATTAAATTTCAATTCGTAATGTACTTACAGGGATTTACAAAGTTTTAAATTAGTCATTATTATCAACGTTTTTAATATAAGACTAATCCAGAAATCACGAAAACAAAACAGTTAATATAAACATCTCATCAATAGTCTTAGAACATTAGTATAGAAGAGCCGAGAGAGCCTTTAACATTAAAAATTAGAAACAATATTGTATTATTTTGTCCCTTGTTTTCCCTTGTCTTGTTTTTGCCAACTGTCCTGTATCAGCCTTTACAATAGTCCACTGCAGGACGTAGGCCTGAAGACCCATGTTGGGTAATTGGCCCATATCCACAAAGCTGGCCCCGTACAGGTTCTTCTACGGACGTATGCAGGTTGCCGCACGGTGTTTTCTTTCATCGAGAAGCCAGTGGTGCGAAATTCCGTGCATAAATTCCAAGGAATACTTTGATACGGTATCAGGATTTGAACCCACCACCACTGATTATAAGGCGGGTACTGTTGCAGCTCGATGGAATGTTTTAGATAAGTATGGCGTGATTATCTAGTTCGTGATTTGGATGTTTTACGTGACATAGATAGATCACTATGTGTAGTAGAATTTACTATATAAGCTGTTGTTATTCGTATTAAATTAATAGAATATAGTGAGATATAGAAACAGACTCTAGTGTCTTATTATAATCCCTTGGCGCCCCGGCATTTGTTACATTGTTGCAGTGGTACCATTACCACTGGACCACCACGGCTTCCCTTAGTAATCAAATCAAATCTCGTAGAGGGACTACGAGCATAGCAATCTCCGTAGCCCCGTAGCGCGCGTTGCTACGAATGTATGTAGCAAAACGAAGTGCGTAGCATCTACGTGCGCAGGGATAGAATAGTACGTGGATTTTCGCAGGTGCGCGTGTATTTTCCAGCCGGCAAGAAGTGTGAGCACTTAAAGGAAAACCAGCTGCAGCTTTCAGAGTTAACTCATATTTATTGCCTTAAATGTGGACACACATAGTTGCTGTCGCTTTTGTCGTGCCCTAAAGAGGAAGGCAGCGTGGTAGCGCAGTGGGCTTTAAATTCGAAAAGCCAAGCAGGCAATACTCGTACATAGGCAAGATAACAAAATAAAAAATCGATAGTAAGCTTTATGGAAATTTACTATAAATTTGATGCGTTTTATTTTGTGTCCGATTTGCTTGAATTATTACTGTTTTATCATTTTTTTTAGAAATAAGTAGACAGCTAAATAGCTTGTTTTCCTGAACTGTATTATGCAATTTTATTGATATTTACAGATAGAGTAGAGTACGGCCAGTGTGAATTGCATGGACATTTTTATGCGCCAAATGATACAAGTTCAGGTACATAGTACATTATAATTTATACTCTCAAGGAGTATGAGACTCTCTTTGTATTAGGAACAGCTTTGGTGTGTAATGTATTATTGCCTATAGCATAAAAGAGTATATTAATAATTAAATAAATAAATATTTTATAGAACAAACTCATGACTGTAATCGAATGGGTCAAACTGATTATACAATGACTAGCTGGCCCGCCCCGGCTTCGCCCGGGTACGATTGTTTAAAGAAGACAGATTTTATGAGTATTGTGCCTATTTACCTACCACGTAATGTAGATATATGTTACTCACATGAACACAGTTATTTTAGCGCGTTTTCATATATCAGTATCATATAAGCAAATATTTTTTTCCATAGAACACCCACTGCTTAACATAGGGCTCCCTTATTAGATCTTGAATAACACCGAATAAAACCATTGCAAGAATTATGCATCCAGTGTCCATCCATGTATCCACCAAAAAATGAGGTTCGCAATTCGACTGTGTGTTTCATTTTGTATGTATGTTACGCGATCATTCCGTCAATAATGAACCAATTTTGTAGTAGAATCGATCGAATCGTAGTCTTAATCTGTTCGACTATTTACATAAAATAAAGATAGTTTTTGCCTATTTAAATAAAAGTAATTTCGTATGGGTCGGGTGGCTATCCCTGGCTTCAGAATTTTTAAACGGTTTGGATATTAGAGACCCGCAGCCCGCAGTCCATCTACATTCTATCAACGTAAGTTAGTTGACGTTCTAATATACACTTGTTTTTGATCTTTTCTTCATTCGAGTACTTTGTAAAATATTAGCCATCAGTTCTACTTCTACGAATTGTGTGCCCTACCAAAGTCCTCTTCAACTTGCTAACCCAAAAAGCTGTGATGGAACCAATGGAAGCGCTGGCATCCAACGTGTCCCGATGGTCTCTACCAGATCTTAGATTCACGTGAAGACCTTCTCTACACTTGCCAATACATTTTCTACATTCGAGAACTTTAAAGCCCCATCGATCGTTCGTTTTACGTACTATGTGTCAGGACACTCACTCCACTCACTATCACTACAACAGAAATTATAAATCGTCTGTATTTCGGTTGCCTAACTTAACGTTTTTCAAATCTGTAGGTACTACATATATCGACGCATTAATAGAGGAGGTATATAGCCGTGGTGGTCTAGTGGTAGTAACACCTATCTTACAATCGTGAGTTGGTAGGTTCACCAAATCCCGATCCCGTATCAATGAGTTTCTTTGGAACTCATGTACGGAATTTCACATCACTGGCTTTTCCGTGAAGGAAAATATCGTGTGGCAACCTGCATACCTACGTCCGTAGAAGGAACTGGATTACGTATTATTACAGGAATCCACCAACCCGCACTGGGCCAGCCTGGTGGATATGGCCAAACCGAAGGTAGACTCTCTTGCTACTTAATAGGTTACAACGCGGTCCCGGCTTCATGTCTATTTCAAATTACTTCTTTATACTTTCGTCAAAATTGTAAGCAGTAAAAGGATAAAGTCTTTTTTTTAAAACACTTTAGACGATACATTTACATTGGATGCCCGGATGCCTTATATGAATCCGCCAACCCGCACTGGACCAGCGTGGTGGATATGGCCCAATCACACTTCGTGGGTCTATGTCCAGAAGTGGAATATTATAAAAGGCTGGAATAGGTACCTACAGGAATAGCGGAGATAAAATTGGTGATGCCTATAGGCATAGCTAGCTATAGCTAGCCGAGCGGGGTGAGCGGTGACCACGCAATTATTTTCTAATACTTACCTACATTTTTAAACTCATGATATCTTTCGAATTAAATGTCTGAATTGAACAATTTTAAAAGGTACGTAAAGGTCCTGAATTATTCTTGAATAAAAAGTAGTTTATTTTGATAAGGGTTTAAATAATATTATACCATGATATTCATTAAGAGCCTTTTCTTGCGGCGGCATTTCAATTAAAATGTTCAAATAAAAGAACACTTATTGTGGCTTAACTATAATAGACATACTCTGTCCCAACACTTTTTGTAAACAATGATAAGCTCTACAAAGACGTAGTACATTATTTTATTGTATCATCAATAGTTTTCGCAGCGCACGCGATAAATAATATTTTAGGTATTTTTTGTACACGTTGGGTTACATTATGGGAGTGTTAGTAAGTATCTCTTATTATTTTAAAAATATAATATAGCCTTTGGCATCCAAGGATAACATAGCTTTCCAACAGTGAAAGTATTTTTAAAATCGGTTCAGTAGTTTCGGAGCCTATTCGATGCAAACAAACAAACAATCAAATCTTTTCTCTTTATAATATTGGTATAGATTTCTTTCGCGCCAAACGAATTCATCTGGAAGACACTATTGTACTTTCGTATGTTGGTTAAAAATGTCCGGATAGTGAATGATTACTTGTCAAAAGATCTTTTTATTGGTTTTGGCGGCTCTTCAATATTGGGAAGACTAACTTTTCCAGCTGCACAGCATATACCATTAGGTTCATCGTCCCATTTTTTTGCATAACACTTAGGGCAAATCTTATTCATGGTTCCAATATGGACGGAAGGCTGTTGAGCATAATCTATTTGTGGATCGTATCTGAATGCTGATCTGTTACTGTGAGCTAAAATTTGAGTTCGAACTCTAGTTGTTAACGTAATATCTTCTTGTCTTTCTCTCTGGTCTCGTAGGCGTTGGGAATGCTCATAGTTCGATTCCGTAGTGCGAGAGAATATTTCTATTATTTGGCTCTTCAAGCTGCTGCGAACGCTCTGTTCTCGACTCTCGCGCGCGGACTTGGAAGGTTCTCAAATGTTGTTCGGCAAGCCGCTGCGAACGCTCGATACTCGACTCTCTGGCACGCGATTGCGACGCGTATTCTCTCCGGCTTGCAAGATTTTCAGTTTCCGATGAAGATTCTTCATTACGACGTATTTTTGATGCCGTCGCCTGGGAACTATGTCTAGAAAGTTGAGATATAACTAAATTGCCTTTGTACCTCATAAATTTGCTAACTGTTGAACAGGAATTATTACGGAAACGGGCCTGCAGCTACACAGTTAAATTAAATAATGCTAAATATGTATTTAAGCAATAAAATTTCTAATTCAATGAGTTTAAAGCTGTAAAGTGTTAGCTGTTTATATTTCAAATATTTGACAGAAGTGACACACTTATTTTTGGTTGCTAGGGTAACAATGAGCAATAGACTATGACAGTTCAATAATACATACTTTTTACATATTCTCATTACATAATATTTAAAATATAAGGTAATTTTTTACACCTTGAGTTACGTTATTGAAGTTTTAGCAAGGATCCCTAATTTTTTTGAAAATGTAATATATCCTATGACATCCGCGGATTGTGTAGCTTCCTAACAGTAAAAGAATTTTTCAAATCGGTTCAGTAGTTTCGGAGCCTATTCAATGCAAACAAACAAACAAACAAACAAACAAACAATCAAATCTTTCCTCTTTATAATATTGGTATAGACAACGGACCGACAACCAGCAAACTATGGCGTAATTCGTTATCTACCACGTAATCCGAAATCCAAAGACCTCTTTTGACAAAAAATCTTTGATGCTCACTAATGCTTCTTTTCTGCTTCTTGCTATATAACTTCTGTTCCGTAATTTTCCTTTTATTGCACTTTGTAGATGTTTTACTAACATTGCTAGAGGTTTGATTATTTTTATTTAAATTATTCTTATTTAACTTCTCATGCTTGTTAGGGTTTTTGTTATTTTTAGGCATTATAAATTTCCTAAAATTAGTTTCTGTTACTCCGTTTGTATTTTCAGAAAGGTTAGTGGTTTGTATGGCTTCATCGGATTGGTCTTCCAGACAAGAAGCTGGTGAATCTTGCTGTGGAACATACGATGATTTCAACACGTGAAGTGTTGACATGAATGTCGTGAACGTAACTGAAAAAGGTAAATCGAATTAACGGAATAATAAATATACTGTTACGCAGTAAGCCACCGCGCCGCGCGCGGTACGACGGCGAGTTGTTTACACCTAATCGCGAGATTTATGGTTTTATGATTCAGGTGGCACCGGTCTTTGTGTCGCGTCTATTGTGATATTTATTGTGGTGTTTTCGTAATAATTGAGAACAATAGGGATTCTCGAACTTTACACTTGTTTACTTTGTCAATCACAATAGCACCGAATATTCTACAGATTTCTAGAGAACCCTTATTCCGATATAAATAGGGCGATGGTTTTCGTTCGTGGCAGTTATCGCGTTTTATAACGGAGCGAAAACATCTCGTGTTCAAATGCGGTACCAGTGATTGTGAAGTGACTAGTTGTGTGAGCTTCAGTGCCAGTGTGACGTTTTTGTGCGAACCAGTTGTGTCGTGTGTACTGTGATTTTGTGCAATAAAGTGCAAAGTGAACAATCGGCGTTTTAACTGATTATCCAAGAACCCATCTCGTAACAATACCTATTAGGCACATCTTACACACGGCCCTTGACATCAAACTAAGCAAAACTGTGATATGGCAGCCAGACACTGATATAGAACATATATTATAAATGAACTTATTTTAAATACAATTTCATATGTTTAGTATCCAGACGCAAAGAAAACGCCCCTTTGAATCACATACATGTTTACTCTGGGAAGGCAAAGAACTCACGCCTCCTTTGCACAGGTGTCAGGATCACTAACTACTGAACCACCGAGGCATTGAAACATTTAGAAACAAATCGTGGCAAAAGTTGTATGGGTTGGGTTCCTAGGCACATGCGAGTATTCTAGAATAGTACCTACTCATTACTAAGGCCAACATTTACTTTAGGAAAAACACTGAGCATGATTTAATCGTTCGTTCTTTCAGCTTTCGAACGGCCAATGCTGGAAAGAAGCCTCTCTATTAAACTCCCAATAAACAAAACTACATTTTATGTAATTCTGTTCCTTGAAAGGTACGTGGGTATTGAACTTAATGTACTCACTTGCCAAATATAATTTCATTCTGTTTTATTTTATTTTTCTTCTCAATGCTTGTAAAATGATTTTTTTGTTAAAATGGTTACATTTTTACAGGTTAACTAAGAAAGCAATTATTAACGATCATTTCCGAAAAACACCAGCATCGAAAAACATAATTAAATAAACAATGTCAGATTGTCATAAATTAATAATGTCTAACAATTCAATATTTTTTTACATTGTTCAATTTTACGGCTATTGCTAAAAATGTAAAACAAGAAACTACCAAAACCAATGACTAACGTCACTAATATTTTTTTCCTTAGGATTATTCAAAATGTTCTGTCATCATCATCATTTCAGTAATAGAACGTCCAAACTGCTGGACGTAAACCTCGTCTGTAGATCTCCAATAAAATCATTTGAAGGGGCTTGCATCAAGTGCGATCTTGCCGTCTTAATCATCATCATAATCCTGCGTCGACCCACTGCCTGGGTATAGGCCTCCTCTCTTATTTGCCAATGATCCCTGTACTGTACTGTACCAGCTATTACTTTTTAATAGTCCACTGCAGGACGTAGGCCTTCCCACGAAGGGTGATTAGGCCAAATCCACCACGCTGGCCCAGTGTAAGTTGGTGGATTCTCATACGCGATCGAATTTCTCGTACGGACGTATGCAGGTTGCCTCACGATGTTTTCCTTCACCGAAAAGCCAGTAGTGTGAAATTCCGTACAAAAATCTCATTTGCACGAGACTGGGATTAGAACCCACGACCTCACGATTGTAAGGCGGGTGTCACTACCTCTAGACCACCACGGCTCAATGATCCCTATTTCAGGCTAATCTCATCCACGCATGCCCTGCGATGGGTCTAGTGTCATAATAAGGTCATCAATCCATATTGTGAGTAGACATCATACTCTGCGCTGGCCGATTGGCGGCCCCCAGTCAAGAACTTTTCAAACCCGTCAGTTTACAGACATTTGTGCTATGTAATGCCCTACTTACCACCATTTCAACTTACATTAATATAATATACAAGGGTATACGCCCGAGGTGGTCCCATTAAAATTTTACAGAAATTGGTTGAGCCGTTTTTGAAAAATCAACAATTATGTAAGCAATTCAAGCGAAATATTCGCATTTTGTACACGATGAACATCGATAATTTCGCCAATTGTGAACTGAATCGAAAAATTATTTTTTAGTTCGAAATGGTATACTTTCAAAGAGGTCTCATTTTAATTTTACAGGAATCAGCTAAGCCGTTTTTGATAAATCAACAATAATGTAAGCAATTCGAGCAAAACATTCGAATTTTGTACACGATGGAAGGCGACTTTGCCATTTTTTGCGAAAAATAATTATTATTTACGAAATACTTCAAAATCATCGTTTCAGCTATAGGACGTCCACTGCTGAAGATAGGCCTCCCCTATAGATCTTAAATAAGACCAGTTTAAAGCAGCTTGTATCCAGCGTGATCCTGCGGTTCTGATGAGCTCAACCATTCTTGACTACCTTGACAACTTGCATACATTGAAAACTAACATTGGGAACATAATTATGAGGTAAGATAATGACAACGACTTTTGTTACAAAATTGGGATGTTTTCGTTGTTCAATGTGTTTTGTTTTTTGACGGAAATAAATCCGCGTTTGACCACCAACTCGCCTGATGGTAAGCGATGTTGTGGTCGAAGATGAAGCACGCAGACCTAGAAGATACCTATTCAATCTGACCTTGAAAAGCTTTAGATTATATCTCTTAGGAAACAGGAAAGCAGGAAGACTGTTCCATTCACTGGCGGTACGAATCAGAAATGTTGAAATGTACAACAATCATAACTGCAACGAATTGAAATTAGACAAAAAAAAACAATAGCCAACGTAATATTTATTATTATAAAATTTCCACACATTTTTAGAATAAAATACACTTCTAACTTTAGGATTTACTCCATTTATTTATCCAATCATCACATGGTTGCCGCCGAGTGGGATGTGATGCTCTGCATCATTTAGATGGAGGGCGCCACTGACGTGGTGAGGATCGCTGGGACCATTCAATGGTACCATAGGAATACCATTATCCAGCGAGGACGATGGTACGGCACCAAAATCACTCATGGGGATGGGATCACTAAAAAAATCGATGCCATTCAGCTGCTCTGGTTGCACATTGCCTTCTTGCATTTTCTTAATCTTTTCTATAAATACTTTCGGTATCTTGAATTTTATAACAGATTTTTCCGCTGTCGTAGACTGTACGGCGAGAATCAGTGTGAACGTCAGAAATTGGAGGGCTGAAAGAAAAAATATGTGACGCAATATTTTACCATCGAAATGCAATTAAAAATATACACACATCCTTACATAGTATAAAATAAAGTCGCTATTTTCGTTTGTTTGTTTGTCTGTATGCTTAAATCTTTAAAACTACGCAACGGATTTTGATGCGGTTTTTTTTTAATGGATAGAGTGATTCAAGAGGAAGGTTTATATGTATAATACACCTGTGCGAAGCTGGGGCGGGTCGTCTAGTACTTTTATAAAAAAACCTGCTACTTCACAGAAGAGCAGATTTTCTAACGATTTAGTTGTTCTTTCGAGTTTGGTATTTTATTAGGACTGAACGAAAATTACCTACAGTGATATCCTGGAATATATCAGTAGTGTAGAAAAATATCCCGGTAAGAAGAACTTAAATAAATTTTCAGAAAAAGTGAGTAAATGAGAAAAAAACTATGTTACCTTTTTTTACGTAAAGCTAAGGAATATATACTCGTAGGTAGGTAGGCTGTAAATCTAGACGACGAATTTCATTGTACTAAAAAATGTTATTCCACGTCTATAGTTAATTAACTTTTTCTATGGAACAGCTGATTAGTTTTCCGCGTAAAATATTGTGTACAAATAATTTTTTTATTTTAAGTAGTAGACATAAGTAAATTGCTTTATATTACTTTGAATCGCAATTTAATTGATTATTTTTAATTTATTAATTAATAAACTATTCGAATATTTTTAACAATTGAATTTATCACTGTTGTCTAGCTTTGAATGAGTTTAGACATCTGGATGCTATCAAAATATCTAAACAATAAAAGGAAACAAAAAACAATTTTCAACACAAGACTTACTTTGTGGATTCATTTTTATAACGTGTTATTTCCCTTGAGAATGTTTGGCGATTATGAGTCAAATCTCGATCCGCTTGGCAATGATTTGGCTTTTATAAGCCACTAAAAATCGATAAGAATTTTTATTAGAAGCTAGAACATGAAGGTTTACATGTTCACTAATTTGCAAGACTTTTAATTAAGAAATGACATTGGTTCAATCAATGTGTATGTACTGGCAGTAATTAGGTACAATCAAATTTATTATCTTAGGTTTAATCAAAATTAACAAACCTTGTTTTTGACACAATTGTTTAGATTTGATTGAAGTGTTATACCTACGTGACATTGTCACAATATCAAGTCTATATGAAGAGATAAGAAAACAGATTATGTCTTTTACAAGTATTTTTTAAATTAGAGCACCTAGAGTATCTAGATATTTCGTGAAAAAAATGACGTTACTAATTTTAACAAGTGGGTATCAGAATTTTAATAATTGTATGCACAGAGCTAATACAACCAGAGAGATAGCTCTGTTGTCGCTAGAGGGAATTTTAGACTTCAAAATGTATGGAAAATCTTGCCCAGAGCTGACAAAACTGTCAAATAATTGGAATTTAACACTATAGCGAGAAAAACACGGCCACAACCACTGAATTGAAATATTCTGCGTGTCCCTTTCTAATTCATGCCATATTAAATCAATGCATCTCCTTCTGATTTTCTCGATCAACCACATTATCCCTCTGGTTGTAAGAGCTCTTTGATTGTATGGATATTAGATTTATACCATGGATGTATTCAAACATTCTTGATTTTTATGGATATTAGATTTTATACCATGAATGTATTAAAAATCCTTGATTTATACTTCCTCATCGTATACTAGTAGTTCTCCAAACAGAAGATGTCATGACATAATTCTTAAACCGAATCTTCATAAGTCTTTCTCGACTCGATTTAGTTCATCCTCACAAATCTTGTTGCAATTTAGATATTAAATAAACTTGCCAAGTATTATCGTGATCAGCTGATAAATAGCGCGACATCAATTCTATTTCAATTCAATTCAGGTCTAATTAATTTATAGCAATAATTATAACATGTACGACTGTACGTACTTATGTTACAAGATATTGTACTATTTTAGTCTACTGTCCTTTCATCTTCTTGTCCTGGTCTATGTTTGACTGCCTAGAATAAGTTTCAAGTAGCTATAAGATTGCCAGTAAACATGATTGTATATTTTGTATTACGACTAAGATATATTTTAAAACACAAAATCTAAACGTTATATTAAATAGTTACAGTTACATATCTGGTGGCAACACTGCATTTTTCAAGCCCATCTACTGTTGCGAGTAACTTACAACTTGATCTACAAGAACCTGACTCAGCTGAACCGCTTGAAGAAAAAACACACTTTAATGCTTCCATGGATCTTCATAAAAACCCTAGAAGATATTTTTTGTTCAAAAAATTCAGAAATTTTCTGAAAAATGTCACAAAAAGAATCATCGACGTAAAGAAAAAATGGTTCATTAACTTTTTGGAGAAACTGAAAGAACATCATCAATCAATATATGAAGATAATTCAGAAAAATCACATGAATCGCAAAACACAGAAGAATCATATGAAGAATCAGATGCATCAGACGAATCAGAAGAATCAAAGATATCAGACGAATCGTATAAAGATGAAGAATACGAGTATTATTCGAAAGAGAAACTTTCTGGTAGTATTAAGCTTAACAAGAATCCTGATCCAATAAAAGGTGGAGGAAATTTTTTCATCAAAAATGGACATGCACATGTAGAGTGGGTTAAGGATGAAGGTCCGATAACGAAGGGTTTTTTCGACAGATTTAGGCCAATATATAACGGACATATTGCTCCTTTAATCCATCCGCGTAGGCCTCTTCGTACTCAGCAGAACAATTAACTTAATACCTGATTAGTCGTAGTTTTTAGAGTTTTGTACCCAAAGGGTAAAAACGGGACCCTATTACTAAGACTCCGTTGTTCGTCTGTCTGTCTGTCACCAGGCTGTACCTCATGAACCGTATTGCTAGAACATTGAAATTTTCACTATTGACGTATTTCTGTTGCCGCTATAACAACAAATACTAAAAATAGAGAAAAATATTTAAGGGGTCCCATAAGATAAACTTGAGTTTTTGGACGTTTTTCGCTCGATATTAATTAAGGTGACAGATAGATGCTTGAAATATTCACAAAATAAGTTAATTAAACAAATAAAATAAATATTCAAGGGGGGCTCCTATACAAGTAACGGTTTTTTTTTCGCGATATTAATAACGGCAACAAGAAGATGCTTGAAATATTAAGTGGTTCCTTTCAAAATAATTTATAAATTAAAATAATATTAGATTATTTACCAAGAGAACCAATGTCTTATGTCACGGGCGACAATTGGACCCTGAGCGTAGCCTGGGAGTAACACCCTCGCTTAGCTCGGGAGTTAACTATAAAGACTTTAAATTAAAAATATGGGAACCAGTGAATATTAAAAAAATACGATTTCTTAAGAGCGTTTTTTAACTTTACCACATATTATATTGATAAGTAGATAACAGTACATTTTAATTAAGTAAAACACAGGTGTTACTCACGTTTGATTTTTAGTAGGATACTACTAAAAATCAAACGTGAGTGCTATGCGAGATGAGCCCGCGAGCTAGTACTCCGACCTTGAGAAAGATCGCCAAATGCGATCGAAACTATAGTAGTATCCTACTAAAAATCAAACGTGAGTAACACCTGTATTTTACTTAATAAAATGTACGAAAACCACGTTAGTTTTCATAGTGAAGTAGATAACAGTAGTATAAAATTTCAAATAGTAGGTACTTATTTTGAAATTTCAAAAAAGCCCCAACTCCGCTACGTCGATGAAATCTCAGAAGAGTCTTAAACTTTTAATTATTAGGTAAGTACCTACTAAATATCACGAGTATTCTCATTACACGAAACTTTATCAAGAACGAGAAATACAGAACTTTGGACTATATTCTTCAACGTGAAAAAAACAAGCACATTATTTATGTAGGTACCTACTGCAGGTTTATATAATATAAAAGTAAACCCATATAAGTACACCCTGTACTTTAGCCAAAAAACTGACTCACATCTTTACTATGCACAACTTTTACTATGGGGCCAATCTGGAATTAGAGAAATAATCAGCCAAGTGCGAGTCGAACTCGCGCACGAAAGGTTCCGTACTGTATTGGAGCCCCCTTAAATATTTATTTTATTTTAATTTAATAATTACTTATTGGAGTAAACATACAATATAATATTCTGTGAATATTTCAAGCGAAATTTTACCGTTAAAAATATCGAGCGAAAAACGGCTAAAAATTCAGATTGGTTTTATCGGTGCCCCCTTAAATATTTATTTTATTTTGATTTTAGTGTCTGTTGTTATAGCAGGAACATAAATACAGCACCTGTGAGAAATTCAACTGTTCAACAAAAATCACGGTTCATGAGATAAAGCCTGGTGACAGACAGACAGACGAACAGTGGAGTCTTAGTAATAGGGTTCCGTTTTGACCCTTTGGGTACGGAACCCTAAAAATAATACTATCCAATCAACTGGACATGGCTAGCGCATAATAGGGGATGTTTGTTACGACATGTAACGTAAGTATAGTATTACTGTAAATAATGGGTGTCACTATCTCAGACCAAATAATTTGGTCTGATGTAACTATAGGTACAACTGTGATATTTTAACAAAATGTATGAAATATTTCCATCACCAACAAAAACATCAAAATTGAAGTGTTTGTCGTCTTGCGAAATTTTCAATTAAGAATCAACATTGATTTAATCTCTGTTATCCGATAATAATGTACGTAATATCAAAATTAATGGACTTTATTACTAATATAGTAATTTAATAGTTTTTTGTCGATGTTTTGTACCGGTTTTTTTCTAATTTTAAGTCTGACATAAAATAAAGGAAGGTTAACGCGCTCTCGGACTAATTTTTAATAGTGTTTTTTTCTATTTATTTTGCAATTAATATTAAAAAAAATGTCTTTACTTATAATGACAAGTGAGTATCAAAACGCCAACTAATCTGAGTACAATTTATATTTGGTATTATACCACCTAATTTTAATCTGTATAACTTTTGTTTTATTTATTACTTCGCAACTACGTTAAATACTTATATCAAACATAAATAATTTGTTTCTATTTGTTTTTCAAAAGTGCTTTTATTAACTGCAACAAAACTACACTACTACTACTACATAAAAAGCATTGGATCATCCACATACCTTTGAAGGTCTAAAGATAATCCAAATGCTCAAGCCCACTGCCAGTTGGCAGCATGTGCGATATGCTGGCTGCGTTGCCACGCTGAATGGCAAAATAAACACCAGCATTTTGGTCACTCGTCGCGTCCATCAGACGATTTGTAAATATTGTTGTTTGAGTTGATTAAATTAATAACTCATTATATTAATACGAGTATATCGTGTTAGACCACTATCCTATTATCTTCTTATCTGAACGTGGTTTCATCAAAAAAGCCAATAGCACCAAAAATCTACCAGATTATTATCGATTATTAACGTTTGCTTTTATAATTATAATTTTAGAAGAGTTATTTATCTAACCTTAAAAAAACAAAATTAATGTGTCATTTATAGTTACAGTTCTTGTGTCAACACTATATTTGTCGAGTTCTTCATCTTTCACGTCACAACTTCAACTAAAAGAAACCAATTCAGCCGAATCACATGACACATACAGTCAACTTGCCATCCCATATGTAAACAAAAACCCCAGAAGATTCATTTTAAAAAAAATCAGAAATGTTGTACAAAATTTATATAACAAGATAAATGTCTTCAAAAAGACCGAGTTTGAAGACACCGATGAATTTCTTGGCAATGATGAATCGAAAGAACACAGTGAAGATTCAATCACTAAAGAGAATCATAGTGACGAATCCCACGAAAGTGATGATGAAGCCGTTGAGAGTGATGACGAATCCCGCGAAAGTGAAAACTGGAGTCCTTCAGATGAATCTGCACACCAAAGCGATTCAGATGAAAAACTCGCTAAGAAAAAAACAAAAAAGCTTAGCAAGCCTGAGCCTGAAACAAAAGGACACGGTATTTTATTTAAAAATGGACCAGTAAAGCGGATTAGAAACGCTGTAGGACAAGTAGCGCAAAATGTACTTAATAAAGCGGTTTCAGCATATTTAAATTGGGCTATTCCGAAATAATATTTATTATGAATTGAGTTGTTGCGCCTTCAAGTCATCTCTGGAGGCCTCTACGTACTTAGGAGAACAAAGAAATAAATAAATTTATCAAGAGCGTGTCTGATGTCGACATTCCCATAAGGTTTCCTAGATGGTGGTTTTTGGTATTTAAAATTTTCCATACGAAAGAAATATTTAGAGTAAAATGTTTCGCGCAGAAAACTTTGAATACCAAACTATTACTGTTTACTATACTATTAATAAATTGAAAGAAGTCTCAACGCTGGATTCCTTACAATGTGTATAATATTATTTTCTTGTAGCATTTACTTTAGAATCTGTTAGCTCACAATACCTTATCAAATCATTTATTTGGTGGTTTTTAAGTCTTTATCAACTGCATTATGTCGGTTGTAGAACATTTTGACACTTTTTCACATTTTGTCACTATACACATTACTCGTATTTTACGCAAAAAATGACATAACCGACCTACTTTTTTAAACGACCTACTTTACTTCAACGGTGTACAGAATTCGCGAATAGTTCACACGGGTCGATGTAGAAATAGCCACATTATTGTTGATTTTTTAAAAATGGCTCAGCCGATTTCGATAAAATTAAATGGGACCAATTTCAAAGTATACCCTTTCCAATAAAACAAAATATCGAAATCGTACCACTCTGTAAAAAGTTATGCGTACTTAGTAGTTCTCTTCCGTTTTTCGTCGATCAAAAAGGAATAAGATTTGTAAGTGAAACAAATCAGTCTACGAGTACTAACATAACCCAGCAGCAGCAAGCTGAAGTGCCAAAGTACAGGGCGCAGAATTAACTACCGATGAAATTAAAGCTTTCTCGAATGGAGACCACACATCGGCAAATGGTAGGAAGTTAGGTTAACCAGAATCAGAATTTCTAGATCAGAACAGATAGGATATGATTATTTAATGATTATTAAATTTACAAAAAAGCCGTGGTGGTCTAGTGGTTGTAACGCTGGCCTGTCATTCTTGAGGTCGTGGGTTCAATCCCGGTTCCGTCCCAATGAGTTTCTTTGGAACTTTTGTGCGGAATTTCACACCACTGGCTTTTCGGTGAAGGAAAACATCGTGAGGCAACCTGCATACGTCCGTAGAAGAAATTCGATGGCGTGTGTGAATCCACCAACCCGCATTGGGCCAGCGTGGTGGATATGGCCCAATCACCCTTCGTGGGTAGGCCTACGTCCTGCAGTGGACTATTAAAAAAAAAGGCTGGTACAGTACAGTACAGAACAAATTTACAAAAAATCCGCCAAGTGCGAGTTGAAACTCGCTAGGTGGACAGGTGCTCTAATTAGGATCTAATTAGAACTTGGCACTTTTAGGAATTATGTTTTCTACACTAATTTTACTATAGGTACCAGCAACAACAACAGTGAAATAAATTTAAAAACATTTTAAATTTTCATCCTTTTACAAATCCAAAAGTGTGTTTGTTACTCTTTCACACAGCAATGGAACTATATTTGGTAGAAAACTGAACAGATTACTCGAGCTCGATTAAGAGCTCACAAACATGCAGGACGCAAATCATTCAACCGGTTTTATTGAAAACCTATTAGAGATGCAAATGTCCAGCAATGGACGTGTTACATATAGTATGTACCTTAAGCTACATTTGTATACAGAGCTTATTAGAAAGTGAGCCCTGTACAGCTACTGGCACTTATTTGTTTATTTATCATAATAGGCCCAATTTTAAAGGCCCTATCGTAAATTTAATAGCAACGTAAAATATTGTTTACTCTATAAAGCATATAGTGAAATAGAAACGGGGATATTCTAAATTCCTGTTATAATTGCAATATAATTTTGTTTAATTTGTTTTAAAATACCTATAACATGCTAAATGCGCCTAAGGTGTTCTCTGTAGTACCTACATTATGAAGAAAAAACTATTAAATGGGTTTGTTTTAATAATAGTTATTTGAACAAACGAATATACAACTACTAACGAATGTATAAACTAGGCCGCTATCATAAAAGAAAAAATACCGGTTCATAAAAGATGACTCAGTTTAGTTCTTCTGTGTTTTTAGGGTTCTGTACCCAAAGCTTAGTAACGGGACCCTATTACTAAGACTCCGCTGTCTGTCTGTCTGTCTCCAGGCAGTATCTCATGTACCGTAACAGCTAGAGAGCTAAAATTTTACAGATGATGTACTTATGTTGCCGCCATAACAAAAAATACTAAAAACAGAATAAAGTATACCCATATTCAAGGGGGGCTCCCATACAACAAACGAGATTTTTAGTAGTTTTTTGATCGCTATTAAGAACGGCAAGAGGAATGGGGCTAAGGAAGCTCCAACACCGTACGGAACCCTTCGTGCGTGACTCGCATGTGGCAGTTTTTTTTTTTTGTATCTAAAGTTTCGTAAAAAATTTGAGTCAAAATTCAAATGTTCCAAGGCTTATATCAATTGAGTGGAGAATTGTTTTCAAGTTTTATTAGCTAGAAGCATACATTTTGTAAAGACAAATTGACACACATCTTAGTTTTGGATATTCAACAGCAAACACTGGTGTGATTACCTACCGACGTTTGTATGGAGTGATGAGCGTCTTGTTTACTCTTAATGAACGGTTAAAACAATGCTACGGCAATTACTGTGTTCTACGGCTTCCGGGTCAAAAATCACAAACCTACGGTCGTAACTCTGGGGCCGTAGCAATGTACTTGTTTGTGCCTCTACGGCTCTTCGCAAATAGGGATGTTTACTAGGTATAAAAATCATTATTATAATTAGTCCGTCAGTTAGAATTTTAAAAAATATTTGACACATTTTTTTTATGCCAATAAAACAATCAGGGACAAAGATAAATCTTGTCAAAGTTAGAGAGTGGCGGCTCGTGACGGCACTAGCCGGTACATTTGATAGCGGTTAGTGACGTCACGCGGAACTTTAACGGGCTTTATCTTCATCATTTTTTGTTTAATTAACAAAAGAAAAAATATGTCTTAAATTTTTTGACAATCTATTTGACGGACTAATCATATTTTTTTAGTTAACAAGCCTATTGTACATACTCGTAATTTGTGGAACTATCTTACAACTATCTTTAAACGGTATACAAATCTATGGTTCGATCGTGCACTATAAGGTACGAGTACATGTTATCGAGACTTTTGGTGTACAAGCTCTACTAGGGAACTCTCCTATTGACTGTGGATAGTTAAGGCGGCTTAAAGCTTGACATAACTAGTTCTCACCGGGGCTTTTTTTAATACATATAAGGCTGCAAAAAAATGGCAACACTTACTTGAAATAACTGCAGTGTTATTATTTTATTCATAAATATAACATGACGGACTAATTATATATTTTTACTTGTCATGCCTATAAAATATATGTGGGTAAAATTAACTAGTAAATAGTAGACTTGCTGCCTGACATATAATACCCACACAAGATAAAAAAAATTGGTTGCCTGTAAAGTCGGTATACGGGCGAAAGTTTTACGTGACAACGACTTTGAGACGAATGAGACGAATGAGCTCATTGTGAGCGCATGAAGTGTGAGCGGGGAGCGTAACGCAGTTTCTTGAAGTGTCACCCGGCAAACCAATTTATAAGACGTTGTCACGTCAAAAAACTAAGCTTATCTCTATAAACAAATTGGTAGTTTTTTCACGTGAATATTTAATTTCGTAATAACAAGTCACACTGCCTGTTCATGTCTACCTATACTTATCAATGTACAAAGTATTTGTTTAATCTTGGCTTATTACATCACTAAGTTGTGCTAGCTCTCTGTCCGTAAGGGGCCTACGTTGTTGGTAGGGGATTCCATTGCCACTGAAAGGCAGATTACCATAGAAGGGCTTTTTGCCAATAAGGGATTGCTGTCCTAGAGAATTCGCTTGACTTGGTAACAGGGGCATTCGCCCTTGTAGTTGCTGCTCACTTTCTAGCTGCTGCATCTCTTCAAGTACCGAAATAGGAATTTGGAAGTTAAGTTTTTCTCTACGGCGTCCATTGGCAGCTTCAGGAGTTGCTGAAGATATGTCTATCATTGCAGAAATCACGAACAAGAGCGCTAGAACATACATTTTATTTAAATTTTGGAGTACAAATCCATCCATCCATCAGCTATAGGACGTCCATTGCTGGACATAGGCCTCCCCTATGGATCTCCAATAAGACCGGTTGGTAGCGGAGTGCAAAAGCAGTTTACAAAATAATAAAGTGGTCAAGTAATTGTATTTTATAAAATTTCATGATTAATTTAGTAATACATGCAAAAAGTATGCATAGATTTTTTAAAAATCACATAAGAAGATACAGAAAGTAACAACATTATCAGGAGAATCAATAATAATGCTACAAAAGCACAGGGCTTTAACATAAATGTATTTTAGCCCTTATTACAGCACAGACAGTTTTCACTTAGTTAAACTCACACCTATTTATTTGACGCACTACTGATAGTTAAAATATAATAATTCTAAATACTCACTTGTCCAAATCATGGTATTAGTGGAATTAACTCGAATTTAGAATAGTAAGAAGTATACACATACTTTGAAGATTGAAATGTACTAAATAAATACCTACTTCCACTTTTATAGGTACTGAGGTTTCCTAATTCAATTAATACATCATTTAATTATTATAGTTGTACCTAATCAATGTTTGAGAATATTAATACATTCACCAATTACCTACTTCTTTTCTCACATGTAGAGGTACATTCTTGGCTTCATCACATAAGGTTATAAGCAATGTATAGGAAACAACAAACTCTGACACGAACACAACTATTCAACAGCGGCGCTAGCACAAAATCATGTGAATAAGTAGATACTCGTACTCTTATTGTTAACAAAAATAATTTCTATGATATTAGTATATCATTGGAATTATATTTTCGAGTATCGTAGGTGGAATTTGTTTAGCAGCACGAATAATATAGTCATTTGTCGTATCAGCATCTGCAGTTCCTCACATCATCGATGAAGAGCGATATAATGAAAAACAGTTTACTACGTTTTCGTGAAGGCAACCTAAAATCAACCAAAAACTTGCAGCCAAAACAGTTGATAACTATGAAACTGGCATCTGTTCGTAGCGACACGGACGGCCATAGTCATACGAGTATATGTCAATGGATTCCACCTCGGTTCCACAATCTTGATGCGATACTCGTAAGTGGACACGCATCGCAGTTTTTAAGTCGAACGCACTCCCTACAAATCTTCTCTTAATGTTTTTATTTATCCTTGAAAAAAGCAAAGCAAGCAAATGGGAATAAAATGGTGTAAAAAGTATATAACATCCACAAATTTCGTAATTTTTACTATGGTTTTAACTTAAAAAGCGTTTAAAGAAAATAGTACGTTCATAAGCTACAATTTCTACGATTGCGTCCGAAAATAGTACCTATGTGGAGAAATATATCTTAGTGCGCTAGAAAATGCCTAAATCCAGCAGTTAACAAATATTTAGAGGGAAATTTGTTTTTTTACTTCGTTTTTTATTTAAGCATTATTCTGAGTTGCCTAATAATACCAACAAATAGATTGCGCAGCGGTAGATCCTGTTTTATTAATAAAACTATTATTATTCTGAAAGAAAATTCATAGTTTACTAGCGTATATTTCCGAAAATCTGAGGAAAACTACGTCACTATATTTACAACTCAAAGGCAAAATTAAAAATGCACAGGTGATAAAATATTTTAATTAGAACATAACACAGGTGTTTTACTCACGTGTAGTTTTTTGATGACAGACAGCAAGTCTACTATACTTTCGAACGCATTAAATACCTAAGTTATTTTAAAATAAAAATTTGCAAAAAATACTTTGGCGTCCATAAACCAATTGAAATAATATTTACTGTAATATTCACCGTCTTTTCAAGTATGTTTATATCAATGTACATACATAGCATAGGTTTAACCCTGGCTTATTAGGTTGCTGAGTTGCGCAATCTCACTGTCTGTAAGGGGTCTACGTTGTTCATAGGGAATACCTCTGCCACTGAGGGCCATGTTGCCGTCTATGGGCATTTGGCCAAGGAGGGATTGCTGCCCTACGGAACCTTGTAGTTGTTGTTGCTGAATATCTTCAAGTACAGAAAGAGGAATTTGAAAGTTAAGTTTTTCTACACGGCGTCCATTGTTAGCTACAGGAGTTGCTGTAGTTACGTCGATTATTGCAGGAATCACCAACAAGAGCGCTAAAACACAAATTATTTTTTTTAAATTGACTTGTTCTTTCAGTCTCATAAATGATCTACCAAAAAAACATCAAAATCGATACATAATTGGCGGAGTAATCGCGTGATATACATAGAAAAAAAACATTGAGTCAAATTGAGAACCATCTTAAAGTCGAAAAATAAAATAAAATAGAAACTTTTTTGTACTACTTAGGAAGAACCACATTTAAAGTCGATTAAAAAAAAGGAAACTTTTTTATGCAATTGAACAAATTAACTAATTAAAACTATTATAACCAAATTAACTACACAAAAGTAAGTGGCTGAGTCAAGCAACCTTTCACAGTTAATTATTTAAAATATAGGACTACCTTTATAGTAAAGTTAGGCCTTATTAGTAAGCTCCAAGTAGCCCAACGAGCTATGGAGAGGGCTATGCTCGGAGTCTCTCTACGAGATCGAATCAGAAATGAGGAGATCCGTAGAAGAACCAAAGTTACCGACATTGCCCAACGGATTGGCAAATTGAAATGGCAATGGGCAGGGCACATAGCGCGAAGGACTTATGACGGATGGGGTCGGAAAGTTCTCGAGTGGAGGCCACGTACCCGTAAGCGCAGCGTAGGACGTCCACCCACAAGGTGGACGGATGATCTCATTTAGACCGCAGGATCACGCTGGATGCAAGCCGCTTCCAACCTTCAAATATAATTACAAATACTTACTTGTCCAAATCATGGTATTAGTAGAAAAAGTTCTAATTTAGGACTAAGAAGTTTACAGACACTTTTAAGATTGAAATGTTCTTTAAATATTTCCACTTTTATACCAATGTTTCCTTATTCAATTATTCACGTGTAATTAATACAATTTTTAATTATAGTAGACATTCATAACCAAGTCGTACCTAATCAATGTTTGAAAATATTAATACATTCAACAAAACTTTACCGCCTTACCACAAAAGTTTGCACGCTTTAAACACTGTTAACCGTGCAATGTGTACTGTTAAACATAGTCTAAAGCGTGCTTAAAACTTTTGTGGTAGGACAGTTAGTGTTAAAGAAAATAAAATAGAAATAAATTATTTTTTAGTCCATGTGCATTTTTAGAGTTACGTGCCCAAAGGGTAAAAATGGGAACCTATTACTCTCTCTGACTCCGCTGTCCGTCCGACTGTCTGTCTGTCACCAGGCTGTATCTCATGAACCGTAATAATTGACATTTTCACAGACGATGTACTTATTTCAATTGCCGCTATGACAACACATAAAAACAGAATAATACAAATATTTAAGGGAGGCTCCCATACAACAAACATGATTTTTTTGCCGAGGTGCTCCCATAAGGTACGGAACCCTTCATGCGCGAGTCCATCTCGTACTTGGTCGATTTTATTGTCATTTATGATTATAACCAACTAGCTTATGCCCGCGGCTTCGCCCGCGTTGTATTTAAATTTTTGTGCTATCCCATGGGAGCATTTAATTTTTCTGGGATTAAAAGTAGCCTAAGTCTCTTTTTGTTGTTTAAACTATGTCCATGCCAAAAATGAAGTAAATCCGTTTATGCTTTACTGCGTGAAAAAGAAACAAACCAATAAACCAACAAACACACTTTCAGATTTATTAAGTATATTAGTAAGGATGAATGCTTGTTGACAACAATTCTTTGGACGCGCTTCTATTCGTTTTTCGATGACAACCGGAAAAACACTAAGTTCCACATTGGCTTCACAGCTTGATGCGAATAACATTAGACACACAACGCGTATTTAAATAGAACCTCTACATTTTTTTCTTGAAACTTATCTGGCCTTGAAAGAATATTAAACAAATGTGAGTAAAATAGAGTTAAAAGTGTAAGCATATTATGATCTAATATCCACCAATTACGCAAGCTTTTATTTATGGCGTTTGAAGAAAATTGTAGGTTATTAGCTACAATTTCGTCGTCGGTTTGGCTGATTTGTAATGGGTTTGTAATGCTAACTTTGATATTTTGTTTCAAACCCGTTCAGCTTAGTCAACGTGATTGAGTAACAGGCACACAAACATAAAATTGACCAAACTATACCAGATGAATTTGACCAAACTATACCAGTAGAAATTGACCAAATCGTGCCAGTAGAAATTGACCAAACCATACCAGTAGAAATTGACCAAACTATACCAGTAGAAATTGACCAAACTATACCAGTAGAAATTGACCAAACTATACCAGTAGAAATTGACCAAACTATACCAGTAGAAATTGACCAAACTGTATCAGGAAGAGTAGTCCTCGCGACATATTTCTTCAACTGAATCAAAGCTTCATAAAACTATAATATCTCAACTCGCTCATGACTGATATGGTTTACACCCCCAAATCTTGTAGGGGTTGAAATACTAACAATATTGGCATAATGATATTATCGTAATTGGCTGATAAACAGCGCCACAGCAAATCCGTCCATTTTGGGGGAAATACCACCCAATAAAAATCGCCGACGGCAAAAATATCCATTAATATCTACAAAGGACCAAGTTCCGTTGAGTGAGAAATGTAACCTAAAGACAAAAATCCACATCCGGACAGACGAAAGCCAAATCGTCGTTTGGAAGCACAGACCTACGGAATAAAAAAAAAACCTCGCTCTGCTTCACTCAACTAAAATTTTATCCTGAGTGATTTCCCAGAATAGTGCGCCAATTTGAAATATTTAACTAACTTAGGGCATAACAAATATCTGGTTTTATCTATTGAAAAACTTTTTATAACGTAGTTTTAAATGTATGTGCACTGAATTTTAGCAACTCTATTAACAACGATCTTAAAATCATTGTCTATATTTTTAAACTGAATTTAAATTATCACATAGTATAAAACAAAGTCGTTTCCCACTCTATCTGTCCCTATGTATGCTTATATCTTTAAAACTACGCAACGTATTATGATGCGTTTTTTTAAAATAGATAGAGTGATTCAAGAGGTTTAAATACATGATATAATAAACCTGTGCGAAGCCGGGGCGGGTCGCTAGTTTTTAATAAGTGGGAGAACGAAAAACATTTATGTGTTTATAATTACACTTAAAAATTATAAATTACCATCCAATAAATAAATACTATGCAATATCTAGCTTAGTACCTACTCTTTAGCTAAGTTAATTCGATTCAATTTGATGTACAAGTAAGCAATTTACGAGTAAAACCACCTAATCATTTGATTAGGTACTAATCATGTTTAATTTTTTTAATTCTAGAAACCTATTAAAAGTTAGCATAAAGATTGTGTACTGTATTATCTATTCAGTTATTAGCAGCGCATAATTACTACAACGTACGATAACTTATTGCACAATATATCAACTTACATTATTATTTATTTAATACCAATGGAACAATACAATTATGTCAAATCTCAAAAGCAATAACATTTGAGAGGTATTTTAGGATATTTTTTTCCATATTTTTAGTTTGTGGAGTAAGGACTTGTAGAGTTAGAAGCTTGGCTTTGCGTGAGATCTGACAACTTTTGAAAGTGTGAACTGTGATTTAGTCTTGGCTCCATTTCGCAAGAAAATGTTTTTGTTGGATTAATAAATTACAATTCAAGACTTCAAAAAGGAGATCCTCAATCTGTTATCTGTAGTCTGTCCTCAGTCTGTATGTTTGTTTTTTTGTATGTATATTACGCGATCTCTCCGCCAATTATGAACCGTTTTTGATGATTATTTTTTTGTTTTTGGATCAAACCCTAAAGGACTACCTTTTATTTAACTTTTATCGAAATTGGTTGAGATGTTATTCAAAAATGAACAATAATAAAAAATGGTTTCGAGCAAACTGTTTGAATTTTGTACACGATTAGAGTCGGTTGTGCCAGTTTTGGCAAAAAAAAGGGATTCTCAATTTGAAAACCCTCTACCCAAAAATAGGACTGCTATAAGTTTAAAACGTGTCTCTGTGCCTGTCCTTGTTTATGTGCCTGTTTATCTGTATGTCTCTCTATGATGTGATTTATCTCAAATTAATTTAAAGATTAAGATAAAACATTATAAATTAAAAATTTAAAAAACCCCCGGCAGACTAGACAGAGTCCTACCACTGATAAAATATTTTATCTTTCATTTGACAACCATTTTGAGCACATTTGTAGAATTTTGGTTCTACCATCCCCACTTTAACCCACCATAACTCTTAAACGGCTCAATCGATTTTTATAAAACATAGCTAAGAACACTCTCGATTAAGTCTCCTTTCATAAAAAAAAAACTAAACTGAAATCGGTTCAGTGGTTCGGGCGCTATGATACCACAGACAGACAGACAGACAGACAGACAGACAGACAGACAGACAGACACACAGACAGACACACAGACAAATAGACACGTCAAACTTATAACACCCCTCTTTTGCGTCGGGGGTTAAAATTGACACTGTTTTCAATTACATCAACCGGCTGATGTTATTAAAATGATTTTAGGTAGATAGATAGTGAAAAAATATTTAGTCAGGTGTTTTAAAAATGTTTATTGGTTTAAAATTAATATTATTGTATGTGTTGTCTAATTGACTATTTACTAAGACACTAAGAAGTAGGACATCCTACTCGCCCACACCCCACTTCTCTCCTCCAATAAAAATATCAGCTAAACATAATCCCAAAACTATAAAAATAAGTTTGGTAAGATTTAATGTTTTGACATGACGATGAACGCCGGTTGCACGCACGAAAAAGTGTCACGTTCTCCCTGGGCCGAGCGTGCAAGCGAGAGCGCGGAAAAAACGATAGAAACGCACGACTGGCCTAAGCGTACGGCTTGTTTCAATAGTTGATTCAACTATATTTTCTTATGACGTAATCACGTAAAATTATTTGTCGTCCGTAAACCGAGTTTAGAGACAAAGCATTTTTCTACTTAGACACCATATAGTGAGATTTTGGAGGATGAACACTACGACCTTTCTCCCCTTGCCCCCCTTCTTAGACCGTCTCTGTTGCGGACGTCTGCTACATAACTTTCTTGCATAGTAATTTAAAATAACAGAAAACTATTAAATGGAAACAAAATCTAATTTTAAAACTTACTGTTTGATTTTTCTTTATCGGTTAGCGACGTAATAAATTTCGCGGAGAGTTGGTGTATTCAACATCTTCATCTACAACCTTCTTTATCCCACTGGTAAGTATAAGCCTCTTTTACTGGGCCATATGTGTTAAAATGTTATATTTCATTATAACTATTGCAAATAAAATATTTAAATAAATAATAATGTATAAAATAAATATTTGGGGACATTTTACACAGGGTCTCTGATCCCAAACTAAGCAAAGCTTGTGATATGGCTGCCAGAGACTAATATAAAATATCTTTATCAATATTGTGCCACTCCATACGAGTATTTTGTAGATAATTGATGGTAAAAGAGGAACCCATAGAGTATCACTTGGTTGTACGTCTCTCTATATGTTTCTTTTAGAAGCGTGAAAGTATTAAGTTCAAATTAGTATCAAGTACAAGTGTTTCTTTCTTTTAAAGATGTAAAAAAATCTAATTTGTAAGCCGGATTTTTGCACACAAATCTTCCAAGGGAATCAAAAATTAGAAGGGAATCTAAGCTTAGATACATAATACTCTATTTATACTTAAAATTATAAATTATCGAAAACGTGCGAGTCAGACTCGCGCACGAAGGGTTCCGTACCGTATGGAAGAAAAAATATTGACGCGCTCGCAGGATTTGAACCTGCATCCCTCTGGGATAGTGAAGTGTTTCCTAGTGTGTGAAGCACGATAAAAATCATATCATAATATGGTGATTTCAATATTCATAATAAATATTGAATCATTCATTCTATTCATGGTTTAACTAGATTTTTATTTGTTTCAGTTGTCTCATACGTCATACGTGTGCTCTATATTTATTAGAATCAGTGTCTGCATTCGTACATTTAAAGGAACATCCATCCAGTGGTCACCCATCTTTCTTCAGAGCTAGACGGGAGCAAACAATAACTATCAAAAAAAAATATTTTACCCACCTCATGGAGGAGGAGTACAATTTAATGACCAGGTGCCGTTATATGACCACTTATCATCTAACGATCAAGAATTTTTTAAATCACCTACCCATAAACAGTCAAACACATTTAAATAAACAGTTGTATTTAAATAGTCAGTTACCTCTAAATGGTCAAGTACCTTAAAGTAAGAACATACATTCTCGACCACTTTTTACGTACTTACTATGAATCATAAACAATTAATACGTTAAGGATATCATTTCTTTTTCGAAATGTTTTATGTTATAAAATAAATATACTCGCTAGAAATATTATTTTGTGACAGAAATACTAGGTAAAATACTGTTGTTTTTTTGTGTTTTATCATTTGTTTTGTCGTTATGTATTGTACCTCTTATTTTTGTTGCAAATAAAAATTCTGTATTCTGTATTCTATTCTGTATTTTTGTTTTCTCATTGAGTAAAATTACCGATTATAAGTGCATCGTTAGCTAGTTAACAAGAAAACCAAATATTAGCTCTTTTGGTTTTACAAATTAAGTAATAAAGACATAATCAAACACAGCTCACCTAAAAATATATAACTTTTGCTCTGGGCTCGTACAGTGTCTGGATACTATTTATTCTACGATAACGTGGTACACAACTGTGATTCATTCCCATAAAATGTATTACTTTGACGTTGCTTTAAATAATAAGACAAAATAAACTGTATAGCTTATTCGGTTTAGGAAATTTTGGAATATCGAAGTACCAGCAAGCGTAACGTAAGACGTCCACTGACAAGGTAGAGTGTAGATCGACGATATTATCAAGACCGTAGAAACTTTACTAAATCTTTACTAATCCGTCTTGTTTGAAATCCGTAGAAGAGGCCCATGCCCAGCAAATCTTTACTAATCCGTCTTGTTCGAAATCCGTAGAAGAGGCCCATGCTCAGCAAATTTTTACTAATCCGTCTTATTCGAAATCCGTAGAAGAGGCCCATGCCCAGCAAATCTTTACTAATCCGTCTTGTTCGAAATCTGTAGAAGAGGCCCATGCCCAGCAAATCTTTACTAATCCGTCTTGTTCGAAATCCGTAGAAGAGGCCCATGCCCAGCAAATCTTTACTAATCCGTCTTGTTCGAAATCCGTAGAAGAGGCCCATGCTCAGCAAATCTTTACTAATCCGTCTTGTTCGAAATCCGTAGAAGAGGCCCATGCCGAGCAAATCTTTACTAATCCGTCTTGTTCGAAATCCGTAGAAGAGGCCCATGCCGAGCAAATCTTTACTAATCCGTCTTGTTCGAAATCCATAGAAGAGGCCCATGCCGAGCAAATCTTTACTAATCCGTCTTGTTCGAAATCCGTAGAAGAGGCCCATGCCCAGCAGTGGACGTTCCACAGCTTATAAAGATAATGATGAAAACTTCACTTAAACATAAAAAACATAACATAAAACTTTATCATCATACAAGACTGTGACATCTTTACAGTTCCAAAAAATAATCACGAGTCTAATCATGACCAAAGGAATACGCTGGATACAGACCGCTTCCAACTGTTTTTGTTGAAAATAGCTTATGTCCTGCTAGTTTAGCATACAAGACCACGGCAAGAGTTTATCGACGTGTGCAAAGGTGACAGATATATGCTTCAATATAATTCTGTCACGTTCTGACACGTTGATAGTATTATTTTACGGCCCGTATGCTTAGCCCGCTGGAGTGGACGTCATATGGCTGACATTGATGATAAATATTCATGAACATTTTCATAAGGAACAAAGCTCTCTACCGAAGGTAGTTGATGTATTATTGACTGCCTCGGTGGCTCAGTGGCTAGTGATCCTAAGTTCTGGGTCAGAGAGGCGTGGGTTCGATCCCCACCCAGGGCAAATATTTATGTGATGAACATAAGTGTTTGCTCTGTGTCTGGGTGTTATTTAGTTATTATTTATATAAGTATGTATTTAAAAATAAGTATATGTAGTATATCAGTCTCTGGCAGCCATATCACAAGCTATGCTTAGTTTGGGGTCAGAGGCCGTGTGTAAGATGTCCCCAAAATATGTATTTATTAATTAAGTAACGATATTAATTTAACATAAACTATTTGATACATTTTTGAAATACCAATGAGTATTTCAATTAATATGCTTTGTTAGTTCCTTATCATTATCTTGTTAGTCGAATCAATTATTCTTTTATTTAATTAGAATTAATGTGATTTATTAATAGAAAATTAATTTGCACTATTATTTGTTAAATGACCAAAGATGTTCCTGTATGTAAAAGTTCTCATTGGCAGTTGATAGATGGTGAGATGAAGTTCACTGGTTCAGCTAGTAAATAAATAAACGTTTATAAATTAGACTAAGAGATGTATGTTTAATATTTGTGGTGCAATAAAACGTTTGAATATTGAATGAGTATGAGTATAAATAATTGTCGCCAGATTACAAGTATTACGGCCACTCGCAGTGATAGCAATACCCTAAGTACACCGATTACCATATATTTGGCACTGATAAGGTCCGAAACAATCAACGCCAGCCAAATATTTATCCAGTGATAGTCGATTTTCATTATGTGCCTCAGAATAAGGCCGTCAGAGCAGAGCCACAGTATATAGCTTCATACAGTAACCCACAGCAACCTCATTATCATCATCAGGGGCCTTGGAGCGCTTATACACGCTCTGATGTTCGGCTTCGCTTTCCCTCCCGCTCGCTCTCGTGGCGTGAGTAACTGGCGCGAGCAGGAGAAAAAGCGAAGCCGAACGTCAGAGCGCTTACACAGAAAGGCCCCAGGTCAGGCCTTGGACGACCACAGCTGCTGTGCGTAGACTTCAACGAAGACAACAGCTATGCTTTTTAAACTTCTAAAAATGAGGTAGTCAATATAATTTTTAGGGTTCCGTACCTCAAAAAGATTTTTGATTGAAAACAAATAGGGCCTAAATACAAAAAATATGGGTCTAAAATTCAAAGTGAGTAAATCGTATCATGTGGGGTATTGTATGAAAGAGCTTAATTTGCACAT
Source organism: Hypomecis atomaria (assembly GCA_964007245.1). NCBI lineage: Eukaryota > Metazoa > Arthropoda > Insecta > Lepidoptera > Geometridae > Hypomecis > Hypomecis atomaria. The sequence continues at coordinate 1,532,531 of OZ023284.1, forward strand.
GCATATAAAACATGTTTTTAATTATTTTACTATTCGTAATTTTCGACGTACCTATGCTGAGAAATGTGAAAAAAAAAACTTTTTTGTCGATGATTACCTATAACATAGAGATTTTAACAATTTTTGTAAATTTTTCAGGATTTGTACGGAACCCTCGGTGTGCGAGCCTGACACGCACTTGTCCGGTTTTTTGTGTATGTAATTATGTTTCATGAAATATTCGCCAATTGTGAACCAAATAAAAAAATCCTTTTTTTGTTTTGTAGATCGTTTTGTTTGTTGTCAGATGTTGTGTAATTTAAATTTTAAAGAAATCAACTGAGCCGTTTTTGAAAATTCAACAATTATACAAAAATTACTACATGGATGACACAGAGATTCGCGTGAAATATTCGAATGCTGTACATGGTTGCAATCGGTTGTGCCTTTTTTGTGTTGTTGAAATTAACATTCAAAATATTATATTTCTACGTAGAATATTAATTCCCTTCATTAATTTTTTTTGTTCATCTTGTACTTTTCCCGACCTAAGTCGGAGACATTATCAAGCTGAACATTTGCTTACGTGGTTTTCCGTTTTATTTATGATCGGCCAATTAGATTTCTTCATGCAAGTTTTATATTAAGTTTAATGTGTGAGCATAAATATGACATGCATATATGCAAATAGTATAATATATTATATAGTAGTTTTGGCTACACATTGATAACTGTATCAAGAACTACTTAAACTTATAAAACATTTAAACTCAATTCTAAAATTACTTCAGTAAATAATAATCAATCTACATGTCAAAAACAACTTTATCAAACAGGCCAGCCCTAATGGTGCCCTGGCCAAAAGTACCCATTATACTGGCGGCGTTACCACGCTGGATCGCCAAAGAAATATGCTGCGCCAGATAGTAGTAATAATCATAATATATGTCGCAAAGAAAAAAGGAAGTTTTCTTCATACATATCAGGGAGGACTGCTCCTGTATAGAAATTGCATTATATGGGAGATGATGAAACACTGAACTCTGGTGTTTTTACACTGTGTAGAGTGTATTTTGTTTCGTGTTGTCGTCTGGTTGAAGCTCAGTTAACAGCTAGGTATCTTCTAGGTAAGCGTGCTACAACCTAGACCGCTTATCTGCTTAACAACAGGCAGTATGTGGTCAAACGCAAACCTATTCAGAATAAAAAAAAAAAAAAAAGCTGCCCGAGAATCGGGTTATCCGCAGCTTGTAGCTAGCATCACATCCGCCAAGTTGTACCTTCAAAATAACCTGGATGTTCAATCTATGATTGTTCTTTCAAAAAGTACATAAATCAACTGAACTACTCTGAATGCAAAATATTTTTCTTCTTTCTATTTCTTAGATAGACCAGTAACACTCTGACTAAAGCTCAAATAAACGCCTAGACTTGTTTGTATAAAACGTAAAATAATTAACTAATGAGAATTAAATTAGTGGACACAATTCTGTGTTAATTTAAGTATTTCCTTTCCCGAAATAAGCACCAAGTTGGAAAAGTTATTCAATTTTAAAGTTTATTGATTGACATTTCGACTTAAAACTTTAACCCTGATGCTAGAGAAAGGCAACTTTCACCCAGATCCTGAAAATGACATCTACCTAAAAGGTTCTGTAAAATATCTAACTAGTTGAGTGCTGTAGCTTTTCCTATATTTTAGTTTGCTGATTTTTTTTAACTGTTACATAATATCTAGAAACGTAGTAGCCTAGAAATATACGTCAGCCGTAGAACATCCACTGCTGGACATAGTTCATCCCTGTGTAAGTATTTACAATAGACTCGGTAGGGAGCGTCTTGCATTCAGCGTGTTCCTGGGGCTTTATTTTTCAAATTCGATCGCCTAGGAACGTATACTAGATAAGTATACCTATACGTTCCTAGGCGATCACGGACGACTTTTTTTTCTCGTAATTTATTTAAAACTATCCATTTCACGCAAAACTTCAGTACTGGACATGGCAATTTTAAAATAAACCATAGACTGCAAAACGGAAAAATGTCAAAAGGAACGTTAATTATATAAAAAGAAAACAAATATGGCGAATGGTTTTCGAGCTGTCACTGTCAACGTTCCGTATACGTTCCTAGGCGTCCCCAATTGAAAAATTGGGCCCCTGTGCTTTTCAAAGACGATAAAACACACGCGTAACACCCAAAAGTTTTATTTTCAAAACTTTCGCGTGAAATATTACTATTTCCAATATCACCTTAACTATGTTTTGTTGAATTCTAAATTCATAATTGGCACGAAATATATTGTTTCACAAGAAATAAGCAAAGTGACTTGTACTTTTTGTCAAGTGGAATAAAATTATATCAAACAAAATATTGCATTAACAGCCAAACATATTATTTTACAACTGAGCGTACGTCAACTAAATAGACTATACAAGCTCGGCCGAGTCAATTCTCTAGATACTTAGTTAGTGACTTCATAAACTTAGTACCTACGCTTGTCAATTTACTTAAACTTTGTTATGACTCTGAAAACACTTCAAATTTTTGAATAGATTGAAATAATTGATTTCAAATTATAATTATGAGAATTTGAGCGTATTCATATTAGATAAGCTTTGTGAGAATACTAATAAAACCACACATATTTGACTCTATTGGTAGATCTGGCTAAATAATATGCTGCCTTGCAGCATTCTAAACTCATAGAACTATGGTCATAAAAATGAATTAACGTTGAAAATCGGTGTGAAAAAGTGAGTTTTGATTTCCACCAATCAGGATTGGTATTTTCATACTTCAAATCAGGCTCCCCAATTCTACCAAATTTATTTTTTCTACTATAATAAAGAGAAGCGCAATTGGCACCCGAGACACAGTCTTACACTAATAAAACCCCCAAAGGAGTTACGATTTTGTGATGATATTACAGTAGAAAAAAGATTACAGTTTACAATAACATTTTAAGAAAAGCAAATACAATAATTCACTAAACAATTTGTGATAAGTCGCAAATCTAGCAGCGTTGTGTAATTTTAAAACTTGTTTTGACATCAAGATGGATTATTCATTAACTAATCTAATAAGTGGAGATAAGAGTGACAAGCGTTGAAAAGTTAAAAGTCTTGTAGAAAATGTATTTTATGTTGTTTCCAAACTCAGTAAAGCATACATCAACTTGCTCAAGGACAAGTTGTGATTATGACTGATTACATTGTAATTATTGTAGGAAATTTTGGAATATCACAAACACTGGGCCACCACAGCATTAGACCACGCAGTCTGGAAGGAGGAAACGGAGGCCTTTGCCCAACAGTGGGGCAACGCAGGCTTACGGCTAGCCTTTTAAATCCGTATTTTCGTACTTTTTTTAAATGAAAATTACGTGTATTTAAGAATACGACCTTTTCATAAAAAAATCCTTACGTAAATTATACGGCCACTTTAAAATTTATTCCTTGGGACAACACTGTACCACACTCAGATAGTAAAACTTGAACTCACGTTTACGTCTACTTTTTTTAGTAAAGGTCTTACTAGGTAAGTGCAGTAGCATCTAAGAAAATAGCTATACCAATACCTTCTCGCTCTCTCATAGGAGACTTTAGAATTGCGAAACAGAGACGTAGGACAAAATCTGTGACGTCAGACAACGTGATGTGACGCCAGTACCCTGGTACAATAGACCCTAGGTCCGTTTTATGGCTTCACCTCTGAATCTCCTGTTCTATTGTCACGCAAATCTGTTCAATCCAATTCGTGACGTGAATACAACGGTTTTGTTATTTGTTACAAACTGTGAGGAAAATACTTCTATGAAAGTAAATAAAAATCGGCCAAGTACGAGTTAGACTCGCGCATGGAGGGTTCCGTACCGTATGGGAGTACCGTACCTCGGCAAAAAAATCACGTTTGTTGTATGGGAGCCCCCCTTAAATATTTAAGTTATTCTGTTTTTGGTATTTGTTGTTATAGCGGCAATTGAAATACATCATGTGTGAAAATTTCAACTCTCTAGCTATTACGGTTAATTAGATACAGCCTGTTTAATATTAAGTTTAATAAGACACCGCTGTCCGTCTGTCTGTCACCAGGCTGTATCTAAAAATTTCAACTCTCTAGCTATTACGGTTAATTAGATACAGCCTGTTTAATATTAAGTTTAATAAGACACCGCTGTCCGTCTGTCTGTCACCAGGCTGTATCTAAAAATTTCAACTCTCTAGCTATTACGGTTAATTAGATACAGCCTGTTTAATATTAAGTTTAATAAGACACCGCTGTCCGTCTGTCTGTCACCAGGCTGTATCTAAAAATTTCAACTCTCTAGCTATTACGGTTAATTAGATACAGCCTGGTGACAGACAGACGGACAGCGGGGTCTTAGTAAAAATAGGGTCCCGTTTTTACCCTCTGGATACGGAACCCTAAAAACTACATATTTTTCATTAGGTACGTTTGGTGTAAAAATCTACCGTCACTGCAAAAACGTCTTAGATGACCATAGAGATACCAGAGGAAAAATGTGGTTGATCGAGAAAATCTGAAAGAGATGCATTGATTTAATATGGCACAAGTTAGAAATAGACATAAAAAATATCTCGATAGTGATTGATGTCGTATTTTTCTTCGCGGAACGTCAAATTCTTGTTAAATTCCAATCATGTATGTATTACATAAACGAGTATGTTTGTATGCAACGTCTTTGATTTCAATACATAGGTCATGGATGTATTACATTGCAATCTTGATATTTTTAGACATAATTACGCTATTCGCGTATAATTTATACAAGTAGGTGAGTAAATTAAATGCTGCAAGTTTTAAACGGTAGAGCCTAGGCAATCTAATTTGAGATTTCTTGTTATTATCGAAGACAAGCAGGTATAATATAACGTCTAAGAACCCGGTCTTGATCTGTATAGTAAGATACCTAACCCTTACCTTAGCTTATCTATCTGTATCAATAAATCCATCAAACTGAACAGTTTTTTTCGACTAAAAAGATCTGTAGCTTTTTAGGTCGGCAAAAACTGTTCAGACTGGGTAGATTTACAGCAACTCATTGAAATATGGCTTTGAAAACCTCCAGACCAATTTACCGACCTAGACTCCAGTACAGGGTGAGTAAAGTATTACCTTACACTCTTGTAGACTAATCATATGAAGCCTAGTACTCGGCAGTGATAGATCGAAAGATAAATTTTTCAAGTAGCAACTTCAACGCAAGTGAATTTCACGTACAAACCAACGCAAAGAAAGCGTCAACGAAGCGTAATCCTACTATTAATTATTGCTTCACAAAGTTAATTCGAAGTAATGTTTTTTTTTTTATATTGAAATTAATGACCCGTAGACTCCAGGGTCTGTGCTCTTTGTTAAGCAATACTACATTTGCTAATTACATTTAAAAGAATGCTACTGTACAATAGAGAAGGGTTAGTTTAAATGCTAGTCTAAGTTAGTAGTTTCAGTGCATTGCGTGAATGCCGCGAGCAAACCGGCGACCCGCATGCAGCACCCGATCACGAGTGTGACGCATGTGCCAGCCTTCGAAGTAGTTAGGCTGTGTTGTGTTCTTTCTCCAGTAATTCTAATTACCTTGTAAAGCATAAAACACGGACCAAGTATTCCGAGTAACTTTGCGTTTATAAGGCGATTCAAGACATTATTTAAACTTAATAAGGCGTTAATAAGGCAATTTAAGACATTATTTAAAACTGTAGGATTTTGTTGGATGCGAGCCGTTTTTCACAACAGCTACCTGTCTTATTGAAAACTTATTATTACTAACCAACCAATCTCTCTATTGGCTATACGTGAAGAAAATGTAAAAGAAAGTTAGATTTCACGTTGTTTTCTACTCATGCCAATTATTCACGCCCCTGAAGTGAATGATACAAGTAAAACCATAGAGCAGTTCAGCAGAGTCCTAGTTTTTGGCGCCAGGTACGGCAGTCGCTTCAGTCTGACCGTATCCTGCCGATTGTAATCTCCATGCTAAATATTGGGACCGTTTATCATGTCATCCTGGCTGAAGTAGGTTATCTGTATAGGGTGATCAATGAGACGATTCATGAATTTTGATTGAGGTTGCAAATCCGGCGTGGGCGGTGGGGGCTATAAGCACGCAATCAACATGCAATCTACTTGTAGTATATCGGTGGAAAGGTTAGGTGGAACGGCTGTGTAGAGCTGGAAGGAGGTTGTATGAAAACTGATGCCGTAGCCGATCCGACTCCGGGAAAGCTTGAGAGCTATGAATGTAAGGCGTTATCTGGGGGAACGGGAGTGCCCCCGCCAAGAAAGGCCAAACGTGTAGCGTAGCTACTAACAATACTAATTTCTTTCTCGTTGCACGACACTTAAACATCACAATCATTCGTTTTATGCACTTTTGGACTTTACTTAATAAACAAATCGAAAACATTAAATAGCAAATGAAATTGCAAATGCAGTGACTTTGAAGTTAGCAAGTAATGAGACAGTAAAAGTGACAGTTGGTTTGACGCTGTCATGTATGGACTGCTTGTCGCTGTCATTGTTCGGACTGATCCGTAAAGAAAAAAAAAAGAAATTATTTGTGTCTGTATTTTCATAACCTTGTTGGGAGAATGGAACGTAAATAAGTAGGTTTTGTTTACAAGGCGTAGTAGATTAAGTGCGGTGACGTCATAAGTGGATGCGTGATTCGAAACGGTTCAAAGGTGAAATGAGTTAGCAAATTTTCGAGAGGATTGCAAAAAGCTTCTTGGATCGACAATGGTTCTTTTTCTGGAAACTTCGTTGAAGCAATTGGTGCTCCAGACATCCATCTGCCTTAGGGCGGAAGCATTTAAAAAAAGGCGAAAGAGGTTAGTCAATTGATTTAGTGATTCTCTCGTCAATTTAATCTGAATTTTGATTCGCTGGAAAAACATTTTTTTTGATCTTGGAATCATCCCGGTGAAAAATACGAGTGATACTTATTTGCCGTCTGGTTTGTCCATAGCCTCTTCCCGCGACCTGATTGATCTTCCCGCGACCCGACTGATCTTCCCGCGACCCGATTGATTCCCCGACGGACCCCGCGCTGATGATTCCGGATTCCTGATTTTTGCACACGTCATTTTGGTTGTATCGACGGGCTAGCCTGGTGGCGTACCTGCCAGCCTACACCTGTTTCCACTTGCGGATTTCATCCTGCGAGCATGCCTGCCACGGATCCACAAGTAATACCTATTTAGTTTTTTTACATAACCCAGGGCCACATGGTCGCTTTGGTATGAATATTAAGTTCACCCTCTTCTACAAATTTCCACGATTGAAGCCTTCTGGACAGAGTTTAGACGTATGAGACATTCCTCGTTTTCACTGTATGATCCATGCTTGAGTGAACATAAGTAGACTTTATTTTTATCCACGGACTAAACGACTAGCTACCGTTTCGTTCGCTTGATTGTAATTAATGTTAGAAATCACATTAGTTTGTATTTTATGCAATATCGCAGACGGTATATGCACAGTCTTTAATAATTAAGTTAATTACCCGCCACATTGTTAGAAGTTTGGTTTAATTAGGTTCGCTTTAATTTAAGTATTGAAAATATAGCAATAAGTATTGATAAACTTTACAACGGTTAAGTTTGTGTAATTTTAAGCCCGTTGGCATTAAGACCCTTCTGGTTACCACCGAGTAAACTTACCCGCTTTAGATTTAGGATAATTTAATGTAAATTCAAAGAGTTAAGGTCATTACAAATAAATTTGTTGTGATTTAAATTACAAAACAAAATCTTTTAATTTTGTCCTCGCTCAACAACTCACAGGTAGATAATAATACGGTCTTTGGGAACAGAGGTTCTTTGTTCTTATCGACTTAGTTTATCCAGGTAACATTTTGTTTATTTGTCAAGTAACTGCGACACCACACCTTCGAAGGTGTTGTATCATTTGTCCCCTTTAGTATCATTAGTCCCTTTTTGTATCATTTGTCCCTTTGCTCTAACTGGTAAACGTTTAACATCACAACGAACCCTTTTAAATAGCAACATTTCATTCCTCTTCTTTTTAAATTAATTTTTCTTATATCACGTTACAACGGCGCCCGATTTTTTTTAATTCTTGGAGTTGTTTTGTGAAGGCAAGATTATAAATTGAGAAAATAATTTAAAAATAATTAGTTTTTAAGTAATTTAACTGTGAATTGTTTATGTTTAAGAACGATTAATAGGTAATTGCACCTACTATTGTGAAAAACTACTCTCTGTCTAAAATTTCTCAAATTTAAAATTGAAACATGTCGGTTCATTCTGGAACACTTTCCGATGAGGAGACCACGTTCGCTTCACCCAACCATTCGCAGCATGTGTCTTCAGTTGTTACTCCACAAGTACATTTGAGTCCCGCAGCTGTTTCGTTTCCAACACAGGATCAGGATCAATTGGTAAATTTCACGCGAAGGATATTCTTAACGCTTAGCTAGTTAGATTTGTATTCAAACATTAATTGTGCGATGTTTAAAGCCGTGTGACTCAAGCTTGGCAAGCCAATTTTCTTAGATTTTAACATAACTTTACGGTAGATTAGTTTGAGTTTAGTGGTTGCAGTGAGCAAGATGAGTGGTTGTTATGAAAGATTGTGTGAAAATGTACTATGAAAGGATTAGCGTGGATGAAATTCAGAGATAAGAACGACTGGTGATGAAAGAAAGAAAAAACATTGGCCATAAGAATGTCAAACTAATCGATCCGCGAGTTTAGTTTATAACAGAAATTGTCTGCTAACAAGTTTTTTTGTCGTTTTCGGAAATATGGCCTTTTGCTATATTTTTTGTTAGGGCAGTGCAGTTAATCTTTTTTTTTCGGTTGCTCCTGCTTTTTTTACGGTTAACTACGTTAACCTTTTTATCCGAAAACGGGGGTATTGTAGCGTAGCTACTAACAATACTAATTTCTTTCTCGTTGCACGACACTTAAACATCACAATCATTCGTTTTATGCACTTTTGGACTTTACTTAATAAACAAATCGAAAACATTAAATAGCAAATGAAATTGCAAATGCAGTGACTTTGAAGTTAGCAAGTAATGAGACAGTAAAAGTGACAGTTGGTTTGACGCTGTCATGTATGGACTGCTTGTCGCTGTCATTGTTCGGACTGATCCGCAAAGAAAAAAAAAAGAAATTATTTGTGTCTGTATTTTCATAACCTTGTTGGGAGAATGGAACGTAAATAAGTATGTTTTGTTTACAAGGCGTAGTAGATTAAGTGCGGTGACGTCATAAGTGGATGCGTGATTCGAAACGGTTCAAAGGTGAAATGAGTTAGCAAATTTTCGAGAGGATTGCAAAAAGCTTCTTGGATCGACAATGGTTCTTTTTCTGGAAACTTCGTTGAAGCAATTGGTGCTCCAGACATCCATCTGCCTTAGGGCGGAAGCATTTAAAAAAAGGCGAAAGAGGTTAGTCAATTGATTTAGTGATTCTCTCGTCAATTTAATCTGAATTTTGATTCGCTGGAAAAACATTTTTTTTGATCTTGGAATCATCCCGGTGAAAAATACGAGTGATACTTATTTGCCGTCTGGTTTGTCCATAGCCTCTTCCCGCGACCTGATTGATCTTCCCGCGACCCGACTGATCTTCCCGCGACCCGATTGATTCCCCGACGGACCCCGCGCTGATGATTCCGGATGATTTTTTTTTATTTTTTTTTATTCTGAATAGGTTTGCGTTTGACCACATACTGCCTGTTGTTAAGCAGATATGCGGTCTAGGTTGTAGCACGCTTACCTAGAAGATACCTATTTACTCGGGATATGAAGACGCCCACATTGTACTTTAGCGGGAAGACAGACCCAGGCAAAGCGTTCCACATTCTGGCTGTTCGTATGAGGAATGAGGATTCGAAACGCTTGGTTCTAATGCGCGGAATGTCCACCATAAAAGGGTGGCGCTTTGGTCGCGTCTGTCTAGCCGTACGATAGAAGAAAGGGGCAGGTGGGACCAGATTGTGCAACTCCTGGGCGCACTCTCCGAAGTGGATCCGGTAAAAGGCCGATAAACACGCTACCTTACGTCGATGCTCGAGACTTTGCAGCTGCGACATAGTCAGAGTGTCGTTGTCGATCAGCCTCTTGGCTCGCCTCTCAATCGACTCCAGAGCCTCCAGTTGATATTTGGCGGAGCCATCCCAAAGGTGAGAGCAGTATTCCATGCACGACCTGACTTGAGCTTTATACAGACTAAGCAGTTGCTCAGGTGTGAAATACCGTCTCACCTTAGAGAGAACACCTAGTTTTTTGGAAGCTAATTGGGCCTTTGACTCTATGTAAGAGCCAAAGTTAAGAGTCGATGAGAGTAAAACGCCTAATAGTTCCAAGCTGTTAGTTACCGGAACGGAGACACCACGGAAAGCGGGAGATAATTGGAAGGGTCTCTTTTTGGCCGAAAACAGACAGGCTTGAGTCTTCGTGGCATTAAACTTGACCAGGTTAGCATCACCCCAGTCAGAAACCGCCTCCAGACTCAAGTTGAGCCGCTCGACCATAGCCTCTCTGTGAGACTCGATCTGTGGCCCGCTGGTTCTCGCATCGGATGTGTAGCTCTCCACGACTGTACTGTCGTCTGCGTACCCAAAGATTCCGGGCTTTAGCAGATCATTGATATGCAGTAGGAAGAGGGTCGCAGAGAGCACTGACCCCTGAGGAACCCCGGCATTGATAGCCATATGATCTGACGAGCAGCCATCTACGACCACTCGTATCGACCGATTCCTCAAGAAATCTGATATCCATGCGCAGAAATCAGCACGCAGGCCGTAAGATGGAAGCTTGCCAATTAGGCTCTCATGCCAGACCCTGTCAAAAGCTTTGGAGATGTCTAAGGAGACAGCCAGCGCCTCCCCGTGCTTTTCGATGACCTCACTCCAGATGTGTGTGGCGTACGCCAGAAGGTCCCCAGTAGACCGGTTTCGGCGAAAGCCGTACTGATGGTCACTGAGTAGGTCATTCGCTTCCAGGTACGCCAGGAGCCTAAACGTCATTTTGGTTGTATCGACGGGCTAGCCTGGTGGCGTACCTGCCAGCCTACACCTGTTTCCACTTGCGGATTTCATCCTGCAAGCATGCCTGCCACGGATCCACAAGTAATACCTATTTAGTTTTTTTACATAACCCAGGGCCACATGGTCGCTTTGGTATGAATATTAAGTTCACCCTCTTCTACAAATTTCCACGATTGAAGCCTTCTGGACAGAGTTTAGACGTATGAGACATTCCTCGTTTTCACTGTATGATCCATGCTTGAGTGAACATAAGTAGACTTTATTTTTATCCACGGACTAAACGACTAACTACCGTTTTGTTCGCTTGATTGTAATTAATGTTAGAAATCACATTAGTTTGTATTTTATGCAATATCGCAGACGGTATATGCACAGTCTTTAATAATTAAGTTAATTACCCGCCACATTGTTAGAAGTTTGGTTTAATTAGGTTCGCTTTAATTTAAGTATTGAAAATATAGCAATAAGTATTGATAAACTTTACAACGGTTAAGTTTGTGTAATTTTAAGCCCGTTGGCATTAAGACCCTTCTGGTTACCACCGAGTGAACTTACCCGCTTTAGATTTAGGATAATTTAATGTAAATTCAAAGAGTTAAGGTCATTACAAATAAATTTGTTGTGATTTAAATTACAAAACAAAATCTTTTAATTTTGTCCTCGCTCAACAACTCACAGGTAGATAATAATACGGTCTTTGGGAACAGAGGTTCTTTGTTCTTATCGACTTAGTTTATCCAGGTAACATTTTGTTTATTTGTCAAGTAACTGCGACACCACACCTTCGAAGGTGTTGTATCATTTGTCCCCTTTAGTATCATTAGTCCCTTTTTGTATCATTTGTCCCTTTGCTCTAACTGGTAACGTTTTACATCACCACTACCCCTTTTAAATAGAACATTTAATCCTTCTTCTTTTTAAATTAATTTTTTTTTATGTCACGTTACAAACGAAACGAAGCGCAAGGGCCTACCCTTTCTCGAAGCAGTTTGCTGATTTTTTGAATACTCATAACTTGGGTTTGGACACACATACACTTTTTTCAACTTTGTCACGGTAATTAGATATCATTACCGTGACTTTGTCGACCTATAATAATAATGTCTCACCAATGGTGCATGTGACAAAAAATCGTTGAGGAAACCTTACACTTATGTAAGAAATCCTACCCAACAATACCCCCCTGAGGGGATCGATATAAATAATTTTCTATCCCCACTTTACATGTATGGAAGCTACCCCTCAAATACACAGTTTTGATTTTTTGCTATTTAAAATTGAGATCTATACCTAAGCTACCATAATATAAAATTTCATGCAATTTGGTAAATAAATGTGGAAGTTATAAGGCTTTGTAAAATGGGACGGACGGACTGACGGAAGTTTTATGGGTTCCTTGTTTTAGTACGGAACCCTAAAAAGACGTATTGTAGAGGTAGAATACTTACAGATACTTATTCACAATTTTTCTCAATAAGTTTTATGGATTTAACTGACCTTTTTAGTTTTACCCTTGCAAACTTTTATTTTTAATTCAATGAATGCCAGTAGTTTGTAAAATTCAATACTAAAGATCTAAAGCAAGCTTTCAGTCCTTAGGCTTCAGCTTTTAAACGAACACATACAAAATATTATGCTGTTTGTAATCCATGTTGACTGCCTCAGTGGCTCAGTGGTTAATGACCCTGACTTCTGGGTCAAAGGGGCGTGGGTTCGATCCCCACCTACAGCAAACATTTCTGTGATGAACTTGAGTTTTTGCTCTGTGTCTGAATGTTATTTAGGTACTACCTATATCCTATGTAGTATGTATTTAAAATAAGTATTATGTGGCATGTCAGTCTCTGGCAGCCACATCACAAGCTTTGCTTAGTTTGGGGTCAGAGACCGTGTGTAAGATGTCCCCTAATATTTATATTTATTATTTATATATTATGCTGCATTTTAATTACAAAAATCTCTTTGTGTGATGAACTTGAGTTTTTGCTCTGTGTCTGGATGTCATTTAGGTACTACCTATATCCTATATAAGTATGTATTTAAAATAAGTATTATGTGGCATGTCAGTCTCTGGCAGCCACATCACAAGCTTTGCTTAGTTTGGGGTCAGAGACCGTGTGTAAGATGTCCCCTAATATTTATATTTATTATTTATATATTATGCTCCATTTTAATTAAAAAAATCTCTATTAACCAGCTAGCGCTGCGTAAGGCGTCCACTCACAACGTAGAATGACCACAGAAACCGCATTATTACGCTGTATGAAAGCCGTTTACGATTGCTCCGATTAAAAATCTAAAGCGGAAACTCATTTCTAGCGGTGGACGTTCTACGGATGAAATAAAAAATAAGTTCAAATAGGCCGCGTGGCTAGCCCTGGTGTCAGAGTTTTCAAGCCGCCTGAAGGCCTGTGACATGGCTAAACGGTTAAAACAATTATTATATTATTTTTACAAAAAAATCGGCCAAGTGCGAGTTCAACTCGCGCACGAAGGGTTTCGTACCGTCCGGAAGCCCCCTTAATATATTTTATTTTAATGTGACAATTTATTTTTGAAGTAAATGATACAAGTTAATTTTCCGTGAATATTTCAATCATCTTCCTGTTGCCTTTGTTAGTATAGCTATAGAGAAAAAAAAAACACATTTCTTCTATGGTATAGATATTCTTATATGGTTTCCCTTAGATATTTATTTAATTATAATTTAATTATTAGTTTTAAATGCATATTTAACTGAATATTTCTGTACATATTTCAGGCGTCTACCTGTCACCGTTATTAATATCGAGCGAAAAACGGCTTAAAAATCAGGTTTGTTGTATTGGAGAACCCCTCGAATATTTTTTTCTGTTTTTAGTATTTGTTGTTATAGCGACAACAGAAAAACGTAATCTGTGAAAATTTCATCGTTCTAGCTATTACGGTCCATGAGATACAGCCTGGTGACAGACAGACGGACAGCGGAGTCTTAGTAATAGGGTCCCGTTTTTACCCTTTGGGTACGGAACCGTAACAAGGCTTACCGAACGCGTAGTAGAGTGGTCTTGATAATTTGGCGCTTACCTGAAAAAAATCACAGGTATTATTAAAAAAAAGTAATGAGAAAATTCGGAATAATCTCGTTCACATTTTCTCTGAAGAACCTAGATACCAATCTCTAATTTTCAGATTTCCTAACACAGAATCGTAATCGTGCTTGAACTCAAACATACTCATTTACCATTTGCACAAAAGAGATAAGGTTTTCCATTATAATATTCATCGATATGGTTATATTACTATATGGCACTTTTTTTATTTCTCGTAGAAGTGGAGGGTTTGAATTTGAAATCGTTTGAAAATCTTTATAATGGGATTAAACTACTAAAACATTTATAGTGTCACTACTATATAATACACAGGGTTATTTCTAATTAATTAGCATCCTTTTAGGGGGCTTATTCTGTACATCAACACTAACAACTTTTGCTCAGCTACTTTTGTCAACACTCATAAAAAATCAGCTGTTCATACATTTTGTCGAAGGTGAACGATATTTTTCTATGGAACAACAACTTTTTTTTTTATATTAATGAAAGTTGTAGAACAAAAGTTGTTAGTTTTGATGTACAGAATAAGCTCCTAAAAGGATGCTAATTGACTAGAAATAACCCTGTAGAATCTACCAAATCTAAGCTTGCAGCCAACAATTATAATTCTGAGCATAAACATAAACTATAGGTATTTATTCCTATGAAAATTTGTTGATATGAAACCATGAGAAATCATAATAATAACATCACAAAAAAAAAACAGATGTTATACAGAAATGTTGAGGTAGATATGTGGTATTTGTCTATATATTATGTAGTAGTATTATTATGTTAGGTATGTAGTATTAGTATTTAGGTCTAAGTGTATTTTTAGTATTTATTGTACTCCCCGTCAAATATTTTAAGCACATTGCTTTCAGTATATTGGTTGCCTGGAAGAGATCGTTTCCAGCGGTAAGGCCGCCTAGTGTTGCACTACCTTAAGAATTTAACTGATGTATTTACTGTACCGGTTGAAAGCGGCTTGCATCCAGCGCAATCCTGCGGTCTTAATGTAGTCATCCGTCCACCTTGCAGGTGGACGTCCTACGCTGCGCTTGCCGGTACGTGGTCTCCACTCGAGAACTTTTCGACTCCACCGGTCATCAGTCCTCCGCGCTATGTGCCCTGCCCATTGCCATTTCAACTTGCTAATCCGTTGGGCTATGTCGGTAACTTTGGTTCTTCTACGGAGAAGAATATAATATACTAGACGACCCGCCCCGGCTTCGCACAGGTGTATTATACATATAAACCTTCCTCTTGAATCACTGTATCCATTAAAAAAAACCGCATCAAAATCCGTTGCGTAGTTTTTAAGATTTAAGCATACAGACAAACAAACAAACAAACAAACGAAAATAGCGACTTTATTTTATACTATGTAAGGATAATCCGGTCTTATTGAAGATCCATAGGGGAGGCCTATGTCCAGCAGTGGACGTCCTTCGGGTGATGGATGAATGATGGATGGATGATTTACTGTACCTAAGTTTTATTTTGTGTATACAATAAAGAGTTATTTGTTTGTTTGTTATTTCGGAGGTGGATGATCTTTTGTAAGTAAGCAGTAAATGTTGTTTATAATGAAGAGAACAATGACCTCCTTTCGGTTAAACATGGAATATTTATAACCGAGTATACATTTTGTTTAATCATCTGCCTTAGCATATATTGGAACTTGTTGACTAAACTGGCCAAAAAGACAATTTAAAAGAAAATTTAAATTAACCCTTGTCTACGCTCAGTCACTATTTTTTATTTTTAAAAACGTGGTGTAACAAAAGTCTCGGAACATGGTCTCTGTTGTCCCGTATAATTTATATTTTAATTAAAAGAAACCGCTAACAAATTCTTGGTACAGCAGATTTCTTTGGGATTTTAGGGATGATCCTATAATGCAAATTGTCACATAACGATGCATATATCTCAGTAAATATAGAAAGGATTCAAACTTGTATTGTGGCAATCATCAATATTTAAATAAACTAGGCAGCAACTTACCTTCGCATATACTGGAACTTAATGACGATGAATATGAGCAGCGTATTGGCAGCCAGCGACGCTGTCAGCACCCCCACATACAGCACTATGATGACCACATCTGGCCGGTAGAAGACATCCAGGTCCAGAGGAGGAACCCACGGCTCCGACTCGTTCCAAATATGAATGGACCCGTTCCTCTCCTTCTGCAGCTCCAGCTCTAAAGTCGTCAGATCTGGAGGAGTCACGCCCGCCATCTTGTTTGACCATTTATGAATCTTTATTTTATTTTCTAACTTTAGAAAATTGTTCTTGGTACACTGGAAGTATTTTCTGACTAGAAATTAACACTTCACTGATTTTACAGTTCCACTCGAGTCATAGCTTTTTACGAGTTTATTTTTAATATTTGAGTCAGTTTTAAGTTTTCCAATATTGTTATTTGAACTTTTAACCTAAATAAATTCAATGTGAGATTTTAACAATTTGTACACAAGTGCCTACTACTACATTGACTAGACAATGATTACACTTCACAGCTTCTTCAAACTTTAACGAGTTCATTAAAAGTTTTAAGATTTGAGAGACTTAGGTTCAAGTTTTGTATTTAGTATTTTTCTTGTGTTATCACTATTATGTCTTCAAAGAATTTTATTTGGTTGCTTAAATGTTTGTTTCATTTTACACGCACGGTTTATTTTACTACTACGTCCTTCGAATAACTGTTATTTATAAACGTATGAGGAAAAAAGAAATCAGATCAAAAGGATTACACTTTTGTTTTGTTTTCTTTTTTCCACATAAGTCTTTCGTTATTTTTTTTTCATTAATCTATCTTGTGGATATTTTCAGTAGTTATTTAGTAGATGATCGAGTTTATTGCATGTTCTAGTTCACATATTTGTAGCACTGTTAGTTCGTGGATGATTTATTATCGCCACTAAGTGTCCTTGATTTACTTTTGAATATTGGTCACGCACGAGAACTGGCTTTTCAATAGTTTATCTTTGGATTAAAGGGAGCTAAATCTAACATAAATAAATAAATCGTTTATTTTCCAAGATACATTTTACAAAAAACAATCAATTTATCTTGTACTCGTACATTGCATGCATTACAAACATATTAATTAATTATTACGTATTAATTACTATAGGTAGGTAGGTATGAATGCATGCTTTATTATTCACATAAATACTCGCACACTGAGCGACCTAGTGGAAGCCAACCCTCCTGGAGTAGCAGTCGCTAACCACTGGGCGAAGTTTATCTAGATAGATCCTCACCATCTAGATCTATCACCTTAGAACCATCGACACGAAGAAGAAGAAGATTATTCACATATTGAAATAGTTATCAGTGGGCCCCAAACTAGGCTAAGCCTGTATATTGGGCACCCGAAAGAATTATCCAATAGTTTTATTTTAACAAACGAGTATGTTATGGACGCCGATGTGTAGCTAAAGTCTTAAGTTTTTGTGCTTTACCAAATAGTTAAATTGTCAGTTAATAATAAAATAAATGCCAATAGTTAAAAAGTACACAATACATAATTAATGACAAAAAACAAACATCAGTTGAATACCTAACACGTAGGTACGATAGGTATAATATAGTGTGCATTAATACTCGTAGGTCATGTCGACTGTAAATAAACCTAAACTTGTATTTTTAAAAACTTTCGACGCGAAATAATATGTATAATGAGTTGCCTGCATATTATAAAAAATTTCTTGCATGTTTATGTGTTTCTTATATGACAAGTTTTACTATTGGGCCAACTTAATTTGAAAGTTCGAACTAAAGTTAGACTCTTTTAGGAATAGAAAACATCTTTGTTTTAAATTTCATCAATAATTTCACTTTGTAATATTTCATTATTAAGGTTTACATGCTTTTCGACGTCTTATAAAAAATATTGAATTATCTTATCTCATTATAAGGTTATTTTTAGTATAAAGGTTTTACCTAACAAGAAATTAACAGGAATATTTTTGACCTAAGAAGCTTACAGAAGACCTAAGCGGCTTAATTAATACGCCCACAACGATATATTCTCCTCTGCGTCTTTATTAAATAAAATATAAGTGTACACAAGCTAAATAAACAATGTACAAGTATGTTTTTGCTACAAAAAGTTGTTCGTAAAACATTGAATACTAAAGATAATCTCTTTATACATTAATGTGATTTTTAGTGTGATTTTTTGTGATATTTATGTATGAGTCTTAGTTACTTGAAATAAACGTATTATTATTATTACATTCACGTATTCATTTATTTTCTTAAATTTAAGTTTTTTTACAATATTTGTAGAAAAGAACAAAATACTATAAAAAAACCTAAACCTAGAGTGCCGCCAGCAGCGGGGCGGGGCTCAAGCTACCGGTGGTTGGGTCTACAGAGAGAGGAACCTCCTGACAATGCGCGCCGTGTCCAGGACGACCGCCTTCTGTATCTGACGCTTGACCCAACCGTCTAGCGAGAGTCTCTTAAGGTGGTTATTATTATTTTATTCAACGAAACTCGTTTCTCTCCTGCAACAGGAGGTTTACTTAGCACGGGCCAAAGCCAAGTGCGTTATAATATCTTAGCCTAAGTATTATCTAATTATTTTAATACGTAGTTAAGTGTTAAGAAATTTCCGGACTATTCTGCAGGTGTTGAGAATTGCAGCCTTTTGGAGGAGAATGTAGGTTGTTGATGGTATTTCTAGAGTGAGTAGGCTCGTGTGTAATGTTTTTGGTATGACGCCTGTTGTAGATACTACTATTGGTACTGTTTTGATGTTGTTCACGCGCCATTGTGTTTTTATTTCAATAGATAGGTCAACATATTTTGTAATTTTGTCAGAGTGAGTGGAAGTGAGATTGTGTGTATTGCAGACAGCTATATCTATGAGGAACACTGTTTTTTTTTGTTTGTCTAATATTGTTATATCCGGCCTATTGTAGTGTATGGTTTTATCTGTAACTATCGTTCTATCCCAGTACAATTTGTAATTTATGTTTTCTAGCACGGTCTGAGGTTTATTATTATTAAGTAACTTTTTATACTTTAGTTTTGTGTTAGTCAAACGCAAACCTATACGTAATAAAAAAATAACGGGAAGTGACTCACGTAATTTAATATTCGTGACGGTTTCATCGGTGGTAGTGCTAGCGCGCGGATCCGAATACGGTCGGAACTATAGTTATTTAAAGGGAGCTAAATCTAACATAAATAAATAAATCGTTTATTTTCCAAGATACATTTTACAAAAAACAATCAATTTATCTTGTACTCGTACATTGCATGCATTACAAACATATTAATTAATTATTACGTATTAATTACTATAGGTAGGTAGGTATGAATGCATGCTTTATTATTCACATAAATACTCGCACACTGAGCGACCTAGTGGAAGCCAACCCTCCTGGAGTAGCAGTCGCTAACCACTGGGCGAAGTTTATCTAGATAGATCCTCACCATCTAGATCTATCACCTTAGAACCATCGACACGAAGAAGAAGAAGATTATTCACATATTGAAATAGTTATCAGTGGGCCCCAAACTAGGCTAAGCCTGTATATTGGGCACCCGAAAGAATTATCCAATAGTTTTATTTTAACAAACGAGTATGTTATGGACGCCGATGTGTAGCTAAAGTCTAAAGTTTTTGTGCTTTACCAAATAGTTAAATTGTCAGTTAATAATAAAATAAATGCCAATAGTTAAAAAGTACACAATACATAATTAATGACAAAAAACAAACATCAGTTGAATACCTAACACGTAGGTACGATAGGTATAATATAGTGTGCATTAATACTCGTAGGTCATGTCGACTGTAAATAAACCTAAACTTGTATTTTTAAAAACTTTCGACGCGAAATAATATGTATAATGAGTTGCCTGCATATTATAAAAAATTTCTTGCATGTTTATGTGTTTCTTATATGACAAGTTTTACTATTGGGCCAACGTAATTTGAAAGTTCGAACTAAAGTTAGACTCTTTTAGGAATAGAAAACATCTTTGTTTTAAATTTCATCAATAATTTCACTTTGTAATATTTCATTATTAAGGTTTACATGCTTTTCGACGTCTTATAAAAAATATTGAATTATCTTATCTCATTATAAGGTTATTTTTAGTATAAAGGTTTTACCTAACAAGAAATTAACAGGAATATTTTTGACCTAAGAAGCTTACAGAAGACCTAAGCGGCTTAATTAATACGCCCACAACGATATATTCTCCTCTGCGTCTTTATTAAATAAAATATAAGTGTACACAAGCTAAATAAACAATGTACAAGTATGTTTTTGCTACAAAAAGTTGTTCGTAAAACATTGAATACTAAAGATAATCTCTTTATACATTAATGTGATTTTTAGTGTGATTTTTTGTGATATTTATGTATGAGTCTTAGTTACTTGAAATAAACGTATTATTATTATTACATTCACGTATTCATTTATTTTCTTAAATTTAAGTTTTTTTACAATATTTGTAGAAAAGAACAAAATACTATAAAAAAACCTAAACCTAGAGTGCCGCCAGCAGCGGGGCGGGGCTCAAGCTACCGGTGGTTGGGTCTACAGAGAGAGGAACCTCCTGACAATGCGCGCCGTGTCCAGGACGACCGCCTTCTGTATCTGACGCTTGACCCAACCGTCTAGCGAGAGTCTCTTAAGGTGGTTATTATTATTTTATTCAACGAAACTCGTTTCTCTCCTGCAACAGGAGGTTTACTTAGCACGGGCCAAAGCCAAGTGCGTTATAATATCTTAGCCTAAGTATTATCTAATTATTTTAATACGTAGTTAAGTGTTAAGAAATTTCCGGACTATTCTGCAGGTGTTGAGAATTGCAGCCTTTTGGAGGAGAATGTAGGTTGTTGATGGTATTTCTAGAGTGAGTAGGCTCGTGTGTAATGTTTTTGGTATGACGCCTGTTGTAGATACTACTATTGGTACTGTTTTGATGTTGTTCACGCGCCATTGTGTTTTTATTTCAATAGATAGGTCAACATATTTTGTAATTTTGTCAGAGTGAGTGGAAGTGAGATTGTGTGTATTGCAGACAGCTATATCTATGAGGAACACTGTTTTTTTTTGTTTGTCTAATATTGTTATATCCGGCCTATTGTAGTGTATGGTTTTATCTGTAACTATCGTTCTATCCCAGTACAATTTGTAATTTATGTTTTCTAGCACGGTCTGAGGTTTATTATTATTAAGTAACTTTTTATACTTTAGTTTTGTGTTAGTCAAACGCAAACCTATACGTAATAAAAAAATAACGGGAAGTGACTCACGTAATTTAATATTCGTGACGGTTTCATCGGTGGTAGTGCTAGCGCGCGGATCCGAATACGGTCGGAACTATAGTTATTTCGACTATTAAATTACGTGAGCCACTTTCCGTTACAAAGTATTATAACTAATATAAATTAAAAATTTAAAAAACCCCCGACACATTGACAACCATTTTAGGCACATTTGTAGAATTTTGGTTCTTCCATCCCCACTTTAACCCACCACAACTCTTAAACGGCTCAATCGATTTTTATGAAACATAGCTAAGAACACTCTCGATTAAGTCTCCTTTCATCCAAAAAAAACTAAACTGAAATCGGTTCAGTGGTTCGGGCGCTATGATGCCACAGACAGACAGACAGACAGACACACAAACAGACACGTCAAACTTATAACACCCCACTTTTGCGTCGGGGGTTAAAATATGTGGTAATCGCGTTACTTTCCAAAGTAAAATAGTCTTTTTAGGGTTCCGTACCCAAAGAATAAAAACTGACCTTATTACTAAGACTCCGCTGTTCGTCCGTCTGTTTGTCTGTCTATCACCAGGCTATCTCTCAATAACCGTTACAGCTAGAAAGCTGTAATTTTTACAGATGATGTATGTCGTTATGTTCTCTCATCGAACAGCACCACCTCTAGTACTCTAAGCGATGTAATTCGATGTATGTTCCCACGTAACTTAATACTAGAGATAAGCGGCCGGTTCGCAGAAACAAACCGAGCACTGGTCTTATCAGTAGAGCTGACTATGCGTCTGCGAATAAGACCACCTAGATGCCTAAGTTATCTTGTGAGATGTATCAGTGTATTTTATTCATTAATTATAGTGCCTTCGCATCGGCAACATCTTAGTTTTATTTCTAGTTTTTAAGAAACATTCTCTCGCGCTTCCGAAAGTTAACTGGCGCAGCCGGTAGGATAGTCGGCTGCTGCCAGCGCGAAAAGTTCGCTCTTAAATTCGGTGAATTTCCCCCGCGTTGTGCAGTATTAAGTAAACGGTGTTAATACTGAATTCAGTTGTATCCGTTCCGGCTATCCACACGAACCAAACAAATAAGTTATCTACGGGCGCAGAAGATGCAGGTCAGTTGGTGAGTAAGCCTTTTTCGCCTTCCTTAACCTTCCACCCCCATTTTCCTCGAATATTGTAAATTTAGACCTTGGTCATCGGTCAGATTTGCTTATGTTAATTGTAGTATTGAAAAATTTAGTCTTAAATCGACTGAATTGTTTTAATTAAGGACATTTAATAAAAGTAAGTAATAGTATAGGAACATTTAATCTCAAATCGATTGAATTGTTTTAATTAAGGTTATTTAATAAAAGTAAGTTTTAGTATCGGAACATTTAGTCTCAAATCGATTAAATTGTGTTAGTTAAGGATAGGTGTTTAATAATAGTAATAGTATCAGATAATTTTGTCTCAAATCGATAAAATTTTGCTAATTAAGGATAAAATATTTAATATTAAGTAATAGTGTCGGTATAAACTCTACCGAGACTCTAATATAGGTTTGAATTATTTTGTTTTAGTTATATTAAAATAAAATTAATTAGAAATGGCGCAAGGACATAGAGCTGCTACTCTTGCACAAACGCAAATCCCAAAAAAAGATGCTCTAAAAGTTGTGCTGGAAGAAGTAAACTTTAAGGAACAAGGAGCAGGGATGAAGTCAAATTTACTAAGATCTCAGTTTTTAATGCCTAGTAGCCAGAATACCACGAGTTCCGCGATTTCCGCGCCTCAATTCCAGTTCGGTATACCTGGGAAACAAAATTTAAATAGACCACCGGTTCCAAGGTTCGCACAGCTTCGATTTGGCTGCCGCCCGCAGCTAGGCTCCGCACCTCAGTTTGGTAAATTAGGCCCACAATCAAGACCGCAGCAAGAGTTCAGACCCCGATTAGGGACGTCCCCTCAGCTAGGTTATAGGCCACCCCAATTTGGGTACAAACCACCCCAATTCGGGTACAAGCCACCCCAATTTGGGTACAAGCCACCCTATGAACAACCTCAACAAGTTAACCCGCCACACTTGCAATCTGGCGACGTATCCCTAAGGACCGCCCGTTCTATTGGATTTAAGCTTAACGAGATAACCGGTGACGACGATGAGCAAAATTTTTACCCTGATGATACTTACCCTTATACTCACAAAAACGACATGTACGGACTATACAAATATGACCATTCAAACGACTTCGAATACAAGTACCCCACTAAACATGAAACTTGCAATAAGTTGTAGTAAGTTTGGATATGGCACATTTGTGAATTTCAAACATCATCTTGCAGGAACATGTCACTTACATAGATCTTTTTGTTATATTGAAACTTATTAAAAATTATTTTATTATGTTACTGTTATATTTCGCATGAAAGATTACGTTTCAACTTTGCAGGGATATAGCCTCCCAAACATACCTAAATGTAAGTAATTAACATTGTTGCAAAAATGTGATTGGGACGTTACAAAATAAAACGTTGCTGCAATGTAATTTTACTAACTTCAAAGTCTGGCATTGCCTGTACTTTACAAATGAAAGTTTCTGAAATGTTATAGTATAACATTGCGACAATAGGTCTATTGTTATATTTTTTATCAACTTTCCTACAACATTACGAATTGTTCTTTTTATTTACCTAACCTATGTAAGTAATGTTGCTGGAACTTAATTTTCGAAAGTTATCAAATGTTACTGTAGAGTTTCTTACTTAACATTGAAAAACTAGATGGCGTTAGCATCGCACATTGAAATTCTGCATCGCGGTGGCGTTGTGTTTGCAGAAATTGGTATTCCCATTTGTAAATTTGATTATAACATTCCTTACAGCAGAAAGTGGAAAAGTCTCACACACACCTGCCTCTAGGACATGTACTTAAAGCTATAGCCTCAACTAAATTTAGAAAAACTAATAATTTTTTAGAAACTGAAAACCTAGAAATGTAACTTTGCGACAACTAAATAAATGCTAGCAATTCAAAACTAAATAAATGCAAGCCAAGTGCAAGTTTCATTTATAATATTTTGTAACCTTTTAGCAAGATAGATGAAACAAGTTACTATTACCTTTCAAATTTAAAGTTGTGGAAATGTTAAACGTTATACTTGCGGAAAGTTAACTTTACAACTTTCAGATATATTTCATTTGTAATGTTACTGGAACTTCACGTTTTAAAGTTTTAAAAAGTTTAGGAGATTAGCTCTGGGCAAGTTTATCTACAGCGTGGCCGTTAGGGCTTCGTTTCAAGCTCGCTGTAAGTTTGCATGAACGTTGCAACCATATCTTTGTAAGTTACAGGCTCGTTAATGTTACTTTCAGTAATGTTATTGCAACTTTTGCTTGCTTAATGGGACCCTTAAAGAGACTGTAATCCGAGAAAATAATTTAGGGATATCATGTTATGCGTTAGAACTATATAGTTTATTCGTAAGTCGTTTTAGGACTATATTCATTAGATTAAGTGAAATCGAAACCGCTCTAGCTCTAAGCAAGAGCTCCATACTATACCAGTCTATAATTAATTCCGCCGAACTGCTATACCATTTGAACTTGATAGCAGAATCTAGAAACCTGGTATATGTACCCAATGAATTTAATTTAATTAAGATTGAAGAAACTATTGATGTTAAATCTTTTATCAAAAAGGACCAAATTACCTTTATATTGGAAATCCTTCTGACCGATAATGTTACGTATAACTATTTTAAATTGTACACATTACCCATCCTTCTCAAACCTGAAAACCTAACCGTTGCCATATTTCCTAAGAACCCATTCCTATTGGCGAAAAGGCTGAAGTATCAGCCGATCGCACAGCCGTGCCGCTCACTCGCTGCTGGAGACGATGACAACCGCGCCCCATACAGCGGACCCTCCTGCGAGGAAAAACTAATGAGATACGAGGACGTCACTGGCATCTGCAAGCAGCACCCCATTCACTTCGAGGACGTGAAGCTGCAGAAAATAGATAGAAACAACTGGATACTTATTCACTAGATCGGAAACAACCCTCACAGAGACCTGCGGCGAAGAGGCTTCGAAGCAGCAGATATGCAGAACGCACGTCGTGACGCCGAATAGACTCTGTGATGTCATTGTCAACGGGACGACCATCCAGCACCACTGTCTTCACACCGAAGCGGACCCAGGGACCCACTACCCATCATCAACCTTCCGAAATTACGCGCATCCAAGAACCTACCCAGTGCACATGCACTCAACATGTGAGAGATTGCACTGGACGAAGTTAAATACATGGCCTTTGCTTTGAAGAACAGTGAAGTTTTCGGTGATAACAGAGAAAAAGACTCTACAATTAGCATTAGGATTAGTAGTATTAAGTATAGTTTTGATTATTTTTTATGTTTCGTACACCAAAATTAATCTTTTCATTCAAAATTATCGGAATCCCTCTAAAATCGAGCGCTCCGATAATTTTTCGCTTAGGGAGGGAGACGTTTGTTCTCTCATCGAACAGCACCACCTCTAGTACTCTAAGCGATGTAATTCGATGTATGTTCCCACGTAACTTAATACTAGAGATAAGCGGCCGGTTCGCAGAAACAAACCGAGCACTGGTCTTATCAGTAGAGCTGACTATGCGTCTGCGAATAAGACCACCTAGATGCCTAAGTTATCTTGTGAGATGTATCAGTGTATTTTATTCATTAATTATAGTGCCTTCGCATCGGCAACATCTTAGTTTTATTTCTAGTTTTTAAGAAACATTCTCTCGCGCTTCCGAAAGTTAACTATGTCTGTTGCCGCTATAACAACAAATATTAAAAATAGAATAAAATTCATATTTCAGGTTGGGGGCATACAACAAACCTGAATTTTTAGCCATTTTTCGATCGATATTAATAATGGTAACAGGTAGATGCTTGAAATATTCACATATATATTGTGAATTCAATAACAAATTATAAAAATGAAATAAATATTTAAGAAAGCTCAGCTAAGAACTGGGAAAAAATCTTCAAAATGGAAAAGAATGCCAAATCGGCATTATTATTATGTTATCAGTGGGACAGATACATGATGTAATGACTACTTAAATGCGTATGACTGATAAAGATAAAGATATTCTTTATTGCTCTGAACTGTATACAATAAGATGTTACAACAATATCAAGACGCAACAGCTTATCCTAGCGGACATGCTGATAAACGCATGATTTACTAGAGTTCCCAACATTGCTATTATTATTTACTATCCAAAACAGTGCTTCGAAAAATCGCTTCACTGGCTTTATAAGATTTAAAAGAATTTTTACTACCGCTTTATTTCCACCCGAACTACCAATATCGAGATTAATTTTATACCTATAAAGCATTAAACTGGCATTTTTAGACCAGTAAGTCGACCAAACGTGAAAGCGTTCTTTTCAACGATAAATTCTGTCAGGATTGATGGCAAATTTCTGAAAATAAGAAATTTCAGTAATGAACTTCAAAAGTAGGTATTAGTAAATAATCAACCCGCACTTGGTCAGCGTCATGAAACTTTATATGTAGGAATAGGTTTTGGACCAGCGTGATAGATTTATGAACTATCACCCTTAGTGGATAGACGAATGTTCAGCAATAAACTATTAAGAGGCCGCTACAGTACAGTGCAAGCAAGAAATAGCATTAATGGAATTACTTTATCCTGCTTCACACACTAGGTTAGTAGATATTTTATGTTCTTTTTGTGATAAACACTTCAAAATTTGCCGCGCTCGCTGTAGTTCAACCTGCATCCCTCTGGGATTCCGGCCCAGATGCTTAGTCCAATTAAGCTAGAACGCTGTACTACGAACCCGCCAAATTAGTGAAGTGTCTATCGTCATTTTACTACCAACATCTACAGTGTTAGAAGTATTTTTCACAAAAAAAAAAAACATTATTAACCTTGTCCGTAAAGCACGATAAAAATAATCATTTTAATGATTGAGCAATGTACCATCTCTCGTTTAATAGTAAGAAGTTATAATAATTTCACATTGAGTGACGACTGTCTGGTTTAAGCTGTTGTCACAGATGGCGCTTCCAACACTGTAGAAGTTGGTATAGGCCCCTTAATGCGCGTATCGCCTGCGCCGTAAAAAGGGATAGTAAAATGATAAACACTTCACCAATTTGGCGGTTTCGTGGTACAGCGTTCTAGCTTAATTAGACAAAGCATCTGGGCCGGAATCCCAGAGAGATGTAGGTTCCAAACCTGCGAGCGCGGCAATTTTTGAAGTGTTTATTCCAAAAAGAACAAGAAATTGCATTTTTTAGAAATGTTATGAATCTAATTTGATTGAGTATGTTCGAAAGTGTGTAGTCCTATCCTTTTCTCTGGACAATCTTTTATCCAGATCATTATCCATACAGTTCTAGAAATTAAAAATTGGTTGTCTGTAAAATCGGTTCACGGACGACAATTTTACGTGTTAACGTCATTTGTTACATAAAGAACGCTTAGGCCGATCGTGCCTCTCTATCGCTTGTTCCGCGCTCTCGCTTGCACGCTCGGTTCAAGCGGAACGTGACAATAAGTCATGATTTTTCATCGATTTATAAGACGTTATCACGTCAAAAGTTTATCCATCATCTATTCATTTACATCTTACCATTATTACTCATTTGCAGTCTTACCACAAAAGTTTTACGCACGCTTTAGACAATGTTTATCAGTTCAAATTGCACGGTTAAACAGTGTTTAAAGCGTGTTCAAGTCTTTTTTGGTAAGGCAGTTGAACTCTGTTTGAACTGCAACATGTCCACTAGCTACTAGCACAGACTGCTAGACGTCAATTATTATTATTTCTGGCAAACACAAGCCATTAAGAATTATTCTTTTAGACATCCACATCATACCTTAAGAACTTTGTCAGGGAATCCAACAATGAGGTAAGAGCATTTTTGACCGACGTACCAAACCGGAGGAGGTACTCAATTCGACGCGTATATTTTTTTATGTGTAATCACGCATAACTTTTTTCGTAGTAGTCCGATTTCAATATTTTTTTTCGTTAGAAAGAATATACTTCGAAATTGGTCCCATTAAAATTTTATTGAAATCGGCTGAGCCATTTTTGATAAATCAACGATAATGTGAAAAATTTAACATCGATCCGTGCGAAATATTCGCGAATTCTGTACACGGGTGAAGTCGGTCATGCTATTTTTTGCGAAAGATAATCATTAATTGTTTTGTCAGATTTAGAACACATTTTACGTGAACACATTCCTCTGAAATAATAAACACGTAACTAATAACAGCATGGCCAAACCTCGGGCCGCCCGCTGTTCTGCCGTCGACGTAACCAGAACGTGCCAGCGGGAGACTTCGAGAATCAATTTGGAGCAATTAGAAACATTTGTCGTTATGTTGCGAAAACTAATGTGGTTTTTGCGTATTTTGTTTTGAATATGAATTTGAGTTTTATCTCACTTGAAGTTTAATCTACTTTTTAGGGTTCCGTACCCAAAGGGTAAAAACAGGACCCTATTACTAAGACTCCGCTGTCCGTCCGTCTGTCCGTCTGTCTGTCACCAGGCTGTATCTCATGAACCGTGATAGCTAGACAGTTGAAATTTTGACAAATGAGTTTTGAGTCACGAATTTCGCTTATTTAGTAATTCGAATTTATTAAGTAAGTAAATTTGTTTGCATGATTAGCTAGCGCAAATTATCCTGCTTTGTTCTTACGCCGACGCTAGAAGCCGATTTTAATACCAAATATAAAAAATGTTTAGTTTATTAATAAAATTAAGAATGGGATGGGAAAAACGCTTGCCTAAAAAAAATTATAAGCTAGAGCCAAAAAAGGCCGATATACGAAAATCCTACTTTCAGTTCAGCTAAGATACCGATGATTCCACTCTGATGTAAAAACTTTAGAATAACAAATATCTTTTCACTTCCTCCAGTAAAATACTTTTTAGGGTTCCGTACCCAAAGGGAAAAACGGGACCCTATTACAAAGATTTCGATGTCCGTCTGTCCGTCTGTCCGTCTGTCTGTTTGTCTGTCACCGGGCTGTATCTCATGAACCATGATAGCTAGGCAGCTGAAATTTACACAGATGATGTATTTCTGTTGCCGCTGTAACAACAAATACTAAAAACAAAATAAAATAAATATTCCCATACAACAAACCTGAATTTTTAGACGTTTTTCGCTCTATATTAATAATGGTAATAGGTAGATGCTTGAAATTTTCACAGAATGTTTAGCTTTATACTCACTTCAATAATAAATAATAAAAATAAAATAAATATTTAAGGGAGGCTCCCATACAGTACGGAACCCTTCGTGCGCGAGTCCTACTCGTACTTGGCTGATTATTTTTTATTGGAAGCTCTCTCCAACCTTTTAATCGCCTTCTCTAGAATTTTACGGTACTTATTGACGAGTTTTTTTTTGTAATAAACTGTCTTTTCCAACCTCGTTAGAGCTTCATCAATTATAAGAAAAGTTACAGTTACGTAAGACGAAAGATTAGCAGGATCTCATGAATTTAACAACAAATAATAGAATGTTTAAATCAGGCAAGTATATTTATAATTTTTATCATGCAATTATCAAATAACTCGGTCGAAACGTCGAGCTGATGAGGTATTTATTAATCTCATAATTTTAGTGCGCGATTAGTCCCGTGGTACGTAATAATAAGGTGTTCAAATCGCAAAGGTTTAACAACAACTATTAAATATAATATACAAGTAGATATATATAGGAGACATCATACACACGGTCTCTGACCCCAAACTAAGCAAAGCTTGTAATATGGCTGCCACGGCTAGAGACTGATATACTACATATACATATTTATAAATACATACTTACATAGATTATACCTAAAAACACCCAGACACAGAGGAAACACCTATGTTCATCACATAAATATTTGCCGTGGGTGGGAATCGAACCCACGCCTCTTTGACCCAGGAGTCAGGGTTACCATTAACCACTGAGCCACCGAGGCAGTTGATTAATTGAAATAATAATATTAATATAAATCAATCAAAATACAGGGTCATAGGTATTAAACGCAAAATCTTTTAAAGTCGGGTCTAGTACATTTAAACAAACAACTTTTGTACTACGACTATCGAAATTCGCAAAAACTAAAATTACTTTAAAAAATACTATTTGTATGAAAAAGCTAATTTTTTTCTTCGTGATTTTCCAAAAGTCTTAGAACCAAAGTTGTTTGTTTAGATGTACTATACCCGACTATTAAAAGGTTTTGCGTTTAATACCTATGACCCTGTATATATTTTTATAGCCAAAAAACGTACAACTTATCAAATATATAGGTACAGCATTTACATAGTTCATTATATCAGCAACATTATTTTCATGATATTTGTCGCTCAAAGGTATACTCTAGGTATAAACCTGTGTTATAGACATCTGTACTTCCTTGTTATTGTTTTTTGCTACTATATACTATAGTACAACTTTCGTTGTAGAATCAATTCCCCCCTAATTTCGAACATAACAGGATAACAGGTTCCATGGTAAAAGATATTCATTATGTTGTTATTTACTTGATATGTGGCTGCAGTACCATTACCATCTAAGTCAGTTTCAGTATATTTATCTTTCAGTAAACACTTTCCAAAATCTAACTTAGCTAATATAACCTTGCCCTGCTATTTACTTGGTCTACTCTCTCATATTACCCAACTGTAAAATAGCGATAAGAAGTTCTATTTTACACAAAAAAAAATACCTAGACCCTTGACGAGAAATATAGAAGAACAGAAACAGATTTTATTTTGCAATTTCATATTGGTCACAACCGTGCATAAAATGAGTCTGAGCCAAAACTCTGCCCAAGCTACGTAGTGGGCAGGTTTTTTAGTTAGTCGTAAAATAATTTAATGTAAATATCAAGTCGGTATATATGAAGGCGCTCGGACATTTTTGTACTACTTTCACTTAGGGACTGTGGCTCTGTAGATATTTGCTCGAAGTTGTAAGTACAACAAAGTATTATGAGTACAATGACCTTTTGGTCATGTAGTAAAACTACACCACGATTACGATACCACGTAAAACTTGTTACTAAGATCTAAGATGCTACGAGTAATATTCTGATTATCTCTGAAACACTCCCTTGTCACCAAATTTTGTCGCACTCTGTTGCAAAATTAAGAGAGAGCAAACATTATACGCGTAAGAGTACGATTATGAAGAGCTTAAGAGGCCAGCGGAGTAATTAATGCAAAATGTTAATAAGCCTACAGGGCCTTTGAAGATAAGGCGTATGTGCTCACGAATGCCCGAGTTGAATAAATTAAACCACGTTCTAAATATAGTGCGCGAAATTATCGCAGCGCTCATAGCGTAGTTTGACTGCGTGTTTCTTAGCGGTCACCGAAGTTAAGCAACGTACGGACCAGTCAGTCTTCGGATGGGTGACCGCGGGCGGCAATTTCAATAATTTCAACTGAGCGCTTGTGGCTCGGATGACAATTTAAATTGTATATCGCGATTGTATTAACCGTTTAGCTATGTATAAGGATTTCAAGCTAAAACTCTGACATCAAGGCTAATCACCGAAGCGAACTTATTTTTTATTATAATAGGTATACTAGTATAAGGTAATGTACTTGTAGACCAATGAGTCTTTGTCGAAAATATTTTGACAGTGCTAGTCGGTTCCGGAACAGTCTAATGGGTATGTATCTATCAGCCGTAGGACGTCCCCTGCTGGACATAGGCCTCCCCCATGGGTTTCCAATAAGGCCGGTTGGAAGCGGCCTGCATCCAGCGCGTTCCTGCGATTTTTATTATATCGTCAGTCCACCTAGTCGGTCCTACACTGCGCTTGCTGGTCCGTGGTCTCCATTCGAGAACTTTACGGCCCCACCAGCCATCCGTTCTTCGAACTATGTGTCCTGCCCATTGCCACTTTAATTTGCTAATCTGCTGGGCTATGTCGGTAACTTTGGTTCGTCTGCGGATCTCCTCATTCCTGATTCGATCCCGCAGAGAGACGCCGAGCATAGCCCTCTCCATAGCACGTTGGGCTATCTTGAGCTTATTCATAAGGCCCACATTAAAAGACCACGTTTCAGTTCAATATATCATCACTGGCGACACACAACTATCGAAAACTTTCGTCTTGATGCACTGAGGATGAAAAGACAAATGGATATAATGTCATACTTTTCAATGTAAAGTACATTGGACACGTCCGTTTTTTTCGCCGGGCAACGGATGGTCAATAAACGGATACCTTCATTTTCGCCGGACGGTCGTCCGGTGCATCTACACACATTCATTATATGTGTGGTTATATGTATGGTGTATATTTATACACCACCGTGAATCCAGTGAATAAAACGGAGGCGCACCGGACATCCATCCGGCGAACAAATCAAACAATCCGCCGTCCCCTGTCAGGTGAAAAAAATCGGCCAAGTGCGAGTCAGACTCGAGCACGAAGGTTTCTGTACCGTGGTGGAGCCCCCTTAGCCCCATTCCTCTTGCCATTATTAATAGCAAGCAAAAAAAAACTCCTAAAAACCACGTTTGCCATATGAGAGCTCTCTTTAAATATTAATTTTATTCTGTTTTAGTATTTGTTACAACACAAATACATCTGTGAAAATTTCAGCTGTCTAGCTATCACGGTTCATGTGATACAGCCTGGAGACAGACAGACGGATAGCGGAGTAATAGGGTCCCGTTTTTACCATTTGGGTACGGAACCCTAAAAACAGCCGTATACAAGCGCTCTAAATGTTTTACCTAACACGTTATAAACACGGTCATGATGTCGTCTTACTGGGAAAAGACCTTAATAAAAGAAAGGGGACTCGCTAGCACGCTTTTTCCAGCGTCTAGGTTGGTCGACTCTATGTTTATCTAAAATTCCTGGTGATTCATTCAGATCCAAGATCATCAATCGGCTTGATCGCCACCTACGCTATATTTATCTGTAACATGCACTTTGTTATTCGCAACAGATTTTTAATCTCTGAAAACATTTCAAAGTGGTATGTATCTGGCGTGATCGCGCAGGATTACACAATTACACTTCAAGGACAAAGTCGACGGAAAGTAAAGTGATGTAATAGGCACTAATTTTCATCAAAGTTAAACACTAATGTTCTCGTTTTCTTAAAAATTTTAGAAATTTGTTCTAGGAAAGATAATTATGGTAAGTCCCGGTTATATGTATGTGTTTTATATTTCATAAGCAACTAGCGACCCGCCCCGGCATCGCACAGGTGTACCTATTATACATGTAAACCTTCCTTTTGAATCACTCTATATATTTAAACCGCATCAAAATCCATTGCGTAGTTTTAAAGATTTAAGCATACCTGGGGACAGATAGCTGGGAGCGACTTTGTTTTATACTATGTAGTGATTTACAATATACATAATTATAGTGTTTAGAGGATATAGACTTAATAAGCCTTGCTTGAGGCCTACACCTAGTAGTGGGATAAAGAAAGCTGTAGATGATGATGATGATGATGAAGCTTTGCTTTAATTTTTCTCTTCGGTCAGAGAGTCAATTCAGTAAAAGTGGAACACATACATCATATTTTTGTAGTGATTTCAAGTCTCATTCAACAATGAAAAAAGTGTCATAGCGGGAGTTGTTCAAAATAGTGAATACAATAGGCCTAATATGGTCATATGTATTTTTAAAGATAATTGACACCATTTCATTTATCTCCATTTTTTAGCCCACTATCAGCTGAACATCAGTAGTGTTTGGGAGTACTTATGAAACACTGAACTATTTCTCTTTACTTGAATATTTTTGTTGCTTATTGTAGATTATTTTGTTGCTAAATTTTTATCTAGACACGCGGTAGCGTGTCCTGCCAAAGTGTTCAAAGAAAACTGGCGATGCAGCGGCCGTGTGTAATATTACACGAACCATTTGGAGCTACATTTGACCCCCTCACAACTCAAAAACTATTAAGCCTACATACATGAAATTTGGCACATTTACTAATCTTTTAGCTTATCAAGAATCCAAAATGTCATAAATTTTGTTCAATCAGTTATTGATATCTTAACGTTTAAAATCTCGTGTTTCATTGACTGATTCACTCACTGACTTATAGATCAAAAACCTAACCCACTTCCAGATGACCTAGAATCTTGATATTTGGCACCAAGGTAGGTATCGGGCATAAATAAAGGAAAAAATCTAATAACTGAAAATTATTGATAATTAGTACTATTAACAAAGTAATTGTAAAATTTACCTAACCAATACTCAAATAAATGGCGGTAGCGTCGCGAGGCACTGAGATTTTCGATAGATGAACCATGCCATTTGTGATAGTAATATAATAAATACCAGATAACTTTTTCAGAGATAAGTGTACTGTGATAATCATGATGTAACTAATAATTATTTCTGAACAAAAACTTATGATATCTCATCAAAAACATAAATGTGAAATGGGAGACAAAGTGTCGCCACCAAAAGAATTGAGATCTAACACGGGGGCCAAGTGTTCTGTAGAAAATCCTAAAGTTTAAGCTACAAGAATATACCTACAACATTTAAAGAAATTTACTTATGTAATTCAAGCTCAAGATTTGATTTGGCTAGTTTACACGTACAGACAAATGCTTTTTTGCACTGTACTTATTCTTAAACTAGCCAAGTCAAATCACGAGCTTGAATTACCAAAGTAAATCCCTTTAGAATGTTTTAGGTATGATCTTGTAGCTTAAACTTTAGGATTTTCTACAGAACACTTGGCCCCCGTGTTAGATCTCAATTCATTTGGTGGCTACACTTTGGCTCCCATTTCACATTTATGTTTTTGATGAGATTCATATTATTTATTTATTATTACATTATGTATTATTGTCCAAAAGACGCCAACTTTACCCCCCTCTCCTTACCAGTCACGGTACAATAAAATCGCATAACATTTCAAACACGCGCATATAATCTGAAACGCATAATATGTATTTGCAAATACCTACATAACGAATAGCATTTGCAAATGACCCCATTTGCTACCACAATTGACGTAGATTCCCGCCTCCAGATTCCGATGTTCAGATCTAAGTTTGAATGGCATGTTTATAAAGATGGCTATCGATTTGTCCCAGTAGTGGGTACTATTCAATAATGTTGTTCCGCCGGTTATTGCACAAAACATCGACAGGACAGAAGTGGAGTTTCATACTTTAATTAAAAAAGCGCACACACAAACATCGCTACGAGACACAGTCTACCGCCAAATGTGAAACAGTTTCTACTCAAGTATTCCGAGATTCAAAATCCCCCACAGTCAAGTAAACCGTAATGGCCCAATAGGAAAACGCTCACCTTAAACTCGTGAGGGCGTAAATTCAAATCCCGGTTTCACAGCAATGTGTTATTTGTAATTTATATACTTACTTAAACTTAGGCTTCACACATCTAGATTTTCGATGTAAAAATACCGCAAGGAAACGAGCACACGTAGAACCATTTCAATGTAATTATGTGAATGCACCAACCCGCAAAGGGACAGCGACTTGAACTTCAATTAAAATATTTCTTGAGGAATTTGCAAAACTGGTACGAATTCCTTGAACGTACTTTCATGTCCGTGAACTTCGTTAGTGATATCTATAATTACATATGTGCATTGTTTGAGCGTGCATTATATTCACCTTGACTTCTGAACCCTCAATGTTTTGTAGTTCCTGTGTCTGGATTACATATCTGTTCGGACTGGGAAACACTTAATGGGCAACTATTCTCGTCTTCTATCGGCACGCTAAATATTTCAAGGCCAAATATTAGTTTTTGAACTCGCAAGTTTCTTTGGTGCATGATGCAATTTTTTGTGTAAAAAAGAGCAAAAAATGGTTTGCTATAGTACCTATCTACAATGTTAATGGGAACTATCTTACAACTCTTTAAAGCCTACAATAAGAATAAAATCTTTTTGTCTGGGGACAAAATAGAAAACGCGAAAAAAAAATTCATTAGGTACGTTTAATCAATAAAATGCATGGGACAGCTTTTTTCGTGATTTTGATTTTGATTACATAGTAAAAGTATTTCATCTTAATGTAAAAAAGTCGTAATAATGCTCAAAATACTATAAATTAAACGTACATTGATACATACTTGTATTTCACGTTTTCTCGATTGCACTAATATTAGATTACGTCGCAAAAACATCAAAATCTATATTTTCTTAACTTGCATTTGGCACTCTTAATGCATACCTAATTGCCGTTTTCAAGCTTATGTCTTTTGTTCATAATTTTTGCAACAAATCACTGATCATTTTTAAATTATGGTGAAGTTTCATGCAGCTATCATTATCAGGCTTACAGTTAGTGGGCTGGATTATACGACTGTGACAAATTATAGCCAACAGTCATAACATAGGTCAAGCCAAGGTCACATTACGAATTGATCACAAGCAGAGTTTCCTTTGCAAACTTTTATTTAAATCATTTAATCTTTTAGCATCGATTTAGCTTGGTACTACGGATAACTGTTATTTGTATAAAACTCTTTTATTTGTAGGTATAACTATAGAAGAATCACAACATAGTATAAAACAAAGTCGCTTCCCGATGTCTGTCCCCATGTATGCTTATATCTTTAAAACTTCGCAACGGATTTTGATGCGATTTTTTTAGTAGATTGAGATGATTCAAGATGAAGGTTTATATGTATAATACAACTGTGCGAAGCCAGAGCGGGTCGCTAGTTTATAATAAATTGTATTTGTTCGACTATGGTATAATATAAATAACTTTTTAAAAATACAATCTTTTGAGATCCTGGATATCATGTAGCAGCAGACTGCTAGCCAAGACAAGTAAAACGAGCCCAAACACGACGGGTCTATCTTGTTTAGTACAGGTGTTCCTACGGCCACCTTCCGACTCCGTCATCAGATCTGCCCCATGGTACCATATTATTGCATTGTCACGCGATAAAACATATGTGTGCAAAATTTCAGCTCAGTCGGAAAACGGAAATTTGATCAAATGTAACTTGCAAGATTCTACCCGAACTTAAGTTAAATAAAAGATTGTAATAAGGCACTTTTCGTATCATGCGGATTTCTGCATTTGTGCGAATTTAGTCTGCATGTATATGATAATACGCTCCTGCCTATATGAATGGGGCCTTCGTGATAAAAATAGCTTATAGGTATAATACTCGTAATATAAAATTTTAAAGGTTGCGGGTGGCCACAAGCGGGCAAAATGTGCAAGCGGAAGAAAATCCGCACGATAAAAAGGACCCTTAAATTTTATATGACCGCAACTGTGAATTTATTGTCATGAGAAAAAATGCTTTCTCTATGTTTCCTTAATACGTATGAGTACTTTGGTATATCAATGCACCATGAAAATTTAGTATTATGTTTTATTATAAAAAGTACCTAAGTAGGTAGAGATTCCCCAAATAACAATTTTGGGAAACTCTACAGAACTCTATCATGCTCTCATCTCAAATACACACTTGGCATTTTCATGGATATAATACCTACTTAATTTATAATATCACTACTATACAACTAAATTGGTTTTATGTTTAATCCTTTCGTTTAAAGGTAACCTGAAAGAGATTGCTTTGAGCAACAAGACTGGCATTTTTCACACTAGTTATCATCCATTTTATAATACGCTATGTTCTTGTATTTAATTAGTGTGCTTAATAAAGGGTAAATCTAGCTACTTAATTAATAATACCTTAAACCTAATTCAAATATATTCTCTGTGGCAGAATCCAATTCAATGAAACCATCGTACTCATCAATTAATTCAACATTGTTATTATACAGCAATTTAAGTAATTTGATGAATTGAAATAAATGATCCAGAATTAATACCCTTCAAAAGATAATTATTAGGTTTCCAGCTTTCATGCCAATATCTGAATAAAATTTATCAAAGTTTAACGACTTTAGAATTTATTGACTTCGCAAATGGAATAAACAGTTTTAGCTACCACATTGGTATAAAAATGCAAATGTAATGATATCAATAAATATCTAGATATGTAAGTAGATATGGTATTTAATTGTGGGCATTGCACGTATATGTACGGCTTCGCAATTTTTGAGTTTTGACAAAAGTTGCAAAACAAAAGTTGTTAGTTTTGATGTACAGAATAAGCCCCTAAAAGGATGCTGATTGATTAGGAATAACTTTTTTTATCTATCCGTCTGTTCCTAACTGACGTGAAACGTTCACTTCGAAAATATTTTCTCTCGCAGGTATATGATGTCTACAGTACGAAGTCGTTGGTTAAATTTAATGAGCACGTTCAGTAAACAACATCTAAATTAATGGAACTTTTAAACCGAGCAGAGATCTTTGATGTCGGGTCATTTGGTCATAAAAAGTGAATTTTACAAGCTGTTACATGTTTTCGGGTAATATAATAATTTTGGCATGTAGAAGACGGTTAGGAATACGGATGTGCCGTGGTTATGACTTTATAATGTTTTACGGCAGGTCCACATGGTGCGGAGCGGTGCTGGACCGCAATGATTTTGCTACGTAGATGGACGCACGGCTATGCGGGCACCACCGCACTAATCGAGCGGGTTCGAACGTATACGAAACTTTGACAGATTGTATGGAGTATACGCAAAGTTTCGTATATACATACTAGCGATTCTCCATACAATCTTACAAATTTTAATAAAGTTTCAAAGTATACGTTCCTAGCCGTAATAAGTTCAATTATATATAGACCCCAGGGCCGTGTGAACCTCTCGTTGCGCCTATCTGGATCTGAATCCGATGTCCAATCGCACCCGGGCGAAGCCGGGGCGGGCCAGCTAGTTTGTATATAGAACGATCAAGAGTTCAATTTTTGAAACGTTAGAAAATGACTTTTATAAACGCATGCTATGCTATCCATCCGGGGACAGGCTGGAATAATCCGCCAATATAACTTTAGATTATTAATGCTCACTTCTATTCTAAACTGGTTTTGTAAACATTTATACGCTTACTTACGTATTAGCGGTCTATCGATTCAAAAATACAAAGTCGCCGCTCCACATCGTGTGAACCGGCTGATGCTGGTACCTATTTTGTTTCACTGAATTAAATTCGCTTACTTTTGAACATCGTTTGAAGCAAATCGACCGAAGTGGTTTTGAGCGTTTCTGAGCGACTTTAAGGTTTCTGTTGCTAAGCAACGAACGTTTGATGACGTTAACCTTTAATGATATTTGTTTTTATTGTTGTGGTTCACTCACCGCGTGAGTTCAAATCCAATGAACTTTAACGAGAACTTTTAATTTAAACGACGCGTCGTTTAACTTTTAAGTTCTCGGTGAAGGATAAGCTGCTAAGAAAATTATAGAATTTTAATGTCGATAAAATCATAAAGTTCTACAACAAAACTGTTTTATAGAGTTACCTTACAAAACTTGATATGTGAAAAGCACGTAGGTATGCCAGTCACGTATAAGCACTAAGTAATTTATAATATGATGAGCGGTGACACGTTTACTTTCTTTAGCAATCGATATATTGCCGTAACACGTTAAAACACGAGCTATCGCAGAATCTACATTTTTAGATATCATATCCACGCACTCCAAATATAAAAGTATCCTGGAAGTTGCCATAAATTTATCTAAATTATCTACTTCAGCATGTCGCCAAGTACATAATGTAACAAACCTCAGATGGTTTGATCGTCCACATCTGAGTAATTAGGCATAGGAAGAAGACATTCTTGTAGGTCAGGAGTATCTCACATGAGGTTATAATTCTTTCTAATGTTATCTAAAGAAACTTTCCATTCAAATGATTTTCAAACAATTAGGTAAATAAAAACAATTTAAAAAAGCAACAGATCTTCAATCTAGGTATGATAACTCTTTGCAGAAATTGAGAATTTAAAATAAGAGAAAAAAAAAGAACAGAGAATTTGACGGGACGGACAGCAGGGACTGGTCTTGAGAAAAATGGTAGAAAAATGTTGGAATATTTCATCTTTAATAGGTATATTTAGTTTTGTTCCGCAAGATTCAGAGAAAGGAAAAGCAGAGAAGAGTCTTTTAACTAGGAGAATTTTGATCCTGGTCTAAAAAGTGAAAGTTTGAAGAAAGTTGTTTTCTATCGAAGGACGAAGATGTTCCTAGAGGATTTGGTTTCGTATAATAGTATCACTATTTAAATATATAAGTGTCAATGTAGATATAGAATATGATATGCGGATAATATTCCGTCCTGATCAGCACTGTATTGGACTTTTGGATGATTTACTGTTGTATTAATGTACAAATGGACATCAGATGAAAAGAGGAGGTCTATCATATGGAGATAGGCTTATATCCGCCTTACTGAAACGATGCGGTATGGAGGATTCTCACACGTATCTATTCTTTTATGAGTATGAACGAGTTGCTTACGACGCTACGCTACACCACAGAAACAAGGCAATATTATCTACTCTGACCTGTTGCGGGTTGATAAATACACATACGTTTTCAGGTTCCTATGGCGGTCTTGCATAAGTTGACTTACGATGTTTCCTACTCTATAGAAGTATGTTACTGACGAAACTATCCTTCTTTGAGCATTTACTCACGAGTAGAAGATAGAAGCTTCTAACACTCGCCCTTTATTATTTTTATGTATGAATTACAAATGTTTTAATTATTTGTCTTTTTCAGCTTCGTCTATATGTGAACATAATATCTTATAAAGATATATACATAATTCAAGCGATTTGAAAATAATAATTCAAGACATGACGTATTATACCTACAACTTGCGGAGGACAGGGTGTTCTTAGACGAATTGTAATTTATTTATGTTATGAGGTTCACAGAGTCGGCTGTTGCTATACCACATTATTGCTACATCTCATTATTTAAATACTAGCCGTAAGTGCTACTCGATCAATGCTGTATTTTCATTAGTGTGCAGAACTCTTGAAGCCAGATAGAGCTTGGGCCAGTGATTCTCATTTCCGTAATGGAGGGATATCCCGTGTCCGTATTAAGAGTGTAAATTCTGATCACTTTGAAATAAAGCTATTGATAGCTTATTGATTTAAATATTATATTATGAGGCGAAGTCGATTCTCGAACCTTTATCTATAGTAATCTAGGAGCTATTCTTGTGAACACTCTGGAATTCGTGCAAGTTTTATGATTTTCCTGACTTTATGAAGTAATGTTTAACTGACTATAGACTGACACACTCGCGACTCCTGGTTTTCTTTCCTGCTTTCTTTTCCCAGGATGGCGTTAGATTTACGAAAGCAGAGTAGAGTCATTTTCATGGTTTTCAGCTCTCTCGAGCGCCATGACTAATTAATCAGAGATAAACATAAAATAAAATAAATCTCTGATACCTAAATAAAATTTGAAATATTAAAACTAACTAAACTGTCAGAAATAAATTAATACTATTCTATCTGGCAATCAATCTTTTATTATATTCGTAGATTGATAATAATATTTAGTTCAATAATAGAGTTTCTTTGTTCTAAAGTACTAATTTAATAGAATTTCCTTCTCATCTCATGTCTAATATTTTCTTATGCAACTAAATCAATATTTTATACCTAGCTTTATTGAAGCTTATATACGTTAAACACAAATATTCTAAATTAACACCAAATATAACAGAGAAGCTCTAGAATCACTATTTCTATATAGCTCTTGAGACATTAGTTAGATACTCCTTTCACTCTGAGGTTAGTAATATACTTACAGGATGATAGAAACTCAAAATAGGTAAAACATAGGGTTTTCGTTCTGAACTTAGGTAATCCATTAGGCTAGTATTTCGAATCACCTTTACCTAGGGTTTGTGCGGTCTATAACGCAGGATCCACTACTTAACGAACACTGGCCAAACACACGTATAAATAGGTAAATAAATTAGGAATCGCACTGCTGAATACTAGTATCAATATGTAGACTGTCTTTTATCAAGCAGAAGGCGTTAGGAGTATAATTCTTCCTTGAACCTGCGAGGTTCATAGTTACGTTTTTTGTATTTCTTGTTATTTATCATTATGAAATGTAAGCTAGGTTCATATTTAATGTCTGTATCGATATTTAATGCATTCTTAACATCTTAGGATATTTCTTTCATGAGGTTCATTTCATAATTTCATCACAATCAGGTGGAAATAGGACGCATAGCTAGTTTGACATAAAGCTAGGATTCATTGAAGGCAAATGAAGTTTCTTCAATCATTTTATCTGACATTTTATTTAGGCAGGTTTCTTGAAATATGTTCTACATTTCTTAGGTTTATGAGTGAGGTTATTAGGTAGGTTAGGCTAGGTTTGTTACAATTTGGTGCCGTGACCAGGATCGTTACAATTTGGTGCCGTGACCAGGATTAGCAATAGAAATCATTCGTTTTATCATAAAAATAGGTTTAAATATTTTCGTGACAATATAATATAGTCGGAACTCATAAATATTTGATTTGTTAGTTTAACTTTGTTTAGGCAAGTTTTATTCAGGTTATAATAGGACTGTGTTCAGTAGTCAAACTATCTGAACACAATTTGTTGCTGTGAAATGGAGACGATGGTGATTCGAAATTCATAGGTTAGCGATAACTAGAGTTATGTAATAATTTCAACACGAGTTCATTAGACAAGGTAACAAATATCTCATCAATTAGCAGGTTTATCATTATCTTAGGGTATTAACAGATTAAAACGTTGGGGGGTGAGTTCTATAAAAAAAAATGCAAACAATAGCAAGCATTTTGTGTCATGGGTAATTATTTCGTTCAGGTTTAAAAAAAAGGGGTCTAGCCAAGAATCATTCGTCACTCATGTAATGTGTTTGTAGTAAATATGGTATAGTAGTTTAGTGTTTATAGTATAATTTATTGCTTCATGTTTAAGTATAGCTTGAATAATTGTAGATAGTAAATATTTTCAATTTTTAATAAAAGATATGATGAGTAATTATACAGACAAAGCAAAGTATAATATATATTTTAAAATAGGAAACGCAGGGAGTTGATTCGGTTATATAATTTTATTACAGACTAGAAAACCGGG
This sequence comes from Hypomecis atomaria, assembly GCA_964007245.1. Taxonomy (NCBI): domain Eukaryota; kingdom Metazoa; phylum Arthropoda; class Insecta; order Lepidoptera; family Geometridae; genus Hypomecis; species Hypomecis atomaria. The sequence goes on from OZ023284.1 coordinate 1,575,937, forward strand.
GGTAGAGTATACTTAACAATTTTAACTTACGACTTTGTAAATCAAAGTAATAAAATGTGAAATATTTTTCATTGATAGAGATTTGATTTAGTAGGTTACGGGATGACTTTGATTTTTTTGGATATTTGTATTTTACTACTTTTAACACAGAAAGTTAGCAAGTAGATCAATTTAATAATTCAATCTAACAAACAGGCTGTTTTACTAAATTGCATACAGGAAAATTCGAGATGTTATTAAATAAAATAAACATTGGGCTAATCTACATTGTGTAATTATCAAAATTATATCAAAGTTGTCTAACAGTGAAAGATACGTTAAAAATGTATTTTATTGGAAATCTATCAGTTCTAGTGTGAGGTTATGGATAAGCTGAATAATTATTGCAAAATTATTGAGCTGTTAAATAATTTTATTTAAAATAAGATTATTTGGGAGATAAAATAATTTGTCCGAGTAGTATCTTGAAAGGCGTTAAGAAGGGAAGTTTAATTTAGTTGTTTAAACTAATAGAGTTAAATGAGATTTCTAAACGGGGGGGTGTATTATCAAAAACATAATTAGGCAGTTCAGGAAGGAGAGACAAGCTGGACTTAGTAAATAATGTTAATAAAATAAACTAAAACCCAGTAATACAATAGTCAGGCTAAAAACGGGTAAATGGGGTTTGTATTTTATGTGAATAGGTATCTATTTTCTAACTTCGCGTGCTTCATTTGCGATTACAAGGGTGTTGAATACCAGGAGAGTTGTTGGTCAAATGCAAACTTTTTGCGATTTAAAAAAAAGAGGTCGAAAGAGTTGAGCAAACAAAAGCTAGAGTTATAAATTAAAGCAAGGAAATTTTAGTCAGGGGGGTGGAACATTTGCTCAATCTTTTCAGGTAAACCTTATTATTATTTTTAGACATCAGTTATAACTATTGTAAACAGGTGTTAGCTAAATCTTCAGCGATTATTCAAAATCTAAATAATCAGGTAAACTATAATAGTTAATGCACTTAAAGTGAGTAAAGTAAGCTGGGTTTTTAAATGGTCGATCATCAATCAAATCAACTCTTGTTGTTAGCGTATCTTATACTGGTTATTTATTTACTAAACGGGTTAAAACATAGTTGTGAGGATATTTGATTAAAGATATGTCAAAGTAAGCTAAAGTAAGTAAATGTAACGCAATAACATATATTTAAATTTTTGTTGTTAAAAGTGAGTAATGATACTGAAAACTAAACTAAATAAATCAATAAATAGTTTTCTTTATCTCAAATTAAATTAAATTTCTTTCGTATACTCTTGCTAGATGTTTAGAAATTAGTTACACCAAGATAGGAAAATTTGTATTAGTAGAAAATAAAAATAACACATTATTAAGAAAAAGACTTGCAAATAAAAATCAAGTTCATGCTATATTGAAAAATTGATTTCAAATGTTCATTAAAGAATTCAAAGATGATTTGCTGGTTTGAAGGAAGAGGGTAAGCTTGATGGATTGGCTGAACTTATGTTTTAAAGATTTACTCATTATCAAAAATTATACGCGTGGAGATATGTCGGGATTCGAGTAGGTTGAACTCTCATGGCCAAGCAATGCCGCGCCAGGAATTGGTTTCTCTAACCATATGGAAGAGATCCTTTCCACTAGAAGAGTGTAAATTTTACTTACTTGAAAACTTGGGTATATTGACACATTATTTTCTAATTCAATTTTGTTAGTGGGTGAAGCCATTCTGTAGGCTGTAATAACTAAAAACAATTTGGAAAATTAAATTTCTTTAGTGAACATTTTGACATTTATTTGCACATTGTTAAATTAAATGAGAACACGTGAGAGATTCTTAGGTAGATAAATGCAAGTAGGAAAGTAAGCACAAGGCTGAATATTTTTCAAAAAAAAATCAGGTTAAAATCATAAACAAAAATTTAACCAAGGTTCAAATAATAATTAACCTCTAACTTGTTAATATTTTAGTAAGGATAGTGAGGTAGAAGTTTATTACGAGGGTGTGGATGTTTTTTGAATATTTTGCTATGGGGTGTAAAGGGGAATGTGCAAATATTGGCTCGCTTTGAGTTCAAAAGGTGATGCTACGTCGTGAAGTTGGCGTGAAGATAGTGAAAGGCGTTTTGCGAGAATTAGGAATGACAAATGAATAAAAAATATTGTTACGAATATCACTGTGACATTGACTTTGACTAACAAAATTAAATCAGTACAAGAGGAACTAAACAACAATAGCATTGCTGGGATTTGAAGCGGTTTGTCAGGGTTCGAGTTTTGACAATCACTTGAACAAATAGATCTTTATGAAGGAGAGTGGTGTTAGGAGTAGGCCAGCAGGCAATCCATCAACATAAGCTGATTTCATAAGGATCTTTTACTCTACAAGGTAGGAAACTCTGAATTGATACACTGCACATGCTCCAGTTTATAAATAATTGAATTTTAACTGTTCACTCTTGGCGGGACATTGATGCCATGCGGAATTATTTTCCTTTTTCATGGACAATTCGTGTAGTTTGGAAGGGGTATGTTGGGAAAATCTCCGAACGGAAGATTGGTTCGCTGAGACTACTCAACATGCGACCATTAAGGTCGGTTCTACCTCAAAACAGAATTCCCTTACGAGGGCTCCGTTTCTGTCACCGAACCAGAACTTCCTTGCAGATTATAACAATTTAGTGGGGAAGGCGATTTTTCTTCATGGTAGAGATGTAATCAAACTGAGAGCAGGAAGTTTTAAGACGATTATCTGTAGACTGGTATAAAAACATTTTCGCATATTGTAGTAGGGATACATTCACATTCGAAACATATAATTTCACTGTTGGAACTCGAATTTTGATAAATACAATTATGCACTTGATTAAATTAAAAGTTATTATAATTTTTTTAGGAAAATTTACTTCGATTTAGATGTTTACCAACATCTTTTCATCTGCGAAAATTTTGGGGGGTGCTGTAACAAACCTCAGATGGTTTGATCGTCCACATCTGAGTAATTAGGCATAGGAAGAAGACATTCTTGTAGGTCAGGAGTATCTCACATGAGGTTATAATTCTTTCTAATGTTATCTAAAGAAACTTTCCATTCAAATGATTTTCAAACAATTAGGTAAATAAAAACAATTTAAAAAAGCAACAGATCTTCAATCTAGGTATGATAACTCTTTGCAGAAATTGAGAATTTAAAATAAGAGAAAAAAAAAGAACAGAGAATCTGACGGGACGGACAGCAGGGACTGGTCTTGAGAAAAATGGTAGAAAAATGTTGGAATATTTCATCTTTAATAGGTATATTTAGTTTTGTTCCGCAAGATTCAGAGAAAGGAAAAGCAGAGAAGAGTCTTTTAACTAGGAGAATTTTGATCCTGGTCTAAAAAGTGAAAGTTTGAAGAAAGTTGTTTTCTATCGAAGGACGAAGATGTTCCTAGAGGATTTGGTTTCGTATAATAGTATCACTATTTAAATATATAAGTGTCAATGTAGATATAGAATGTGATATGCGGATAATATTCCGTCCTGATCAGCACTGTATTGGACTTTTGGATGATTTACTGTTGTATTAATGTACAAATGGACATCAGATGAAAAGAGGAGGTCTATCATATGGAGATAGGCTTATATCCGCCTTACTGAAACGATGCGGTATGGAGGATTCTCACACGTATCTATTCTTTTATGAGTATGAACGAGTTGCTTACGACGCTACGCTACACCACAGAAACAAGGCAATATTATCTACTCTGACCTGTTGCGGGTTGATAAATACACATACGTTTTCAGGTTCCTATGGCGGTCTTGCATAAGTTGACTTACGATGTTTCCTACTCTATAGAAGTATGTTACTGACGAAACTATCCTTCTTTGAGCATTTACTCACGAGTAGAAGATAGAAGCTTCTAACACTCGCCCTTTATTATTTTTATGTATGAATTACAAATGTTTTAATTATTTGTCTTTTTCAGCTTCGTCTATATGTGAACATAATATCTTATAAAGATATATACATAATTCAAGCGATTTGAAAATAATAATTCAAGACATGACGTATTATACCTACAACTTGCGGAGGACAGGGTGTTCTTAGACGAATTGTAATTTATTTATGTTATGAGGTTCACAGAGTTGGCTGTTGCTATACCACATTATTGCTACATCTCATTATTTAAATACTAGCCGTAAGTGCTACTCGATCAATGCTGTATTTTCATTAGTGTGCAGAACTCTTGAAGCCAGATAGAGCTTGGGCCAGTGATTCTCATTTCCGTAATGGAGGGATATCCCGTGTCCGTATTAAGAGTGTAAATTCTGATCACTTTGAAATAAAGCTATTGATAGCTTATTGATTTAAATATTATATTATGAGGCGAAGTCGATTCTCGAACCTTTATCTATAGTAATCTAGGAGCTATTCTTGTGAACACTCTGGAATTCGTGCAAGTTTTATGATTTTCCTGACTTTATGAAGTAATGTTTAACTGACTATAGACTGACACACTCGCGACTCCTGGTTTTCTTTCCTGCTTTCTTTTCCCAGGATGGCGTTAGATTTACGAAAGCAGAGTAGAGTCATTTTCATGGTTTTCAGCTCTCTCGAGCGCCATGACTAATTAATCAGAGATAAACATAAAATAAAATAAATCTCTGATACCTAAATAAAATTTGAAATATTAAAACTAACTAAACTGTCAGAAATAAATTAATACTATTCTATCTGGCAATCAATCTTTTATTATATTCGTAGATTGATAATAATATTTAGTTCAATAATAGAGTTTCTTTGTTCTAAAGTACTAATTTAATAGAATTTCCTTCTCATCTCATGTCTAATATTTTCTTATGCAACTAAATCAATATTTTATACCTAGCTTTATTGAAGCTTATATACGTTAAACACAAATATTCTAAATTAACACCAAATATAACAGAGAAGCTCTAGAATCACTATTTCTATATAGCTCTTGAGACATTAGTTAGATACTCCTTTCACTCTGAGGTTAGTAATATACTTACAGGATGATAGAAACTCAAAATAGGTAAAACATAGGGTTTTCGTTCTGAACTTAGGTAATCCATTAGGCTAGTATTTCGAATCACCTTTACCTAGGGTTTGTGCGGTCTATAACGCAGGATCCACTACTAAACGAACACTGGCCAAACACACGTATAAATAGGTAAATAAATTAGGAATCGCACTGCTGAATACTAGTATCAATATGTAGACTGTCTTTTATCAAGCAGAAGGCGTTAGGAGTATAATTCTTCCTTGAACCTGCGAGGTTCATAGTTACGTTTTTTGTATTTCTTGTTATTTATCATTATGAAATGTAAGCTAGGTTCATATTTAATGTCTGTATCGATATTTAATGCATTCTTAACATCTTAGGATATTTCTTTCATGAGGTTCATTTCATAATTTCATCACAATCAGGTGGAAATAGGACGCATAGCTAGTTTGACATAAAGCTAGGATTCATTGAAGGCAAATGAAGTTTCTTCAATCATTTTATCTGACATTTTATTTAGGCAGGTTTCTTGAAATATGTTCTACATTTCTTAGGTTTATGAGTGAGGTTATTAGGTAGGTTAGGCTAGGTTTGTTACAATTTGGTGCCGTGACCAGGATCGTTACAATTTGGTGCCGTGACCAGGATTAGCAATAGAAATCATTCGTTTTATCATAAAAATAGGTTTAAATATTTTCGTGACAATATAATATAGTCGGAACTCATAAATATTTGATTTGTTAGTTTAACTTTGTTTAGGCAAGTTTTATTCAGGTTATAATAGGACTGTGTTCAGTAGTCAAACTATCTGAACACAATTTGTTGCTGTGAAATGGAGACGATGGTGATTCGAAATTCATAGGTTAGCGATAACTAGAGTTATGTAATAATTTCAACACGAGTTCATTAGACAAGGTAACAAATATCTCATCAATTAGCAGGTTTATCATTATCTTAGGGTATTAACAGATTAAAACGTTGGGGGGTGAGTTCTATAAAAAAAAATGCAAACAATAGCAAGCATTTTGTGTCATGGGTAATTATTTCGTTCAGGTTTAAAAAAAAGGGGTCTAGCCAAGAATCATTCGTCACTCATGTAATGTGTTTGTAGTAAATATGGTATAGTAGTTTAGTGTTTATAGTATAATTTATTGCTTCATGTTTAAGTATAGCTTGAATAATTGTAGATAGTAAATATTTTCAATTTTTAATAAAAGATATGATGAGTAATTATACAGACAAAGCAAAGTATAATATATATTTTAAAATAGGAAACGCAGGGAGTTGATTCGGTTATATAATTTTATTACAGACTAGAAAACCGGGGGTAGAGTATACTTAACAATTTTAACTTACGACTTTGTAAATCAAAGTAATAAAATGTGAAATATTTTTCATTGATAGAGATTTGATTTAGTAGGTTACGGGATGACTTTGATTTTTTTGGATATTTGTATTTTACTACTTTTAACACAGAAAGTTAGCAAGTAGATCAATTTAATAATTCAATCTAACAAACAGGCTGTTTTACTAAATTGCATACAGGAAAATTCGAGATGTTATTAAATAAAATAAACATTGGGCTAATCTACATTGTGTAATTATCAAAATTATATCAAAGTTGTCTAACAGTGAAAGATACGTTAAAAATGTATTTTATTGGAAATCTATCAGTTCTAGTGTGAGGTTATGGATAAGCTGAATAATTATTGCAAAATTATTGAGCTGTTAAATAATTTTATTTAAAATAAGATTATTTGGGAGATAAAATAATTTGTCCGAGTAGTATCTTGAAAGGCGTTAAGAAGGGAAGTTTAATTTAGTTGTTTAAACTAATAGAGTTAAATGAGATTTCTAAACGGGGGGGTGTATTATCAAAAACATAATTAGGCAGTTCAGGAAGGAGAGACAAGCTGGACTTAGTAAATAATGTTAATAAAATAAACTAAAACCCAGTAATACAATAGTCAGGCTAAAAACGGGTAAATGGGGTTTGTATTTTATGTGAATAGGTATCTATTTTCTAACTTCGCGTGCTTCATTTGCGATTACAAGGGTGTTGAATACCAGGAGAGTTGTTGGTCAAATGCAAACTTTTTGCGATTTAAAAAAAAGAGGTCGAAAGAGTTGAGCAAACAAAAGCTAGAGTTATAAATTAAAGCAAGGAAATTTTAGTCAGGGGGGTGGAACATTTGCTCAATCTTTTCAGGTAAACCTTATTATTATTTTTAGACATCAGTTATAACTATTGTAAACAGGTGTTAGCTAAATCTTCAGCGATTATTCAAAATCTAAATAATCAGGTAAACTATAATAGTTAATGCACTTAAAGTGAGTAAAGTAAGCTGGGTTTTTAAATGGTCGATCATCAATCAAATCAACTCTTGTTGTTAGCGTATCTTATACTGGTTATTTATTTACTAAACGGGTTAAAACATAGTTGTGAGGATATTTGATTAAAGATATGTCAAAGTAAGCTAAAGTAAGTAAATGTAACGCAATAACATATATTTAAATTTTTGTTGTTAAAAGTGAGTAATGATACTGAAAACTAAACTAAATAAATCAATAAATAGTTTTCTTTATCTCAAATTAAATTAAATTTCTTTCGTATACTCTTGCTAGATGTTTAGAAATTAGTTACACCAAGATAGGAAAATTTGTATTAGTAGAAAATAAAAATAACACATTATTAAGAAAAAGACTTGCAAATAAAAATCAAGTTCATGCTATATTGAAAAATTGATTTCAAATGTTCATTAAAGAATTCAAAGATGATTTGCTGGTTTGAAGGAAGAGGGTAAGCTTGATGGATTGGCTGAACTTATGTTTTAAAGATTTACTCATTATCAAAAATTATACGCGTGGAGATATGTCGGGATTCGAGTAGGTTGAACTCTCATGGCCAAGCAATGCCGCGCCAGGAATTGGTTTCTCTAACCATATGGAAGAGATCCTTTCCACTAGAAGAGTGTAAATTTTACTTACTTGAAAACTTGGGTATATTGACACATTATTTTCTAATTCAATTTTGTTAGTGGGTGAAGCCATTCTGTAGGCTGTAATAACTAAAAACAATTTGGAAAATTAAATTTCTTTAGTGAACATTTTGACATTTATTTGCACATTGTTAAATTAAATGAGAACACGTGAGAGATTCTTAGGTAGATAAATGCAAGTAGGAAAGTAAGCACAAGGCTGAATATTTTTCAAAAAAAAATCAGGTTAAAATCATAAACAAAAATTTAACCAAGGTTCAAATAATAATTAACCTCTAACTTGTTAATATTTTAGTAAGGATAGTGAGGTAGAAGTTTATTACGAGGGTGTGGATGTTTTTTGAATATTTTGCTATGGGGTGTAAAGGGGAATGTGCAAATATTGGCTCGCTTTGAGTTCAAAAGGTGATGCTACGTCGTGAAGTTGGCGTGAAGATAGTGAAAGGCGTTTTGCGAGAATTAGGAATGACAAATGAATAAAAAATATTGTTACGAATATCACTGTGACATTGACTTTGACTAACAAAATTAAATCAGTACAAGAGGAACTAAACAACAATAGCATTGCTGGGATTTGAAGCGGTTTGTCAGGGTTCGAGTTTTGACAATCACTTGAACAAATAGATCTTTATGAAGGAGAGTGGTGTTAGGAGTAGGCCAGCAGGCAATCCATCAACATAAGCTGATTTCATAAGGATCTTTTACTCTACAAGGTAGGAAACTCTGAATTGATACACTGCACATGCTCCAGTTTATAAATAATTGAATTTTAACTGTTCACTCTTGGCGGGACATTGATGCCATGCGGAATTATTTTCCTTTTTCATGGACAATTCGTGTAGTTTGGAAGGGGTATGTTGGGAAAATCTCCGAACGGAAGATTGGTTCGCTGAGACTACTCAACATGCGACCATTAAGGTCGGTTCTACCTCAAAACAGAATTCCCTTACGAGGGCTCCGTTTCTGTCACCGAACCAGAACTTCCTTGCAGATTATAACAATTTAGTGGGGAAGGCGATTTTTCTTCATGGTAGAGATGTAATCAAACTGAGAGCAGGAAGTTTTAAGACGATTATCTGTAGACTGGTATAAAAACATTTTCGCATATTGTAGTAGGGATACATTCACATTCGAAACATATAATTTCACTGTTGGAACTCGAATTTTGATAAATACAATTATGCACTTGATTAAATTAAAAGTTATTATAATTTTTTTAGGAAAATTTACTTCGATTTAGATGTTTACCAACATCTTTTCATCTGCGAAAATTTTGGGGGGTGCTGTAACAAACCTCAGATGGTTTGATCGTCCACATCTGAGTAATTAGGCATAGGAAGAAGACATTCTTGTAGGTCAGGAGTATCTCACATGAGGTTATAATTCTTTCTAATGTTATCTAAAGAAACTTTCCATTCAAATGATTTTCAAACAATTAGGTAAATAAAAACAATTTAAAAAAGCAACAGATCTTCAATCTAGGTATGATAACTCTTTGCAGAAATTGAGAATTTAAAATAAGAGAAAAAAAAAGAACAGAGAATCTGACGGGACGGACAGCAGGGACTGGTCTTGAGAAAAATGGTAGAAAAATGTTGGAATATTTCATCTTTAATAGGTATATTTAGTTTTGTTCCGCAAGATTCAGAGAAAGGAAAAGCAGAGAAGAGTCTTTTAACTAGGAGAATTTTGATCCTGGTCTAAAAAGTGAAAGTTTGAAGAAAGTTGTTTTCTATCGAAGGACGAAGATGTTCCTAGAGGATTTGGTTTCGTATAATAGTATCACTATTTAAATATATAAGTGTCAATGTAGATATAGAATGTGATATGCGGATAATATTCCGTCCTGATCAGCACTGTATTGGACTTTTGGATGATTTACTGTTGTATTAATGTACAAATGGACATCAGATGAAAAGAGGAGGTCTATCATATGGAGATAGGCTTATATCCGCCTTACTGAAACGATGCGGTATGGAGGATTCTCACACGTATCTATTCTTTTATGAGTATGAACGAGTTGCTTACGACGCTACGCTACACCACAGAAACAAGGCAATATTATCTACTCTGACCTGTTGCGGGTTGATAAATACACATACGTTTTCAGGTTCCTATGGCGGTCTTGCATAAGTTGACTTACGATGTTTCCTACTCTATAGAAGTATGTTACTGACGAAACTATCCTTCTTTGAGCATTTACTCACGAGTAGAAGATAGAAGCTTCTAACACTCGCCCTTTATTATTTTTATGTATGAATTACAAATGTTTTAATTATTTGTCTTTTTCAGCTTCGTCTATATGTGAACATAATATCTTATAAAGATATATACATAATTCAAGCGATTTGAAAATAATAATTCAAGACATGACGTATTATACCTACAACTTGCGGAGGACAGGGTGTTCTTAGACGAATTGTAATTTATTTATGTTATGAGGTTCACAGAGTTGGCTGTTGCTATACCACATTATTGCTACATCTCATTATTTAAATACTAGCCGTAAGTGCTACTCGATCAATGCTGTATTTTCATTAGTGTGCAGAACTCTTGAAGCCAGATAGAGCTTGGGCCAGTGATTCTCATTTCCGTAATGGAGGGATATCCCGTGTCCGTATTAAGAGTGTAAATTCTGATCACTTTGAAATAAAGCTATTGATAGCTTATTGATTTAAATATTATATTATGAGGCGAAGTCGATTCTCGAACCTTTATCTATAGTAATCTAGGAGCTATTCTTGTGAACACTCTGGAATTCGTGCAAGTTTTATGATTTTCCTGACTTTATGAAGTAATGTTTAACTGACTATAGACTGACACACTCGCGACTCCTGGTTTTCTTTCCTGCTTTCTTTTCCCAGGATGGCGTTAGATTTACGAAAGCAGAGTAGAGTCATTTTCATGGTTTTCAGCTCTCTCGAGCGCCATGACTAATTAATCAGAGATAAACATAAAATAAAATAAATCTCTGATACCTAAATAAAATTTGAAATATTAAAACTAACTAAACTGTCAGAAATAAATTAATACTATTCTATCTGGCAATCAATCTTTTATTATATTCGTAGATTGATAATAATATTTAGTTCAATAATAGAGTTTCTTTGTTCTAAAGTACTAATTTAATAGAATTTCCTTCTCATCTCATGTCTAATATTTTCTTATGCAACTAAATCAATATTTTATACCTAGCTTTATTGAAGCTTATATACGTTAAACACAAATATTCTAAATTAACACCAAATATAACAGAGAAGCTCTAGAATCACTATTTCTATATAGCTCTTGAGACATTAGTTAGATACTCCTTTCACTCTGAGGTTAGTAATATACTTACAGGATGATAGAAACTCAAAATAGGTAAAACATAGGGTTTTCGTTCTGAACTTAGGTAATCCATTAGGCTAGTATTTCGAATCACCTTTACCTAGGGTTTGTGCGGTCTATAACGCAGGATCCACTACTAAACGAACACTGGCCAAACACACGTATAAATAGGTAAATAAATTAGGAATCGCACTGCTGAATACTAGTATCAATATGTAGACTGTCTTTTATCAAGCAGAAGGCGTTAGGAGTATAATTCTTCCTTGAACCTGCGAGGTTCATAGTTACGTTTTTTGTATTTCTTGTTATTTATCATTATGAAATGTAAGCTAGGTTCATATTTAATGTCTGTATCGATATTTAATGCATTCTTAACATCTTAGGATATTTCTTTCATGAGGTTCATTTCATAATTTCATCACAATCAGGTGGAAATAGGACGCATAGCTAGTTTGACATAAAGCTAGGATTCATTGAAGGCAAATGAAGTTTCTTCAATCATTTTATCTGACATTTTATTTAGGCAGGTTTCTTAAAATATGTTCTACATTTCTTAGGTTTATGAGTGAGGTTATTAGGTAGGTTAGGCTAGGTTTGTTACAATAAGTACCAATGTGTTCAGACTATAAACCATATTACTAACGTATAGGCTTTATGGTTTCGCCAACCGAACTTGAGACAGTCACCATCACTCCACAGTTGGGGTCGAAAAGTTCTCGAGTGGAGACATCGTACCAGCGTTGGACGCGTCACCTACAACGTAGGAAGATATCGCCATTAAGAGTACAGTGTTTCAATGGATGCAAGCCACTTCCAACTGAGCTATAATCACACGCAACTCGTAATAGAACATGATTTAACTTTTTAAAACAGCAATAAAAATAATAACAGTGCTATCGACAATATTATTCACCATCAAGAAAATGAGAATGCCTAATAAAAAATCCATATTATTTCTGATTTAGTGTTCTATCTAGAACACCTAGACATATATTATATATTCGACGTCTTCTATAGTAACATAAACGCTCTTTTACGTACAAACTTAAGTTGTAAAATGACTCTTAAAGAGGTCTTTCACACCCATTGATTTAATCAAAATAGCCGCTATTTTGATTAAATCAATGTTCACACCCTTATTATTATCAATTACCGATGTTAAGCAACGTTCGGCACGGTCAGTCTTCGGATGGGTGACTGCGGGTGGCATTGACAACTGTACTGTACCAGCCTTATTAAAAGTCAACTGCAGGACGTAGGCCTACCCACGAAAGGTGATTGGGCCATATCCACCACGCTGGCCCAGTGCGGGTTGGTGGATTCACAAACGTCATGAAATTTCTTCCTTGGACATTTGCAGGTTGCCTCACGATGTTTTCCTTCACCGAAAAGCCAGTGGTGTGAAATTCCGTACATAAATTCCAAGGAATTCATTGGTATGGGACCGGGTTTGAACCCACAACCTCACGATTGTAAGGCGGGTGTCATTACCTCTAGACCACCACGACATTCCCCTTGACCACCACGGCATTGGCAACAGAGTGCTGTTAAAATAGTACTTACTATGGGAAGAAAATTTTACCCGTGTTTCTAGTGGCAGGATCTAACTACAATACCGTCATGTTTTGTTTATTTTCGTTATTTTAGTTATGCGGTAGTAACACGAGTATTTTTATTGCTGTTCTAATAATTTTCAACTGCAGTAGCAAAAACGGTAATTCGTTTACCGTTCTTACTACTATTAGTAAGATTGGTAATAAACGGTTTAACCTGTCAGCCATGTCAGACACCAGGGCTAGCCACAAGCCTATACTAACTTACTGTGTTATGCCTTACAAAGCCATTCATTAATATCGTTCGGACATGAAAATAGAATAAATTGATGGCAATTCAGCATTGTCAAGAATAATGAATTCAAAACAATACAGATGAAAATAACGGCTTTAGTCATAAATCCGGGAATCCGTACAAAAGACTGGAGCAGCGCAGTTTCATTAAATTCTTTATTATTCAGTTATAACAACCAAAACACAAAGTACAACGTGATTCACAAATAAACGACATTTCGTAAGCTTTGGGATTATTCTGACAACTTGTTAGTAGGCATCTAATTATTACAAGCTTTATTTAACTTGCAATGGTAGTATGTAGGTACCTATTTATGTACGAGTAAGTTTGGGTGGAATCTTGCAAGTAAATTCGACCAACTTCCCGGTTTCCGATTGTGCTGAAATTTTGTATGCATATATTATGTTTATCGCGTGACAATACATAATAAAGTACCATGGAGTTGATCTCACGATGGAGTCGAAAGGTGGCCATAGGAACTCCTGTACTAAACTAGATAGACCCGTCGTGTTTGGGCTCGTTTTACTTGTCTTGGCTAGCACAGGTACATGATATCCAGGATCTCAAAAGCGTGTGTATAAAAAGTTATATTTTCATAATAATTTAATGTTTATATGGTTGACGTCTTTTAAACGAGCTCATCTTTTTGACCGAGAGAGCAAAGCGTCTATGCATCGGGTTTTTTTTTCCATCTTGCCGGATGTTGCTAGACTGGGTATTCCCACAGGTATTGCTACTCGCGTACAGGGGACTCATTTTTAGGGTTCCGTACTCAAAGGGTAAAAACGGGACCATATTACTAAGACTCCGCTGTCCGTCTGTCCGTCTGTCTGTCACCAGGATGGATCTCATGAACGGTGATAGCTAGAAAGCTGAAATTTTCACAGATGAAGTATTTCTGTTGCCGCTATAACAACAAATACTAAAATCAGAATAAAATAAATATTTAAGGGGGGCTCCCATACAGCAAACCTAACTTTATTGCTGTTTTTTGCTCCATAATATTAACTGCTACAGGTAAACGCTTGAAATGGGGCTAAGGGGGCTTCCATAGGGTACGGAACCCTTCGCGCGCGGGTTCAACACGCACTTAGCCAAATTTTTGAACTTCGCATGCCTGGGAACGTATAGGAACTTTGACAATGACAGCTCTAAAACCATTATCATATTTTTTATTATGTTTTCTTCTTAATTAACGTTCCATTTCACGATTTTTAAAATGAAATACCTATATCGAGGAGGGCTTTCAAACGGTACGGAACCCTTCGTGCGTGAGTCGGACTTGCACTTGGCTGATTATTAAATCTTGTGATTATCTATGAAGCTGTGAAAATACGGCATATGTCCGGGACTTACCCTACATAACGTTGATTATAAGGATAATACTCGTAAGTATTGACAATAATTTAGAACATCTCCACGTTATACCCAATATACGCACTTTTTCATACCAGTATAGATGCGCAGAAGTATCTCCGAGTTGTATTTAATATATTGTTTGTTCCACGCCCAGTAACCTGTGGCATGTCTCGCCACATTCGACGCACATTCCTCACGGACGCACGGAGCGTTTTATTCCGCATTTTTATACGGAAAAGGATGTAGAATTCTCTTTCAGAATCTGTTTTTTCCACAATATTGTATTGCGGAAAAAACAGCGTCTTAAAATCCATAACTATTTCGAAGAAAGGTTGCTTTATTGATTTTTTACTCTAATCTAATACAGGCAATAATTGCAGCCTTATTACAAGCTCTGCTTAGTTTGTAATCAGAGACCGTGTGTAAGATGCCCCGTGTGTATGTTATATGCAGGGTTACTGTTAATCATTTAGCATCATTTTAGGGGCTTATTCTGTACATTAAAACTAACAACTTTTGTTCAACGACTTTTATCAAATCTCAAAAAAATAAAATGTTGTTCCATAGAGAAATATCGTTCACCTTCAACAAAATCTATGGAACAACTGTTTTTTTTTAGGTTTCAAAAAAGTCGCAGTTGAAAGTTGTAAGTTTTGATGTACATAAGAAGCCCCTAAAAGGATGCTAATTGATTACCAGTAACACTGAATTTATTTATTGATGTAGTCATATTTTAAGGATCCCAAACCCGTGCGTAATTATTTTCAATGTTAGACATAAATCTCTCATACAGATTTATTTTTTAAAGACCGGTTGGAGCGCGATGCAAACCAAGGGGCTTGTATCCAGTAAGATCCAGCTATTCTGCGGCACGGATAAAGTTGTCTGTTCACTTTATTGGTGGATAATTAATACTGGTGGGTACTTAATACATAGGCACTTGCCGGTAAGTGTGTGGTCTCCATCTGATAATTTTTCGATCCCATCGGTCAGCAGTCCTTTGTACTCTGCCTGCTACCATTTTAACTTGCCAATGCGCTATGTTATGGTAAATACGAGTACGTAACGTCGAAGTCAAAAAAATGAATTATCTACCTTTTTAAGATAATTTGTTTTCTATTTGTCAAGTAAGACCTAAGACCCATTTTCGTAGAAAAAGGTCGCTTAGAACATTGATTTTAAATCTAAATAGTTCAAAGTAGCATACCTAATATTAGGGTATATAGGGTATATTATAGGAAAATTGTGAGTAAGCGCAGAATAAAGTAAATTTCCACTCGACTGACGTTCGGTGAAGGCCCTTGAGTTAACTCCTGTAAGAGTCTGGCCCAGTCCACTCAGTAGTTGAAGGCCTTAGGGTTCTCGCTCATTTGACGACCAGATTTTATGGCCATAATTTTGGCCATTAAATAAAATATAATTGATTATATAATTGATTATAAACTAATACCTAATCATTTCTTATAATTGACGTAATCTTGAACCATTATGTTGATTAATCAAAATTTTGTGCAATTTAAGTATAGGCTGCTATACAACTTTTTCACCATACTACTAATTCAAATAGAAGTACTTATATAATTAATAATATGCATTGCTTGTAACGTTAATTTTTATTAATTTGTATGTGTATCATTTTTGATCTTTTATAGCATCCGAGGCGAGACCTCAAAAACAACATCAGTGTTGGTCAGGATAGTGCACGGGAGACCCGATTTCAGACATCCTACGCCCGCTGAAAGATTAATTTATGATGTATGTATTTACTGGCGGTTTTTATACGTATAAAATATTCACATTCAACACTCGATCGTCAAACAAAAACATTTGCAATCTTTCCTGCATGTTGCTATATTTAGAATAATACACGAAAATATAATTAAGAAGAAAACACTTTATATTTTGGATGTGTGTACAGCTTGTTGTCTTGTATCGAGTCTGAGACGATGCTTAGTAAGCCGACAGCTAGCCTATTCTCAGTACCTCTAAACCGACGTCAGTTTTGGTCGGGTCAGTGCACGAGAGCCCCGATTTTCGCCGTGTCCGATGGATTAAACACGAACTCTCAAACATCATAATATTTCCCGCGCCCGCTGCTGGATTAATTTATGATGGATGTGTTTATTGACGGTTTTTATGCGTATAAAAATTCACGTAAACATTTACTCAGGCCTTGCGCACGTTTCTATGCATATTTTAAAATACGATCTGCTACTGATGTTTGTAAGATGTGAGAAGATGCTTTCCATTAATTTATTTGTTAGGTTTTTGAAGTTTGTGAATTATGTGTACCTAATTTGTGTTGTAAGTTTATGCATGTCAGTGACTTTGTGTAACCTCTACTATGTAGTAAAATAAATCTCTTTTGACAAAATACAGTAAATATTTTCGATATGAAAACGTAGTCAATTAACCTTCTTTTTTATTTCATATAGGCTTGCGTTTGACTACACACTGATGTCTAGGGTGTAACACGCTTACTTAGAAGATACATTTTTACTCGGGATTTGAAGACACATACATTGTACGCATTATTAATAGCAACTCCAAAATTTCTTGATTAAAAAAAAAATAAACAAAACATGAAGTGCACCTGTTTCCAAGCATAATAGTGAAAAAAAATAGTTTATTCGGAAAGTACCTTGATACTTTATCAAATTTACGGTAGAAAGTACGTCATTGCATATCGAACTAATATGCGGGGAGAAAACGCATCTGAGCGGGAGAGAAAAGTGTATGAAAATCCATTTCTTACATGGTTTTTCTTTTTTAATTTTGGGTAAGACTATGCGCTGGTAACCTAAATATCAAAAGCCAAAAAGTTTTTACAGTGAGTTTTTATCTCCAAGTTCGCAAAATGACACTGGCCACTAGCTGTGTGTTGGATGGTGTCAAACAATTTGAAAAAAGAACATGTGAAAATTGCAGACGCCATTGGCGCCATTTTCAAGTGTTACATTAAGCTTCACTAACTGCAACAATTTCAATATAAATTTCAATTAGTAAAGATTTAGTTTTTTATTTTCCTCGTAGGTGTAGTATAAAGCACTATGTATCACTCGAGAGAAAGTGCGATTCCCGATCTCGGGTGTTTTAAAGCCCTCGCCTACGGCTCGGGCTTCATACGACACCCTCGACGGTAAACGGTCACTTTCTCCTCTCGGTGAACAATGTACTATTAACGTAGGTACCTATTAGAAAAAGGTTGATCTAACTCTAAAGTAACACGATTACTATGACGCTAAAGCTTCAAAGATGAAAGTAAGAACCTGCATACCTATCTGAAAGCTATTCACACCCTTCTAAGATATTTATTGGGAAGTCTATTAACCTACATTCGTGTAATCGATACATATTTAGGTATTGACTGCCTCGGTGGCTCAATGGTTAGTGACCCTAACTACTTGGTCAAAGAGGCGTGGGTTCGATCCCCACCCAGGGCAAGTATTTATGTGATGAACATAGGTATTTGCTCTGTGTCTGGGTGTTATTTAGGTATTATCTATATAAGTATGTATTTAAAAATAAGAAGAGGAGGTGACTCCCGTTCTACCTCGTTTCTGGTGCAAAGAATGTCCATAGCCATCCAA
Organism: Hypomecis atomaria; assembly: GCA_964007245.1. NCBI lineage: Eukaryota > Metazoa > Arthropoda > Insecta > Lepidoptera > Geometridae > Hypomecis > Hypomecis atomaria. The sequence continues at coordinate 1,594,069 of OZ023284.1, forward strand.
CGCGGCAATGCAGCAAGTATTATGGGCACCTTTGCACCAGGGACTATGAAGGGCGGGTTATTCGATTGATTTTCTAGGTAGGTACATATCTAGACACGCGGAAGCGTGTCCAGCCAAGTCAAAAAAAAAGGAACTGGCGACGCGACGTGTGTAATATTACACGAACCATTTCGAGCCACTTTTGACCCATTCATAACTATTTAACCTATATATATGAAATTTAGCACATTCATTAAAGTTCTTTAGCTTATCTTCAATACAAAATTTCATTAACTTTGCTTCTACGGTTAATGAAATATTAACGTTTAAAAACCGGGGTTTCATTGACTGATTCACTCACTGACTCACTGATTCACTGACTTATAGATCAACAACCTAACCCACTTCCAGATGACCTAGAAACTTGATATTTGGCATCAAGGTAGGCTATTAGGCATATACAAAGGAAAAAATCTAAAACTTTGATCTTTTACCCCCCAACCCTATATAATAGGGGATGAAAGCTTGTATGAGACTTCCACAAATTTTTCATGCTATAAGTCTAAAAATTGATATATAGACTCCCTGTTAGAAATAATAAAACATGTATTTCAGGGTTTTTAATAAATCAGCCCCCAACCCTTAAAATTGGGGGATGAAAATTTTTATGGCACTTTCGAAACTTTTGATGCTAGAAGTCAGAAAATGGATATACGAACTCGTTGTTGTTGATAATAAAACACAATTTCAGGATTCTTAATAAACCATCCCCAAACTCTAAAACTGGGGGATGAAAAATTGATAATGTCCAAAAATTGACAATGGTACTTTATTACAAATATAATCAAACACGTATTTCAAGATTTTTAGTAAATCTCCCCCTAACCTTTAAATATGTGACTTCCGCAAGTTTTGAAGCTAGAGATGTGCAAATCGATAAAATTACTCCTTGTAGTAAACTACAAAAAGAAGTGAAATCCAACAAAAACATTTACATGTGAAATGAAGCCAAGTCACAGTTCCCACTATCAAAAAGTTGTCAGATCTCACGTAAAGCCAAGCTTCTAACTCTACACTCCTTACTCTACAAGTCCTTACTTCACAAACTCTACACCTTAGTCAATATTTGCGGCTTGGCTGTTTCGCTAAACTGCGCATGGGCGTAAAGTGAAGATTAATTTATTCATTAATTCTGTTATACAAACAGTTCTTGTTGTAACGAAACGGCCAAGTCACATAATATTGACTAAGCTGTAGAGTTTGTGGAGTAAGGGCTTGTAGAGTAAGGCGTGTAGAGTTAGAAGATTGGCTTTACGTGAGATCTGACAACTTTTTGACTCTTATTAGTATAATGGTGAATTTGTTTTGATACTATAAGGAAGAGCCTAGATCCCACGACACAGGTCACCCTAGTGTGGGATCTAGTGCACAACTTGTTTTGTGTTAACTTTTATGACCAATAAACGTTTTTATTATTTATTATTATTCTGACATTTAGTTATTTACATTATCGTCACTTGTATCATCATCCTTATCGGCTGTACGACATCCTGTGACAGACATAGTCCTCCTCTATGGATTTCCACCAAGATCGATTAAAAGCTAAAAGCGGCGATTTGTAACATATGTTAGAAAATTTAATTCTACAGAAACGCTGCAACGTTGCAAAAAGTTTTTTCTGTGAATATAATACTTAACCTCATCGAGTACAAATTATCCATTTGTATTCGTAACTCATAGCTCTGTTTTTCTTGAATTCAGGTTTTATCTCATATACCTACTTAATCGAAAACAATGGTACTCTCGCAAATATTCCTGTAGTCTAATCAAATATCTAATACTTATACTTATCAGCAGGATAATAGTAGTTTATGCAACTGTCATATAATGAAGGGTATTAAAACACGAGTGTGAGTTTATGAAACGAGCGCAGCGAGTTTCAAAATAGTAACGAGTGTTTTAATACCCGTGTTATATGCAGTTGCATACACTACTTTATCTTCACTAATAAAAATAAAAAATAAAAACATATTGCGAAACATTAAATTCACGCGTACGTGTATTGTCACAGTGAACTTGGCGCCATTAAAATCTAACCAATGAGAGCGCAGCTGCGCGCGCAGGGCCAATCAGGAGCGAGCGCGCGATGTTATAATGAGATTTTACGATATCGATGTGGAAATTATAACATCATGTGAAATTGCTTAAATTGAGTGTTTTGTTGTCTGCGCGATTACAGTAGTCATTTTAAGTCAAGTATTGGAAACATAAGTAGAATGTTACAACATTAGTGTAGATAAAAAGAATTACATGATTTTTAAGATTCCGTACCCAATGGGTAAAAACGGGATCCTATTACTAAGACTCCGATGACCGTCTGTCCGTCAGTCACCAGGCTGTATCTCATGAAACGTGATAGCTAGAACGTTGAAATATTCACAGATAATGTATTTTTGTTGCCGCTATAACAATACTAAAACATAAAAAAATAAACATTATAGGGGGCTGCAATAGAAGTAACGTGACTTTTTTGCTCGAAATTAATAACGGTAACAGGAAGATGCTTAAAACATTATACCCTTCAAAAATAATTAACTAAAATAACATATATTAAGGGAGGCTTCCATACGGTATGGAACCCTTCGTGCGCGAGACTAACTCGCACTTGGCCGATTTTTTAAGAATTCGAAGGAAAAAGAAACATTGCTTAGAAGCCATGTCGGAAATTCGTAGAATAATTCCCTATTCTGTTTGAAGCAAATATACTATACCTAAATTTTTGCCGAAATAAAATATTAGATACAAAATCCTTCTGGCTAGTAACAGTTAGGTACAATAATTTTGTTATGGAATTTCGACAAGTGCTTTTAAATTTCGATATAACCCGGTTTCACTGGAAAACTACTTCAATTAGTTAATTTGACGTTGAAGTGATCGAAAACTAAAGTTTTACCTCTGGAAGCTTGTTATAGACTTTAGAGATTTTCATTTCAATTGGTCACTATTGAAATCCAGAAACACTTAATAGGCAATATAAATAAGAAATATAATAATAAAGATGATTTTATAGGTCATTTCCTAACCGTAGTGTACTGTACTGTACCAGCCTTTTTATGGTCCACTCCAGCGGGCTTAGCATAAGGACCATAAAATTATACTATCGACGTGTCAGAACGTGACGGAGTTATGATGAAGCATGTATCTGTCACCTTTGCACACGACGATAAACTCTTGTCGTGGTCTTGTATGCTAAGCACACTGGACGTTGACCTACCTACGAAGGGTGATTGGGCCATATCCACCGCCTAAAAATTCAGGTTTGATGTATAGGGGAGCCCCCCTATTTTGCTGTTTTTAGTTTGCTGCAGCAACAGAAATACATCATTTGTGAAAATTTCAACGTTCTAGCTATCACCGTTCATGAGATACAGCCCGGTGACAGACAGACGGACAGACGGAAGACGGAGTCTTAGTAATAGGGTCCCGTTTTTACCCTTTGGGTACGGAACCCTAAAAATCGTATGTTGCATTTCATAATCATAACGTGAGTAATTTTGCACTGATATCTTCTAAATTCACTAGATGAGTGTATCGAAAATACGTATTTTATTCAGCGGTAGTTAATTCTTTTTTTCAATCTACTCGGTTACAATACAAAAGATATGTTATTTGTAACCAATACAGCAAAACCTTTTTTTAGAAATTCACATTTAGTGAATTTTGACCGGAGCCAAGCGGTTTCCTTTACATCGACACGTCATTTTTTTTCTCGCCGATTATTTTCGATTGAGGGGTAATTCCCCTTAAAATGGGGGGGGGGGGGGGGGGAGTTTGCTGTCCTGCTCTTTAGCAGCCGATTTCTATGATATTTGGCAAGATTGTTAAGTATCTAAATCCTAACCAGATTTACGAGTATGAACAAAATCGATCGAGATATTTAATATGTAGGTATATATTTAGTCTAGACATAGTATTATTTTAATAACATCACTCTTCATACACTCTAAAATCGTTACCTTCTTTCTTCAACAGTCGGTCTAAAAGAGAATGCACTGCATAAACCTAAAACGCTTTCAAATAGTCTACATTTATTTACTCAAGTGTCGGAGAGCTATTCGATAGTGATATATTGCAATTATTAGATAAATCCGCATTTTATAGATGCAATGTGCTATAAATTGCTATGTTTACGACTGGCAATCGCATTCGATTCTTTATAATGTTTTTACTGTATCATTTGGCATACATTCATAATAAGTCATGAAAAAAGTTTAACACCAATTAGTCTTGCCAGTTGTGTAGCGTAGTGGAGCGGGTAGGGCGGCGCCTAGAAGGGCGGCAAATTTCACAATTAGTAGGTAATGATAATATCTTGTAAAGTTTCATAATTACGTGTTTTTATTGTAACCTGTGCATGTACTGATAGCGCGCGAGTTGAATGCAGTCGGGGTCTGAGGTAAAGAACGGGAGCATCTCCCCCCGCTATCCGCACGCCCCACTTCACGCGCCTGGGCGGGTTGGGCATGCGGATAGCGGGGGGAGACATTCGCATTCCTAAGCTCTGCATTCAACTCGCGCGCCGACTATATGTGTAATAGGTGCAATACACAACAATGATAGGTGTTATTGTTGAATAGTTCTTTTGTTTTACTAGAAAATATTTAAGATTTTATAAAAATACACATTGAATGTTATAAGAGGGTAGCATTTTGTTCTTTCGCTCTGCGTGGCTAATGCCCACTTTTCACCATTGCTATACTGTATTTTTAATAGTCTTATAATATAGATTTTTAATAGTCTTATAATATAGATTTTTTATAGTGATTGAGCCATATCCACCACACTGGCCCAGTGCAGGTTGGTTGATTCACACATGTCATGGAATCTTCTAAGGACAGGTTGCCTCACGATGTTTTCCTTCACCGAAAAGCCAGTGGTCTGAAATTCCTTACGTATATTCCAAAGATTTAATTGCCCGGAATTTCAACCCACGACCTCACGATTGTAAGGCGGGTGTCACTACCACCAGACCACCACGGGACACCATATGAAAACCATTAGTTTTTCATATAGCCATTAAAAATATTAATGATACCTACCTTTTCATAATAATTACAAATGTAACGCAAAATTTGAAACTTTATGAGTTCAAAACTCCGCACGGCACGGCACTGAACTCGTCACTGATATGTTGAGGTTTTAAATATTTGATTGTCCTAAATTTATCTACAAAATAATGTTGCTCTTGAAAACGAAGTGATAAATACTTAGCACAATACCACTTAGAGGATGTGTTGCAGAATTCTGCCTAAAATCAAAGTCGATATGGTATGTATCGAAGCACGTTTATTCAAAATGATCTTAAAAACTAACCCTAGTTCCTACACTGCACAAATTGTGCGTTTTAATGCGAAACAACGCCATCTATCGGTGAGTGTCTTGAATTAGCGTTTAACATACCGCCCACCAAGGACATTTGTGACGAAATGTCCTTAACCATGGTCTGTACCACCGTCCGACGTGGCCGGATGGTGGCTGTACTATTGATGTACTTGGTGGTCGGCTTACAAAATTTAAACTACGCTGAACTATGAACTAAGGTGTTGAACTAATGAACTAGGTTGATCTATTGAACTAGGTTGAACTATTGAACTAGGTTGAACTCTTGAACTAGGTTGAACTATTGAACTAGGTTGAACTATTGAACTAGGTTGAACTGTTGAACTATTGAACTAGGTTGAACCATTGATCTAGGTTAAACTAGATTGAACTACAATTGTGAAACAATGGAACTGACAAATTGAATACACAATGTTAACGAATGAACTAAATTAAGTACATATGAACAAATATGGAATGCTGATAATGTTCAACTTTTTACATCAGGTAATATTCGCTTTTATCTCACTAAAAGAACATAAATTAATCACCTTACAAATATTTTACATCATCCGCCATCCACCGTGGCGGGTTCTTACATGGTACTTTATAAATTTTATTCCCTAATTGATTGATCTATTTTATTAGAAATAGCCTTCCATAGTATGAACTTGTCAGTAATACAATAATGTTATTACGAACTTGAATTAATTAATTTTTAACAAATAAAACTGAATTAAATTTGTTGCAAAATTATCATACGAAACTAATTACCACGTTTTCCTAACACATACGAGTAGAACTTAAATTGCCATTTTACATTTTAGAAATAAATATTTTCTTGAACTAATTACATTTTTTACTGTAAATATACAGTTAAGACATCGCTGCCTTTGATCACTTTTTTGTTACAAGTGACCACATAGGCTATGTTATTAAAGTCAAAGTGACTTTCAATACGCAACCCATTGACCGACGACGTAAAAGTAGTTTAAATTCTCCAATATCGATCGGCCTGTACTTTGGAAATTCATAAATCCAATTTGTTCTCTAATTGACCAAAATGGGTTGCCAACTTTACAACATTTATTTTTGAGTAGTTAAATAATTGTTGTTGAACTTAAATCAAGCAACGGATCTTCAACTTTGAAGTGTTCCATGACGACTTCAACCATCTTTGGATTCCACCGTTGGTAAGTGAAACTTTCTTTTTTCTCTATTTCTTATGAATTCTATTATATATGCTCAAAATGTTCGCCTTCCTACAGCATAAACAATGAAGTTAGTAATTATGTTTTTGTTCTATTATTCCGCAAATATTGTTCTTATTCATATTTTTCTTCTTTTATTTTTCTTCTCCTCTTCTCGATCTATTTTCCCTTATTTTCGATCTAACTTTCCTTCTTCTCGATCTGATTTCTCTTCTTTTCGATCTAATTTTCCTTCTTCTCGATCTAATTTCCCTTCTTTTCGATCTAGCTTATCTTCTTCTCGATCTAACTTCTCTTCTTCTTGATCTAACTCCTCTTCTTCTCGGTCTCATTTCCCTTTTCGATCTATTTTCCCTTACTCTCGATCTAACTTCTTCTCGATCTACTTTCCCAGCGTTTTGACTTTATTATTTGTGTAATTTTTGTTGACCTCCCTTTCCGTGTTGACCTGATTATGTTGTCCTAGGTATCCTTGATTTTTGTAGTGTTGATTTTCATTCATATTTATCTTCGATAGCTGCTGTTTGGTGATCTTGTTCCATTTTTGTAATTTTAATCTTCTGTTTGATAGCTCAGTTTTTTGTAAATAATTTCTTCTTCCTTCTCCTGTGTAATCTTCACCTTTACTGTTTGCTAGCCACCTGTGATCTAATTTCCCAAAATCAGGTGTGCAGCACTGTTTGAAATTAAAATCTCCTTTTGGTTTCTTTCTGTCTAATGATTTTAATCTTGTCACAGCTCTGTGGTGGTCATATCTGTCAGTGCAGCGCGGCTGTCTGTCCCGGAATGGTAGTTTTGTAATACATGTGCCTTCCGGTGATCTTCTTGTTGTTTTCAGGAGAAGGTTCTTGTATTTTTGTTCTTCTGTCCCTAATTTTGATTTACTATTAAATTGTTCTTTTATTTTCCAGGATCTTAAAGTTTTATCCTCATCAACTTGTGAGTGCATGGCTGTGATTTTCTGCGATGATGCTTTTTTGATCTTGTTCCCGATGGTTCCCGACACAATCCACCCTAGAATTGTATTTTGTACTACTAGCTCTTCTGTTGGACTCTTTTTTATTCCCTCTAAAACGATCTTGCTGTATACATTAGCTCCCAACAATAAATCGATTTTATTACAGAGAGCAAATTGTGGATCTGCCAGCACCAAGTCTTCTTCTATCCAATCGGTAGCGTCATCGGTGATGTTCTCTTTTGGTAAGTACGACGTGATGTTCTTTAAAACGTACGCTTCAACTTGTAAGTGGAAATCAGTGTCCACTAGTGATTTTAAATTAATGGTTACAACTCCTTTTGAATTTACAGGTTGACTTCCTCCCAGACCAGAAATCTCGCTTCTACTTGAAGTTGTCTCCAGTTGCAGCTCTTGAACAGCAGCTTCGGTTATGAAACAAGCTTGTGAACCTTGGTCCACAAGTGATCTAAGTACCCGATTTCGCCCAGAAGCTGACTGAATGTTCACTAGCGCTGTAGGTAGTAAAACTTGACCCGCTTTCTTGACCTTCTGAGTTGACAGACATGACAGTATAGGATCTGTACTCGTTGATTCGCTAGTCCTCTCGTCTGCCGAGTCGGTAGATGTCTTGTTGTGCACGTTGCCTGAATGAAGAAGTGAGTGATGGCGTCTTTTACAAACCTTGCAGGTGGTGGGCTTCTTGCAAGCATAAACGCTGTGGTTGCTGCCTAAACAGTTGTAGCAGATAGAATTCTTGGCTACAAATTCTCGTCGCTGAACCGGATCCTGCTGTATGAATTCTTTGCAAAAGCATAGCTTGTGCTCACCGGAACAGAACTCACAACGCAAGTTTGCTTCATTCGTCACCAAAAATGCTTTTGGTTTGTTGTAAGACCCGCCGCTTTGTTGACCTGAAACTCGTTTTATATCAACAAATTCTAACGCTCGAAAGCGGCTTTCCAAAAATTCCTTCAAATGTTCTAAAGTTGGCAACTCATTGATATCGAAGCTATTAATATGAAGTTCCCATTGTTTACGCGTCTCTAAATCAAATTTTGATGTCACTATGTGGATAACAATAATGTCCCATGTGATCACTTGTACGCCCATATTTTTCAAGGCACTCATACAATCCATTGTGGTATCTAAAATCTCCTTTAACCCCGAAGCGGATTCCTGAACTAAGCGTTTTTGACTGAAAAGTCTTTGGAGGAAACAATTTGCTAAGTACTTTTTATTATTGTACCGTTTTTCTAATAGTGACCAACATTCCGCATAGTTAGCACCCGTGATAGGTGTATGTTTTATTAATTGGGCCGCCTCGCCGGTTAAATGAGTCTTTAGGTAGTGCAGTTTCTGTACGGCATCTAATGACGTATTATTATGCACAAGCGATATAAACAAATCGTGAAAAGATGTCCAATCCGAATAGTTGCCTGAAAACATAGGGATTGAAATTCTCGGCAACCGTACTAAATCGCTCGATTCCTTTTCTTTCGGTTTGGATTTATTTTCACGGTTTACAACTTCTTTGAATTCCGACAAAGCCAATTTTAACATAGTTTTATACTGACAATAGTTTTCTTCTGTTATTTCATAAATTTCTTTTGTAATATAACCACTTTTTTGTAATTCTGTACTAACCGATTCTTCATATAATTTCGTATTGTTTGATCTAAATAAAATCCAATCGCGTTCTAAGTTTTCTAATTTTACTTCTACATATTCTAACGTTATTCTATCTTTTGGACTTTTCCTATAATTGTTAAATGCTTTTTGAATTGAACTAGATAAATTAAATTGTACATTAAAAATAGGTTCCATTTTAAATTAATATTTTGAACTACTGATTTTGTACAACGATCTTACTAAAATGTTACGTTAACGACAATGGTTTTTAAAATTTTCAATTAAATACAATTTGGCTGAAATATTACAAGTCCAAGATTTCTTATTCCAAATTTTTCTAAGTGTTTGAGAAATAACACAATTTTAAAAATTGGGCATGGATTCCCCGTTCCCTCGTTTTATAGCAAATTATTCTAAGTCCAAAACACATGCAAAATTATAAATTAATATTAAATGGATAGTAACACTGACTCTAAAGTTAAAGTTTTTTTTTTTTTAATGCAAGAATTAAAGTTCAAATTAGTACCAAATGTTCTACTCACGGTTTCACTTTTCACACTTATCCTCAGTTGGGTTGTCCTGGTGTCCTCAAATGGTGCTTGTCCTAGTTGTCCTCGTGTCCGACGTCTTATTGATCTCCTTCCCGCTACTTCAGTTTGCTCAAGCTGAGCCCACAGCTTGCCAACCGCAGCTCACAGCTAGCTGGCTCGTATTGCCCACAGCTAGGCACAGCTTGCCCTCACAGTTGCCGCAGCAACGTAATGCACATTTCACTATATAAATTGTTGAAACTAGCGGCCCAGTGGTCATGTGACGCACGCTCACGTCAACCACCAAAAATAAGACCAGTCGGAACACTGTCCGGTTCCGAAGGACTTTTTGCAGAATTCTGCCTAAAATCAAAGTCGATATGGTATGTATCGAAGCACGTTTATTCAAAATGATCTTAAAAACTAACCCTAGTTCCTACACTGCACAAATTGTGCGTTTTAATGCGAAACAACGCCATCTATCGGTGAGTGTCTTGAATTAGCGTTTAACAGGATGAATAACTGACAAATAGCCATATCGCATTCTTTGTTTAATCAAAAACACATGTAGGTATTTCTGTTTCAGATTGTCACTAAAGTACTCCTGCTCCATCTTCACATTGAAAGGCCCTGACATGTTTTCGCGTTTCTCTTACTCTCATTGAAACTGCTCTTATAAGTGAGATTTGTATTTGCACTTTCAACCAGTACACTATTTGAGAATACGTGTTTCCGCTTTGTTGCGTTTTTTTTTAAACTGTTATATTCAGTTCTTATCGCATGAAATGACTAATGGGGTGAATGAGGCTCTTAGGTCTTCAGCTGCTCGGTGGTATTTTGAGTGTTTCTCTCGGCTATGTCTCTGTGCTATTTTTTGTCAGGTGAGGTTGCTGTAAGAGGAAGCGTCAGAAACCGACAAATAGTGATACTTTCTTAGGCAGAATAACCTATTCTGCTTATTAAACTTAACTCTACCTCTTCATGAAACTGGGGCCACGAGGGGCGCGTATTCCCTGAGGATAGAGTACTGAATACTCCGTATTTAGTTAGTACATTAGTTTAGCCGTAATTGTCTTTTAATTTTTCTAGCTCTACCTGTTCTGAATAGGTAGAGTTAGGCTTTGTTTGAGTATAGTTAAATTTACGAGTAAAATTAATAAAATTCCAGGGTCCAGTCTAGTGGTAGTGACACCCGCTTTATAATTGTGAGGTCGATTGTGGGGTTCAAATCCGGTCCCGTTTCGATAAGTTCTTTAAATTGATCTACGGAATTTCACACCATTGGCTTTTTCGGTGAAGGAAACATCTTGAGACAATCTGTAGAACATCTGATGATGCTATTGAATTGAACCTGGATTTGAACCCCACAATCGACCTCAAGATGTTTCCTTCATGTTGATCATTCATTCTTCATACATCTTCAGATGTTTCCTGCACGTAAAATACCTGTCAGGTCATAAGTATTGTCACACAGTAAAAACTTTTCTTTTAGAATGCTGGCCACAAAAAAGTTTATTTAATTCGAATCTCGAATTGTTCATGAAAATAAAAATGTAAACTTTTTAGAATTTTACTCATTTTTAAATATGGAGTGGACGCTTAAAGAAGACCGTGTTGCAGTAATTGCATTGCATCGTTGCGGTTACGCGCCAATTCAAACTTTTGACATACTGAAAAATTTGAATATAACCAAAAGATTCGTTTATCGTACCATCAAACGATACAATGAAGACTCTAGTGTAGATGACAGGTCAAGAAATGGTCGCACTCGGTCTGTTAGGACTCCAGCAGTGATAAAAGCTGTGAAGGCGCGAATTCAAAGAAATCCCAAACGTAAGCAGAACCTGTTGGCCCTTCAGATGGGGTTAAGCAGAACCACGGTGAAAAGGGTGTTAAATGAAGACTTAGGGCTTCGGGCATATCGAAGAAAAACAGGACATCGTTTAAATGCTTGTCTAATGGACCTGAGACTGAAGAGATGCCGCGCTTTGTTGAAGTGGTACGCGGGAAAAAAATATCGGGATATTCTTTTTTCGGATGAAAAAATTTTTACCGTAGAAGAGATCTACAACAAACAAAATGATAAGGTGTACGCACACAGTAATGAAAAAGCGTATTCCGCGTGTCAGACGAGGTCATTTTCCATCCTCGCTCATGGTATGGTTGGGAGTTTCTTATTGGGGCTTAACAGAGGTACATTTTTGTGAGAAAAGTGTAAAAACGAATGCAGTTGTGTATCAAAATACAGTCCTGACGAACCTTGTGGAACCTGTTTCTCATACCATGTTCAGTAACAGGCACTGGGTATTCCAACATGATTCGGCGCCAGCTCATAGAGCGAAGAGCACACAAGACTGGCTGGCGGCGCGTGAAATCGACTTCATCCGGCACGAAGACTGGCCCTCCTCCAGTCCAGATTTAAGCCCGTTAGATTACAAGATATGGCAACACTTGGAGGAAAAGGCGTGCTCAAAGCCTCATACCAATTTGGAGTCACTCAAGACATCCTTGATTAAGGCAGCCGCCGATATTGACATGGACCTCGTTCGTGCTGCGATAGACGACTGGCCGCGCAGATTGAAGGCCTGTATTCAAAATCACGGAAGTCATTTTGAATAAACTTTATTGTCATAAGAATCTATATTTTGTTAAGTTCATTTTGGTATATAAATGGTTACATAATGAATAAACTTGTTTCAATTATTTAAATTAAACATGTGACAGAATTTATGACCTGACTGTGTAAATTCGATGGGGTATGTGAATTTACTAATCCGCATTGGGCTATCGTGGTGGATATGGCCCAATAACTCTTCATGGATAGGTCTGCGTTCTGCAGTGGACTATTAAAAAAAAGCTTTTACAGTACAGTAAACAAATAATGGAGTGGATGGAGTACCTCCTCCGGTTGGTTCGTCGGTCAAAAAATACTTTGACTACCCGCAGTTTTCTTTTACTATCTCTCAAAAATAAACAAAACAAATTGCATACACACACACAAGTAACGGTGTAAAATGTAGTTGAAATCACAATTCGCAAATATTTAAAGCTGACTAAAAACAGTTTTAATTTGACTACTAATCCAATTCAATAAATCCATAATTATTATTTATTTCAACCGACTGCAATAAACCGAAAATTATTTTCAACATCAATTACACAATAATCGGCCAAGTGCGATTTGGACTCGCGCACGAAGAGTTCCGTACCGTATGGGACTCCTATTTCTCTTGCCGTTATTAAAAGGGAGCGAAAAACTCCTAAAAATCACGTTTGTAGTATGGGAGCCCCCCTTAAATATTTATTTTATTCTGTTTTTAGTATTTGTTGTTATAGCAGCAACGAAAATACATCATCTGTGAAAATTTCAGCTACATAGCTATCATGGTTCGTGAGATACAGCACGGCTACAGACAGACAGACAGACGGACATCGAAGTCTTAGTAATAGGGTCCCGTTTTTCCCTTTGGGTACGGAACTCTAAAAACGATCGAAACTTTGATCGACATCTTTTTATTTCAATTGATAGGTATAATTTTGTAACTTTTGTTTTTGATTAAATCTGTAAAAAAATGTATACTTTTACAGTTTATATTAGTGTGAATTTTAGCTTACTGTTTTAAATAGCGTGTTGTACTTATTTTTGCGTTTCAATATTATTCAATACACAAGTTTTAAGATAAAAGTTTAGTACTTTACTTTAACTAAAACTTTTTGAAAATGATTCCAAAGCTCTAGCCTCGAAGTTGAGTCACATCACTATAAAATCTCATAATATCCACACTATTGTTCAAAGAATTGTTATTTCCACTGATCGTAAAACTGTACGTCGTACAACGTTTTATCGATGCAACTTTTATTTCGTCCGCGACGTCCCTGGCAGGCGTCCCGACCTCACCAAGGTTCGCACACAACTGAAACTAAACTTTCAGTTGCTGTAACAACTGCGTCTTTCGGATTTGAACTTTTGACTTTTAGTATTTAGGCTTTTCATAGGGGTTTTTAGAGGACTAGACTAGAGGGAATATTTTGTAACACTAACTAAAGTCATTGATGGTTTTATGACGTGGTTAGCTGAAACACCTGGTTTTTCGGATTTGAAATTTAGACTTTTTCCGTCTTACCACAAAAGTTTTACGCAAGGTTTAAACGATGTTTAACAGAACAAATTTCACGAGTAAACAGTGATTAAAGCTTGTTTAATTCTTTTGTGGTAAGGCGGTTTATCTTTAGGCATTTCAGAGGACGGGGAATCTTCTGTAAAGTCTAACAGAAGATCGAAAACAGTCCTTTTTATCTTTAGGCTTGTCATTGATGGTTTTATGATGTGGTAAGCTGAAACACCTGCCGTCTTACCACAAAAGTTTTACGCACGCTTTAGACAATGTTAAGCAGTACAAATTGAACAATTAAACAGTGTTTAAAGCGTGTTTAAATCTTTTGTGGTAAAGCGGCTGGTTTTTCGGATTTAAACTTTTGTCTTTTATCTATAAGCTTTCTTGGGAGTTTTATAGGAGGGGCAAGAAGCATTTACTGTTATACTAAGTCATGGATGGTTTTATAAGGTGGTGGACTGAAACACCTGCGTCTTTCAGATTTGAACATTTGACTTTTTATCTAAATGCTTTTAAATAGGTGTTTTAAGAGAAGGGGAAATAGGCATTTTTTGTTACACTAAAGCCATTGGTGGTTTTATGATGGTGTGAGGGGAAACACCTGCGTCTTTTAAATTTTTCGAACTTCTACTTTATCTTTAGTCTTTTCGTAGGAATTTTTAGAGAAGGGAAAAGAGGCATTTCTGTTGCATTCAAATTCAAAGTCACTGATATTTTTTTGAAGTTGTGAACTAAAACACCTGCCTTTTTCAGATTTGCTGAACTTTTGACTTTTATCTGTCAGGTTTTTATAAAAGTTTTTAAGAGTTACTTTTGGGGAGATGGTAAAGGTCTATCTATTATATAAAAGGCTTCCCTGAGTGACTGACTGACAGACAGCCTACAGCCCAAACCGCTAAAGATAGGAACATGAAATTTGTAACAAAGACCATTGGACCACGTAATGGAGCACTAAGGACGGAATTTCGAAAAATCGACCTCTAAAGGGGTAAAACGGGCCCTTTTCGTTTGTATGTAACTTTTTATTCCCTTTACCGATTGACTTGAAACTTTGTATACATGCTACTAAAACAAAATATAAGTTACGTTTGTTCTAGTTTTTCCGAATATTCCTTATCTTAGGGGTCAAATTGGGTCCCAAAGTTGGTGAAAAAAGCGTCTATTACATCCAACGAGCTGAACGGTTATGGATGAAATCTGGTATGGAGGAAGCACACAACATGTTTCAACACATGAACTATTATTATCCCGGAAATTCTATGGGGATCCTTAGGGATAGCCAAAATTAATCAGTTTAGGCTACAACCCAATCCACTAAAGATAGAGACTTGAAATTTCGAATATAGGTACAATGTAGGTACAACGTAATGAAGCACAAAGAACGAAAATTTCGAAAAATTGACCTCTAACGGGGTAAAACGGGCCCTTTTTGTTTGCATTTAATTTTTTATTACCTTTACCGATTGACTTAAAACTTTGTATTTAAGCTTTACAAATAAAATAAAAGTTGCGTTTCTTCCTGTTTTTCCGAATTTTCCTTATCTAAGGGGTCAGATAAGTTCCCAAAGTTGGTGAAAAAAGCATCAATAATTACATCAGACGAGCTGAACGGTTATAAATGAAATCTGGTAGGTATGTAGGAAGCACACAACATGTTTCAATACAGTAACTATTTTTATTCCGGAATTTTCTTAGCAATAGCCAAAATAATCAATTATAAAGCTAAGATAAAAGGGGTAAATGAATTCTAACGAAATTTGGTACGACGCTAGACAATAACACAAATTACTGCTATCCCGGAAAATTTCAGTGGATCCTTCAGGATATCAATTTCCAAAAAAAGTACTAAATGACTGTTCGAAAACCGATGCAATATTGTTTGAAAATAGCTCACCCTTTTAACTAATATATGACTACATATTAACGTCCTGGGAACGAAGTCCCGGATTCCTTGTCTAACGCTAGATCAAACATCCTACATAAGCGTGAAAAATAACTTGATCGCGTTTTTTTTTAAACGTAGTGAAATATCTAGAATTATATTGAGTTAATTTAGATCCTTCAATGGGGGCAAAATGGGCCCCTAATAGTTTATGAACGATTTTATTTTGTGAGCCAATAGACTTGAACTTAGGGTACATACGGATCAATAACTACTTGCTTTACTATGGGAACTACCCTGAAAAAGCGAAAATTACCTATTCTTTACATTTTGTCGCGGGTCGATGAATTTTTTGTGTTGAAAAGCTAATTTTATTTACGTGATTTCTGGGTTGGTACCATAGTAAAAGTTAGTCAAATGATGAGTATTATGGAATCCTAGAACATGCCTTTTTTTTATTCAGAATAGGTTTGCGTTTGACCACCTACTGCCTGTCGTCTAGATGTAGGTGCGCTATGTATTTTTCAAATATAATGTACTTTAAATGACTTAATGAAACATGATGAATACCTGTACTGGCCTTTTTTAGGGTTCAGTACCCAAAGGGTAAAAACGGGACCCTATTACTAAGACTTCGATGTCCGTCTGTCTGTATGTCACCGTACCGTAATAGTTGGGCAGCTGAAATTTTCACAAATGATGTATTTCTGTTGTCGCTATAACAAAAAATACTAAAAATAGAATATTTAAGGGACATACAACAAACGTGATTTTTAGGAGTTTTTTGCTTACAATAGTAAGGCAAAGGCAAGAGCAATGGGCTCCCATACGGTACGGAACCCTTCGTGCGCGAGTCCGACTCGCACTTGGCCGATTTTTAATAGTCCACCACTGAACGTAGGCCTACCCACGAAGGGTGATTAAGCCATATCCATCACGCTGGCCGAGCGAGTCACATACAACATCGATTTTTCTGTAAGGACGTGCCTATGCAGGTTGCTTCAATGTTTTCCATCAATGAAAAGCCAGTAGTATGAAATTCCGTACATAAGTTTCAAAGAGCTCAGTGGTCTGACCAGGATTAGGACCTGACGATTGTAATGTAGACCATGACATGCGAATGGAGTTGGATAAAATTTGGTATACGAGTGGGAAACTACATGGGTCAACTCATGATCGTCATATTATCTCATCATAAATCGAAAAATATTCTTTACTCGCTATAAAAAATCAGTAGGTATATTAAAATATAACTTTATTAAGTATTTATTTTATTTCACTATGGAAACTAACGTGGTTTTCGTACATTTTACTTAATTGAAATGTATTTATTTTATGACAAGAAAATAACGGGGTCCAAACTGTGGGCTATTAAAGTCAAAGAACATTTATTGTTAAACTGTGTTACATTGCGATCTAACTACTAATCACAAAAATATTGAATTATCAGTTAAGTCCAATATGGCCACAAAATAATCATTAGAACATGAAAAAATTATACAATCATTATTATTAAATTTAATTCGAATATTTTGCAATTTATCATCTAAAAATTGTCGTACTCCATAATAAGCTTTAGACACAGTAAATTTAAGCAAATACTGAAACAAAGCAGGCCAATCCGTGGGCTAATTATTATCCTTGCAAGTAATACGACAACGTGGGCTAAACCAAGAGCTATTATTTTAAGCAAAAATGTACTAAGACAACGCGGGCCAAACTGTGGGAAATTGCCATTTAAAGTAAGTACTAAGAAAATGCGGACCAAACCATTATCATTTTAAGCAAATACTATAACGACGCGGGCCAGACCATGGGCTATTATCATTGCAAGCAATACGACAACGCAAGCCATACGGCAGGCTATTGTAATTTTAAGCAAGTACTTAGACAACGCAAGCCAAGATACGTACTTTGAATTACCATATTAAGCAAGTACTAAGAATGCGCAGGCCAAACCGCGACCTATTTATCATTCTAGCTAAACACTGGGACAATCAAGGCCAAACCGTAGGCAATGCCTATTACTTGAAAAGATAATGCCTACTAAGCATTATCTTTTCAAGTAATACGTTATTACGACAATGCAGGCGAAACCACGAACTATTATTATTTTAAGCAACTGCCAAGACAACGCAGGCCAAACTGTGGCTTATTATCATTTTAAGCAGTTACTCGAACAAAGCGGCCAGACCGTGGGCTATTATCATTGCAAGTAATACGACAACGCGTGCCAAACGGTAGGCTATTATAATTTTGAGGAAGTGTTAAGACAACGCAGGCTAGGTTGCGTGCTATAAATTACCATCTTAAGCGAGTACTAAGAATACGCAGGCCAAAACGCGAACTGTAATCATTCTAGCCAAATACTATGACAATTCAGGCCAAACCATAGGCATTATCCTTGCAAGTAATACGTTATACGATAATGCTTTGCTAAACCACGACCTATTATTATTTTAAGGAAGTGCCAAGACAACGCAAGCCAACCGACAGCCTTTTATAATTTTAAGCAAGTACTAAGACAAACGCGGGTCAAACCACGGGCTATTTTCATAAGCAAGTACCTGTCTACTAAGACAACGCGGGCGAAGCCGCGGGTTTTAAGCTAGTATTATATATATTACACTAAGGTCACTGGTTTTATGAAATGTTGATACTGGCCCAAAAGTTAGGTTTATTAAGAGTTTTAGTTACAGACTCTTTGAAGGGATTTCAATGATATTTTATGTCAGAATAAACTCTCTAGATGGTTTTATGAAATAGTAATACTTATACACTATGTAAGCGTATATTAACTTATACTGACTTAGTACTGACTGTTTTCATAAAGGATTTCAATCATTTTTTAAAGTACACAAATTTCCGGTGATTATAAGTCAGGTAGGGTGTAGGTCAGTACTACTATTTCAACTGCTTGGAGCATTAAACTTACTTGAAGGCTTTTTTATTAAATAATAACATCAGCCAAAAATTATTAAAAAATGCATAAAACTATATGATTGAACTGAATTGAATTGAATTTTTGCATTGTAGACATCTTCTTATTAATTAATTATAGAATTGTAATTCTATCATATTAACGTAATTGTAATTAATTGAATTGATCGTCTTATTAAATTATAAATAACTAGCAGCCTCCCTAATTTTTTTTTTAAATATAACATAGCCTATGACACCCGGGGATTGTGTAGCTTCCCAACAGTGAAAGAATTTTTCAAATCGGTTCAGTAGTTTCGGAGCCTATTCAATGCAAACAAACAAACAAACAATCAAATCTTTCCTCTTTATAATATTGGTATAGATTTATTTACAAGGTAAAAAGAACGAATGATATTTGTAGAATATTCAAGACTGTTTGCGATGTTTATAACTAAATTTAAATGACTTGTAACAGAATGTTATGAATAAAGTGATAATGATTATGATTATGTAATATTTGTAAACCATGTATACCTTTCTTCCAGTGGTTCTTATTATATTATTAATACTACAGTGTATATATACAGTTTCAAGCGTTCAGCGATTTTAAAACTGACACTAAGGCTCGCGACTTGTCCAAGCTATTTTCACCGAGGGGAAACAAATGCCACTTGACGGTTTTTACCGTCACAATAAATTATGGAGGAGTGAAGATAGTCGAAACAATAAACGAGTTTAACGACCGCCGGATGTAAGGTGTTGCTAAGAAATTAAACTTTAATACTTTACGATACAATTTTTTATACCGCATGGAGACCACGTACCAGCAAGCGCAGCGTAGGACGTCCACCGACTAGGTGGACTAACGAAATAATTAAGACCGCAGGAACACGTTGGATGCGGGCCGCTTCCTACCGGCCTTATTGGAAACCAATAAGGGAGGTGTAGGTAAGTATGTCTAGCAGTGGACGTGCTACGGCTGGTGTATGGATGGATGGAATAAATCATTTTTTTTTTTAAATACAAGCCTTTGAGGTCCTGAGATATCATATAGTAGCAGAGTGCTAGCCAAAACAAGTAAAATGAGCCCAAACACGACGGCTTTATTCTATTTAGTACAGGAGTTCATATGGCCACCTTCCAACTCCATCACCAGATCAGCTCTATGGTACATATGCATGCAAAATTTCAGCTCAATCGGAATCCGAGAAGTTGTCCAAATTTAATTTCCAAAATTATACCCGAACTTACATACTCGTACATACATAGGTACATCCATTGGAAGTTGAATAAAAGCTTTTAAAAAATATTCAACTTTGCGGAAATACCTACTATTGCAATATTTTACAAATCATTGTCGCTGTTTTTCGGGCACCATTTACATTTTCCGAGAAGATCCGAAGTTCACTTCCTGGGTATTTATTTGACGTGAATCTTGCTTAACTTTGATCTGCTCAAATTTGTGGGCACAGCTTTCATGACAGATGGGCCAATTAGGCCCTTGCCTCGGGCTGACCTTGTACATTGGGTGCAGGTGTAATTGAAACGGTCAGCTACGAAATTGAGTTTGTTGCTGTTGCAGTAAGTACTATCTAACTTGTATTGTATTTGTTTTGGACATAGATGTATAATTATAACACTTTTTTTAAACCTTACTAGAAATACAAATTCTTCATTCAATTATACAAATTATGTCATAAAACTTAAAATAGAACAATAAAAATTGTTAAAATTATAAGTCAGCCTTAAAAGTAACACTAATATATAATAATTATATTATCTGACCTGTATTGTACTAATAAACTGTTTGATTTTAGATATATAAAGATTAACAAAATAAGCACTTTGATCATGGAAACTAGCGTGGTTTTTTGCACATTTTATTTAAATTAAAATTTAAATAAAACATGTTAATTAAATTGTTACATAGGTGTTACTCACTCGTTTATTATATCGCAGACAGCACACAAGACAAACTCACGGACGTTGTTAGTGATCAAAACTATTGTAAATTTCCTGTCCGCCATATGATTTTGTTTAAGATTTAAAGTTAAGAATTGATTTTTTTTTTTTATCAAAATGTTCATAGTTAAATGAAGCTCAGTTACTTTTAAAACGATAAAACTTTCAGACTATCTGCTTACCTCTAAAGTTTAGAAATTAATAAATTACTGATCAAAATATAATCACCGCTGACTATTTAAAACATTGCCTTTATACAACAAGAAGAAGCCAGTTCACACTGATCGCCCGGGGTCATACCGAATCTTTATGAACTCAGAACATGTTAAGGTTCACACGAGACAACCATTCGTATTAGCATATACAGTAAGTAATATAAGAGCGAGACCGGCAACTCAGCAAAATGTGTAGAAATAATAATTGGCCAAGTACGAGTCGGACTCGCGCACGGAGGGTTCCGTACTCTATGGGAGCTCCCCTTTAATATTTATTTTATTTTAATTTTATTATTTGTTATTAAATTGAATATACAACTAAATATTCTGTGAAAATTTCAAGCATCTACCTGTGACCATTATTAATATACAGCAAAACACGGCTAAAAAATCAGGTTTGTTGTATGGGAGCCCCCCTTAAATATTTTTTTTCTGTTTATGTGGTTCATGAGTTACTGCCTGATGTCAGACAGACGGACAGACGGACAACGGAGTCTTAGAAATAGGGTCTCGTTTTTACCCTTTGGGTACGGAACCCTAAAAATAAAGTATAGTACTTGAAATGTAATGAAATGCATAGCAAAGTAAGTGCTCAAGAATGCTTTTGCAGAATGTCTAGTTTTATATATTTTTAACGGGTATCTGCTTGCGCTGTACCTATACTCTAAAGATGAAAGAGAGAATAAAGAGAACCCATTATGAACAACTTTTAGTATGGCAAAATCTCCTATTGGCTCAAGTTGCGATTTTTCATGGGCATTTCAGTCTAGCTGACAAGCTGCGCAAACCCCAATCCGGACTGAATCTCACTTAACAGACACGCGAGTATTAGGTTTCTCGTAGCTTACAGCTAACTTCACAGCTGCCAAAAAGTTTGATTCGGTCTATGCCGCGTCTGAGGCACATATGACGCGTCTACTCATAGGTAGGTATAGGCCGAACTATACAAGTCGACGGATGTGAAGTTAGCTACAAGCTGCGCGGAACTTAATCAACGCGCTGCTTTATGTGAGCTCTTTATATTGCGCAGCTTGTAGCTAACGTCACAATCGCCTACTTGTGTGATTACCTATACCCGAGACCTCTTTTAGGTGCACTTGGCTAACTAGTTTCGGTTACGTTGTGTGAGTCTCACGAACGTTACGAACACGAGACATAGGTACCTATTTCCTTGATATGTGTATGACATTTGTGAACAAGCTGTTCTGAATCTGCAAAACTTGTTTTCCAGACGAATGGATCCGTTGCAGAATTTCATTTCACGGATCGACATAGAAGCAATATTTTTCTGTTTGAATACTGGTGTGATCAATTTGGTTCTTAGAGAAATAATCTTTAAGAAATAATTATATATTTTTCTCTGCTGCTGCAGTTAAAGCCGAAAACCTCAAACGGCATAAAAATGAGTTGTTGGACAGAAAATACCATTTTGTGCCGTTTGGGGTTAAAACTTTAGGTTCGTGGGGGCCGGACGCTCTTTCACTGTATAAGGATTTGGCCAGGCGATTAGTAGAGGTGACGCGTGACCAGAATGCTGGCGTCTACTTTGGTCAAAAGCTCAGCATTGCCATTCAGCGAGGCAATGCTGCCAGCATTCAGGCCACGTTTCCTTCTACAAAGGGGCTTTTAGATTAAGTTTTATATGTTTTTGATTTAGTTTTGTATAATTATATTAGTTTAGGTGTTTTTCTCTTACATGTTGTCTTTTGATTCCGAGGTGTCTCATCATAATAAAGTGTATTCGTGTCTTCTAGTGTGGTATGTAATAATAGGCCAAGTGCGAGTCAGATTCGCGCACGAAGGGTTCCGTACCGTATAAGAGCCCTCAATATATTTTATTTTAATTTAATTATTTATTTTTGAAGCAAATATACAACTAAACATTCCATCTGCATCTGATCTGCATCTGCATGATGCCGTTATTCATATTAATTATTATTTGAAGAGGAAAAGATATACGAATAGATTTACGAGGTATTACTGTAGACGACAGACATATCCCAGGAAATCATTATGTCCAACCTTTACTAAGGGGACAACCCAAAATCGCGAAAAAGGATGAGCCGTTCCATACATTTTGTTGATAGTCGATGAACTTTGACACCAGGGCTGCCCTCTCGGCCTATATTAATTTACATGCGATCATTAGATTAAATGCAAAAACTTTTTTAACAGTCATAGACTTGGTTCAAAAAGCGCGTTAACATCGTATTATACTTTTAAAAGCTTTCAACAGAAATACTCATTAAGAAATTGTGCTTAGAATTTTTTTGCTTAACTTAGAAATAATTAACGGTTTTCATCAAAAGGAACGCAATTCTTTGTTTAATTATTTTAGATAATAGCAAGGGTTATTTTTAAAAAAAGGTTTCCACAAAATTTTATTCAGCTCTACTTGTACAGCGGCAGTAACTTATTTGTTGTAGATTTAAGTCCCCATGTCACAGGGAATGACAAAGAATGAAGGAAATCACAGAGTCGTGGTGGTCTAGTCATAATGACACCCGCCTTACAATCGTGAGGTCGTGGGTTCAAACCCGGTCCCGCACCAATGAATTCCTTGGAATTTATGTACGGAATTTCACACCACTGGTTTTTCGGTGAAGGAAAACATCGTGAGGCAACCTGCATATGACCAAGGAAGAAATTCCATGGCGTATGTGAATCCACCAACCCGCACTGGGCCAGCGTGGTGGATATGGCCCAATCACCCTTCGTGGGTATTCCTACGTCCTGCACTGAACTATTAAAAAAACTAGTATAGTCACAGGGAATTGTTTCAGAGAAAGGGAAAAGATTCCTGAATTAAAATGAATTTGAACTGCTTGTGTAGAGAAATAATGTGAATTATGGCTATCATTAAAATGGTTACTAAGCCTGCGGTTTCACTCTTGTAAAGTAGCCTGTGGCAATCAAAACCTAAAAAAAATCTTACGGCAAAAAAATTGCCTCGTCGCATAATTGCCGCATGAAAGGGTAATAAACAAATATGCGCAATATTTAATTATATTGAATTACGGCACAACCATACAAATAGAATATCTATTTCCGCTTATTCCTGGTATTAATTACTAAAGACTAATCTTTATGATATTTATGTAGAGCCCCGGATTAACGCATAGGTCCGCCTTATATACCGGAAGTAATTAACAGTTTCCCAATAGAGCCTGAAACAACTCAACTAGAAAAGTGAGATTAAGGTTCCCAAAGTAGGTCAGCAATCTAAATTAATATGGATCGACACTTTTGTTACATTTTCAGAATTGGTAAGCACGTTAGTAAGAGAGAGTACATTCAAATTGAGAGAGTTTTCATTTTATTAATTAGTTTTCGCTAAAATGGCAAAACCACCTTAAACCAAAACCAAAATCGTATACAAAGTTCGAATATTTCGCTCGAATTGTTTACATTATTGTTGATTTTTCAAAAACGGCTCAGCTGATTTCCGAAAAAATTAAAAATGACCGCCTCGGTAGAATAATCTTTCGAAATAAAAAACCATTTTTCGATTCGATTGACAATTGGTGGAATTATCGATGAACACACAAAAATACGTACAGGTGAACATAAAACCTTCTCATTTTTGGAAGTCTGTTAAAAACTACACACTCACCAAGCATTATTATCATATCAATCTACTACGCCAATAAATAGAACTAATAGAAAAACTTAAGTAATTGGTGAAGAAGAACACCGTGAGGCTACTTTCATTTGTCCTTAGAATAAAGTGCATGGTGTTTTGGGAACCACATTTACTCAGCCTGGGCCAGCGCGGTAGATTTGAACCCAATGGCTCGTCGTGGGTAGACCTATATTCAGTGGATTATGAAAAGGTCGGTAAAGTACAATACAATAAATCGAAAGCAAGGTAGCAAAGAAGGAATTTAGTGGAGAAAAACATCCGTGAGGAAAGCTGTATACTGTAAAATAATGTAAGGGGAAAAAAATCGATCACGTACTAAAATGCATTTAATACCAGCATTACGTGGTGATTGTGGCTCAACCGCACTTCGTGGGTGGGTGATATTAAAAAAATAAAACATTTTTAAAACAACAAGCTTTCACTGAACCAGTACCCGCCAAGACGAATCAAACGAACCGAAACTCGATAAGGTTGCATCGTTTCATTAGACAGTTCCTTTGACCACCTTCCAGCTCCATTTTCAGACCCTGGGTACCATTGAAAGACAAACTACTCGCCAAGACCATTCAAATGAACCCTAACTCCATGAGGTTGTATAGTTTCATTGCTAAGTTCCTTTGGCCACCATCCAGCTGCATCATCAGATCAGCACCATGTCATCATAATAATGCATTGTCACGCGATTTACATATGTATGAATTTTTTTTTCTAACTCAAATCTTTTATTGCAACAAATGAAATTTACATGCGGTTCTTAATTAACATATTTTGTACAGGTAGTTATACATATGACCCTGATAAGGGTATGGCAATTTTATTATTTGTATTGGAACGATTTATTGTTATGTTTCTAGATTATCGTTAAAAAATTCGTGTGAAGTATTTGGAAAATAGAATAATTTTTAGTTGTTTTATAAAACAGTTTTCCTTTTCGATATCTTTTAGATTATTTGGCAGTTTTTTAAATATTTTATAGCCGTAGAATGTGGGCTGGAACTATGCATTGTTAAGTTAGACTTTGATCCAACGAGTTTATGTCTGTATTGTGATCTAATTTTGACGGACGCTTTGTTAAAATAGTCAGGGTGCTTTTTGGCAAATTTACATATTTCATTTAACTTGCAAGCTTTGATTACAGACCGACAGACATACAGACAACGGGACAGGTAAAAGTAAAAAGTCGCTACGGTACAGTGTACACAATACGTGGAAATAGTTTGACATTTGACATTGCCCTGATACAGCCTGCAATGGCGGGCTATAGGCGAAGGGTTGACTCTCACCCACGTCTCGCTAAACACGATCAGCCGAACTTTATTATGATTGCTTTGTTCTCTAGATTGTTTCACAGAATTGCTATACCTACCTACAGCTACATGGATACAACGTACAGTTGTTTATTCTGAAGTGTTAGCCTTAGATACGGTTATTAGAAAAATGAACAAGAGATAAGAATATATTCATGTAGTACTTACGTTGAGAGTGTTTGTGTAGTTAGCTAGTGCTGGATCTAGGTATGCTTAAGAACCTTAAGAAGTTTTTCACTAGTCCCTAAATTTTCTACCAAATTTGAAGTCACTGACATTGATATTTGGAAACAACGCTCCTTAATTACATTTTTTTTTAATTACATCCTTTTAAAAATTAAATATATCAGAGGGTAACCTCTAATAACAGAATTTACCAACTAAAGTAATTCGATTTTAAATAACATATTTACCTACATTTATTAAATGCTCAGAATCGTGTAAATTGTAATTTTAAGACCCAATAAAGATACTTGTATTTGTTTGTATTTATATATGAAAGAAAAATAAATGTGTGGTTCTGCCAGAAAAAGTAATTCTTGCGCAGTTGGTCCCATAGTAAAAGTTGATCACACTGATGAGCATAAACACCTTTAAAAATCTCTGTACTTTTCAAAACCATGTATACCACTTTTATGAGTGCCTAAAAATTCTTTAGTCTTTAATAACTGTTACAAAAATCAAATCACTTGTTTATTTTGGTCAATTGCGAAATGTTAAATATAAAAACACCTTTCTCAGTGCAAATGTACTTAAAATTCATTAACGATTCATATCCTCTGACTCCAGGGTCTGTATTTATTTCTAATAATAGTTATTTAGATCTAAGAGGATAAAAGATTTGCCTACTCTTTAATCTGACCCAGAACATATGAATAATAAATGTATTAGGAAAATCTCTCTAATATTTCGTTATTCATTAGGCCGCTACTCGGTAGGCGTCGTTAGGTTGCGTAACGCGCCATTAGGCTTAGACTAACTAGGTACTAAAGTACATATTAAGAGAACTCATAGCATAGTGCCTAATTTGTAAGAGATCCAAGGAAACTTGAAACGTGTATAACCCTAAGGTTTTTGTTATGAAAATTCTTACTATATAGAAGATCTTATGAATTGTTTAAACCCTAAAGCGCACAGCGCCATCTAGCAGAAAGTAAGGAAATGGCTCGGCCCCTCGCGATTTTTTTTGCATATCCGCCGCGACCTACTAAAATAGCGATTTTTAGAAATACTGTATAGAATCGTAATGGACTAGCCCTACTATTTCTATATTTGTCTTTCTACCTACCTATCTGTTTATGTTAAAGCGGGATGACACGATCCCGCGAACTCTTATCACGATCACTACATATTAAAAAACAAATTCGCTTCTGCTGTGCCCATGTCTTCATGTATGCTTATATCTTTAAAATTACACAACGGATTTTGATGCGGTTTTTTAATAGACAGTATGATTCAAGAGAAAGGTTTATATGTATAACAAACCTGTGCAAAGTCGGGGCGGGTTGCTAGTTAGATTATAAACAAAAGACGACGCGCGCGCCCAGATTCTGGGCGCCTGGGCGCAGTGCCACTTTCTAACAAAATGTTCCCGCCTAGATTCTAGTCGCGCGTCACCGAAGGGGTTAAGCAGATGTTTTTGTAGTAATTATACAGTGGATCATTATGATACGTACATAATATTTAGAAAGAACGTTATAGTTATAGCATTAAATATTACCTACTATTTGAGGCACTAACCACTACCACAAATCTCGCGAAATGGACATGTCCCATCGCAATTTAATTTAATATATCATACAAAGCCCTTCTGGCCGCGTATGTAACCGTATGTATTTTGTAACCGGTTACAAACAAAAAATTCATTTTTCTCGTTACCCAGTTGCAGACTAGTAAATATTTCAATAGATTTAGAAATTGTTTTAAAAGTTGCCATGAAATAATTTCTATTCCATGTTTTGTAGTACAGTTACCACAAAAACGATTCGCTGTCGAATTTTTTTGAATTCATAGAGCCTGACGGGAAGGAGCATTTCATACTCTTTTTCAGATGTTTGAAGAAGATGAAACTAAGCACAAATTGCCGTGTACAAGCGCTCTAACTCTTTTTAAATTCGTCGAGCAGTAAGCTTGTATGGACAACACGACAGCTAGCGCATTTTGAGATTACAAACACTCGACTTTATGGACTATGTCTTATATCACGTCTGTCTGCTGAGCTTTAGAATTTAATGAGCTCGGAATACCTATTACTAGTCTTGTGTAACAACTAGCAGTGCACACGAATCCTAACAGGATTAAAATTTAAAAAAATAATAAGCCCCCAAAACAATAATATTTCCACTGTAGCTAAGGATAGAGTTGATAACTTTTGAACGGCTGAACCGATTATGATGAAATATAGCTAAGAACACTCCCGATTAATTCACCTTTTATACAAAAAAAAACAACATCAAAATCGGTACATCCGTTCAGGAGCTACGATACCACAGACAGACACACACACACACACGCTCGCGTACATACACACACGCATAGGCGCGCGCGCGCGAATTGTGAACCAAATCGAAATTTTTTTTTAGTTCCCGAGGTGGTGCCATTTAAATTTTACAGAAATCGGCTGAGCCGTTTTTGAAAAATCAACAATTATGTAAACAATTCCCGCGAAATATTCGAATTTTGCACACGATGGAATTCGGTTTAGCCATTTTTAAACTTTTATAAACTCGGCTGAGTAGGGGTGCTATAGCATGACTTCCGATGGTAGATACTCGTACCTAAACGCCTGTTGGTTGCACACAATGCACCCCGATAGCGTTGTGTCTGAGAGACGATGAACCTATGATAGAGGGCGTCAGTGATCGCGCCGTTCCATCTAAGTATCGGCCAATTTACATATTTATTCAATTGAAAACCAGACGCAAACGGTTTTAAGAAAAAAGTTTTCTAGTTTCATAAATTCAAGGATAATGTATCTCTCATAGTAGATGAATTATGACTCTCGCTCCGCTAGACTAGACAGGCCCGACGTACTCGGAAAATACGGCAATTTACAGTATGCACAGAATGTCAGTAGTGCTTACCGCGGGCCAGTCACTAGTGTTGTAGCAATAGTGATAGTCTGACGATAATATGGACCGGATTATACAGGTCGACGGATGTGAGGTTGGCTACAAGTTCCGCAATATCTAAACCTGACTGAAACTCACATAAAGCTGCGTGTTGATTGGATATTGCGCAGCTTGTAGCTGGCTTCACTCTCGCCGACTTGTGTGATCCAGCTTATATCATAATAATATCGTGACCTTGAAATCAGTTCAATTATGGGTCTAGGGGAGCGAGACCCATAATTCATCTATGGTATCTCTGTACAAATGAAAAATAATTAACTAGTTATTCACAGAATAAACTAATTTTTGACACAACACTGTGGTCTCTTAATCTTGTGGTCTTATGAGCCGTCTTATTACGAGCTATGGAGAGGGCTACGCTCGGAGTTTCTCTGCAAGATCGAATTTTGCAACTGTCTTTTTCATCGCATCCCACTAATGTGCTGGGGTATGTCACTTTGGTTCTTCTACGAATCTCCTCAATCTGATTCTACGACAGATTCTGATTCTCGTATCTCACAGAGATATTCCGAACATAATGCGCACTTAGAAAGCATACTAATAAGGCCTCTTACAGTAGTAAAATTATAGATATAAACAACAAAGCTTATTCTAAAGTGCAAATCCAAATTTTCTTTCCACTTGGACTTTTAGCGTTGAATTGCAAAGAATCTTCAATTTCACTTCAATGACGCTCGCCTACGTTATTGCTCCAGAATCTACATACAAAAAGCCACCGACTTAGGACGCACTAGACTAGCTGTACTGTACTGTACCAGGCTTTTTAATAGTCCACTGCAGGATGTAGGCCTACCCACGAAGGGTGATTGGACTATATCCACCACGCTGGCCCTGTGCGGGTTGGATTCACATACGCCATCGAATTTCTTCTACTGACGTATGCAGGTTGCCTTACGATGTTTTTCTTCACCGAAAAGCCAGTGGTGTGAAATTTCGTACAAAAATTCCGAAGAATTCATTGGTACGGGACCGGGATTTGAACCCACGACCTCGGGTTTGTAAGGCGTGTGTCACTACCTCTAGACCACCACGGCTTAGGCTAGACTAGCAATCTACTCAGATTTCGTTTGTCGTATTGCACTGAGACAGTGAACGAAAATATTACAGTGTCCTGCATGGCAAGTCCTAGTGTCAGAGTTTAAAGACTACCAGGACCCATAATTTTATACTTTACTTTTCAGTGTTTTCAATTTTTAGGGTTCCGTACCCAAAGGGTAAAAACGGTACCCTGTTACTAAGACTCCGCTGTCCGTCTATACGTCTTTCTGTCTGTCTGTCTTTCTCCAGGCTGTATCTCATGAACCATTATAGCTAGAAAGCTGAAATTTTAACAATTGATGTATTCTGTTGCCGCTATACCAATAAACACTACAAACAGAATAAAATTAACATTTAAGGGGGGCTCCCATACAGTACGGAACCCTTCGTGCGCGAGTCCTACTCGTACTTTGCCGATTATTTATTTTCGTTGAATAGGTACTTTTTTTTTCATAACATCAATTTTGCATCTTCAGTGTGTTTTAACTTTTCAGTGTCACAGCCAAATCTTAAAAAAGTATAAATCATGTAGCTAACACGACTTAGTTCTATACGAGTACGTATAATACAAAACGAAATGAAATTAATAATTAGATACGTTACATTACAGCCGTCAGAGCAATGACCGGGACAGGTTTTATAATTGAATATCCTCCGTAAAAACGATTAGAAGTCCTAAGTAAGTTAATTCGAACTATCTGTAACTAAATTCTAGAGAAAGGGCCTGTAATTTGATTTTACGCGTATTTTCTCTTTAGATACAATTTGGATTTTGGGCTCTTTTTACAAAACGAAATTATTATAGACTGAGATTAAGTCAACAAATTTAGTTGAAAGAATTCGTAGACTTCTATAATTTAAAAAAGGCCTTCCGTCCACAAAAGCATATAATGAGGCAATTAGACGATTTTGACATAGGCTACTCAAAAAAATTGCCTGTCGGGTCTTTTTTTTTCAGATTTTTCCTACATTTCAAAGTTTTCGAGATGAAACCGTCAACTAAGCTTTATTTTTAAATTTTTTGCTGAACTAATTACATAGAAAAAAATTGTTATTTTGAATATCCTTCCTAAATTCTACTCATTTGTGTGTTTAAACTTTGAATAACTTTCTTTATTAAAAAGTTGCATACATCGTAATCTAACATAGAGATGAGCCAAGAAATTGGTTGTCTGTAAACTCGGTTCACGGACGATAATTTTATGTGATATCGTCATAAGGAAATATGGTTGAATCAACAACTGAAAGAATTCGAACGCTCAGGCAGATCGCTCTCTAACGCTTGTTCCGCGCTCTCGCTTGCACGCTCGGCTCAGTTGAGACGTGACACTTTTTCGTGCGTGCAACCGGCATTCATCGACTTAGATATAAGACGTTATCACGTCAAAATATATTATCCTTTTATAATTAAATCTAATCCAATCCAAGGCCGTGATTGTTATTTACAAACAAACCAAACAAACATATCAAACCCTCTTCCAAACTTTTTCATTAGCTACAGAACTCTATCTGTCAATGAGGGACCTTACTGAGCAATTTTTCACGGAAGTTTTCGTTTCCTCAAATAATGAACAGTCACACATCGACCTCGTATTAATAACGATGATTTAGCACTTTTTGAAGGAAAATTCCCTTCCATTTGAGGAATTCTATAGAGAGTAGAGTAGATCTTATAATGCAGGGTGTTTTTAAATGACGGGCATATTCTAGGGTATCATTAAGTACTTATTAGTATGACTCTTTTTTATTATAAGACTTTATAATTACATTTACTTTAAGACTTCAAAGAGCGAGAAAATTCAGCTATTTCGTATATATTAGTACTACAAATAAATTAATCGTTGTACATTTTTAACGTGCAAGTTTCTTTATAAACTACAATAAAACTACATACCAACTACCTACGCAGACTCTTAAAAATTTAAAGATAATCGAAATCTAAAGTCAATATTTTAAATTCTGTAAAGACATTACAGGCACTTGGAATCGACTTGGAATCGAACAATAAGTATTTGAAATGCTGAAACCCACTGCTACTTAGCATTTAATTTACACGCTGTCAGCATGTTAGGCACTTCGTGATGGCAGCATTACCAGGCTCAATCGCAATGATTTTACGTTGAGCGAAAAAAACACCAGCATTTTGGTCACGTGTCACGTCCACCACACGCTCAGAAAGATTATAAAATAACTGAACTGTTATAATTATTGCCTAAGTCTTCCTGCTCAATCTTTGACCACAATATCGCTTATTGCGGGATAAAATTAAACTTTTTGGAAAAAAAAAATCATTTGTTTCTTAACCGATTTTTTTTATGATTTTCTCGGTTTATCCTATAGTATGAGTAGTTTAGAATGATGAGTAAAAGGGTATCTTAGAATGGCACACTCTCTTCAAATAACACCCCGTATTAAGAGGAGTTGATTAAATCAAAGATCAAATTTTGATCTTTAGACATCTATTGAGGAATCTTCTATTAGATGACGAAACTCTATTTTTGGGCGTTGTGTTTTTTTTTTTTGTCTTTATTGCACAACTTCACCACGGCAATGATATCCATTACTGTGACTTTATCTACCAATTACTTGTTAGTAGTACAGTTTATTTCTAATAATATTTATTTCTGTGATTAGTGAACACTGTTCTGTTGTACCTAGTTACTTTTGTTAGCTAAAATAATTTGGATTAGCTTGCTATAAAATAAATAAATACTAAGGGACATCTTACTCACGGTCTCTGACCCCAAACAAAGTAAAGCTTGTGTTATGGCTGCCAGAGACGGATATATATTTTTGACATACATATATTTTAAATACATACTTATATTAATAAAATAGCCTTTGCCCGCGGCTTCGCCCGCGATTTCTTTATAGCCTATGACACACGCAAATAATGTGACTTTCTATTGGTAAAAGAATTTTCAAAATCGGTTCAGTAGTTCCAGAGATTACCCAATACAACTTCACAAACTCACAAATTTTACCTCTTTATTATATTAGCATAGATAACACCCAGGCACAGAGCAAACACCAATATATCACACAAATGCTTGCCCTGGGTGGGAATCGAACCCACGTCTCTTTGACCCAGAAGTTAGGTTCACTAACCACTAATCCACGGGGCAGTCCATGTGTGTCTAAGTTATAATACATGGGGTGTCGGGTTGTACGGAAAGTGCAAGCTTTATACCTTACATTTAATTGACTGAATCTTCATAACCCTATATTTTTACACACTCTTGTTACTTTGATCTACTTAAATACTAAACAATATTACCAAATACTATCAAAATCGGTTGCTAAACGGCTCTTTAGCCAATTTCCCTCCTTTTTGAAGGAAAAATCGAATCAAATATCGCTGATATATCTGCTTTCGTTAACATCACCATAGATAGATAGATAGATAGATAGATTCATTTATTTTCAGTAAGGATAATTACATACATTGGTATACAACAATATACTATGAGCAACACCTTACGAATTGTCAAAATAACAATTATTATTCAATACTCAACAGAATTATTAGGCATGACATACATGTTGTTGACACGTTTTAATTCACCTATTTTTTTATTTCGTATAAGTTTGCGTTTGACTACACACTGCTTGATGTTAAGCGGTCTAGGATGTAACACGCTTACCTAGAAGATACCTATTTGCTCGGGATTTGAAGACACCTACATTGTACTTTAGCGGGAAGACAGACCCAGGCAAAGCGTTCCACATTCTGGCTGTCCTTTGAGACATGTGGACTCGAAACGCTTGGTTCTAATGCGCGGGATGTCCACCATAAAAGAGTGGCGCTTTGGTCGCGTCTGTCTAGCCGTACGATAGAAGAAAGGGGCAGGTGGGACCAGACTGTGCAACTCCAGAGCGCACTCTCCGAAGTTTATCCGATAGAAGTCTGATAGACACGCCACGCTACGTCGATGCTCGAGACTGCAGCTTCGACTCAGTCAGTTTCGTTGCCTATCAGCCTCCTGGCTCGCCTTTACACTTTAAACTTGAGGTCATTCATCCAAATTATAGCCACAACACAATTAAATTATAAGCGACAGAACATTCAAATGATACATAATCAAAGTCACAGAACTCTTATTTAAGTTATTTAACTACTTGTTCGTAATTACTAACTACCGAATTTATGGGAAGTTGAGTTTTGTAGGCTGTTATTAACTTGATGATAATAAATGACGTTACGACCACGCACCTTCCGCTTACCTAACTTAGGACTACCACGCAACTTCGGCAGATCTTAGGATGTCCACCCACGAGGGCGATAAATATTTAGCAGAGAGTTCTATGAAACACCCCAAATTAGATTTAATATCGCATGATATATATTACCTACTGTTAGTGCTAAGACCGCCTTGTTATAATTTTGTCTTTGTATGTTTCTTGATGTTAACAGAATAGTCATACATTATGTATTTTTTTTACAACATTATTTACTTTTTTCAGTTTAGATTTAAAATGCACGACCTAATTAGATATCTAATTGACATTTAAAAATATTGTTCCAATCGAAGTACGCGAAAGTAAAGACATAGCAGAGCGGTCGAAAAAGCCGCGGTGGTCTAGTGGTAATGACACCGGCCTTACAATCGTGAGGTCATGGGTTCAAATCCCGGTCCCGTACCAATGAGTTCTCGGAATATATGTACGGAATTTCACGTGCTTTTCGGTGAAGGAAAACATCGTGAGGCAACCTGCATACGTCCGTATAAGAAATTCGATGACGTATGTGAATCCACCAACCCGCAC
Organism: Hypomecis atomaria; assembly: GCA_964007245.1. NCBI lineage: Eukaryota > Metazoa > Arthropoda > Insecta > Lepidoptera > Geometridae > Hypomecis > Hypomecis atomaria. The sequence goes on from OZ023284.1 coordinate 1,628,737, forward strand.
GGGGCCAGCGTGATGGATATGGCCCAATCACTCTTCGTGGGTAGGCCTACGTCCTGCAGTGGACTATTAAAAAGACTGGTACAGTACAGCACAGAGCGGTCGTCCGGCTGCAAGATTTAATGTTTTAAGGTCAATTTAATGAAATTTCATTAAATGGGCCATAAATCGTAAACGGTAAGTTTTACAAAAAACTTCACTGGCAACAAAAGATGCGAAATTTTATTTTCTACAATAATGATCTTGATGTTTTTTGCCCTTAATTACATAGTTTCCGAGATATCGGCCAAAAACATTATTTCAAGATGACGTGTCAGGAACGCATTCTCTGAACGGCCGAACTATAGATAAGCATACGACCACAAAAATAAACTCTTTTCGACGTATGAAAAAGTAACAAATATATACTTCACCATAACTTTGTCTCGTTCTGACTCGTAAAGAATTATTTCGTGGTACGTATACAACAAGCCCGGCTGTACACGATTAGCACAGGACCGAGAAAAATGGCACCGTAAAAGAGAGGCCTATACCCAGCAGTGGGATAGAGAAGGCTGCGGATGATGATGAAAGTCATAACCCCCCCGGAGGCACACCCCATCTAGCGGAAAATACGAAAGCGGACCGGCCTTCGCGAATTATTTGCATTTCCGTCGCGACCTACTAAAATCGCAATTTCTCGTAACTTTTGTATCAAACGTACCAATAAACGATACCTCATAAGAATCGTATTGAATTCAGCCATTGGAATCTTGGAATTTCATTATAGAATGTGTAATTTTTTTCAGTGTCTCAAAAACCTTGGGCTTAAGTTGAAAGTAAAATTTATTTCACTATCCCTTGTAAATAAATAAAAAATTAAATTATAAACTAATCACTGTTTTAAACGAAATATTATAATGACTGTTTTAAGTTAAATATAATATTCGATTCTGCAATGTACCTATCTAATTTAAACTTTAAATGATGATTATTTTTTAACATTTACTATACATATTATTCTGACAATGATATTAATGACAAACTAATGTATTTAATGATAAGATGAGAAATAAAAGGCTTTTTTATTTTATTTTATTTTTATTTATGTGTAATTTTTTTTCAGGGTCTCTATAAGCTTGGGCTTTAGTTGAAAGTATAATTTATTCCACTATCCCTTGTACTTACTTAAATAAAAAAAGCAATTTCAAGAACTCAAGTTTTGTTATTTACATTACTAAATACCATTACACATTATTTACATAAAACATAACATAGACCTACTCCACCAAAATGGTACTCCTGATTAGAATTGTAGGATAGGTTCAGTGAATCTATTTTTGATGATGAATGACTGATGCCAAAAGTTAACATGATTCATTCAAAACCCACAAATTGTTTATTGATCCGTTGGATGGAACTTTTCTGCCATTCGGGCGGAAACGGTACCGCAATGGTTGGAAACGGTTTTTTTAGTGACAATATTTTTATTTATAGTGTTTTTGACCGACGAAAAAACGGAGGAGGTATGTACTCAATTCGACGCGTATATTTTTATTGTATAACTTTTTACGTAGTAGTTCGATTTCGATAATTCTTTTTTTTTATTGGAAAGAATATACTTTGAAATTGGTCCCATCCAAATTTCTTCCAAATCGGCTGAGCCATTTTTGATAAATCAACAATAATGTGAAAAATGCTGCATCGATCCGTGCGAAATATTCGCGAGTTATGTACACTAAAAAATAATTAATATAATATTGTTTTAAAATTGACTATATGAATAAAATTTGAAGAAGGGCAGGTTAACCAAGGGACAAGGGAAGGGATTTTACGTCGCGACGTAAAATGTTTTAACTTAACGATTACGTTGGTTCGATTTTTTAGAAATGTTATCAAACATAGTAGTAATTGTTAGCAAATATAACAAAAGGTAATCTAACCTACAATAGGATTAATCTAATAATCAAACTATATGTACTTAGAAAATGCTATTTATTATTTGATAAGTACTAGAGCTTTACAATCGTCCGTCTTATTCTAGCGGTGGCGGGCGAATGCCCGGCCTCCCCGCTCGCAACTTATTCTACAACTTCTTATAAACAATTATTCTAAACAATAGCTCTAACATTATTCGGCCTATTCCTGACACTAAGTTTGTCAATAGCTCTAACAAACCTAACTATAGCCTAACTATAACTATATATATTTATTTTATTTTATTTTATTTATTTTCCACAATACAACTATCTTGACAGGTTCTATCACCTAATGCGATAGTGTAGCTATACAAATTAAATTAAACATTTCTACCAACCTTATTTCATTCAAACATTTTACATAATATAGTATACGTATAAAAAGAAAAGCATCTTAGCTCCTATAGCTTAACACAAACAAAGCTATTTTTGTGAATTCATTCAGAGAACACGTAAATAGGTCCGTGTCGACCGCGATGAGGTTGATAGTGCGCAGTGCGTGCGTCAGTGGCGCTTCCGCGAACAGGTTTGTGCGCGCGCGCGGCACCGCCAGCAGCCGCGGCTGCAGCCGCCGCCATACGTACCTGTCAGGGACGTAAAGGCGTATATGTGCTAATATGTCACCATTTTGAACTTTCCCTCTAAGTACCTTAAATAAGTATGAACTAAATTCCCTCCTTACCCTTAGTTGATTGTACCCCACCATACCCAGAACAAATAGAGTGGGGTACATTAATGGATAATATGGATAAACTCCATACAGCTTCATATACAAATATCTAACGAACTTGTTCTGAATTTTCTCCAACAGCTGTACATACTTAGTTTCATGAGGAGACCAAATAACTCCGTTATATTCTAATTGGCTCCTGACTAAAGCATTGTACAATGCTTTAACTGCGTTTATATTTGTGAAATCAGTTGACGTGCGAAGAATAAACCCTAGATTTCTAAATGATTTTTTGAAAATTTTAATGATATGATCCCTGAATGTCAACCCTGCGTTAAAAGTCACCCCCAAGTCTTTTACTTCTGTAACTCTAGCAATAGGCACTCCCCCTATATTGTACTCGTGTAGGATTGGATTATGCGATCGAGTGAAAGATGCAGTCATGCACTTGGAAACGTTAAATTGTAATAAATTATCCGTGCTCCAGGCTACTACTCTGTCTATATCTTCTTGCAGTCGCTCGCAATCCTTTTCATTTTTAATTTCTAGGGACAATTTCAAGTCGTCGGCAAACAATAAACATTTGGCATCCTGGACAGTTGCCGGGAGGTCGTTTATCATCATTCCGAACTCTAAGGGACCGAGATTACTACCCTGACTTACTCCGGATCTGATGAAATACGATTCCGATCTGTGCCCCGAGTATTCCACATATTGTTGCCGATCAGTCATATGACTGGCAAAAAATTTAAGCAAATGTGGGGTGAAACCGAAGTCGGCTTGTTTTTTTAGTAACACGTCATTATCAACCAAATCAAACGCTTTTTTATAGTCAAAATATGCAGCGTCAGCTTGCCCCCCACCATCAACTGCTGGAACCAGATATGCCATATGACAAAGCAAATTACTAGTCGTGCTTCGGGCCAGGCGAAACCCGTGCTGAGCATCTGAAAGCTGAATGTTTATTTGACTCGATACTTTCTTTTGCACTATAGACTCTAGTATTTTCGCCGGCGTAGAAAGTAATGCTATAGGCCTATATTCTTCTACTTTAGTACACGATTTCCCCTTTGGTACCGGTACTACTCGCGTCACCCTCCATACATCCGGAAACTCGGCTAGTTTCAAGCAGAGATTAAATATGTGATGAAGCGGAGGAGCCAGCACCTCCCGACAATCCTTAAAGACGTAGGGTGGTATACCGTCCGGACCTGCTGACTTCTTAGGCTTCAGCTCCCGGAGCGCGCTGCGGACGTCCTCTAACTGCAGCGAGGCCAGATGCACGCGCGCCGCCCCGTTATCACCGCCCGCTTCAGAGATCGCGGCGCTCACATCTAACTTCGCTCTTTTTGTACTGTAAACTGAATAAAAGTACTCTGCGAATTCTTTGGCGCATTGTTCGTTACTTACTACCACTCCATCCTTCAATATCTTGTGCGGAGCTCTGCTGTTTCGTTTGGACTTAGCAAAATTCCAAAAGGACTTAGGATCCCTCTGTAATTGATCTTGGACATTCAGTTTGTATTGCTTCTCCGCAAGATATATATTATTTTTAACCCTAGCCCTACACTCGGCAAAATTGTTATAATCGGTGGACGAACCATACTTCTTAAATTGCTTGTGAAATTTTGACTTTAATTTTAAATCACGAATGATGTCAGCCGTATAGAACTCAGGATAAACGTACTTCAAGTTCGCCCTTCTGCCTTTTTTCGGAACGCAATTATCAATAATCGTATTAAGATTGCGATAAAATAAATCTAAACTCAAATCCAGATCTTAGTCATATATAGGAGTCCAGTCTACTGCCGCTATCGAAGTATATAATAGCGGAAAATCAGCTCTGCTGTAATTAGCACCAGATGAGCAAGTATATGTAGGTAAGTATTCGACGGCGTCGGCGGCGGGCGCACCGACACCTCGAGCGGAGGATGGTACGCATCCACGGTCACTAACGGCGCATCCGACGCGCGCACAACAACCGTATCGCACTCAAATGTGCTCAACACCAAATCTAACTGCCTATCGTTGCAATTACTTACACTGTTGCTCTGAATGAATCCACAATACGCCTGCAAATACTCAAAATAATTGTTTACATTTGCAGAGCATGAATATAAATTAAAGTCCCCTACTACGATCATGTTTTTGTAATTATCACAATAATCTTCCAAAATTTTAAACAACAACATGTACTCGTTTTCTTCGCTGTTTGGCGGTATATAAACGACAAATAACAAAAATAAAAATCTATTATTTAAATATACGGAACTACCCACTAGTTCAAAAATATGCTCGTCAATGTTTACATCCATCGGTACCGTTACGCGTCGCAGCTCGATCCGCGGTGTGGCCACTAAACTCGCGCCGCCCTGCTTCCGGCCGTCCGCTCGATCACATCGAAGTATTGTGTAACCCGGTGGAATTATTTCCGCGTCGTAGATGGACTCATTGCAGCCAGTTTCTGTTAAGGCGATTAAATCTGCGGTAGAAGCTGCCACACTGCTCGAAAAAGTATCCAATTTTGTCCTCAGTCCGCGTACGTTCTGATAGTATATCAATATTTCAGACGGTTTACTGGGTTTCACGTGTTTTTCTGGGCGGTCTACGAAACCAAATCCACTCACAAAATTCCACATTTACGGGCCAATGTTCTGGTTTACACAATTCTTCATATTTGCTTTCCGGTAGACCTACTACAAACGAAGCGTAAGCCCTTTCGGTTTTGTGATTTATTTTTGTTACTTTTATTTGTACCTCTTCTTGAAATATCCCTCTCACATAATTTTCCATTTTTTCAACAGTAGTTTCCTTAAGGAGGCGCCATACGTGCAAATATTTCTTCCGCTCAGTTCCTTGTATAAGAACATCCAAGTCTCTTGCTCGCGCCGGCTGCAGCCCACCTCGCTTCACCCCGCTGGTGGGGTATCTGTTTTTCTTCCTGTTTACGGTGTGCCAGTCTTCATTGTTTTCCTGGATATTTTCGATTGTAGGAATATTACTGACAGATTCACACACACTACCTTTATAATTAGTAGTAAGCATATTAATGTTATCTTCCCTCCTGGTGACTGTCGCCGGTTTCGTGGCCTCACTTTGTTGCGTTGTGGTACATACCCTCACGTTTTGTTTTGTGTTTTGTTTACCTAAACATAAAGACGTCTGGGGACTTTCTGACTTTTCATCTGCAGCATTTAGAATGGACTCCTTCGCTATCAGTCTAGCTTCTAGATCACGATTTTTCTTCTTTAAGGTTGCGATTTCGGCCTCAAGTAAGCTAATGTTATCTGCCTTTTCTTGGACTACCGACATTAGCATACGCATTTCTCGCAACTCATTTTCAGTCTTAAAGAATTTATCTTGAAGCAACGCATTATCTCTCTGCTGTTCATCCATCCGACGATTCATTTCCGAGCGAAATTCCAACAGTTCTTGCAGTATCTTACTCTTATTGTCCATAATGACCGACAAGTCGTCGTTATTACTACCGCGTTCTGTATTGACATATTTACAAGCGCTCGGAGTAAATGTCTTATTTAGTACGATGTTGCTTCTTACAGGTGTGTTAGAGTTGTCCTTTTTAGGTATACCACACGTACACTCCGGGCACTTCCACTTTCGCTTATATTCTTGAGACAAAGCCTCGAACTTTTCCGTTGACATGTTCAGACACTTGAGATGGTATATCTTTTTACAACACTCTTCTGAACACTCCATAAACAGTATATCATAGAGGATAGCACTGCATCCATTACATTTCGTAGCCATTGCTGCCGCCTTTGAATTACTTAAATAATTAACCGGTGCGCTCCTCAATGTCGCATACGTCCGCTCGCTATGACGTTCGCGTCAGTACTTTTATATTTTATATTTTATACATATAACCTTACAACACGTAGGTAATATTCTGTTGTTAAATTTTACTACTAAAGAAAGTCGTCTTAATCATATCAATCTTCAAAAAAAAAAATTGCTTGAAAATTGCCAATTTGATAACATGATTTAGAAAAAAGTGTACCTATATGTTTGGTAGATCTGAGAATATGCTATTTTTATCCCTAGGTGATAAGATATCGAGCCGTTCTCTTTTAAAAAAAAATGTCATGTGTTGAAACAACGTTTGCCAGGCCAACTAGTTACAGTAATTACCTACCAAAAGTCTTACATCTTGCACCAAGTTTCAAGCTGTTCTTTGCCATTTCTTGGGAAAATCTGTAGTACATAAAGTAGTATGTTACGCATAATAAGTCGCATGGTGTGTCGACATTCAAGCCTGGAAGAAGGTCGTGAATACAACTATATTCCAAAGCCGAGCTCAGGATTCCGTGTGCGTGAATACTCCGCCTACATATGCCGTCTTACAGTGGAACCGTAGAAAATAAACGGCGTCAGATGTCCCGTCCGTGTTGAAATTATCTGTAATGTTCAATATGTTTTGTTTTGTAAGGATACTCTGATTTTATTAGCTCTTGATTGAGCGATGTACCTGAACATGGGTGTTTGCTCTGTGTCTCGATGTTTATTATCTATAAAAATATTTATAAAAAAATGTAAAAATGTATCTCAGTCTCTGGCAGCCATATCACAAGTTTTGCTTAGTTTGGGGTCAGATACCGTGTGTAAGTCGTCCCAAATATATTTTTTATTGAATTCTATTTTTACCTACTGATAAAGTTTTCAAATGAAGATCAGGTATCACAAGTGCAAAGTAGAGCCCCCTGCGATGATTCTACGCATCGATAAGTCATAAATTGGTGAAATGGCAGTTCACACGTCAAATTATATACTTAAAACAATGAATACAGAATAATTTAAGTCGCTTCTTTTTTCCTTTCTGTATATTTCTTCTGTATTGTATTTTAGTGTCAACAATAAAGAGTTCATTCATTCAATACAATTATTTAATCAATATTTTTTTTAAATAGGTCGCAGAATTCGGGAAAGAGGAGGTGACTCCCGTTCTACCTCATTTCTGGTGCAAATAATGTCCATCGCTATCCAACGCGACAATGCAGCAAGCGCTATGGGCACCTTTGCATCAGGAACGATGAGGGGCGGGTTATTTGATTAATTTGCTAGGTAGGTATGGTATATGTGTGTTAATTATATTTAACAAACTTTACTCTCTAAGCTTTGTATATAAGTAATCAATTAATTATCACAGAAAAAGAAATGAAATTATATTGGACTATATCATTGGACTAATTATTGGACTTTAAGTATGTTTAACATACCTCCATGTGGACCGATAAAGACCAAAGTAATGAAGACCGCTGGAGGCAAGACGCTTACTATCGGTCCTACTAACTATCCCTGGAAGAGGCTAATAATCTGATTATATTTTGACTATAACTAAATAGATCATCTGTTTTACTAATAAAGCTCAATATAAGTATGTGTTTTAGTGAGCTTATTCTCCAAATTTTATTTAGTTTTATGAGCATCAAAACAATGTTAGAAACATAATATAAATAAGTTAAACAATCAGAAGCGTTTTGCTTGCAGTACTAGGAATAAAATATTTTCGTAGTTTATTATTTTCTTAAAATAATGAATAACTATCTCTTTACGACATCTCAACATCTTAACTCAATTGGAAAACACTTTGCGCCGCTTTTGAACCATCGTCTTGTGTCCTTTTCTACTTACTGCTATTTTCATATGGAATCCACTGACTGAGCTAATTAAATTTTGCAAACACAATTTCAGGAAATGGCTATCGAAAATGATTTCTAGAAGGAAGAAGGGAAAACAAGGCCTAGCCGCGGCAAAGTATAAGGTAAGTATACAGTCCCGAGTTCACCCACGCTTGTTAAAGTTAAACGTGTGTTTATTATATCTAAACAACGGTGAAACTCGGGTTTTAGACCCGAGTTCACCAACAGATGCTTAATTTATTAACCGTTGGTTAAATCAACGAAATTTTGCTTTTACCAAGCAAAAACCGTTGTTTAAATACAGTAATCACACGTTTAACGTAAACAGGCGTTGGTGAACTCATGTCTAAAAAAGTCGAATTACAAAAGCTAACCTACTGGCTTACACGATACCGCCTTTTCTGGTCGCGAGCTAGGCTTGCGGGGAAATACGGATATCAAAGGCAAATCTATTCACTCAGAATTGACGTGCCACGACACGCCCTTTATTCCTCCAGAATATATGTAGCTATAAAACTGTGGTATTTCGTAAACAAATACCTACAACAAATTCTTTAAAAAAAATAACTTTTGAGATCCTGGTTATCGTGTATCAGCAGCTACAACAAATTCTTTAAAAAAAATAACTTTTGAGATCCTGGTTATCGTGTATCAGCAGAGTGCTAACCAAGACAAGTAAAACGAGCCCAAGCACGGCGGGTCTATCTTATTTAGTACAGGAGTTCCTATGGCCACCTTCTGACTCCATCATCAAATCAGCTCTTGGTACCATATAATTGCATTGTCACGCGATATACATATGCGTGCAAAATTTCAGCTCAATCGAAACTCGGGGAGTTGGTCAAATTTCACTTGCAAGATTTGGGTCCACCCGAACTTACTTACACATAAGGCTTGTAAAAAAGGTCAAGCAGCCAAAAATATATTAAGTTATCAAAAAAGTCAGAAAAGAAACTGTTGTAATGTGACAAACTCGAAATTGGTAAAGTTATTCCACTGCTGTCGGCCCTCTGTTTCCGTTTTGAAATAAAAGGTTATATTATTTCTTTGATGAGAAAAACGTGTAAGGCTGCTGAAGGCCGCTGGCTACAATTGTTACTTGTGGACAATGTTTAAGTTAACACAAAGTTGGCGGCTTTGTTTTGTACTTATTTTAAAGACAGCTAAGATCTTTTCTCCGGAGAAACTCATGGTTTAATTTCTTTTGCAACTAACTGATAGTTTAAATTGTTCAACAGTTTCGTAGCACTTACTTTGTCGATCACGGGCTTGTTTTTAAACGTTCTAATGGTAGCTTCTTAACAATTTTCTAATATATTCTTATTTAAAATGTGCTATTTAACCTTATTAATTCACTTATACGTAATTATTTTCTGATCCATCAGAGAACTGAGAAATATAGTTTCTGTAAGAAAATGCTTCTACGACAAAGTTAACGTCATTTTAATAAATGGTTTAGTTTACAAGTCGCTAAACTATTTAAACATTAAAACAGTAAACTTTTAAGTATTTGAGGGGGTGAAGTAGGGTGTTTCTGAGTGAGTGAGGTCAAATTAAATTAAATACCTATATATGTTGTCACTTGATACCACCATCAGACAAATGTAAGAGTTTATCTCATTTGTACGATTTGGGCAATATTTTTTTTTTGTTTAGGGATATTTTCACTTCTGGGCAAAGATCTCTGTAACTATTTTCTTTATGCTCTCAATAATCCAATGTATCAGAAAAGAGTTACTAAATAAAAACTGTTTTATTACTTTACTAAAGATAAATAAATTCTAACAAGCTGCGGATATAACAAAGGGTCCTAATTTAGAAAACTGTACGTTTTTTACTTTATCCCTAACCAAATTAAGATTTTCTGTAGTCAAAGAAGTCAGTTTTCCTTGTAAAAATACCTTATATTACAACTTTTTCCTCCCACACATGCATGTAGATGTGCCTCTACACGTGCCTAATAGGTACCACAGTAAATAGTAAGAATAGTAGTTCATCTTAGGCCAAACGGCGAGTCATAGGCTGAATCTTCTTACTGTCTGTGAAGTTGGCTACAAGCTGCGCAAATTCTCTCAATTGTGCTGCTAACATATTATGAAAATAATATTGCTAATGTCATCACTCGTAATGTAAATCGCTCGACTCGTTGAGAGGTCAGGCTCCATTGAGGTTTTGGTAGAAAATTCCAATCAGGCGACTTTAGACTACTTCGTGTCATGTTTTAGGCGACTTGAACCTTGAAATGGTTGTCAACTAGAGATTGCAAACCGGGCCCGGACACCAGACCCGGCAATCTTAGTTGTTATGACACGTTTATTACTTTAGATAGATAGATAGATAAACTCTTTATTGCACACCAAGAAATAAACGAAAAGAAGAAACAAAGATACATACACAGTGTAACAATGGGCGGCCTTATCGCTGATAGCGATCTCTGCCAGGCAACTACTTTATTTCTTATTTCGTTCACGTTTCTTTCATATTCACGTTTAGTATACTTTAATCTGCGTTATTAGTTTCTTATTGTAATACTATGTGTTCAAATAAATACTATAAGGAGTAAAGAGACCTGCATTTTTAAACTTATAAAAATGAATAATTATTAATACTAATGTTACTTTTCCGTCCATAAGTAAAAGTAATCAATTATGTACAAAGTATGATTTTAAGATTTGAGTGAGAGTCGAGACTATATGTTGTGATAATTCTTCATTAGCCAGTTTGAAAGAAATGTTAACCTTGAATCATTGTCTTTTTCCATTCATATGCAGAAAATTTTGCCCAGGCCCGGCGAACCCGGCCAGGTTGGCGACGAATGCAACCGCCTGGCCGGATTAAGAGATATACCTGGTTGCAATCTTTATTGTCAATACTGCGTCACAGTGCGTATCTACACGGTGCTCAGCACACACGCACACATTCAAACCGACAGCGGCCAATTTCTACGATAATAACTTGACTTACTGTTCTCACTGCACTGCGGTAATATGGAATAAATTCCAGTTTTCGCGCGTGTTTGTCCTATCTCGATCCAATCAATCTGTTCGTAACCCTTCCTGTCATGCGAGCTTTGCTTAGCATACGCTCGTCAAGGAGCTTTTCAGGAATTTACTCAGATTTCAACGTGACGAATAATATAACGAAAATGTTGTGTTTTAGGTATCCAGGGAGGGTCCTGAGATGGATTGTTCTTTGGAACGTCCTTGAAATCTATATATACCACTACTTTTTATGAACATCTAAAAAAAAATGAAGGTATCAGTACACGATGTAAAACATATGTGTACAGTTAAAATTTAAAAAAGATCTTAGGTAGCCTATTTATTTAGGTTTTATTTTATCCGAAAATTAGACTAAAATTATGCCCATAATGTCAATTTCATTCATGTATAGTGTAGTAATGTAGAATAAGTACCTACGGTCTTGTTTACGCAAAACAGCTGTAGTTGGAGTCTAATGGATTAGAATAACCAATTATTTCAATTTTTAAGGGATAATTTTAGGATATTGATTTATTAACTTTTTATTGCATATGTATGTTTAGTATCGTGCACTGATACCCCCTAAATTTTTTTTAGATGTTCTTAAAAAGTAGTGGTGTATAGTAGTTTATTGTCTACACTGTACTTTATTTTCTGTGAAAGAAAGCATCGTAATGAAATGCAACAGAAAAAACGCCAGGTCGATGTGAAATGCATTGCTGCATTAGTTCGTGAAGAAGTTCTATGGCGTCTGAGAATTCATCGATCCGCACCGGGCCTACGTAGCAATAATGGTTTGCTCTTTGCTCTCGTTTGTTACACAGAACATATTACTTTAGAACCACGAGTAAATATCACATGAATGTTGTAATAAACGACTAAGTGTTAATAAAATTAAAAATATACCTACGAAATGCTTTATTATTTATTTCCATCCACATTCATACCCACAGTCATAAGAAGTATTAAAACCTTTATGTGAGAATGGTTGTTACGCAACTTTAAATCAATTTAGCTCCTAAACGGTCAGTTCTGACTGAAGCTAAAAATGATATTTAAATACCTATTCAACGATACCCCACTCGACATAGTTTGTTAACCTTAATTTTTTTCATTTTCGCAATATGACGTCCATTGGTCGCCATATTGTATTTTCAATCTCGTCATGTCTTTAGTGACACTCGCCGGACTAAGAGGAATCGATTGACGTGTGAATCATAGAAATCGGCCCAGGCGTTTGTTATGTATAGTGCTTCAAAGGAACATACAATCATACATTTATACATACATAGGCTGATAAACACATTACCACTCTTTTGCGTCGCGCAGTCGGGTAAAAAAATGGTCCACCCAGGTGAACCAAGCAAGTGGAACACGACCAAAGACTGAGTTTTTTATCATAATTATTAGAGTGATTAGGGAAGAGTTCAGTAACGAAAACCTATGGTAACAGATGTTTGCTGTGATAATACTAATGTTTGGTCTAACATAACAAAATTGGTAACGACGTTACGCAATTTTCGAAACGCTCGGTGGTCCGAGTGTAGATTGATAAATAAAAACTGTCCCGTACAAATAAATCTCTACTAAAATGAGAAAATAACTACGAAAGTCTCCATTGTATAATATCGGTTATGAACATACTGCGCCATATTACGAAACATTATCCTAATTCAGCAGGTAAATGATCCATTTACGACCACGTACGTAATGTTACCGCGAATAACACCTCGTTTGCTCGAGGCGGAAGGGATTTATCAATGCAGAATATTGTATGAAGCTATGATTTTTCTTCTTATAAATACTGTTTATTTCTGCGTAATAAAATATTTATGTTAACAATAGCCTTAGTAGTACTCATAGCGTAGTATGACAAGATTTTACTTAGCGATCTCCGAATCACTGTGTGTGTGACCTTGGGTGCCATACACAACTGAATGAATTGGTCCCTCCGGAAGACTAGCGCTGGTTGATCCACAACCAGCAAATGCTAAGGTGAGACCGGGTTGCGACAAAAATAAAATTAAGTGATTCAATTGTCCTCCATCCCAAACCATCATAGAGCCAGCGGAGGAACTACCCCCAGGTAGCGACTTAGCGTGGCCAACGTGGAAGTCGTTGAATCGACTCCGGACCCAAGTTGGCCGCTGCAAGTCTAATACGGCCAAGTGGGGTTTCACTGACGCTGACTCTGTGAGGTATGATTGTGAAATACAAACAATGTATAACCCTTTGTTCTGCCCCCAGTGTCTATCCACCTGTACAATGGGTGAACTCATGGAAGCCTCCCCTTCTGGGGTGGCAGTCGCTAACTACTGGGCGAAAATTCTATAGGTTGCACTCACACTATTAGAATTAGAACCATCGATACGACGAAAAAGAAGAAGATCTTTACAACCCCATCGGCCGTCGATTCTTAGAACTACAAGTAAGTGCTCTGTTTGTTGTCATTTCAACTTGCTGATCCGCTACAATACGTTAGTAACTTTAGTTTATTTGCGGATTAGTGTTAAACTTTTAAATTATTTAGAGACTGTTTCCCAATTAGATAAGAAAATAGGATTGTTTACCCGGATCCTATCATACGGCGGTTTAATTCTAACTGAAAGGCTGAAGGGAAGTTCTAAGGCGGAGTGACCCAGGGGAACCCTCGTTCTCCGCTACTTTTGGCACTTTGACACTTGAGATGTACAATAAACTTGTAGGGAACAATAAAACATTTATTGGTGTTTTAAATGCAAAACAAACCTAACATTATAATGTCTCAACGGCTGTCTCAGTAAGAAAGGTCATACGTTTAAGAGTTTAAAATTACTGTATGTGGAACCGCTAATTGATTTTCATCATTTTTTTCAAACCCAGTGAAAATAAATTTACCTACATTTTAGGCAGTTTTTACACAACTGTTTTAAATCCTGATATGGCAGGTTGAATCGCGGTTGAAAATTAGTCGCTGTCATCGAAAATGGGTGTTATGTTTAGTTTTGTCCCTGTATTTTGTTTTTTATGTAATGTGGTTGTCTAAGATAAGATAAAGGTAACGTTTATTGTTTCAAACTGTGTACATAAAGATGTTACATAGTAAATTACGGACACAACAGTTTGTCCTAACGGACATACAACATTAGTTAATGAGTAATAGGCACATACTATACTGTCCTCTCTGAAATAACATTTACATAAATAATATTTACTACATAACATTTAGCTAAACTTTCTACACTATTTATTAAGTATCTTGAAAGAATTTATGTACTCGGAATCACGATAAAAACATTTCTTTAACAAAGTGTTATTGTTTGTTTGTTTATTTTGATTGTTAATCAATAAAAGCTAAGATGCTGCCAAGTTCTATAAAAACCTTTTTGTTGACGCTCCACAAAAAGAATACGGCAAATATTCGACAACATTCAATGGAATCCGACCTTTAGGTACGTTTACCTACAATATTAATAGATCCCTAACATTTCCTTCGACAAGCTTGTACTAGTTAATTAATTATCGCGATCAAGTTAACTTCGTACCTTTGCAAGCAAACAGAATTAATAAAACCTTATTCTCTTTGATATTTCTTAGTTACCATTTGTGCTGATTAAACTACTACTACTAACAAAAATTTTTAATCGTAAAATAAAGCTGTGATTAAATTAGTTAATTTAAACTGGTTCTAAAGAGACCACGTGCTGACAGGCACACTTTTTTTAAGGGGCTCCCATATAAGAAACGGATTTTTTTGCTAATAGAATATTCATAAATATAAATATTCATAGAATATTAAGTTGCATATTCCCTTCAAAAATAAATAATTAAATTAAAATTTACTAAGAGGGGCTGCCATACGGTTCGGAACCCTACGCGCGCAAGTCGGACTCGCACTTGGCCGATTTTATTTATACAAACACACGCTTTTAATACTTCACAAGATATTACACAAAAAAATCAAAAATACAAACAATACTATACCAGTAGGTATCATAAAAATAACAATGTCTATTTCAATTTAAAACTGCAAAAACGAAAATACGAAAAATCCATACAAGATTTGCAAGTCGGCTGAAACTTATTTAGGAATTCTAATAAGCAAAATAAAGTAGTTAAATTCATTATATAGCCGTCCCCTTCTATCTTACTCGTATTTCAAAAACAGCTCCAATCATATCCCACTCTATATTAGTCTACTGCTCAACATTCAAAATTAAATTAAAGTTAAGCAGAATCATCACCAAATTGTTTGAAAAACTTGCACAGCTATTGTTCATTCATATAACTTGCCACTAAATTAGATTTAACTTGTTTATTAGTTTACCCACGAAGATTATTATTGTATTTAGTTTAGTCAGGTCTAAAGCTCAGACGTCAATAGACAGGGTATCTCGAACCTGGCTCCCGAGACAATAAGCCTGGGTAATTCGAATGTCGAAAAATAGAAAAAGGATTTTTCTTTTGTCCATGAAACAAAAAATAACAATGATACAATGATGACGCGCGATAGAGAGTTAGAGCTCGTGACGTCACACCGTGCTACAGTTTAATTTTTAACCAACTCAAAAGGAGGAGGTTCTAATAATTGTTCGTCTGTATTTTTTTGAGTTTGTTCATTCGTTATTTTCGCTAATTGTAAACCGAATCAAAAAAGGTAAAGGTATACTCCCGAGGGACCACCCATTTAAATCTTATCGAAATTGGCTGAGCCGTTAGTGAAAAATCAACAATAATGGAGAAATTGTATACATCAATTTGAGCGAACCATTCGAATGTTTTACACGATGGAAGTCAGT
Source organism: Hypomecis atomaria (assembly GCA_964007245.1). Classification (NCBI taxonomy): domain Eukaryota; kingdom Metazoa; phylum Arthropoda; class Insecta; order Lepidoptera; family Geometridae; genus Hypomecis; species Hypomecis atomaria. The sequence goes on from OZ023284.1 coordinate 1,644,778, forward strand.
TTTGTAATTTTTTGCGAAAAATTACAAAACTGACTACAAAGTCTTGTGGAAGGTTAACGGAGCACAGCTTCATAATTCAAGCAATTAATTACAGTTAATTTACAAAAGAAATAATACATGTTTTTTTTTGATGGGCTAATTCTATGCTTTTTTAAGCAACTATTTTGCTTATTATAATATATACATCGCAAAAATGCGTGCTTTTACAAGATAGTACTCATACAATAAAATGCAGTTATTTGCACTTCTATGTACAGTTATAATATTACACTATGTAGGTACTTAAATAATATTATATTATTAAAAGAAATCATATGATGAAGTAATAATAGGTAATAATCGGCGCGCGCGTAACGTCACCGCGCAAACATCGGCTCCGTAGTCAATAATGTTAAATAAATAAATTATCAAGATTCCCACAGTGAAAATACAAGATATACATGTGTTATCTTCTAAATAATAAGTGTGAGTGTTTTTAAACATAAATTCAGACAAATAAACACCAAAAACAACTTACTCGAAGTGACTCAGAACGTAATAACTGCAAAGTGAAAAGTGTGGTGTAAAACATATAAAAAACTGCAAACAGACTTAGGATACCATATTCACCAAATACAAAACATACAGTAAACAGACATTGTATCATTATTGATGAATTACCTTCGTCACCAAAAACCAAAATTATAAAATTAAAGATTGCAATAATTACACGCTGCATTAGTGACACAAATAAGCGCGCGAGTTTGCTTCCAAGGACACGACCCACGGCCTTTGACCCCGCGAGCGCGCCATTTCCGAGAACTCCCAGCGAATACCAGCGTACTTATAATTGCTCACTAAACAGAGCGAAGACAGAGGGCACTGGTTACATCATTTTAATCTATTAGCAAATAACAATAATAATTTAAAACAGAAGGTTTGATAGTCCTTTTTCACGCTAACGAGATACAAGACATATTTAAAACGAAAATGAGAAACTGCGCGGCTTGTTTGAAGCACATAACCGCTTCTGAAGTTCTAAATTGCACAAAATGCAAGCTACATTTCCACTTCGCCTGTGTAAAAATCACCAAAACACACTACAAAGCACATGTCCAGGACCTAGAGCAAAAATGGGTATGCCCGGAATGCCTTAACCTGACCCGTCGCTCGCGCATCCGACAAGATGACACTCCAGTACGTGGTATCATACTGAACTCTACTATGAACGACACCGAAACATCAACGGATGATCAAATCCTTCAAGACCGCCCTATACTTGGGGATACTCTACGCCAAGAAACTACTTTCCTCGCACCAGAAGAAAAAAGCAACATTACATTGGAACAAATTAGCATCTTACTGGACCAGAAACTACAAAACAATAACAAGCTGATTCTAACAAAAATTTCTGAGACCATACAGGATGAGATTCATACCGCTATTGGAAAATTAGAACGTGAACTTAACTGTCATAAACAAAATGTAAACCATACCCAAGCCAAATTTCAGACGGAACTAGACCACTTAAACAAAAAAATTCAGAGCTTAGAACTTGAAAACACAGCACTCACAAAACAGATCCATAACCTACACCAAAAAAGCATCACAATCCTCCAGGACACTTCAGCAGCAGCAACAACATCCACTTTCGAAAACAATAGAAAATTTGTATTGTATGGATTACATGAGTACGGTGAAAACGAAACGGAACTACATAACAGAATAGTAAGAGCGTTTATGGAAATACTCAACGTTAACATCAGTGGATACATCGAAGAAACATCTCGCATTGGAAAAAAAGGGCAAAAGCGACCAGTTATTATTGAATTGATAAGTAAACGTATGACTAAATATATTTTGCAAAATAAGCGCCACTTCCGCAATACTGATCTCGCAATATCGGAATATTTAGGAAAGGAAGAAATAGAAAAGAGAAAAATACTAAGGGACATACTTATAAAAGAACGCCAAAAAGGCAAACACGCTGTAATACGCAGCAATAAGCTATTTGTTGACGGAAAGGAATATCGTACAGACGCAAATACGAACAATCCAATTGACCAAATTAAAGCACATAATAATATACGAGTAACTTCCCAACAACCCGCGCTCTTAAGTTCTACTTCATCCCAGACTAACGAAACAAATCTTGCCCATAGTAACAAAACAATGGATAAGACGACCACTCCTTATTATATGACTACGGCTTCCAACTCCACATCAGATGAGGAGGACACATCAAAAAGAGAAATTACACCAAATATTGCCAGCCAGCAGAAGAACACTATAAAATCAAACAAAACACAAAAACATAAAAACCAGACATTTCGAGTCTAAATTCACAGCAATTTTCCAAAATACTCGTAGCCTGAAAAATAAAGTGCATTTATTAGAAAATGTATTAGAGGAAGAAAACGATACCATACAAGCAATATGTCTATCTGAAACCTGGATTACAGATGAACAAAAAGGCTTAGTGCAAGTGCCTAACTATGTTTTTGCAGCGGGTTTCTACAGAAAAAAACATTTGCATGGTGGAGTTGCTATCTTACTTCATCGAAACGTAGATTACAAGGAAAGACCCGACATAGATGAACTTTCTATAGAGTATATCGTATAATGTTGTGCTGTCGAAATACCAAAATTAAATGTACTATTAATATCCCTTTACAGAACAGATCGCAATATTGAAACTTTTTTTAATTTTCTAGATTCATTACTACATAAGTTAAAAAAATCAAAAAAGCACATTGTCATTGGAGGTGATTTTAACTTAAACAAAGATAAAAACTCTACTCACTTTCAAAACCTTATCAATATAATGCTAGAACACAACCTACATCAACAAATAACAAAATCTACCAGAGTTACCAAAACATCCGCTACTTGCATTGACTTGTTGTTCACAAACTACCAAGACAAATCCCAAACAGTTACCGTAAAAGATTATGGTATCTCAGACCACAAAGCCCTGTACTATAGTATGTACAATGAAGATAACTACCTAAAAACTGCCAAAACTATAACCAAAAGATGCTTTAACGATACAAATATGAATAACTTCAAAAAAGCATTAGGCAAAGTAAACTGGATGAATATAATAAGACAAGGACAAAATATAAACGACAACTATAACAACTTTGACAATAAAATTAATGAACTGCTAAACCAAACTATACCTTTGAAAACGTATAAACTTAAACCTAAAAACAAAAACAATTGGCTGACTAGAGGCATACAAATATCATGCAAACATAAAAGAACACTTCAGATACTTACAAATGAATCAAATAGCCACACATTAAAGTCCCACCGTAAAAAGTATCAAAAAATTCTTAAAAACTGCGTCAAAAAAGCAAAAAAAATGAACAATATCAATAAAATGAAAAATTCAAACAACAAAGTAAAAACAATGTGGACTATTATAAAAAACCTGACCAATAAAAATACCAATAAAATAACAAAAAATATCAAACTTCAGCATAATGGGAAAATCTCAGACGATCCCATTGTAGTTGCCAATTTATTTAATGACTTTTTCGCCTCAATGGGTAAAACAAATAATTCTAATAAATCTAACAACATAATTCCATCAGCCAAAACCACTACAAACTCTATGTACCTCTCCGAGGTTACAGAACATGAGGTTGCAAAGATTATTAAAAAACTACCCAGTAAACACAGCTGCGGGCTGGATGAAATCCCATCTACTTTAGTAAAATTATGCGCCTTAGAACTAACACCACCCATTACTAAGTTGATAAATCAATCCTTTGATGAAGAATGCTTTCCAGACAGACTCAAAATAGCTAAAATTAAACCTATCCTTAAAAAAGATGGTAAAGCTACAGATCCAAGTAGTTACAGACCAATAGCTTTACTATCAACATTTTCAAAAATATTTGAACGCGCGATATCAGACCAGCTATATAATTTTCTCGAAAAATATAAACTACTGAGCGTAAATCAATTCGGATTTCGAAAAAAATCTTCAACTACACTAGCAGTTTATAATTTTATCCAGCACATACTAAACAACATCCGTGATAAATATCATGCCATCGGATTATTACTCGATATGACGAAAGCATACGACAAAGTCTCCCATAATATTTTATTTGAAATTTTATTTAAAACTGGAATTAGAGGTAAACCACTAAATTGGTTAAAATCATTTTTACTAGATAGAAAACAAATAGTCCAATTAGAGTATAATAGCCACGATGCCAAAGCAATAGAAACCGCTACGTCAAAAACAATAAAAATAAACTCTTCAATTCCTCAGGGAAGTGTGGTGGCATGCATCCTGTTCCTTATTTATATTAATGGATTGCCAAATATATCAAACATCCCTTGCCTATTATTTGCCGACGACATATCTTTCTTATTCAAATGCACTACGGACCCTAACTCACTCACTCAAATCAAAACAACATTTTTCGATATAAAAAACTGGCTATCGGCCCACAATCTTGAAATAAATGTCAAAAAAACCAAATTAATTCAATTCTTACCTTATCAAAAAAAGACTATTGAACTAAATAACATTAAAAAATACCTAAATATTGACGAAGTGAACGAACACTCTTTTCTAGGCCTTAAAATAGACACGCACTTAAACTGGAAAGCTCACATCAAAAAAATAAAAACAAAGTTATCGCAGTTCATATATGCTCTGGCAAAACTGAAATCTAATACGAACGAATCGACAGCCATCACAGCATACTATGCCTATGCATATGCTTGGCTTAGATATGGCGTCCTTTTATGGGGAAACAGCACCGACGCAAATACTTTATTTATAACGCAGAAGAAATGTATTCGCATCATTGCAAACATAAAACGACGATCCAGCTGCAGGCCTCACTTTATTCGCTTAAATATCCTCACCCTTCCGTGCATCTACATATTAGAAACAGCAATGTTTGTCCGGAAACACATACACCTTTACAACAAAAGTAGCAACCCACGTAGAAACGAGCAATTATTACTTCCCGAACCTAAAATGGAAATTTTCAAAAAAGGCCCTGAATATATGTCAATAAAAATTTACAATAAAATACCTAATACAATAAAAAAAGAAACATCTGACAAATCCTTTCAAAAACATTTACGACACCTTTTAACACAAAAATGCTACTATACATTAGATGATTTTTTTGATGATAAACTGTAAACCTGAAATACACTATTATTATTAAGCTAGTTCTAGTAGTTTTTAAGACTACATTTGATAAATCTACCTCTATAGCCATCTCTAGCTAGATAAGTTTCTACCACCAAACATAAATGTAAAATAATTTTTGTCATTAGAAATTGTGAACTCTAACTGCTAGTACCAAATTTACTGTTAGTTTTATTTTTGCTAGACTCTTATAAAAATGTTTTCTTTCCACAACACTGTTTAGAATAAATGTAACTAAAACTTTGCTATGCCCTATGAAACAGGGTGACATGTACCTCTGTAAGTTAGTTAGTCTTATGTTAAGAACTAATTATAACTTTATGTACATGATCTTGCAAATAAATAAATATCTAATATCTAATATCTAATAATGGTGTAAACTGTGTTAATTATTGGAATTTGATTTTATTAAGCAATGATTTTAGTGACATGTAATTTTAAAAAGAAAAAAAAAAGAAAATTTGATCTTCGATCGATTGAGACGTCATAGCCATTCTCTCGACGTTTGTGGAATTACTTATTCATATTTGCCGAGCCACATTTAATTAGCTTTGTACGAGTATTTTTTATTTAGAATTCGTAGAAAATTAAAATGGAGACTGTTCATATTTGTTTAGGTTTGCCCGATTGCCATTTATGCAAAACATATTTGAATACTAAACTGAAGCATTTAAGCACTTTCTAGAATTTGAAAATAAGCGGGCAGACTGACGCTATTCCAATAAATGTCGAAATGTAAGGTACATTTTTAATATTCCAGAATTTAGATTTGACTCTGATAATATCTATTTTACAAGCTTTTATTTATTTTCACCTGTCCCGTTGTTTGTAATTAAATTTTGCAAGTTAAGTTTGATCAACTTTCAGGTTCCCGATTGAGCTGAAGTTTTGCATACATGTGTAAATCGCGTGACAATGCAATATTATGATGACATGGTGCTGATCTAATAATGGAACTGGAAGGTGGCCAAAGGAACTTAGCAATGAAACGACACAACCTCATCGAGTTTCGGCTCGTTTTGATTCGTCTTGGCGAGAGCTTGTTCAGTAAAAGAACGTTTTAATAAAAGTTTTGATGTAATATAATACTTCTTTGTTGATGCGGCGCACCAAAATTGGTATCTGATACTAAGAACCATCTTCTACAGGGTTATTCAAAACTGTACGACTAGCATGGCAAAAAATGGCAAAAAAAATTTTTTATCTACTTTTAATTTCAGTTGTCTTTGACAATCCATACATTATTTGCTTTGCTACCGTAAGCCGAAAGGAGGTGATTCACCCCATCTTTATGAACAACTTTTACTATGGGGTTAATTCGGTATTCTAGAAAAAAAATCAGATGTATCATACATTTTGTCGATTCCAAGCTGCAGTTTTGTATGGAACAGCTGATTTTTTTCTCTGAATTCTGAGTTGGCCCCATAGTAAAAGATGCTCATGACGATGGTCTTGATCACCCTCTTTTGTCTTAGTACAGGGGAAGCAGATAACCCAAGTGAGCCGCTGCAGGATAAACCTAGCCAAGTGATGGTTCTCTGATGCTGACAGGGTACAGTGTGACTGCGGAGCCCTTGAGCTTTTTTTTTTTTTGATTTCGTATAGGTTTGCGTTTGACTACACACTGCCTGATGTTAAGCAGATATGCGGTCTAGGATGTAACACGCTTACCTAGAATATAATAAAAAGCTGAGTATGGATCACCTGCGGGGTCGCAGTGGCCAAATATTAGGAGAAATTAATTTAATCATTTTGAACCATTGACACGACGAAAAAGAAGCAGATAACCTGTATATACCTACTGAGAAAGTGCGTACCAGTCGTCCATCCCAATTTTGGTGTTTTACTTTATCTCTCTATATGCAAACATTGTGTTTACAGGGCCAGTTATAACATACAGTTAACCTCGTCAGGGCGACTTTACCACATAAAATTTTTACAACAACAACTCAATGAGAATCAAAAATAATGGACTAAGTGCGAGTCGGACTCGCGCACGAAGGGTTCCGTACCGCTTGGAAGCCCCCTTAATTATATTTTATTTATTAAGTAATTATTTTTAAGTGAATATTTAACGAAATATTCTGTGAATATTTCATGCATTACCTGTCACCGTTATCAATATCGAGCGAAAAACGGCTTGAGAGCCCCCCTTAAATTTTTATATTTTTCTGTTTTTAGTATTTGTTGTTATAGCGGCAACCGAAATTCGTCATCTGTGAAAATTTCAACGTTCTAGCTATCGTGCCAGACACACGGATGGACAGCGGAGTCTTAGTAATGTGGTCCCGTTTTTACCCTTTGGGCACGGAGCCCTAAAAAACTTAAAACAAATATTACGTTTAGCTATTGACCAGATATGAATGAATGAACAACAACTTGTACAATGCGACCAACCCTAAAATCTAAAACAAAATATTTTCCTTACAATGAGTAAGTGTCGTCGTCGTTTCAGCTACTTTATTTCGTCTACTGCTGGACAGAGGCCTCCCCTTTAGATCTCCAATAAGACCGGTTGATACCGGTTGGTATCTAGCGTGATCCTGCGGTCATCCGTTCACCTTGTGGGTGGACGTCCTACGCTGCACTTGCCGGTACGTTGTCTCCACTCGATAACTTTTGAACCCATTGGTCATCACAACCCCGTGCTCTGCCCACTGCCACTTCAACTTGCCAATCCGCTGGGCTATGTCGGTAACTTTGGTTCTTCTGCGGATCTCCCATAAATTTGATTTCGATCTCGCAGTGATCGAATCAGAAAATTAGAAGGGAGATTCTAAGAGTGTATCATGTATGTGTATGAACAGCCGATATTGTAAAGAAATGTGTGCCAAGAAGCACCTGAACAGTTTTATCCCGTCTGTGTCTATTTCACTACGGCTTCCGTGACTCTAACTGCTTAAAATTAATAACAAAATGTACGGTCATTCATCAGAGTTTTTAACTTGTTTCGCAATAATTTAAATTATTCATAAAGTATCATTTTAAGATAACACCATGAGCCACGGGATTAAGAACTAAAGTTAAATAACATCTCGAAATAACGAGAAAAGTCCGACCACTGCGACGGAGAAGGTAAAAATTGAATAAAAATATTTAACTTAGTTATCGCTGCCCTTATTGAATTTATTTTCGGTGCCCATTTTTAAAATGAACATAATTTTTAGGGTTCCGTACCTAAAGGATAAAACGGGACCCTGTTACTAAGACTCCGCTGTCCGTCTGTCTGTCACCAGGCTGTATCTCATGAACCGTTTTAGCTAGAAAGCTGAAATTTTCACAGATGGTGTAATTCTGTTGCCGCTATAACAACAAATTACTAAAAGTAGAATAAAATTTATATTTAAGGGGGGCTCTCATAGAACAAACCTGAATTTTAAGCCGTTTTTCGCTCGATATTAATAAGGGTACCAGGGAAATATTCACAGAAAATTTAGTTGTATATTCACTTCAGTAGTATATAATATTAAATTAAAATAAAATAAATATTTAAGGGGGGCTCTAAAACAGTATGGAACCCTTCGTGCGCGAGTTCGACTCGTACTTGGCCGATTATTACTAACCTGCGATGTTATCAGATATTTAATGTCATAATTAATTGTAGTACGAATTTCAATACATATTGACATTGATATATACATGTGAACTATTGTACTTTGTAGATAATATTTGGCATAATTATGGCAGCCGTGTATTTTTTACGGGCTATTAATACTTTAACTACAACATGTACCTACTAAATGTTAAGCTATTACAACATTTAAGTAATTGGATCATCCACACACCCTTGACTATTAAAGTTGTAGCATCAAATTTTACACATATCTAATTTATGTATAATTCGGAACGCTATTTTTTTTATTTCACAGTTGTCAACAGTGTAAACGCTTCTGATTGGTCAGGACGAAACGTCAACCTGTCGAGTGATTGACAGTTTCCCAATCAATACTCGTTTGATCCAAACTATCGATTTTTTCACTCGATCATTTTTTTCATTAATTCATATCGGCGTCTCCTTTTGATAAACAAACGCTTATTTAAAGCCACTCAACAAAGTGAAACCTTTGGATAAGCCTTAGTATTATTAATCTCACCTTTTTAGCATTTATCCGTTTTCTTTGGGAGTAATTTCCTCTCCTCGTATTATTTTTAGTCGATTCTAATTCGATTGTTTGTTAAGTTAGTTGCTAGTCTTTTTTTCTTCAACGTTGTCCCCACCGTCTGCGTTAGAGAGGTCATTGAATCAAAAGGACGACGAGATGGCGGACCGGGGCTCCGATTTTCTTTCGCACCAAAAATGCGGTGGAAGGCGTAGCTTTGACCCAGGGATCCTGCAGAAGACCCCAGGAGCCACGCACCTATAAATAATCCGGCGTGGAGCGGCCTCGAGTCGCCATATTATAGTATTTTTCTCCCTAACAAGGTATGTGGACGCGTCACCATTCGTACTTTTTATAGTCCAATAATGCACGAAATACATACTAAATCGTATTATCTTCCATTGAGCGCGTGCGCAGCTACTTTTTCTATCGATTTCACTAAATTATTAACCTAAAATGTTCACTTCAACATGTGATTTCAATGCGTTTTTTGGGCCAGCCACATGATTGGAAATACAATCATTTCGTTATTTAACTATTGAATATAGGATAAAAACCTTCCCCTCGACCCTGCGGTCGTGGCGAGGTGTAATTTTCCCCGATTTTAATGTAAAATCGCTGGAATTCTTGACTTTTGGTAGAAAACCTACTTAGTGTAAAATAACCTTCTGGAATGTTCCTAGATGTTCACATTTGTGCTAAACACTTTCCTCTCGACCCTGCGGTCGTGGCGAGGTGCAATTTTCCCCGATTTTAATGTAAAATCGCTGAGATTCTTGACTTTTTGTAAAAAACACACTCCGTGTAATACCCCCTTCTAAAATGCTACTTGACTGTTAAACCTTTATTAAATAGTTTGTCCACAAGCCCCCGCACGTGGTGAGGCCCAATTATACCCCATTTTCTCATTTATGACCTGAGAAAATGTAATTTTAATTTTGTTTACTTTTCTTCCTACTCGGTGTTAACATGGATTCATTCCATCCATTTCAGGGTGTATAGGTGAGGCCGGCATGTTTGGGCATACCCCCAACCAGGCTTACCTGGATTAGCCGCCTGGGCGTCGTTGGTGCACCCAGTCCACGGTGCGACCACTGACCTTCACGTGAGCCCTGCCAGAGTATTGGCAGTCTACCTCCAGTTCTTATTTGTTAACCGGCGGCGCGTACAGAGGTATTTCATTCCCCTTAATTACCGTCGGTCAACTACTTCCTATTGGTGACACCATCGGATGGATCCACCCATTTGCTGATTATAGTTTAAGTGAAGGGACAGAACTCGACCAAGCGACCCACCGTTATTATTATTTTATTTACCACTATTTTACATATTCAAGTCAGACGGCTTCCCCGTCTATATTCTACCTTGCCTAGTATACCTATTTAATCCATTAAGTACCCATTGTAAAATAACCAAGCAACTCACCGTTGTTTACATATTAGAGTTAGACGGCTTCCCCGTCTACATTTTGCGTTACCCATGGTACTTATTCAACGCTACTATTATACTACCATTATACTACTCCCATTTACTACTAAATACTACTATATACTCCCATTATATTCCTACTAAATACTACTATCATTGTAAAAGTACCATGGTGAACTCACTGTTCCTGTGAACAATAACCCTTTAAAAACATTTACAATAAAAACAAACATGCCGGTGATAAACGCTGTGATTTTATTTAACTACCTTAGTCTATAAGTGTAGGTATATTTAACCTCCCCCTTTCATAGGGAAGAAACCCTGCTACAAAGTGTATTGAGTAAGTAAATTAAAGTATTAAAGATAATCGAAATGCTCAAGCCCACTGCCTGTTGGCAGCGTGCCCAGCATGCTGACAGTAATACCACGCTAAAAATCAATACTTACGTTAAGCCAAATAAACACCAGGTAGGTATTACCTTTTTACTAAGATTTTCAAATGACTGTTGTAAAAACTGCGCTCTGCACAGTCAGTCTTCGGATGGGTGACCCCATATTCGCGCGCTTTCCGCCCTTTATCTCGAAAAAGATTCAACGTACCTATAAAATTGGTTGATACAATATTTGTAGGGAATTTAATTTAATTCTGGCCACGTTACTCTCTGCCGAGGGACTTTTAGATTAGTTTTTTATTTTATTTTGTGTTTAAGTTTTAGTTTACTTTTCTTTTTTGTAGTAGTTTATTTTAGTTATAGTGGAAAATGTTATTTAAGTATTTTGGTTTTTCTGTGTAAACGAAGTAAAATAATTTTATTCTCTACAATATTGAAAAACATACAAATAGTGAAAAATCCATAAGAAATGAGATATTTGCAAATACGAGTAACATGCAAAATATCTAATTTTGTATAAGTTTTAATTTATTTATATCTATTTTTGTACAATTTCCCATTTTAATAGACGCGTACGTACTCCATTATGATGTAGGTTTCGAGACAACTTCCTACTTATATTATAAACGTGAAAGTTTGTGAGGATGGATGTATGGATGTTTGTTACTCTTTCACGCAAAAACTAATGAACGGATTGAGATGAAACTTTGAAATTATATAACTTATATATCAGAATAACACATAGGCTATAAATTATATTGAAATTGCGTAAATTTTCCATATTATAACAATAAGTGTTAAGTAAGTAGGAAAAATTCTGCCATCTACGAGCTATTCTAGCGTGCGCTCCAAGAAATGTCAAAAAAGAACTGTCAAATCGAATAAAGGTCGAATTGTTTTTTTTTTTTGTTTTTATTATTTTCCACCTCCTTTATTAAGGGTGGTACTGGTAAGGTAGGGCCTCGAAATATTATACGGGCGAAACCGCGGGCAAAATCTAGTTCAGAATATTTGCTGGGTATCTCACACAGATCAGGGAACCTGATCTGTGGTATCTCAAATTCCGAGATCCTTATCTAATTTTGATTAAGATGAGTAGACTACGCAGCTGCAGTTACATCTGAGCGCTACGTTAGCTCGGATGATGGCACGATAAATTGTAGTCTTTGATTGTGTTACCATACCATAGCTTCAAACAAGTAATACAATAAGGGCTATACAAGTAATATGCTTTAAAATGTTCTGACCACAGAAAGAAATATTTTAAAAAGTTATACAAATTAATATAATAGTCCCGACAATTCGCCAATAATATTACAGTATTAGCAGTGGCATCAAATTAAATAAATTGCGTTGTAATTTTACATTTTTCATTAAGATACGTTTTCAGAAGGTTTCTCAGCGAGTCTTTCATTCAGTCAGTTGAACTCGAGCAAGCTGGAGCGAACAATGACATCAAGATACAAGAAAGATTCGAGAAAATAAGCATTTGCTGTCCTACTTGCTTTCATTACGGACATTTCAATGATTCAATGGCAAATTAAACAAGCAACATTTTCCAAAGTAAATTGCACTCTTCAGCGTTTACCGTAAGGTTCAAAACCGAGTTGTTTGTTGCAAAGATAATGTAATCGTTCCCAATAATATATCAGGGAAATGTAAGCAGTTTCAATTTACGGTGAGAGTTAGGTTTGTAATTACTGTAACACGTGTTTTACTGATATGTTTGGGTACAAGCATGGCACCGGCAAAGAATAATGACATGAATGTAAATAGATTTTTCCCGACGTTCGTCTGCAGGAATGTATTTTTTTTGTGTATGTTCATCGATATTTTTGCCAATTGTGGACCGATTTGAAATTGTGCATGTTTTGTTTCATTTGAGTTGCATGCATAGTTAATATTGTACCTATACACGCTTAAAAAGTTAAAACATTTTTTTTACGAGGAGGAAATCTTCTTAAGATGTCCGACTGCTTTGGGGTGCAGTCGGGTATGTGGGATTGTTTGTACCCACTAAACCCTTAATTTGTGCCTTCTTAGGAGTTCCGAGATCTCTAAAGGAACGCACCGGTGCTCCCAACACTTTATACGACTACTCGCCTGGTGATAAAACCAGCCTTGTACTGTCCTTTAAGACAGCGTTGCCACACACGCTGCCGTCCTCCTCGGGCCCACTTGGCAGTGGATGGCCAGTGCCCCAACTCTGACCACGCACGAGCCCAGGGGTCCCCTTTAAGTAGGCTCTTACTACGGGCAAGGGATACAGATGCCGTATTCTAGCACCCTGGCATTAGGGCAAAAAAAAGGAAATTTAAACCTAAGATTACAATTTACGAAATAATTAATTGTTTTTCGCAAAAAATGGCACAACCGACTTCAATCGTGTAAATTATTCGAATATAATTATTATTCGAATCGACGTACAGAATTTTAGCATTATTGTTGATTTATCAAAATACCGACTGGCTCAGCCCATATCGATAAAATATAAATGGAACCACCTCGAAAGTACAGTCGGCGCGCGAGTTGAATGCAGAGCTTAGGAATGCGAATGTCTCCCCCCGCTATCCGCACGCCCAACCCGCCCAGGCGCGTGAGGTGGGGCGTGCGGATAGCGGGGGGAGATGCTCCCGCTCTTTACCTCAGACCCCGACTGCATTCAACTCGCGCGCTATCTGTATATCCTTCCGAAATAAAAAAAAGAATTTCATCAAATTTGTGCTGTAAGCTAGCTGGTATAGAAGGTGTAGCGAGGGTAAGAGGTAGCGTTCAATATAGGATGTAAGGTAGATAAAAGTATGCTAAGGGTGAGATATAAGTAAAAGTTGTAAAGTAAGTATAATATTGGATTTATTGTTATTAATTTTGTCAAGTTAAATGCCTGAGGGGCGTAGATCGGTATATGAAACCTTTTACTAGATGCCTGAAGGGCTTAATATTAAAAACTTTGGATTACTAATTGCCTGAGGGGCTTAAGACTAAATTACTAATTAAATTGTAGAATAGAATGGGCGCCAGGACTATAGGTCCATAAATTACAGAGATGATAGTTGCCGGCTATCAGGGTAGAACAGGGCGTGTGGTCGACTACCTACTTCGCTAAGTTTGCAACCAATTTTAAAATGCTCTGTTGTTAGTTAGTTATTTAAGTTATTTAAGTAATAGAAGCACAGCACGATATGTAATGAAAGCGCAGCTGTTGGCTGCGTTACCAAAAGTACTCGGGGGTAGATGCAAGTCGGGGGTCGGTAGCCACGTCGCCCACGGCGCCGGGGACGCGCAGACAGACGCTAGTAGCGGTCTCGAGGTAAGATGCAGAATAAAGCCACGCCGCCGCACGGTGGGGGACGCGCCGGAGGACGCTTGCCGCACCTTAGAGTGCAGTTGTAAAACTATAGTAAGGAAAAAAAACCCTGTCCGAGGACAGAAAACAAGTATTAATGTCTTGTTCAAAATCACTTGTGCAAAGCCGGGGCGGGTCGCTAGTTAAAAATAAATAAAAGTTTTCACAGTAAGATTTTGAACTTACTTCTTCAGTCTGTCACCGTTTAGATAAGCTAAACGTGTAGTAGATGTAGTAAAGTCTGTAGTTAGTTTTTACTATGCAGTTAAGCCAAATTTTAGTGTACTCCAGGGCTTCAACCGTAGAGATATGTAATATAATAATCTATAAGTACTAGGTACTCGTAGCTAGGTTCAATCTTAGGGCACTTGTCTCACCACTGAGGAGGAAGCGATAAGAAGTGATCACTGATTATTTTACTACTAACTGTTCTAGATTGCTGTTCTAGGAAATAACTTTTGAAATTGAAAAATACACCTTCTCCTCGCTACTTTTCACTTCGACACAAAGAAAATCTTGCAAAGTCGACCCAGACTTTGTATAGTAGCCCAAAAAAAGATTTAAAAATGGTACCTAAAGTATATAAATATATACAAAAATTAAACAATTTTACATTCAAAAAACACGGTATTTGTGGAATTTAGTATTTTCTAATTTGATTTTTATTCAAGGCCGCAATCACAAAGCCATATTTTGAAAGCAATGTCAAATGATTAAGATCCGAAAATTTGAAATTCCTCTAAAATGGTAATTTTTACTAAAGAAAAAGAAATAATAAGAAAATCATTTTCTAAAACAAATACGAGTAAATTTATACTATACCAGGTTATGGCCTTAGCTCGATATATTTTTTGCATTATCTATTTACGACCTTTTCCCACTTTTAGAGAACTATTACTATTAAGAGGCCTTTTTACCTACAAAACAGTTCCACCCGTTACTTTGAATTCTAGTCCTTTAAAATTGGTGTCAAAGTTTAAATACTTGGGCCACTGGGTAACGGAGACGCTCGCAGATGACCTCGATATGGAGAGAGAACGTAGGGCGTTGTCAGTAAGAGCCAACAGGCTGGCCCGTAGGTTTGCACGTTGTACTCCTCAGGTTAACGCCACGCTCTTCAGAGCGTTTTGCCAGTACCTATACACGTGCAGCCTATGAGTCAATTATACGCAGAAGGCATACATCGCCCTACGTACCCAGTACAACAACGCATTTAGGGGGTTGATGAGGTTGCCAACGTGGTGTAGCGCGTCGGATATGTTTGCGAACGTTCATATAGACGGCTTTGCGGCGATCGTGCGCAAGCGCGTGGCGTCTCTGATGCGCCGCATCCGCGGCAGCTCCAACACCTACTTGCAGCTGTTTGATGGATCTAGACTGCCCAATGATGCAGCACTGGACCAAGCTGCACGTTGAGCACACTGGTTCCACTCGCGGATATAGACTAAGATAACCTTGACATAATTATGTACTTACCTAGTTCTGTGATACGTAGGTTATATTTTTTGACGTTTTATAATTTTTATTTTGGAATTTTTAATTTTAATATGTTACTTATGTTGATTTTAGTTTTAAAGTTCTGTTTATTTGCTCAATTTTGATTTTAATTTGATTTGATTGTGATAAAATGTATTTTAAGTGAAGTGATTTGATTTAAGATAATATGGATGTGAAATCTGAAATAAATGAATTAATTCTTATTCTTATTCTTATCCGGCCCTTACTCGCTGCAAAATAACTGCTAACTGAATTTACATTGCATAATGTAGAGTTGTGTAAGCGCATATGAATAAGTTGATGTGCTCTATATTATTTTCGTAATGCATACATTTATCTTATTTTAAATTGAGAGTTTCGTGAGAAATTAAAACATCGCTCTATCGAGACGATATGCTTGAACTCGCTAGATCTGTGCGCTTCTCTTTCATTGCCAGTGGTGAGACAAGTGCTTCAAGCCAGGGACATTTCGTCAAAGCGAGGTGGCACGACAGCCTGCGGCGACTTTGGCAAACACCACATCAATTTTCAGTGTTATTGCATGGCTCGCGTCACTGTGGCCGGGCTCTCCAGCTATTCGTATACATAACGAGTACATTGGTGTAGTAAATTGGATTCTTTTACGTCATTTCATTTTTACAATCTAGTGGTAACGACACCCGCCCTACAATCGTGAAGTCGTGGGTTCAAACCCGACCAAAACATCGTGAGGCAACCTGCATATGTCCAAGGAAGAAATTCCATGGCGTATGTTAATACACCAACCCGCACTAGGCCGGCGTGGTGGATATGACCCAATTACCCTTAGTGGGTAGGCCTACGTCCTACAGTGGACTATTTTAAAGGCTGGTACAGTACAGTACGTCATTTCAATGATCCAAGTATGATATATTATAATTACTTGTGTTAATGTAAGACTAGCCTTACTAAAAGTCTACTACTCCTCTGAGTGTTCTCCAATTAGACCAGCGTGGAATAAATAGTAAACATTCTATAATACGTGGAAATAGTTAAATCTATTTCGCGCGGACACATGTACTAAGGTCGATGGAGGGACAATCTGGTGAAATGTAAGCATGCATGAAACTCGAAGTGGTGAATAGCACCCCAACAAAATTTTGTTTCTGGAATACTAACGACTTCCTGCATGTACATCACTTGGGAGTTAAAAACTTCTTAAAAGTTCACTAACACCATGTTATTACATCGAAACTCGCGCTGCAATCTCAAGGAAGGGTTATAATATTACGTACCCATCAGGAAATTTGTGACGTTCATCGTGACAGACTATACCTTCCTACCGTTAGGGCCTGTTCCCACTTCGTCATGACGACAGATTAAATTGTATAGTAGATATCTGGCCACTATGGCGTACTATACTCACCATAGCCGTACAAACGTATCAGGCACAAAAAAAACGATACCAGGGTGATGATATCTACGAGACGCTCTACTATACACTAGGTACAACTTGTATACCATCAACGCATATCAACAATATTCGTGGAGAATATTTTGCCGGTGTCGAAACTCTCCGTACATGGAACGCGACGGTGCCAGTCGGTAACGGAACGATCACCGATAGCGGAAATCTAGACTCATATATACACATGTGTTGACCAACACATTCTTAGTACGGTGATGGTATGGAATGGAATGATCGTGAGAGTGTTTCTATAGTCACGGGAAGGTAAACTGAAATTATTTTTAGTCTAGATTCAACAAGTGAAGAAGCGGCCTTAGTGTGAGCCCGGGGCACTTATCTCGCTGGCACACGATTGATCGTCGTTAACGACGGAGAGACAATATTGTAAGCCATTTGAGCCACGGTAACGCTCAGTTGGAAGTGTCACCCACGGTCATCCATTCGAAAAATGATCTATGTTTAGGCCAAATCATACAAGTCGGCGGAAGTGAAGTTAGCTACAAGCTACGCAATATCCAATCCTGACTGAAGCTCACACAAAGCAGCGCATTGATTGGATATTGCGCTGTTTGGAGCTATCTTCACATCCGCCGACTTGTACGATGGGTCTCGAGCTATAACAGGCGGAAAGGTCAACTGAAATCAGAAAAAATGCCAAGTGAATGACTAAATCAGTCAAAAGTTACGGCAACAAGTGCAGAAGCGGCCTTAGTGTGAGCCCGGGGCAGTTATCTCGCAGGCACACGATTGATCGTCGTTAACGAGGGAGAGACAATATTGTAGGCCATGCGGCATACGCCTACGTAGGTCGCCCACATCTCTACGCCTAACACAATACTAAAATATTTTAGGGAAGAAAAATAAACAAATACCTACAGGCTTTTTGGGATCGAAAAAATGTGATAGCTGACGGGCCAGGGTCAAGGTCGTCATGCCGTAAACACCGTGCGTAAGTAGCGTCTTTTGCTATTCAATTTCTGTGGGCGCTGAAATTTTCTTAACTTTTCTGGTAATAGGTATTTATGTATTTTTAAATCATATATAACACCTGACGATAGTTAACCCGACCAACGGGGCATCCTTTTGTCTTCACACATGTGCCTAAGACCATTGTGCAGAGTGAAAGCGCAACAGCGCCCATCCCTTCTTTTGTTAACACAAGCTTAGTGTAAAGTACGAGTAGAATAAGCTTTGTCAAAACATTAGTTAAGTTACCATCTAAGGGAACAGACTTCCAACTTAGTCTGTCATGCTAACATTAGATAATATAAAGTAAATGACTTCCAAATTAGTCGTACTTTTTATTGATAGTGTTGATCTTAAAACACCACCGCGACGCTCCCGAAATCTTGACTAGGTACTTAATTACGTCTAAACTACTGACCCGAAGTACATTTATTTTTTAAGATCATCTCGGTATGTGCATATTCCAAGTTTACCAACTTTTTTTTTAAATCCAGAATAAACAAATTTACTGAACAAAACTTAAATAGCAACATAAAACCGAAACAAAAACTTACCTATATTTGCGAATCTACAAACAATGGAAAAATCAAGACAGAGACGAAATGAAAGCCTTCTGTTTTTAGGAGTCGATTGAAATGGCACAAAATTTGCGTCTAAAAATTTAATTTCGTTCATTGTTTTCCAATAAAAGGTATGGTCCCTTTGTGGAAGTTGTTCATAATGATGTATAACATATTGTTATTTTTCGACATGGTATTTTTTCCATTCCATAATGATGCATATTATTATTATGGTTTCAATATTACTAAAATACTGCGACCAAGGTGAGATTACTTCACACGTACATTCATCTAATTTTTATATTTTATATATATAACAGGAAGTGACTCACGTAATTTACTAGTTTTAACGACCATAGTTTCTACTGCATTGGGCGGTCTTTCTCAAGTTGGCGAGTGTTAGCGCAGACCCTGCAATGCACACTATTTACCTCCTGACTCCTGACGATTCAAATATTCAATTATGTAAGTAATTAAGAAGTAAATTAAAATGTAGTCTGAGTAACTTATATATGTAATTTCAACGCCAAATATTTTTTAATAAATGATACTCCATGATGATACATGATAATATAGGCAATTTGTAAAAAACTTTTCAGCGCAAAGAGCCTAGACTTCCGAAATAGCTTTAGTTAATATTTAACGAAAAGCCTGCCGGATGAAAGAGGTAAAAACACAGGTAACTGAAAAAGATACGCTATCATTTTTTAAAGGAGACCCTTTTAAAAATCTGTCAGTAATTCAACGTTTTTTTTTTTTGTTTTTATTCTGAATAGGTTTGCGTTTTACCACGTACTGTCTGATGTTGAGCAGATATGCCGTCTAGATTGTAGCACATTATGTTATTTTTGCAAGTGTTTTTTTTAAAAAAAATAGTTTGAGTTAAAGTTATTTAATTTTCGTTATGTACGCTAATTACATTTTTCAATCTTATCCAAGCGAAGACAAACAAGTACGCTTTTCAGTATTCCACCTTTTTAATATTAATAACACTGGTGTACAGCAAAATAGTGCTTGGACGTTTTCCACTGATTTCTATAACGTTAAAGTGTTCTAAACGTTGGCACAAAACTTATATAACATTTCATAAACTTAACTATATATCACATTTAAAATATTCTAAACATTTCTGAACGTAGGGTTTTTTTTGCAAAAAAAAGGGGTTTTTCGGATACTTTGAAATCATATCTAACAGGAACCATACATATTTTGGGCAAGATATTATGGAGATGGAAAAAAGATACCAGGAACGATGGACTGTCTCCATGATAGCAGACTACTGTCGGACGCTTCAGGAAGACCTTCCAGATGCTTCCCACAAGCGAAAATGTACCAAAAAGAGTCTTAATGTAAAACAAATGTGTTTGGTGCTTAATTTTGCATGTATTTTGGATTTTTATAAATTGATATAAATTAAACATTGAAAAAAAAAATGTCAAAGTTGTTCAAAACAGTTACCTATATAGCCAGAAAACGACGCGTTCTCTGACAAAATAAAAGTCATTTCCGGATTCAGTACACCGAAAAACATAAGAAACACGTAAAAAATCCAAAGCACCTTTCAAAATACTTTTGTAGACCTGTGTAATGTAGGAGGCAATAATCCCCTTTATCGTATGTGTAATTTATCTAACAATCTAAGCTAAATTTGTTTAATTATAAAAGTACACTCTATAAAATAAATTTTAACTAGTTTATGTAAATTAAGCTTTTCTGAAAATGCTGTGTATTGTACACAGCATTTTGATTGGCAAATTCATAATGTTTTTGTGGATTAAAAGTGATTAGCAAACTTTAAGTTTGCTATACCGAACTTTAAAAAAAACAACTTATACGGCATTTTAATCTTAAAAAGAAAAACTTCAAAGAGGGTAGGTAATTAACTTTATGTTTCCTCCATATCATGAATATTGTACCAGGTTACTAATTTTGAAGAAGGGGCATTTCGCCTTTATTTAGCATCATAAAAGGTTTTTTTAGTGGTGACACCTCACCTATTATAAGACAGTTTCAAGATTCTATTCCATGTCAGCCGTAGAGTATGACGTCCAGTACTGGACATAGGCCTCCCCTATAGATTTACAAATAAAACCGGTTAAAAGCGGCTTACATCCTGTGCGTTGTAGCGGTTATAATCAGATCGTTTGTTTCCCTTGTCGGTGGGCGTCCAACGCTACGCTTGAAATTACGTGGTCTCTATCCCAGTGGTGATATCGACCGTGGTCTTTTGTGACTTGTACTGTATCAGACTTTTAATAGTCTTCTGCAGGACGTAGGCCTACCATGAAGGGTGATTGGACCATATCCACAACGCTGGCCTAGTGCGGGTTGGTGGATTCACATATGCTATCGAATTTCTTCTACGGACATATGCAGGTTGCCTCACGATTTTTCCTTCACCGAAAAGCCAGTGGTGTTAAATTTCGTTCTTAATTCTAAAGAACTCATTGGTACGGGCCCTCACGATTGCATATAAGATAGATGGATAAACTCTTTATTGATTCACACACACATAAAACAGAAAAATAGAGAAAATTAGATGCTACAATATGTGAAGCAACCGGTGGCCTTATCACTGAAAGTGATTTCTTCCAGGCAACCTTAGGATGGAGAGAGATAATACAAAAGAAAAAACGACGAGGTGTGCTAATTTAGTGGACACTTTAAAAATAAAAAAGAATTATACAATAGACATATACATACAAATATTATAAATTTAGAGGAATAATAATAATACGGGAACAAATAATTAAAATCGAGTGGAAGATGGCTACAGGCGAGCGCGTGGTATCGCTGTGGCAGTGCAAGGGCGACTAACTACGGGCGCGCCGAGCTCCGCAAGCCGGCTGCCAAATAACCTTGAATCACCTCGCCGCGCGAACAACGGTAAATCTTATGACTAGCTTTGTTCACGCGGCGATGCTTGTGTAAATAAAATAATATTTAAGTGTTTAGTATTATGAGTGAATGAAAGTGTGTGAGTTATGTATGTGATAGTGTAGGTATATACGTACACGAATAATGAATAAAATATTATAAATATTTGTATTGTATAAATATAAAAATAATATAAATTAAATAAATACATTAATGAGGTCACCTACAATAAATACTAATACATAAATAAATAATATAATAAAATAAACTAATAAATACTTTTAACTTCTAACATACACATATAACCAATGTACTCGTATAAGTAAACAAATACAATAATAAGCAAACTACAGGAATTAATAAAACCCTCAAAAACTAAGAACTATTTGAATATTGCGACAGATATAATTTTTTAACCTCCTCTTTAAAAACAATTACAGACGGGGCCCGTTTAATGGAAATGGGTAGAGGATTCCATTATTGTACTGCTTGGAATGAAAGAATAGTATTTATGAAATAAATGATTATGATTATGAAAAGGATTTGCCATAAAAAGTAGTTCGAGCAGAAGGAGTCATCAGGATGAGGTTGTCTTTAGACCGAAGAGGGATAGTGTGGGATGTATGCCAATAAGAAAAACGCTCTTTAAGATAGGTAGGGGTAGAAGGGTTAAATAGAATATTATAAAGGAGGGAGAGGATGTGAGCATTCCGACGAAGGCGAACAGGAAGCCACTTGAGCTTTGCGCGAAATTCAGATATATAATCATACTAGCAGCGCCCCGCGGTTTTACCCGCGTTGTGCCCGTTCCCGTGGGAATTTCGGGAATTTTTATACATATAAACCTTTCTCTTGAATCACTCTATCCATTAAAAAAAACCGCATCAAAATCCGTTGCGTAGTTTTAAAGATTTAAGCATACAGACAAACAAACAAATAAACAAACAAACGAAAATAGCGTCTTTATTTTATACTATGTAAGGATTTACGTAGCCCAAAGATAAATCTTATACAGTAATTTTGGAGGCGCTCTAGTTTGTCAAGTTGGTTTTCTGTAAGGCGGGTGTCATTACCACTAGACCACCACGACTATACAGTGCGACTGTTACGACAATACAGTTACATCCAGTTCGATCTTATGCGCCCTAAAAGCGAAATGTTCTACAGTAGAACCACCGGAAAAAATTTGTCCCGGTAGTTCTACGGTAGGACTACCGGGAAAATTTTGTCCCGGTAGTTCTACTAGTAGAACTTACAGGAACGACCCCGTTCCAGCTGACCTTTGTGGCTATACATGTAACATTATTATATTGTTTAAATAATTTAAAAGAAATGCTTTAAGTAAAAATTAAATAAACATATTTTTCGTAGCTTCATAGAGCGTGGCGTAGAGCCATTTATTAAATTCAAAAGGGTAGAGGGTAAAACCCACAGCACTGGAAAATGATACGCCAATTCGGCCACTTGAAAATCGTCTCATCTTATATTGTACAGAGAAAATGACAATTTTACAGTTGGATATCGAGCAATTAGATTCAATAGAATAGAATTAGAATTAATATAGAATTCTTTGTAGTCCTATTATTTCAGAAATTTTAATATGGTAACGTGCCTTTCACACTACGGCTTAAACAAAGGTTTATTAAAGTGTTTAGTTTGCTTATTAAGTAAACAGGTCGCGGCACATAAGTCTAGCGCTGAGCGAAGTATGGAGGGGGTGGCTGCGTATGAGTTTAGTATGGCGGTCAACATGCGCAGCCACCTCCTCCACAGTACCCTCAGAGCTAGACTTACGTGCCGCTACTTGTACCTACTTTGATATTAAATGTCTATGTCATTATATTGATTATCTATTACCTCTTTGAATATTTTACTCTCAGCTGGTAATTTGAACAAGATAATATAATTTTCCGACAGAAGCCCAGTCGAGTTGAATTTGTCGACAGACTATACTTCTTATACTTATCTATACCAATATTATTAAGAGGTAAAGTTTGTGAGGGTGAAGGGGGTAATCTCTAGATCTATTGAACCGATTTTGAAAATTCTTTTACCAATAGCAAGCCACATTCTTCGCGAGTATCATATGCTTTAAATGAACTCGAAAACACATACGTGATAGTCACAATATTTATAAAATCTGTCTTCTTTAGCCAATCGCACCCGGGCGATGCCGGGGCGGGCAGCTAGTACAAGAAAAAATAATCATGGTTTCATTCGCATGTTAAGTAGAGTTCATATCAATATAAATATTGATTGGTGTTGATGGCTTTGTCTTCCTCTAGAAAAACTTTAGTCAAGGAAATAAATTTTATAGTAATAAGCTAAGGCAAAATTTTGATTCAAACGTACGCAAATGCGAGTGTAGTCTGAAAGGCTTGTCATAATAAGGTAGAGTTTTGTAGATTGCGGTCGCTCTTGGACGTTTGCAGAGGGTGCATGCAGCGAAACAAAACCATGCTTAACATAATGAAAATGTAAGGTTACTTTCAAACTTAGCGACTGATTCTGCTAGCAAATAACGTCTGAAGCATTGTATTAAAATAAACAAATACTAAACTATTTATTTATTCACTTAAAAGTACTAACTAATTTTTAGTGGCTCTAGCTGCTAAGCTGGTCGTAGGGAACTGTATAAGTAGTGGGAGACACACCCCACGGGTTCCATCATATTTTAAGAAATAAAAATTGTTTAATAGCAACTCCTATATAAGGAATGTAACGGAACACTCACACAAAGGTTAATACCACTAAACTACACGCCTAGAATAAATATTTAAATTCAGAATTAGAACAACTGCCTGGCCAAAATCGCACCCAAGATCTTCAGCTACTGTTACATCATAGGCGATTGTAGGTACGTCGTATAACGGCAAAAAAACACGGACAACTGGTCACCATTTCAGGCTACTTAGAAATAGAAATAGAAATAAACTTTATTGTTCAACTGTGTGCTGTGCTTACAAAAGCGGTCTTATTATCTAGAAATGTTTCAACCGTCGTATTTGTTTGCGCGGATTAAGCTGAAGTTAAGTGGACTGTATAATTTTGGTTGATGCATGCGGTGGATGAAAAAACGAAACTGCGCGGGAGTAGCCAAAGAAAGATGCAGTTTTCGAAGGGAAAAGGAGTGCACAGTACCTTGAGATTCCTTGGAGATGGCCAGGGTGGATTGTTGCACAGGTAAACACACACAGCGATGACAATTATTGATTTTGAACCGGGTTTTCGAATTTTTACACGACAGCGAAAGCGGTTGCCGCCATTCAGTTTTCGATCGAATCTTGTACTTCCACTTCTCCACACCAGCGCGAGAGGCAGCACTGTCCATAGAATCCGCGCTTGTGTGTAGCGGTCTTGCTCGTACACACGCAAGTAGGTATGTGCAGGAGCGGGATAAAAGGTAGGGAAATGTTGCATCAACCAAACGTTACAATTTACGAAGATTACGAAAAAATATATTGAATCGGCGCATACATTTCCCCGGGCTTGAAGGGATGCCTTCAAAACAACTGAGACTAGTGTTTAGCCACATTTCTAAATTATGATCTACAAATACTAAACGAATGTAACTTACGATAATTTCCTAACCTAAACATGCAAGTTTACCAAATTATTGATTAGGTAAGGGACAGAGACGTACAACTGGACGCAAATATGAGCCAGTTGCAGTCCTAACACGCACTATCCGTGTAACTCCATCGGAACCAGGAAAAACTTCATCTACGATAGCCAAAGGCCAGTGAAGGGGAGGGCAGTTGTCTGTTAGAAGAATAACAACAGTCCCGACAGTGATGGGATCGACTGGTGTATTCCACTTACAGCGTGACTGTAGGGAGTGGAGGTATCCAGTTCTCCAGCGTTTCCAAAAAGACTGAACTAATTTGTCAAGTAGCTCGTACCGAGAGAGTGTACGTAGATTTTCATCAATCTCTCTAGCGGGTAAGTATCTTAGGGGCGTGAGATTCAAAAAGTGCGCTGGAGTTAAAGCGAGAGGTTCCGAAGGATCGTTAGACAGAGTTCTACATAGAGGTCGCGTATTCATGACCGATTCTATTTGAGCGAGTACGGTACTAAGCTCTTCGAACGACAGTATTTGATCACCGATAACGCGATACAAATGAAGTTTTAAGCTCTTAATGTTCGCCTCCCAATTTCCTCCGAAATGACTTGCCGCGGGGACGTTTAGTGACCATTCTATGCGATTTTTTGCTAACATATCACCGAAATCAGTTTTGTGATATTTTAAACACAGGAATTCGTGTAGTTCTGAAAGTGTGCGCTTGGCGCCGATATAGTTACTTCCATTGTCAGAATAAATTCTACCTACTGGACCACGGCGGGCTAGGAACCGTTTAAAGCATCCCAAAAAGCACGAAGTGCTTAAATCTCCCGCTAATTCGATGCAAACTGCGCGAGTTGTCAGACAAACGAACAAACACACGTATGCTTTAGTCGCTCGAATACCACGACCGCGACTCATTGTGACCTTGAACGGGCCCCCGTAGTCCGTAGCTGTGAAAATAAACGGTTTCGCAGATTCAACAACACGGCATGAGCGGTGGTCTGCCATTTCCGGAAACGACGGCTTGGGTCGAAGCCGAAAACAAGGCAGACATTTATGTACTCTATTTCTAATTAAATTTCGAGCAGAAAGTATCCAATACTTCTGGCGTAAGAGTGACATTAACAAGTCAGGACCAGCGTGACAATTCACCTTGTGATGATAGTCAACCAGTAAATCGAGAATGTGATGCTTTCGAGGAAGAACGATAGGGTGTTTTTGATAATAATCCAAGTTTGAATTGGTTAAGCGACCACCGACTCTAATGATTCCATTCTCAACAAAAGGTTTGAGATGTTGAAAAGAGCGCTTGCAAGGTTTGCCTGCTTGTAGATTGGAAAATTCAGCGTCGAAGTGCAAGCGTTGCAATTCGCGCAGTATCAGTAACTCTACGAAGTCAAGATCTGAGGCTGAAATACGATCGCGTTGCGGTAAAAGTTTTGCGAATCTACAAACATAAACTACACAATGCAGCAATTTTGACCAAGACGAAAAGCGGTTTGCTAACGAAATTAACAGAGATTCTTCAAGCGGTGACGCAGTAAGTAATGTATGTTTTTTCTCTTCAAATACCTCTGTCACCATAGAAGGGTTGAATGGAACGATAGGCCACTGGGAAACATCTAAGCATGCCCAGGGAGGGCCATCAAACCAAAGCGGATGTCCAATTAATTGAGAAGGTTTCAGTCCACGAGAGAGGCAATCCGCTGGATTTTCTCTACCGGACACGTGATACAAATCATGTGGTGACAAGTGATTTTGTATTTTTGTCACTCTATTGGCCACAAACGTATCCCATCGATGAGGCGATGAATGCGCCCAACAGAGTGCGACAGTCGAATCCGAAAAAGCGAAAACTTTATTAATATGAAAGCGGGATTGGCAAGCGACAATTATGTTATTCAAGAGCTGAGCAAGAACGAGTATAGCGCAAAGCTCAAGACGAGCAAGAGATACGACCTTCTGAGGAGAAACCCTTGACTTTGCGCTAATGAGGCTTACGGTATTTCCGTCCCGATTGTGGACGTGAAAATAAACTACTCCACCGTAGGCCTTTTCACTGGCGTCAGCGAAGCCAAGTAGTGTAACGACACTATCAGCGATGATTCCGACATGACGAGGAATTTTTATATTAGAGAGTAAATGGAGTTCTTCTCTAAATTGAGCCCAAGCATGAACAATTTCATCGGGTGGTGTGTCATCCCAATCGCACTCACACAGCCAAAGCTGTTTAATAAGCAATTTCGCATGAAGAACTACAGGGGCCACAAATCCCGTTATGTCCCATATTTTCGCGACACATGATAATATGGTGCGTTTCGTACAAGCTTGTGTGGGTACGCTAAGCTTTAAGCTAAAGCAATCAGATGCGGGTGACCAACACAAGCCAAGAATCTTGTGTTGTTCCGATTCATCGAATTCTTTGACAGATGAAAGACGATGCGACAGTGGAATCGAATCAAGAACAGTTTGCGAATTACTAGTCCATTTTACTAATTCAAACTGACCGGCTTTCATCAGACCTATCATTTCAGATGAGGTAGATATGCCTTCCGTCTCATCTAGAACTGAGTAGACGAAGTCGTCCATGTAGAGTCCGTGGTCAATGATGGCTTTAGCTTTTGGAAAAGAGTCGCCTTCATCGACAGCGAGTTGTTTGATTGTTCGTAGCGCATGAAACGGACTAGATTTCAGGCCAAATACGACACGATTAAATTCAAAAACCTGTAAAGGCTGTTGCGGAGAGAAGCGATACAATATACGTTGAAATCGGCGATCACATTCGCGAATACCAATGCTGAGAAACATTTGGCGAATGTCAGCTGAAAGCGCGACAGGAAACAAGCGAAAATTGACGATTATATTGAACAAGTTCCCTTGAAGATTTTGTCCACTATAGAGGAGGTCGTTAAGAGAGACGCGAGTGCTTGTCTTGCAACTACCATCTAAGACGATTCTTAACTTAGACGTGACCTTGTCCTCTCTTACAACTCCATGATGCGGTATGAAATACGATTGATCCGAAGATTTTGTGTCTGCAGGTACAGGCGAAATATAACCCTTGTCTAAGTATTCGTTGATGACACCGTCGTAGGCCGTCTTCAACTTCGGAGAGGTCAGCAATTTTTTCTCTAAGCAAAGAAACCGTCGCTCACTTGCTTGTCGAGAATCACCAAGAGAATGTTCATCTCCTTTAAAGGGCAGCGCTACTACATATCGGCCATCATCAACGCGAGAGGTCGTGCGAGTGTAAATTTCTTCACAGGTTTTGTCGTCTGGGCTGAGTATGGGTGGGGCGATCAGCTCTTCCAACTCCCAGAATTTACGCACAGCAGAATCTAGAGGATCCGCAATACAACAAAACGAAGCGGTTTCGAAACGATTGATATGAGTTGGTATCTCACCAACAATCACATAGCCAAGGACAGTTTCCAATGCGAGCGGGGAGGGACGAGAAGGTTGTCCTTGAACCTTGTGCGACAAAAGAAGATGCGGGAAGATCGCGGCTCCGATCAGTAAATCGATCGGACCTGAGACGGAGTACGTATCGTCCGAGAGCGGTAAGGTTTCAAAGTTCGACAAATGCGAAACATCGACAGAGACAGTCGGCAAGCATTCAGTTATCTTATCTATAACCAGTGATTCCATGTCGTAATTAATGTTACGATCGAAACGAGAAAAAAATCTAATATTTACCGACCCTTGAACACTTTTAGTCGAACCACCTATTCCCTTAACGGTAGGAACAGCGCAGTTGCGATTCGTATTCAATCCTAAACGTTGGCAGCAACTACGAGTTATAAAATTGCTTTGTGAAGCGCTGTCCAACAAAGCACGGACGAGGTGTTCATTACCACGAGAATCAACGATAACGACACGCGCAGTTGCGAGCAAGATCGTGGTAGGGCCACGCGGAACGAGTTTGTTATCTGATAACGCACAAAGAGTGACGTCACCAGTGCGAGCGGGGCTAGCGAATGCGATGGACGTGTCGTCTTGTCCCGCGGACTGCGGCGGGGGGGCGGCAGCGAGGCGGGCGCCAATGTGCGCGCGCGCAATAAGCGAATTACTATTAGTACTAGCTACAGATGCATCCCGAAAACACAACAATGTATGGTGTTTCAAATTACATTTTTTACACAAAGAATTCGACCCGCAAGTTGATAGACGATGTCCAGAACTGAGACAATTAATGCACAAATTATTTGCCTTAACGAATTTAAAGCGTTCATTTGGATTATAGTTATGAAACACAGAACATTTGTAAAGGTGATCGTGTTTACTATTGCACAAGGAGCATGAAGATTGCTGAGAACTGGATGCGGCATTTACATAGACTTGCGTAGTGTATGTGACTTAGATGCCGTGTCCATTCTACGATCGACATTCTTCTTCGATGCTTCATGTCTTACCGACGAAGTGCGCTGCAATATTTTTATGTGATCGCGAACAAATAATGATAGATCATCGAATGTGGGCATTTTACAAGTTCGTTTGTATGACTCGAATGAGCGAGCGGTTTCTGGGTCTAATTTCTTGAGTGCGATATACAAAAACACGAAATCTGATAGGTCATCGATCTTTAGGTTTTTCAATGCGGCGACTGAGCATGCAAATTTATCTAGAAATTGTTCGAGATTGTTAGGATTTGCGGACGAAATACCTTTGAGATCGAACATTTGATCTAAATACGAAGTAGCCACTAGCCGTTTATCTTCATATTTACTTTTTAGCAAATCGAAAATTAATGAGTAATTTTCGTCACAAGGAGTTATGCCGGCACAGACTGATCGCGCCTTGCCAGTTAACTTGCCTATCAAATAATACAACTTTTCCGATTCGGTTAACGAGCTATTGTTATGTACAGCATTTTGAAAACTAGCGAAAAATAGCGGCCAATTCTTTATATCCCCGTTAAATTCAGGAATTTCGATCGGTGGTAATCTAGGCGATTTGTGTTGAGATTGCGTCACGGGTTTGACGTCATTAGCCTGCAATTGCAATTTTTTGGCGGCGCGTCGAACGCTGCCCAATAGGTCCTCAAACGCGGAAAGCGGCTGGTAATCAATCATATAGTCTGGATTTAATTTAAGTTCGCAGCTAATTATTTTGTCCAACATACTTTGAAAGTCACCATACAAATCATCTACGGTTTCCATTTCAATCAAAAATGATTCCCTAGATGCTTCAGATTGAAGGTCACTCGAGTGATGACAAATCCTTTGCATACGAGCGAAAATCCTGTCTCTCTTAGCATAAAGCATCTTTAACTGTGAATCGAACTCAGTTGTAGGTGCCATTTCAATAAGATAAATACCTATTAAGAATGCTAGCTTCTGCAATTATGTAAACAAATAAGCGGCGGAGAAACGAGTAGGTACCTACCTGTGTACAGCTGTTAGCGATAGCGAGTAGATGTGAAGGTATTTGATGCGACGTGATAGAACAAATAATATGGGTATATACCTAGCTAGGTTTTAATATTGCGAGTTGCTGGCTTATTACTTCCGAATGGAACAACTTTTTATTTTAAGAATGTAAACAAACTATTTACGTACTAAGTAAGTGGAGTCATGAACACTTAATTGATATAATATAGTAACGATTTACTTATAAGCGGGATGAGCGACAATAAGATAAATTAATGTATGATTTATGCGAATTAATCGATTAAGAAATGACAACAAATTTTACGAAAGCAAGTACCTACCTACCTACTTATTATGAAACGAAATTAGCGATGCGGGTTAGACGAATTTTATGTAGGCAGGTGCCTAGTTGAGATGAAAGCGAAACGACACTAATTTTTATTTTAAAGCATGTACCTATCTAGATATATGTATAATATTCTGGATAGAATTACGAGATTTGCTAGTAGCGATGGAGTTACATTGTATGTATTGATGCGGGTCAAGCGAAACGACTAATCGAATATTTAGGTAAACCGATATAGGTTTAGGTGATTATCACAAACAAATCTTATTGTTTTTGTGACTATGTACGAATATTAAAACAAGATGCAAATAAAGCGAACGAATGAGATTGAGCAAAATATGATAAAAAAAACGAAATATAGGAGGTAGGTAGGTTGAACGCGGCAACCGAGCGATTTTGTTCAACGAAATTTATGATTTTAGAGAAATACCAGAGTGATAGCTAACACCGATTCAATATCCGGCAGAAGGACCACAAATGTTTGCGCGGATTAAGCTGAAGTTAAGTGGACTGTATAATTTTGGTTGATGCATGCGGTGGATGAAAAAACGAAACTGCGCGGGAGTAGCCAAAGAAAGATGCAGTTTTCGAAGGGAAAAGGAGTGCACAGTACCTTGAGATTCCTTGGAGATGGCCAGGGTGGATTGTTGCACAGGTAAACACACACAGCGATGACAATTATTGATTTTGAACCGGGTTTTCGAATTTTTACACGACAGCGAAAGCGGTTGCCGCCATTCAGTTTTCGATCGAATCTTGTACTTCCACTTCTCCACACCAGCGCGAGAGGCAGCACTGTCCATAGAATCCGCGCTTGTGTGTAGCGGTCTTGCTCGTACACACGCAAGTAGGTATGTGCAGGAGCGGGATAAAAGGTAGGGAAATGTTGCATCAACCAAACGTTACAATTTACGAAGATTACGAAAAAATATATTGAATCGGCGCATACAGTATTCATGAAGAACGTACAATAGAATTTTACTATATCTACTTATTAGTTACCTACTTAGGTATAGGTTATAAAGTCATTTTATTACTAAGTATTGACAACATAATATATTACGAATACTATTGCTTAGTTCTTAATTATTAAATGGAAGTACTATTAAGTTTCGATAGTTATTTGTCGTAGTACTCCTTAAGATTGTAATACACTTTATCTAGTAACCAATTTTTAAGAGAAGTTTTAAATTTGACGATCAGAATCAGAATATCGTTTATTGCCAAAAAACTGGTACATTATGTTGTTAAAGAAAGTTAGTTTTAAGTTGTTGTTGTTTTCTTCTGATCAAGTACAAATGGTGAGATAACAGTTGAAGCAGAAACACAGAAAACAGTTCATGTGATAATTTTGTTAGAGAAATTCCAATTATATTAATAACGGTGACAAGTAGATGCTTGAAATATTCACAGAATATTTAGTTACATGTTTACTTTAGAAATTAATAATTAAAATAATATAAATATTTAAGGGGGTTCTCATGTGGGGAACGTGTTTTTTGCTCGATATTAAAAACGACATCAGGTAGATGCTTAAAATAATTTTATTATCCACAGAATGTTTAGTTTTTTGAAAACTAAATATTTAAAATTATAAACATTACGCCTACGTCCTGCAGTGGACTATTTTTTTAAATTATTTAACAATTTACAATGATAAAGTTCAATAACAACATTGCCTTAAAACCTAACTTGAGTTTATCTAGACAATCAGTTCTCTAAAGTATATTATAATAATTATTACACAACTTATTTAGGTACCTACATGACTAAATTACTTTGTTTTAAAAGGCTGGTACAGTACAGTATAATATATTAAGGGCTCCCGTACAGTACGGAACACTTCGTGCACGAGTCCGACTGGCACTTGGCCGATTATTATTTTTTTACATATTGCGTTTGGTCGCATGCACTAGACTCATTCTCCGCTTGCTACAGAAATTTACCTTTACCACGTTTTCATAGTTTTCTGAGACGCTCATTAAAACGTAGCTTTTACGGCGTTTTTCCATTCGCTTCAAGTTCCAGGTCAAGTGTTCTTTAGCTACGTTTACGTTTCAGAAATTATAATTATTTCAACGGTACTTAAAACAATTATAAAAGCTGTTACTTTTTATTAAATTGCTTGAAAAAATCTTTATCTACTGATGTCGCTTCTGTAGCGTGTTTTTACAGATAGTTTTGTTTTGTCTACATTTATTTACGCTGGAATTAATTTTCGTAGATCTATTGGATGGGTTATTGGTGTAATCCATAGAGTTTATTCACGCTCAATAATTATATTATCTAATGATCTGATGATGCAATATATAAATCTTGATCGAACCATCGGTAAACATTGTTGTTCGATGTCTTACTCTATAGTTGCCAGTCCGTGTCTCCATTCGATAACTTCACGACCACTAATAGAGAAAAAATAAGTTATTACTATGGCTAATATTATTACCCATAATTATAGCTTATTTGCTGTTGTTGTTGCTAGCCTTTTTTTTTTACGAGGGGGAAATCTTCTGAAGATGCCCTAACTGCATTGGGGTGCAGTAGGGTTATGTGGGATTGTACCCACTAAAACCCCCTCGGTGGCCAGCCTTTGTGCCTTCTTAGGAGCTCCGGGATCTCCAAAAGGAACGCACCGGTGTTGCTAGCCTATCGTGGAAAGGGCCACCCCTCGATCTTTCCAAATTTGACGGTTTTCTGTTATAGCGTACGGACCTATCGTTCACTGCCGAGCGCAGAGAAGGTTGTCTTAAGTTAATTCCCGAGCGAAGCGAGGCAATTCTTTGGAGTCCTGAGTGAAGCGAGACAGACTTGGTTCTAGTGGTGCATACTCTACTTTTCATTCCTCCTGCGAGAAAATAAAACACTAGGAATATGATGAATATAGTACTCACTGGGCAACTCGGCATTGTTCACAATAAAATAAAACAAATTAAAATGGACCTACTAATTTTCATAGAAAAACGTACGAATTCGAACCTAATAAAACAGGGAAGGTAAATACTATGTAATGTAAATACTACTACAACTATTTGATACACATAAGACCATGGCCAGTTCCATTATCATAGTCTAACACGGCCATTCATTGCAAAGAGTTTTATTCTATAAAAATCGAACTGACACGGGCGCCAAAGAGATTTTTCTTAGTAGTTATTTTATTGTTGAAAAATAAATAATTAAATTTTAATAATATATATTAAGGGCTCCTATACAGTACGGACCCCTGCGTGCGCAAGTTCGACTCGCACTTGGCTGATTATTTTATTTGGTCAGTACCTATAACCATTTTCTTGCTGTCTCAATCATTTCTTGTCCGTGTAATAAAATTATGTAGCTTTAATGGATTGATTTCGATCTTTTATCTTTTGCTTCTATGCGAGAATATCTTTAAGGTATTGAAATCAAGTTCTGGTAGTCAGCTTGCTTGGCTCACGAGACAGATTCGACAGCATGATGGATGACATCTTCAAACTATCTTCAAATTGAAAATTCCCAAAGTGACTTACAGATGTACCTACTTATTAATAGAATAAGTCTGGATAACTTTTAGAATCGTGGATTATTTGATTTTTGTAATATTTTTCGCGATAAGTAAGTAACATATATACCTACATATCTAGTAACCTTTGATTTAAACATATTACCTAACCTCTTGTTTAAAAAAAAAAAATTTTTTGATCATTCTATTTCTATTGTACTTGATTTCTAACGTATAGTATTGATTGGTTTTTAATGTTGTATTTTATCAATAAAGGAAGATGAATATCCGTTATCCAGTCAAATCAAGTCTATCCGTTGCTCTTGTTGCTGCTTGAAAGAGTAATTTACAAACCAATATTGACAATTCTGAATTAATATTAGTTGAGATTAAATAAATTACTCGTACTCAGAATAGAAACTGGTGGCCGACCGTACTTAAAATCACATTTTGGGTCGCTGTTTCAACAATGACAGAAATAAAAAAATCAAGACAGAACCTAGTGACCAGACAAGTGAGGCCGGTTTTATGTACATGTGGTGAGTGCGTCGGTGTTGCACCGCCAAAGTTCGACTGACGAGCTAAGGCGTCTGTATACGTATGTGTGTATAATTTTGATTGTACACAGTGAGGCGTAGTTTTGCCGGCCTCAATTGTTTGTTCACAACACTCTGTATTGATTATTTTATTTGGTCTGTGACCAAATGCATCATTTTTAGGGTTCCGTACCCATAGGGAAAAACGGGACCCTATTACTAAGACTTCGGTGTCCGTCTGTCCGTCTGTCTGTCTGTCTGTCACCGGGCTGTATCTCATGAACCGTGATAGCTAGGCAGCTGAAATTTTCACAGATGATGTATTTCGGTTGCCGCTATAACAACAAATACTAAAAACAATAAAATAAAATAAACATTTAAGGGGGGCTCCCATACAACAGACCTGAATTTTTAGACGTTTTTCGCTCTAAATTAATAATGGTACCAGGTAGATGCTTGAAATTTTCACAGAATATTTAGTTTTATATTCCCTTCAATAATAAAAATAAAATAAATATTTAAGGGAAGCTCCCATACAGTACGGAACCCTCCGTGCGCGAGTCCGACTCGTACTTGGCCGATTATTATCTATTTTAGTGAATCTTTCAGTATTCATTTTTATTTTATTAATATTTAAATCTCGTTCAGACTAACATTGATACAATCTGAAACGATCTGAAATTCAGAATTTTCGGGCAGTATTTTTCATGAAAAGAGTTTTCATGTAAATGTGTCTGTTGGACCGTCTGGTTTCGAATCACGTCTTGTCGACTGGAAAATCTGTCGATCGGACCGTGGATTGAAGCAATCGCTTTACTGATATCATCTAGAATACCTAGTGTGTCTATAGCTTGCCTACAGGGATAGATTCGGTTTCGTTTCATTTGCAATTTAAACTGAAATCTGATTTTATTTGA